>OY970828.1:26172014-26866427 GCA_963853835.1 Calendula officinalis | reverse complement strand
AAGAAGAAGAAGAAGAAGAAGAAGAAGAAGAAGAAGAAGAAGAAGAAGAAGAAGAAGAAAGAAGAAGAAGAAGAAGAAGAAGAAGAGAAGAAGAAGAAGAAGAAGAAGAAGAAGGAAGAAGAAGAAGAAGAAGAAGAAGAAGAAGAAGAAGAAGAAGAAGAAGAAGAAGAAGAAGAAGAAGAAGAAGAAGAAGAGAAGAAGAAGAAGAAGAAGAAGAAGAAGAAGAAGAAGAAGAAGAAAAAGAAGAAGAAGAAGAGAAGAAGAAGAAGAAGAAGAAGAAGAAGAAGAAGAAGAAGAAGAAGAAGAAGAAGAAGAAGAAGAAGAAGAAGAAGAAGAAGAAGAAGAAGAAGAAGAAGAAGAAGAAGAAGAGAAGAAGAAGAAGAAGAAGAAGAAGAAGAAGAAGAAGAAGGAAGAAGAAGAAGAAGAAGAAGAAGAAGAAGAAGAAGAAGAAGAAGAAGAAGAAGAAGAAGAGAGAGAAGAAGAAGAAGAAGAAGAAGAAGAAGAAGAAAGAAGAAGAGAAGAAGAAGAAGAAGAAGAAGAAGAAGAAGAAGAAGAAGAAGAAGAAGAAGAAGAAGAAGAAGAAGAAGAAGAAGAAGAAGAAGAAGAAGAAGAAGAAGAAGAGAAGAAGAAGAAGAAGAAGAAGAAGAAGAAGAAGAAGAAGAAGAGAGAAGAAGAAGAAGAAGAAGAAGAAGAAGAAGAGAAGAAGAGAAAAGAAGAAGAAGAAGAAGAAGAAGAAGAAGAAGAAAGAAGAAGAAGAAGAAGAAGAAGAAGAAGAAGAAGAAGAAGAAGAAGAAGAAGAAAAGAAGAAGAAGAAGAAGAAGAAGAAGAAGAAGAGAAGAAGAAGAAGAAGAAGAAGAAGAAGAAGAAGAAGAAGAACAGAAGAAGAAGAAGAAGAAAGAAGAAGAAGAAGAAGAAGAAAGAAGAAGAAGAAGAAGAAGGAAGAAGAAGAAGAAGAAGAAGAAGAAGAAGAAGAAGAAGAAGAAGAAGAAGAAGAAGAAGAAGAAGAAGAAGAAGAAGAAGAAGAAGAAGAAGAAGAATAAGAAGAAGAAGAAGAAGAAGAAAGAAGAAGAAGAAGAAGAAGAAAGAAGAAGAAGAAGAAGAAGAAGAAGAAGAGAGAAGAAAGAAGAGAAGAAGAAGAAGAAGAAGAAGAAGAGAAGAAGAAGAAGAAGAAGAAGAAGAAGAAGAAGAAAAGAAGAAGAAGAAGAAGAAGAAGAAGAAGAAGAAGAGAAGAAGAAGAAGAAGAAGAAGAAGAAAAGAAGAAGAAGAAGAAGAAGAAGAAGAAGAAGAAGAAGAAGAAGAAGAAGAAGAAGAAGAAGAAGAAGAAGAAGAAGAAGAAGAAGAGAAGAAGAGAGAAGAAGAAGAAGAAGAAGAAGAAGAAGAAGAAGAAGAAGAAGAAGAAAAGAAGAAGAAGAAGAAGAAGAAGAAGAAGAAGAAGAAGAAGAAGAAGAAGAAGAAGAAGAAGAAGAAGAAGAAGAGAAGAAGAAGAAGAAGAAGAAGAAGAGAAGAAGAAGAAGAAGAGAAGAAGAAGAAGAAGAAGAAGAAGAAGAAGAAGAAGAAGAAGGAAGAAGAAGAAGAAGAAGAAGAGAAGAAGAAGAAGAAGAAGAAGAAGAAGAAGAGTAAAATAAAATAAAATAAAATGGAAAGACCAAAATGCCCCTCACGTTTTTAGCACGTGAGGGGTTTAACGGCCAAAAAGAGACGAGAGGTGGACGGAAGGAAAAAAATAGAATTTTGCATACCTTAGGGACAAAAAAACAGAAAAAAAAAAAGTATAGGGACAAAAACGCAGAATCGGTAAACCACAGGGACAAAAACTGTAATTTACTCAAAACGATTTTATAAAAAAATAGAAAAAAAATAGTTCTTTAAGATTTAGGTCAAGGAAAAAACTATACATGAATAGTAAACCCTTGTGATCTCTAATACTTGGTTTTGGTGATAGGTGTGGAATTTTACAATATTTTTTTAATCTATGTACCACAATAATTATTTTATATATTTGTACAGTCTGCAGGAATACCTGTTTAGACTTCAAAAAATATGGTAAACAAAACTAATTCCCCTTAATGATAGTTCCCTCATCAAGATTCAAACCTGAAATATTATTAAAACGATTTTAAGAAAATCATTATTTTAACCAACGTTCTAAAAAATTCGCCATGACAATGCCAAGGCGTGAGCGCGCGGCATCGACGTTACGAAATAGACCCGTGGAGGCTAAGTTAGGCGTGACGTGAGATAAGGTGTGATAAGGCGCGCCTTATGACGAGTTATTTGTAGGGCGGCTGAAAAAAATGATTTTTTTTTAAATGATGACATATATAATTATAAATTTGGATATAACACTTTTTATGAACTTAATATATGAATTGTTATATAAATCAATACATGTATTAAAAAATTTAATTTGATATACGTATGTATATATATTATATAAAAAATTTTCGTGTTAAGTCACACATTGAAAAACATCATGGCCCGCCATGGCTCGCCATGGCTTGAGGCATGATGATGCCACCACGCCACGTCTTACGCTTTCTAGAACCTTGATTTTAACCGACAAAAACAGTTAATATTTGACCTAAAAAGTCAAAATCTTTTCGTGAATTAATGGTAGACTCACAATGCAATCACACTGAAGATGACATTATCATAAGAAACACCTCTCCACATATAATAACTGTCACTCTAGTCATAAAGCACATTAAAAAATCAAAGTAAAATTAACTAAAAATAGGTGTTATATTATGTGCATTATAAATACGTGTATTTTGGGAAGTTTATGCAACAATCGCTTATAATTTTTCTCTATTTTTATTCTTAGAATATATGGTGAATTACAGTTTTTATCTCTGACCTTTACCCGATTCGGGGTTTTTGTCCCTAAACTTTTTTCTTCCGTTTTTTTGTCCTTTATGTTTTTTAAAATTTTGCATATTTGTCCTTCCGTCCATTTTTTACCGTTAAGTGACCTCAAATGCAAAAGATATGAGGGCATTTTAGTCTTTTTTTCCATTTTCTTTTTCTCTTTTAGTTTTTTTCTTTTTCAGCTTCTTCCCCAACACCCACCAACCCTAAACCCTAAACCCTAAAATGGCTCGCCATGGCTTGAGGCATGCCATGGCTTGAGGCATGATGATGCCACCGACGCCACGTCTTACGCTTTATAGAACCTTGATTTTAACCGACAAAAACAGTTAATATTTGACCTAAAAAGTCAAATCTTTTCGTGAATTGATGGTAGACTCACAATGCAATCACACTGAAGATGACATTATCATAAGAAACACCTCTCCACATACAATTATCTATCACTCTAGTCATAAAGCACATTAAAAAAATCAAAGTAAAATTAACTAAAAATAGGTGTTATATTATGTGCATTATAAATACGTGTATTTTGGGAAGTTTATGCAACAATCGCTTATAATTTTTCTCTATTTTTATTCTTAGAATATAGGGTGAATTACAGTTTTTATCTCTGACCTTTACCCGATTCGGGGTTTTTGTGCCTAAACTTTTTTCTTCCGTTTTTTTGTCCTTTATGTCTTTTAAAATTTTGCATATTTGTCCTTCCGTCCATTTTTTACCGTTAAGTGACCTCAAATGCAAAAGATATGAGGGCATTTTAGTGTTTTTTTCCATTTTCTTTTTCTCTTTTAGTTTTTTTCTTTTTCAGCTTCTTCCCCGACACCCACCAACCCTAAACCCCAGCACCACCACCTCCGTTAATCGATTTCACAGATCATTTCACAGATCTTCCGACACCACCAAGCTACCACCGCCACCACCAAAGCTTTCACCGCCCCCGTTATCAATTGATTGTTTCAGATCGATTTAGTTGTTATCACCACCAAGCTTCCACCGCCACCACCAAGCTTTCTTCCACCGCCCCCGTTCTCAAAAAGAAGAACGGGTCTTGTTCTCCGGCGAAAAAGAATAGGTTTTGCTATGTTCTTTTGACGATTGATGATCACGACTGATGACAAAGGTATGATTTTGCTCTGTTCGTTATTTTCAAAGACAAAGTTTCACAAACCCTAGATCTAAAACTGCAAATTCAGGGGCAAAAACAAAATATTTTGCAAATCGATATTGTGCAATAATTGCCATCGGAATTCCTCTTCCTCTCTGTGCAATAATTGTGCAATATTTTGCAAATCGAAGTTGTTGTTTCCGTTCAATCGAAGCCAGACCAATCTTTTATGGAGTTTTAGGTTTTCATGATTCATGTGTTGATAATGAATTAGGGTTATATAGTGATTTTAGAATTAGGGTTTAATCGGGGAAGAACACATAAATGAGGAAGATGATGCAAGGGTAATTTGGGTAAATAGATAAAAAAAATCGTTAGTTAACGGCCAAAAATGGACGGAAGGACAAATATGTAGAATTTTAAAAACATAAAGGATAAAAAAAGAAGAAAAAAATTTAGGGATAAAAACCCCGAATCGGGTAAAGGTCAGGGACAAAAATTGTAATTTACCCTAAAATATAAAAGAATAAAATGGTTATACTAGAAAGACTGTATTTTGTACTTTCAAACATATGTTTTTATTACCAATTACCAAGGGTTTACTTACCCATTTTTTACTCCAAGATTAGCTATTATATTTTTCCTTGAACTGTCGGTTAATATTTAATTATAGTGGTTCGAGTCGAACAATGACATTTAAATGGGCAATATGTCTTTCTCAAACCCTCAACCGTTGGGGAATAAATTTCACTTCCTTTTCTTCTATTGAGGAATTGACTTCAATAAGAAATAGAATTTGATTGAGTAATGTATTATCTTGAATTATTAAAGTTGTAATAAACTACCACAAGATGTTAACAAATGAGACAAGCTTCGATCAATATACACTCAAGAGCGTTGATTGAGAGTTGAGACATGTAACTTTTTTACAATTGTTTTTATGCGTATATTGATATTAATCATTTAATGTTGTGGTCCAGTATCTTGAAAATTTCGGACCTCTCACATAAGATCCCTCGGTTTCTAAAAACATAAGTAAAAACATTTTCATGTCCAAATACTACCTCCGTCCCTAAATAAAGTTCCCATTTGTGTTGGGCACAACATTTTAGGAGATAGTTAGTGGTGGGGTATTTGTTATTACTTTTGATTAAAATATAAGATTTGATTGGATAGAGAAAGTGTTTTAAGAGATAGTTAGTGGTGAAAGTATTGATAATAATATTATTATATTAAGTGGGTCCCTTAAGTTTGAGAAATGGGAACTTTATTTAGGGACAAAATTTGAAGGTGAAATGGGAACTTTATTTAGGGACGGAGGGAGTATAACATAAGACAAATACATCATAAATACTCGATTTGTAGTTTTGTACTAAACCTAAAAGATCAAATTATGTCCTTTTAATGTCAAATGATTATTTTGTAAAATAGTTTTTGTACTTTTTGTATTAATAAATATCATTAAATGTACACAATGAATTATACGAATTTCACAAGTGGTATATTTAAATAAGGGACAATCAAGGAAGCATAACTATTTAAAGGTGGTTAATAAAATTCAAGAGAGTGATTTTTATTAGTTAATTTACACGTATTAAGCCAAAAAAATATCTATTGTTTAGCATTTTTATGTAAATAAAGGCAAATTGTTTTACATAGAATAGGTAAGTAAGAAAATTCAACCGTAAAATAAACACATATGAACAAACCTGTAGAATTTAAATATATACATAACCCTTGAAATATCCAACCATTATATGTAAGCAAATCAATCTTGAAACACATACACACCCTAAACTAGTGTTAATGTGTATTAGAGGAAGAAAGTGTTAATGCATACTACTCCCTCCGTCCCATAAAAAAGTTTACATTTCATTTGGACACAATCTTTTAGGAGATAGTTAGTGGTGAGGTCTTTTGTAATACTTTTGATTAAAATATAATGTTAGATTGGAGGGAGAAAGTGTTTTATTGGTGGAATGATTGGTAATAATTTTATTTTATTAGGTGAGCCCCTTAAATTTGAGAAATGTAAACTTTTTTGTGGGACAAAATTTTAAGAAGAAATGTAAACTTTTTTTTGTGGGACGGAGGGAGTATTTTAATTAGGGTTAATGTATACTAGAAGAAGAAAGTGTTTAGAGTTATACACACCTTAAACTTTTACAAGAGGAAGAGAGTGTGTTGAAAAAGTTTGTACTAAACTTTAATTGTATTTTAAATATCATTATAAACTTTTAACATTACATGTATTTGAGAGAGAGAATTTGTACTTCCTCCGTATCAAAATAAGTGACACAAATTGGCTTATACGTTTTTTGAGGTAAAAGATTAAAGTAGAGGTTAAAATATATTAAAATTCATAATTAGTGGAGGATGGGTCCCACTTTTCTTGAATAAAATGATATTAATGAGTTTTAAAAGTAAAAGTAAGGGTATAAGGGTAATTTCACTTTATTAAAGTGGATAGTTAGTGGGTATGAGTTCCACTATTTTTACCAAATAAAGAAAGTTTTCAAAGTGTGTCACTTTATTTGATACACCCTAAAATGAAAAGTGTGTCACTTATTTTGATACGGAGGAAGTATTAAAATTTGTAAAATAATATAGTTTTTCATGAACTTCTAAAAATAAATTTTCTAAAAATTCGTTTCAACGCGCGTCAATCATTATCCTAGTTAATATACATTTTGCAACTTAGTTTTGACATGATGAATAGTGACTCCTTTTTTTTCTTTTTCTTCACGCCTACCTTCGTTGACTATTTAATACAGGGCCTGCTAATTGTGAATCAGTTCAGAACACAAGCGAGTTTGAAGCCACCAAGAACTACAAATTAAATTAAATTATACATAATCATTCATAAATATATAACTAACACTTTTGAAAATTAATATTTTTGAAAACAATATTTGTAGATTTAGGTATCAACAATATGTAGGTTAACTTATAAAAGATTTCACAATTATTTTATATTTTATATTACCTTAATATAATTTTTAAACTATATATTTCATTTAAGTATTATCAACAAATATATTGTATACAACCGCAACATGTTATGTATTGTATAAATATTAATAAATCATGTTATGAGTATCATATTAAATTCCCAATATCGTGTAGGTAAAATCTTACTAACTTACTAGTTTAAAACAATTATCAAATAATTATTTTTATCACTAATAAGATTGAAGGATCCGTTAACCGAACACGTGACATACATGAAGTCAAGTTCTTTACGACATCGTTTGGATACTACATGTTATCCTTGCGCGAGTAGAGTCGTGAGCGTTTAACTATAGATAGCGTCTATCCACGTGTCACATATCTTCTTCGTTGGACAATCGTCCAGCTTAATGGCGCCCATACCTCTCTTCCTAACGGCGACCAAAGTCGCCGGAGTTTTGGTCACTATAACCGTGGCCGCCAACGCCGTCTCATTCTCCCGTTACCGGAAGAAAAATCTCGCTCCGTTTCAGTGTCCTATCGATGAAACCTCCGATACTCTCGCCATCTTCAACGTCAATTGCTCCGATTCTGACGACGGTAAATTAAATTTCTGCTCTTCCTTAAACTCCGATTAATGCATCAAATGCGTGATATGATTGTTTCAAATGTTAGTTGAGATTGATCAATTTACCTTAAATGATGCTCTATTACTGAGCATTTATGTCATTTAAAGCGCGAAAAGAGGTGCTGCTGATTACTAATAATAGAAAATTAAGTCCTGCATTTTGGTACATTTGTCTCATTTAGTTTATCTCATGTTTTAACTCCTGCTAACTTGATTATGCAGTGAATGAGATTTTTTCATCAATTTTCTCCTGTCTACGACCTACGAATCACAAATTAACTCATTAGAATCAATTTCAATAAATTTCTTACGAATTAAGTGTAGAAAAGACAGATATGGCGTAATAAAACATGTATAGATTACGCAATATCAAACTATCCATTGAGCTCACACTTAGCAATTTAATTGTCTGAATAGTAAACATTTAGGTTTTGAATGTGATTATTTGGTACTAAATTATTGAATTACTTGTCCAAAGCTTCACATTCCTAATTATTGGTTTCAATTATGACATAATTCTGTGTAGAAGAAGAAGAAAAATTCTTTTTCGGATTAGCAACTGCTCCAGCTCATGTTGAAGACAGACTAAATGATGCTTGGCTTCAGTTTGCACAAGATGAGAATGAGATTACCAACAAACAAGAGATTGGGACTGCAGATGCAGTTATAAGTTCTGCAGCTGGTGATGGTGGATCTCAACAAGCTTTGAAAAAGAAGAAATCTCTTAAAATTGCTATGGAAGCAAAAATTAGAGGGCTCGTGAAATATGTTGAAGATGATGATGATGAATCCACACCGGGTGAAGAAACACAACATAATGTAGCAGCATGGCATAATGTCCCAAACCCGTAAGCATAAAAATAGTTTGAAACTTGTAACATCATTGGTCCCTGATTTTGAAACTTGTAACATCAATGGTCCCTAATTTTGAAACTTGTAACATCAATGGTCCCTAATTTGAAACTTGTAACATCAACGGTACCTAAAAAACTGGGTAAATAGTGTTTTGGGTCAACCCAATCAGATCTGTACAAAATATTACATGTTGCTTAACCTCCATTATGTCACCACTAATCAAAAGTTTTATTTTTTTTTTATTTTTTGGCAGTGAGGAAAGATTAAGGTTTTGGTCTGATCCTGATACAGAATTAAAGTTAGCTAGAGATACGGGTATTAAGGTCTTCCGAATGGGAATAGATTGGACAAGAATCATGCCAAAGGAACCAATCAACGGGCTTAAAGAATCAGTAAGCAGTAAAATATGTCTAAAATGCATAAATTCTCTTTTTTTTTTTAATCTATTATTTTTTAATACATTTTTTTTTCTGGAAATGAATTGGTTTGTATAAGATCAATTATGCAGCACTGGAGAGATATAGATGGATCATCAATAGAGTTCAATCATATGGTATGAAAGTTATGTTGACTTTGTTCCACCACTCACTGCCACCATGGGCTGGAGAATATGGAGGTTGGAAATCTGAGAAAACAGTTAACTATTTTATGGATTTTACTAGGTTAGTTTACACAACATAACCTTTTTACAATTAGCTGCAATTTCATATATATCCTTGTAAAAGTTTAATATTATTTATATATATATACTTCCTCCCTTTCAAAATAAGTGACACACTTTTCATTTGGGGTGTTTCAAAATAAGTTACACACTTTGAAATTTTCCTTATTTGGTAAAAAATAGTGGGACTCATACCCACTAACTATCTCCTTTAATAAAGTAAAATGGCTCATTTACCCTTACTTTTACTTTTAAACATCATTAAACTCACTTTAATCATAATATGTGGGACCCATCACTCATTAACTATCTAATTTAACCTTCATTATAATCTTTTGCCTCAAAACACGTGTAATCCAATTTGTGTCACTTATTTTGAAACGGATGAAGTATATATTAAATAATTCAAAATTTCCTATATAGCGTTGAAAATTTTGTAATATCATATTGCTCTTTTCAGAACACAAAAATTCTTGTGTTTGTCCGATGTAGATTCAATATAGAAATCAAATACACCTAAATTAACAATCAAATTATAATTAAGGGGTTTTAGAATCTTACATAAATATTAATTAACAAGTGGCTATCTGATAAATTTTAAATTTACATTGGGTAAATATATATTTTTACTGTTTTTAAAAAAGACAAATATGATACGGAAAATGTCATAAAATAGCAATATACTTTAGGTGGTGGCCCGTTTTGGTCATTATAAGTTTTTAAGATGCGTTTTCGTAATTAAAAGTTTTTAGCCGTCCTTTTTTGGTAATCATAGTGTTAAATAATGTTAAAATAATAACAATATAGGGCCCCAAAAACTTCTTTTAATTACCGAATAGGAACGAGAAAAAACTTTAATTACCAATATAAGCCGAATAAAAACATGTAATTACCTAACAGACCATAAAAAGTTATAATTACCAAAATGAACCAGTGCCTGAAATATATTATTTTACATGGATATATGAATTATGAACCTTATAAAGAAATGAAGATTTGGGTTATAAAAAGATGTTATGTTGCAGGGTGGTTGTTGACCATGTATTTGAGGTAGTTGACTATTGGGTGACATTTAACGAGCCTCATGTTTTCTGTATGTTGACTTATTGTGCTGGTGCTTGGCCCGGTGGTCATCCTGACATGTTGGAGACTGCTATGTCTGCTTTACCAACTGGTGTTTTTAATCAGACTATGCATTGGATTGCTGTTGCTCATAATCAGGCTTATGATTACATCCATGAACACAGGTTTTTCTTTAAAATCCTTCTCCTTCAATTTATATAAATTAATAGTATATTAAGTTTATTATTTTTAATGCTTTTTTGCAGTGTGTTGTTGAACCCGATAGTGGGAGTTGCACACCATGTTTCTTTCATGCGCCCGTATGGACTCTTTGATGTTGCTGCAGTTTCAATATCCAACTCTTTGAGTTTGTTCCCTTTTTTGGATGATATATCTCATAAAATGGATTTTATTGGAATAAATTACTATGGTCAGGTACTCATGCTTTTGATTATACCTTTTTTTCCTATCCATTTCTGCTTTCTTTACTCTTATAATAAATGCCAAATTTCATAAAATAGCAATATACTTTTGGTGGTGGTCTATTTTGGTAATTATAACTTTTTAACGTCTGTTTTTGTAATCACAAATTTTTAAGCAGTCTACTTTGGTAATCATAATGTTAATAAACATAAAAAAAATAGAGTAAATTACACAAATGGTGCTTTAGGTTTGTACCATATTACAATATTTGGTCCTTTAATTACATAAATTACACTAGTAGACTAGTAGTCCTTAAATCTGAAACTATTGACATGTTTGGTCCTTTGCCTAAACATACGTTAACTTTTTCCGTCAAACAAACGGGTTTTTTATGGATTTCAAATTGGTGAAAGAAAGGACAAAAGGACAGATTTACCCCCTCGTGCATCACACGTGACCATAGTTCGGGAAAAATAAACGTCTATTTAGGTGAAGGACCAAACGTTAGTTTCAAAATAAGGACTATCATGTAATTTATTAAACTAAAGGACCAAATATATAATATGGTACAAACCTAAAGGATCATTTGTATAATAACCAGATAGGCCCAAAAAGAAAACGTTATTCAGTTACGAGGTGGAATTATAGTGGTTATAGTAAATATATTAATCTTGAGTAACCTAATTAAAAAGTTGAAATAAAAGTATGTTGCTATCCCTTACAATTTGCCTTCTATGAAAAGTAAAAAACTGAAAATAAAAAATAAAATTTGAAATAATAGAAACTTTGTTCATCTTTCTGACGTTTTTCTTGTTAGTTTATCAGGAAGTGGTTTGTGGTGCTGCACTAAAATTAGTTGAAACAGACGAATATAGTGAATCGGGTCGTGGTGTGTATCCAGATGGTTTATTTCGGGTTTTGTTGCATTATCATGAAAGATACAAACATCTCAAGATTCCATTTATAATCACTGAAAATGGCATCGCTGATGAAACAGATTTGATACGAAAACCCTACATTTTAGAACATTTATTGGCCATCTATGGAGCCATGATGATGGTATGTATGCTAAAAGAAGAGTAAATTACATAAATTGTCCCTGTGGTCTTTCAAATACTACGATATTGTCCCTAAACTTTGTTTTTCGTTATTTTTGTCGCTATGTCTTCAAATTTCAATTTTTTCGTCCATTTTGACATATTTTTACGTATATTTCGTTCATGCTTTTTATTTTTTCTACAAAAATAATTAAAAATAATAAAAAATCAGAAAAAATATGTGCCAGGGTATTTTCGTCATTTTATGTCAAAATGGACGAAAAAATGATATTTGAAGACCAAAGGGTAAAATAAAATAACGAAAAAAAGAGTTTAGGGATAAAATCGTAGAATTTGGAAAACCACGGGGACAATTTCTATATTTTACTCTTATAAAATATTGATCCTTAAAATTAGATTATTTTAGAGGTGGAAATTAGTTATGAATGGTTCGATTCAAAATGATTTTTAAATGGAACGGGTTAAATGAGTCAAATGGGTCGACTTCGGGTCGAAAGTCAACCAAATATAGTTCAATTTTGAAAATTTTCCTTAAATAAATAACACTTGATCTTCTCTCCTCCTAATGAGTGAAAAAAGTTTGTATACCCCATTTTGTCAAATTTAGAATTTTTTATTACATTTTTTTTTTGGCAAATTTTATTAAAATAATATAGTTTTTGTAATTATATTTGACACACTAGTAATTTGCAAAGAATTAAAAACACATTGGAAAAACAACCCGTATGAAGCGCTCATTTTGTCACATCTGAATTTAATAAAATCAGAAAAGTCAAACTTTGACTTTATTGGGAATGTTGAATTCTAACAATGCAGGGTGTTCAAGTGCTCGGGTATTTGTTTTGGACGACTTCTGACAACTGGGAATGGGCCGATGGTTATGGGCCAAAGTTCGGGCTTGTAGCAGTGGATCGTTTCAATGATCTTGCACGGGTCCCACGTCCCTCCTACCATCTCTTCACCAAGGCAAAATCCAATAGTTTTGATTTATTTATTTTTATTACATATATGATTTTGATGAGTCATCAACTGTTGTTTTGACTATGTATCAGGTGGTGAATTCGGGTAAAGTTACAAAACAAGACAGAAACAAAGCATGGTATGAACTTCAAAAAGCTGCCAGAGAGAAGAAAACAAGACCGTTTTATCGTGCAGTAAACAAACATGGGCTTATGTATTCAGGTATATAAGTAGTTGCTTTTATATACCTTTTTTCCTACATAGGAGTGAAAGTTTAAGATAAATGATATTTAGTCTTTTACCATTCTGTCCTCTGGCTCATAGTCCTACCTACTTCATCTAATGAGTAGGACTAAATACCATTACTCAAAAGTTTAATTTACCAAATGCCGTATGTTGCTTGCATTACAAGTTATGATTGTTTATTTACAGGAGGGCTCGATGAACCAATACAACGCCCGTATATTGAACGGGATTGGCGTTTTGGTCACTATGAAATGGAAGGATTACAAGACCCGTTTAGCCGCCTTTCAAGATCCATCACTCGATTGCTCCCTCTGAGGAGAAGGAGAAAGAAAGGTGAATATTGGGAGGAGTATGATGAAGTGGCGGTTGAGTCGATTTAGTTTCTCATTTTGGTAAAAAGCATGTATACGGACTGTATTCTTCACGTATCATTGATAAAACCTAAATTTTGAACTATTACTTTCCAAATCGCAATCATATACCAACTTTTCTAATTTCCGGTATTTGTACAACCATAACTAAAAAAAATCATGGATTCAAATGTTGGTTTTGTTGATGTTTATGTATCCAAATGATCATACAAAAATTTGTATAGAGGACACAAGTTACTAAAATAGTTTTAATATAACAGTTTACTTTTGACCATTTCAAAAGCACCGCCAAGATCCAAATACATGAGCAAGAAAGATTAAAGAAACTCATACATGGGGTGTAAAGAAGTTTCAACCTTTGAAGACTTTTGATCCCTCTTTGTTTTGAGGAGTTGACGAAGATAGCACAAGGTGCACAAGAGTAGAGCTTCTCGAAAAGCATACACCAACAACTTTGTATAATTTTGAATGCTAGTTTCATCTCGTATGTTTGATCTCCTTAAATTTTATTAAACAACCAAAAATGTTATTAGATATAGCAAAACTTCAAACAAGTTCTTCGCTAGATTATTGAACCTTTCATGCGTTTAAAATTATGCCAAGCCCTTTTATTAATCATGTTTAGTGTGTGTCACTGTCACACTGTGTATGTATAAGGAAAAAAAATGGGAGATCCCCTTTTCCTCCATGCCAATCTATTACTTCCTCTCTGTTTCAAAATAAGAGATACACTTCAGAGTTTACGATTTTTGAGGCAAAACATGATAATAAAGGTTAATTAGATCGAATTAGATAGTTAGTGGAAGATGAGTCTCACATATATTGATTAAATTGGATTCAATTATGTTTAAAAATAAAAGTAAAGGTAAATGTGTCTTTTCACTATATTAAAAGAGATAGTCAGTGGATTTGGCTTTCACTACTTTTTACCAAATATGGTACATTTTCAAAATGTATCACTTATTTTGAAACATCATAAAATGAAAAGTGTATCATTTATTTTGAACGGAGAAAGTATTAAAATAAAGTTGTTGATTAAGCCCCGTTTGTTTTGACGTAATCCTTCGTAATCTTCCGTAGTTGTAATTCAATTACATTAGACCACCCATAACGCACGACCATTGAATCGGTCACAACCGCCACCTCTCCACCGGCAACGCGTCTCCCCCCCTTATGGAGCTCGCCGAGGACGCGTCCTCTTTGGCTCACCGGTCGACTTGCCGACCGATATGCTTGTTCGATCCAGCCCTTCTTTCTCCCTTTTATACATACATACATATATATATATATATATTAATAATATATTTTAATAATATATTATATATAAAATAAATATTATATTTATATATATATATATATATATTAATAAAATGAAAAATCTAAAATAATAAAAATAAAAAAAATTGGTCGCCGATTCGGTCGCCCCTTATGCCTCTTTGGTCACTGTTTGGTCATGTGCTTGATCAGGAGAGAGAAAGCTGATGTGGCGCAGAGGTGGCAGTGGTGACCAAATTGGGTTTGGTCACCCATTACGCATAGTCTTACGGAGTACGTTTGGATTAACTTTTTTTTCGTAATTCAATTACGAGTAATTTCGAATTACGATATTCATTGTAATGGAATTCCATCCCAACACCCCATGAATTTAATTAAGGTCATTTAATAAACTAACAAATTTGAATATTTTTATATGCTTTAGATTTTAAAACCGTTTAAAAATATTAAAAAAAAATTAAAAATGAAAAAGAAATTAATTTTTTTTTAAAAAAAAAACTAACAAAATAATAATTTTAAACAAAAATAAAAATAAAAAAAAGTAAAAATAAAATAATAATAAAATAATAATAAAATATACTTCCTTCGTATCAAAATAAGTGACACACTTTCCATTTTGGGGTGTATCAAAATAAGTGACACACTTTGAAAACTTTCCTTATTTGGTAAAAATAATGGGACCCATTCCCATTAACTATCCACTTTAATAAAGTGAAATTACCCTTATACCCTTACTTTTACTTTTAAAACTCATTAATATCACTTTATTCAAGAAAAGTGGGACCCATTCTCCACTAACTATGTACTTTAATCTATTTTAACCTCTACTTTAATCTTTTACCTCAAAAAACGTGTAAGCCAATTTGTGTCACTTATTTTGATACGGAGGAAGTATAATAAAATATATAATAAAATTTTAAAAAAGAATTTAAAAAAGTTTTTAAAAAAATACATAAGTATTGATTTGAATTACAACTCAAATTTTTGGTAACCAAACGCGTAACCGTATTCAATTACAACCAAATTCAATTCCAGCCGAATTTAATTACAACCGATTTCAATTATATTACGAAGGATTACGTCGAGCCAAACGCTCTTAAGTGTCTTATATTTTATTGTTTACACATGCATGTATACCATATAGGCCTGTGCAGATGCAAAAAACCGGACCGGACCGGTTGGGACCGGACCGGACCGAGGACCGAAAACATCAATTTCGATGGACCGAGGACCGGACCGGTGTTCGACGGTCGGTTTCGGTTAATTGCCGGTTTACTCCGGTTTTGGACCGATTTGGACCGGTTATAACCGGCTTTTTTCTGCATTGTTTTGGGCCTGTTTTTGGACTGTTTTTTCCTGTTTTCGAACTGTATTCTGCCCTGTTTTTGGGCTGTTTTTTGAGTGTTTTCTGCACTGTTTTTGGGTTGTTTTTTTGACTGTTTTCTAACCTGTTTTTGGGCTGTTTTTGGACGGATTTCTGCACTGTTTTGGGCTGTTTTTGGACTGTTTTCTGCCCTGTTTTAGGGCTGTTTTTAGACTGATTTCTGCTCTGTTTTTAGGCTGTTTTTGCAGCAATTTTACTGCAATTTTTGCAGCAGTTTTCCTGCATTTTTTGCACTGTTTTTGGGCTGCATTTTCAGCAGTTTTTGGGTCATATTCCTGCAGTTTTGGGGCTGTTTTTGCAGCAGTTTTTGGGCTGTTTTTGCAGCTATTTTTTGGTCATTCTGTGCAGAATTTGAGGTCCAAATTCATAAATCCAAAAATACCAACAATGTTCATAAATCCAAAAAAAACCAACATTGTGTTACATCTAATGCATAAATTAAAAAACAAAACCAACATTGTTTGCTCAATATCAAACAAATTAAAAACATCAATCGTCTATTGCAATACTTTTTCCTTTTGCATTTTGTTTTTTTAGCTCCTCCTCGATATCTAAAAACGCAACATACTAATCAATATATATCATCAAGTATAACTAGATGATGTATGTCAAACGATTAAAATTTAACTTACCTTTAGCAATCTCATCATCTTTAATCACATCACTTTCCTCGTCAACATTTATTGGTTTTTGTGACTTTCTCAACCAATCTTGGGTGCATATTAAGGCCTCCACTATGTGAGGCTTTAACGAACTTCTATACGGGTCTAAAACACGACCACCCGTACTAAAAGCCGACTCCGATGCAACGGTAGAAATTTGTATTGCCAAAATATCTACAATAAATATGAAAAGCATTAATATAAAAACACAATAATTTAAGTTACATTTAAAATAATTTTTTTACCTTTAGCCATCCTTGAAACTATTGGAAAACGTGGGCTATTTAGTCTCCACCATCCAAGTACGTCAAACTCTTCATCGTATATTTCAAGCCGAGGCTCATTTATGTATTTTTTTAGCTCGCTAACGGATGAAGTCCTTGTCCTTGAACTTGAGTTTTGTGTAAGAAAACTACTTAAGAAATCATTTCCCACACGACTTGTTGATGTGCATTCATTTTGTGTACTTTTAGAGGTCTCATTTGAGTTTTCCGTGTGAAACTTTTCTTCATACATTTCAAACAACGAACCCATATTATCCTCAACTTGTCTTACCATTTCTTTAACCATTTCAACAATAATTAGTTCGGTCATTTCGGGTTTCTTATTTTTTTCGATCAAATATTTAAAACCAAACCCTATAATTTCCGACTTCATGGTAGGATCTAAAATAACGGCAAAATACATATAATGATTGAGTTTGGTAAAGTCCCCCCAATATTTAATGTACTTCTCAAACATTTTTCCTACCATACCTGAAAATTCATAATCTTTTCCCCACTTACAAAGGTGTTTCTCAACATCCAAAACTTCAATAAAAAACATATGAGCAACCGGGCGAGATGAAGCCGACACTACTTCGGTTTTAATTTTAAACTTCTCTAAAAAATCGACAATCTTTCTACAGGTTTCAAACTGATATCGCTCAGGAATCTTTTCAAGGTCACGTGAATAAGAAGCATTTAGCTTATCAAACTCAAAGAACGCATGTCTCAACTCGAATGCGGTTTTTAACATTTCATATGTCGAGTTCCACCTAGTAGGGCAATCCGCACACAAAAATTTGTTTGACACACATAGTCTCTTAGCACAATCTTTAAAGGAGTCAAATCTTTGACTAGAATTTCGGATGTATCTAACGGCTAAACGTATAATATCAATACAATCATTATGCTCATTTAAACCATCTTTCACAACTAAGTTTAGAATATGTGCCATACATCGAATGTGAAAATGTTTCCCGTTATCATACATGTTTGGCAACTTTTTAATCAAATATTCAATAGCTTTGTCATTAGAGGTTGCATTATCAACTGTTATAGTCATCACATTTTTTATTTCCCATGCATTAATGCACTCTAATATATCCCTTCCAATGTCCTCCCCTCTGTGACTAAAAATTGGTTTAAAGTTTATAATTCTTTTATGCATTACCCAGTTATCATCTATGAAGTGTGCGGTTAACACCATATACGTCTTCTTTTGACAACTAGATGTCCACGTGTCTGTTGTTAGGTGGACAGTATTTGTAGGGTTCGATAAAAAACTTAACATTTTCTTCCTTTCTTCTAGGAAAAGTTTAGAACAATCCCTAGAAATAGTGTAACGGGATGGCAAAGAAAATTTTGCATTTAAAGCCTGGGTATACTCGATTAAAGTTTCATTATGAACGAATGAGAAAGGAAGTTCTCCCACAACAAACATTTTAAGTAAAGCCTTTTTTATTTTAGCTTCATCATATCTCCAATTATTTAATGAACCACTACTAGTAGTACCTTCACCAAATTGGCTATGTTTCTTAAATAATAAATTTTGTTGTTCTTGAAGATTAATAGGGTTATTCCGACATACCTTCATGTGTCTATTCATGGATGAGGTACCATTACCATTTGGATCTGCCGCATACGTTTTGTCTGGACAATAATTACATCGGCCTCTTTGCAACCCATTAACGTAATACCTCGTAAAATGATCCCAAACAATAGAAGATGTTCTACTATTTTCTGTTTTTACCCGTGGTCTAGTAGTTTTCTTTCTTTTATTTGATTTTTTCTTTTTTGTTTCCGGTTGAGTGTCTTCTACAAACGTTTCATCAGTGAGGTTGACATTATCTTCTAGATCCATCTAATACAAATAAAACGAGTAGTATAAATTGTATGTATATAAAACAATGTAGTATAAATTGTATGTATATAAAACGAGTCAGAGTATGTTCTACAATTTGTACATGTTAAAAAAAACAAACTATCAATTTTTTATACTAATCTCTAATCTCAAAGAATGATTATTATACTATGCAAGAAACGTAATTCAATTATTATACTATCCATAACCTGATAACCATCTATGGCAACTTAATAATATTGTAGGTTTTAAGTTTTAACTAACTTCCGTATAAGAATGATGTTATACTATCAAAATCCATAACCTGATAAGTGATAACCATCTATGTAGGCAATTAGAATTAAATGCACGTATAAGAATATAACTTCCGTATAGATGATCTATGGCATGAACGTATAAGAATTAAATGATGTTATGCAATTACAATTATACCTGAAGTTCGGAATCACTCTTATCCTCCAAGTCCGACATATTTTTGCTGCGTGGAACGAAGAAGACGAATGAAGAATTTTACGTCGTATAGCAGAATCGAAAAGGGAGTCAAGAAACCGACGGTCGTTGTCTATTAGCCAAGGAAAAGGGTTTTTTAATTGCATTGGGCTTAACTCATAAGTAATAAGGTTGGGCTTAGCTTATTGGATGGGCTGCTTGTGCTAAACTGAATTAAAATCAAAGCAATCCAATAAAGTGACGGGTATAATCGGTCTTTTACGGTTCTTCCGGTTTAAAACCGGACCGGACCGGTATTGTCGGTTTTTAAAAAACACGGACCGAGGACCGGACCGGAATCTACGGTTCGGCACCGGTTCGGTCCGGTTTGTCCGGTCCCGGTCGGTCCCAGCCGGTCCCGGTCCAAACTGCACAGCCCTAATACCATACTCACCATACCTCGTTAAAATCAATGTTTCTTTTAATAATAAATAAATTATACCATGCATTGAAACAAACAGAAACCAATTTTTATGCGCATAAATACGACGGGATGGATGCCTAAAATGTAGGGCGTTTTCGAGATTTTAAAAGGCCGAGAAAATACGAACATGGATCCCCTTGATATAAGATTTTTATAAAAATTTGGACGTTCTAAATTTTTTTCTATTAAATTATTAAGTTGACTTCAATTTTAATATTATATATAAGATATATGTATAGAAATTGGACCCCTATAAAATATGGACCATGTGCGGTTGCACCTCCTCAAAGACACCCCTACTAAAATGTATAGGAACGTGCTCTTTTAATTCTTGATATTCATGATGGTCAAGAAAGAGTACAATTTTTGCATCGGATCTCCGTTTCAGACGAGTGATACGTCAAAAGTTCCGTATCAACAAGGACTATGTACTGGTAAACGGCTTTAGCCGATTGCGGAACTTTTGAGCCAAAAAACGTTGTTTTTGTGACTTATTTCCATTATTAGTTTTTTATGTTTAATTGTTAGACTTTGTTTTAAGGTCAGTTTTCGGTCTATTTGTATTTTTTTATCCATTCGAAATTCTTAGACTTATTTATAATTTGTGTAAGACTCTTGAAATGATTAGTATTTAATTTTATGAAATTTAAGTTTTTTCTCCCAAAATTGTTATTGTTTGTGTTGAACAGGTTTTGAAGATCCAAACACGCATAATTAATTACTTTAGTTTTTTCGAGAAAAAATTTGTCTTTTCCGAAAAAGCAAAAGAGTTGCAAATAATTTGGGTCACCTCGAAGTCGGACGAAAGTACAGAAAAGATAAAATTAATTATGTGTCGTACAAAATCATATTAAATGTCATAAAAATCTGAGTAAATTACACGAATGGTTTCTGTGGTTTGCCACAAGTTTTGGATTTGGTCTCTAACTTCTAAAAATTACACCCGTGGTCACTGTGGTTTACACTTTGTATTGTTTTTGGTCCAAAATCCTAACGGACGTTAAATTAAGGTGTTAGATATTTTAAAGTGACCAAAATACCCTTTATGCTTCCCCCTTCTTCCTCTTTCTTCTTCCTCCTAAGATCTCCCATCTTTTTCTTTCTTACCATCCCAAACCCCCAACTTCATCATTTGTCTGAAAGAGGAAAGGGTATTTTAAAATTTATGCATATCGAATTTACAGGGGAGCTAGTTTTGTTATTTATAGGATTAAAAAACCCATGAAACCATCATTATTCAATCGCACCGGGAGCTAGTCTTCGTTGCGGTAACCGGAGGAGATTCCGGCAGAGAATGTGGGCTAGGCAAGTGAAAGATCATAGCAGACCGGAACCTCCTGCAACCAGCAAATACCGAGATATTGAGGATGGGTGGCTATTACCGTCTTGCTTCTCTCGCCGTCTCCTTCTCCTTTACCGTCGTCATCCTCCGCTCGGATAAGATCAAATTGTGTTAAACCCGGTGCTAGGGTTTTGGCCTCCTTTGGAAACCTACCAAAACCGCCAATAAAATTTCAAATTAACTCCATCCTTCACTTGCTAAAAATCAAGTCGCCTTGATCTTATATCCAACGAGTTTTTTGCTTAAATAATGCCATATGTACCCAGAAATCACAAATAATATTCTTTTTTGACCCTTTGCAAAAATAATGCTATCCCATTTTTGGAATCCCGGATCCCCTATTATCCCCTCTTTGAAAACCCGGATACTAGCTTTTTCTTTTTTTTGTGTACTGTTTTGTACATTTTGTACTTGTCTGACGCAGGGTACATTCCCACACCCAAAACCCGGATCCCCTATGGGTATCCCACACTTGAAATCCCGGATCCCCTAAGGTTTCTCTTTTTGGTTTTAAAAAGTGTGGTTTTAAAAGTGTGGTTTTATCGTGAGATAAATGGGATTGAAAGTGTGGTTTTAAATAATGACCGGGTTGTTGAAACAAATACAAAGGGCTTGCTTACCAAGTGGATTTGAAGATTGAAAGGGAGAATGAAACCAATTTATAGGATCAAGAATGATACAAACGAAGGTAGTTTCGATCGATACAGCTATATTTGTTAGTGGAAGAATTGAAATTTGAAAACGACGCACGGGGATACCACACTTTTAAAACCACACTTTTTAAAACCTAAAAGAGAAACCTTTGGGGGATCCGGGATTTCAAGCGTGGGATACCCCTAGGGGATCCGGGTTTTGGGGTGTGGGATACCCCTTGGGATCCGGGTTTTGGGGTGTAGGAATGTACCCTGCGTCAGACAAGTACAGAAGGTACAAAACAGTACACAAAAAACAGGAAAAAGCTAGTATCCGGGTTTTCAAAGAGGGGATACTAGGGGATCCGGGATTCTAAAGGTGGGATAGCATTATTTTTGCAAAGGGTCAAAAAAGAGCATTATTTGTGATTTCTGGGGACATATGGCATTATTTAAGCAAAAAACTCATATCCAACCTCAATTCAAGTTCCAGTTATCTATTCCTCTCATCGGCGTCATCGTATCCCTAGTAAATCTGGTGTCCACTCAGTTTGGTTATATGTTGATCAATATTTTGTTGACTTCATAAGCCATTACGATTGTTTTGTTGTTGAGCTTTTCTGTTTTAAGCATTAGTAATTAAAATGTTTTTTTGGTCTGTTTTACACTTACTAAATATTCAGACAAATGATGAAGTTAGAGACTAAATCCAAAACTTGTGGCAAACCACAGACTAATTTTGGTCACTTCAAAATATCTTAGGAGGAAGAAGAAAGAGGAAGAAGGGAGAAGGGGGAAGCATAAAGGGTATTTTGGGATGGTAAGAAAGAAAAAGATGGGAGATCTTAGGAGGAAGAAGAAAGAGGAAGAAGGGGGAAGCATAAAGGGTATTTTGGTCACTTCAAAATATCTAACACCTTAATTTAACGTCCGTTAGGATTTTGGACCAAAAGTAATACAAAGTGTCAACCACATTGACCGCATGTGTGATTTTTAGAAGTTAGAGACTAAATCCAAAACTTGTGGCAAACCACAGACTAATTTACTCTAAAAATTTCCTTGGGATGTTTAACCTTTTGTAGAAAAAATGAAGTTGATGTCTATTTTTAAAATTAGAAAAGCAAGTAGTTAAATGTGGGTTTAATTATTAATCCAAATATTCCTCAGGTTGCCATAATCCATCATACTACTGGAGTGGTGTGGTCTGATTCTATTTTCCGTTTAATTATCTTCTCCAAATTCACTCTCTAATTCTAGGGTTTTCCTTCCGCTAATGTCTACTCACATTAGCAGCAACCATGCCTTCAAAAAAGGTGACAAGATAGAGGTCCTAAGGAATGCCGACGACGGGAACATTCCTGTCTGGTTTCCGGCAACTATTCTCGACTCTCCATCTCCGGCAGCAACTCTACACGTGAAATACAATACATTATCTGTCGAAAGGGAGGGTAAGGAAGGGAGACGGAAGAGAAAGAAAATTAGGGAGTACGTCGACGGAGTTACCCGGCCGGTTCCACCGGCGGTTTGTGGTTGGGGAAAAGGTGGAGGTATTTTACGGGAAAGGATGGCGGAAGTTAAGGATGTACTAGAGGATTTCGAGTACAGGGTAGTGATTGATGGTTCGGTTGACGCTGTGGTGGAAAATTTGAGAATTAGGGTTTCTCACAATTGGAAACCAGATGATGGATCCTGGGTTTCTTCTACTGTTGATCCACAACAGGTATGCTCTTGTAATTGTAGTTTCAAATTCTAATCAGTTAAAAATGTGAAATTACTTAAGTATCCTTAAAAATTAAGCGCATGATAATCTGATTTATAGTTATGTAGATCCAAATTAACATGTACATTGCGCCTAAAGATGTGATTTTGATCTTATTTCCATCAGAAAAGGTCATGTCAACTAATTTTACAATCCAGAAAAGGAACAAAGTTAAGAATAATATGCACCTCAAAAACACCAGCTTTCCAAAAAGGCACACCAGTTGAAGTGAGAAGCCATGAAGAAGGATACTATGCCTCATGGTACCCTGCAACAATTGTGGGGCCCACAAACGAACAAAACAAACTTACAGTGCAATACAGCACACTAACAGATGATGAACTGCAACCGCTTGTTGAAACTGCATTTGATTCAAATGTGAGACCGATTCCACCCATAATTAACCGAATTGATCGCTTCAAAATGCTTGAAGAAGTTGATGCATGGTGTAATGACGGTTGGTGGGTTGGTGTTATTAAAGTTGTTAAGGGTTTGAAATATGTGGTTTATTTTTGGACAAGTAATGAAGAAATGGAATTTGAACATTCCAAGTTAAGATCGCATCAAGAGTTGGTTTATGGAAAATGGGTTGCTTCTTTCTTGGTAAGTATTATATTTAAAAGAGTAAATTACAAAAATGGTCCTTTAGGTTTGTACTATATTACACATTTGGTCCTTTACCTAAACAGACGTTTATTTTTCCAGTCGGGGTAAATTAGTCCTTTTCCCTTTCCCTTCACCAATTTGAAATCCATAAATACCCGTTTGTATGGCGGGGTAAATCAATAGTTTCAAAAAAAGGACTACCTGTGTAATTTATGAAACTAAAGGACCAAATATGAAACATGGTACAAAGTACAAACCTAAAGGACCATTTGTGTAATTTACTCTCTTTAAAATTATAATATTCAATATTTCCTATTAAGAGATGGTACTAATGGGTTAAAAGAGGTAATTTTTGATATTGGTCAAATTGGGTTGGGTTGACCCACCATCAATTTTTATCTATTACTTTTGAATTTTATGTATAATTAATGTATTAAGAGAATAATCTACTTTTTATAATTTAAGATATCCTAAACATTTGAACACATTTTGGACCACATTTGACCCGTTGACCCATTTACTTGTAAACGGGTCTAAATTCCCACCTCTAAGTCTCTAACTATACCCATGACCCGTTACATACAAATCATAACCCAAATCAACCATTTTTCAAGTATTAAAAAGTGATTAACTTTCTTATTTAATTACTCCTGATGCAGAGACCAAAACTAACTACCAAACCAAAACTTGAAAAAGTGAAACTACACATCAGTACAAGAACAACAATGGTGGGCCTTCTAATCGGGCTAAAAGTAGAAATTTCACACGGAGAACAGGGCTTTTTAACAACATGGTACCCTGCAGTAATCCTTGGGCCCGTTTGTAATGAAACTTATTTGGTGGAATACAGAACACTAAATACATCAAACGGGCCTCAACTTATGAAAGAAGAAGTAGATGTGTTATGCATAAGACCATGCCCGCCTATAATCCAAAGGCCCGATTGTTTCCAAATGCATGATAAAGTTGAGGCTTGGGAAGTCAACGGGTGGCGAATTGGTCAAATATGTAGAATTATGAAGGATTTTAAGTATGAGGTTTGTTTTCGGGCCACAAATACGGTTGGTGAATTTAATCATGAAGATTTGAGACCGCGTCAAAATTTTGTTGATGGTGCATGGCTCCTTGCCCCCACGGTATGTATGCGTTTTATTTTTAGATTTTCTATATAAAAAATGTGTTTTTTTCTAAATAATGACGTATCTTTATATTTGTATAAAGGGTTGTCCAATTGTGTAAATGAAAGATGGTTTTGCTACCATTTTAGATCATAAAAAATTTCTCACATAAAGAATTTTTATATAATAGTTGATGTCGTATATAAATCTGACATTTTTATAGCTAAATTTTAATTTACTTTTAGTAGAAAATTTATTTATTTACCTTTTTTGGTAAAAAATCTTCTAATGATAGAATCGGGACACAATACGATATTTTGAAATTTTAACTTGTACATTGACAAAAGAACACATGTTTTATTGGCACGTGTTTCAGGATATCCCTTAAAGAACAACACGGAAGATGAAGGTTTTTCAACGGTAAATATTAAAAATTAAGACTTTTTCAAATTAAGTTGTTTTGATCAAACTTCAAACCAAGTATGGTGGACCATTTAAAGTATGTTTGATTGCTAGGCTAGTTATAGCGCAATGATGTTCTTGCAATGATTCATGTAATATGATTCTCTAATGCTAATGAACTACGTATAAGTAGATGTATATATCATATATAATATCGTACTTCTTTTCTATTTTCTTTTATTTTTTTATCTTTTTAATCTTCCTTTTATTAATATTTGTATTTAATTAAAAACTGTTGATCTGATGTTGATGTGACAAAATTAAAGAACAAAGGTAAAAATGTTGTTGATATGAATGTATCAGTTAATTTGTTCGTAGAGAAGATGTGATGTCCTGCTAATGTGACGAAATTTAACTAGTTGTATTTGCATGATGTATATATTTTGAAGTATGCAATTAGAAATTTAACTTGGATTAACATATGAATGGGGTTCATTGTCATTTGTGTTTTTGGTTGCAAAGTGATGCAAGTTTGCGGTTAGAAGTGGGAAAAGATTAGATATCCTTCCTAATTGGAAGACAATTAATTCAAGTTTTAATACTTCCTCCGTATCAAAATAAGTGACACACTTTCCATTTTGTGGTGTATCAAAATAAGTGACACACTTTGAAAACTTTCCTTATTTGGTAAAAATAATGGGACTCATACCCACTAACTATCTACTTTAATAAAGTGAAATTACCCTTATACCCTTACTTTTACCTTTAAAACTCATTAATATCACTTTATTCAAGAAAAGTGGGACCCATTCTCCACTAATTATGTACTTTAATCTATTTTAATCTCTACTTTAATCTTTTACCTCAAAAAACGTGTGAGCCAATTTGTGTCACTTATTTTGATACGGAGGAAGTATAATAGTATCTATGAATGTTTACAAGTTGCAACATACTTTGGTTCTCTCTTAAGACCCACTATTTTAGACAACTAGTTGTATTTGCCACAAACTAGTACTCCTTTCATCCCACAAAAAACTTTCCATTTCATCTAAAAATTTTGTCCCACAAAAAACTTTCCATTTGAAAATTGGAGGGACCCACTTAATAAATTAATATTATCTTATTAACTTTATGTCATTTTTTATCATTTTTTTAAAGTTTCTCTCACTAACTTTATGTCAATTTCTAAACTAATTCTATATTTTAATCAAATTTATTACCAAATACTCCATCACCAACTATCTCCTAAAAATATGTGACCAAGTTAAATGAGAAGTTTTTTGTGGGACGAGGGAGTATTACTTATTCAACTTTTCTTCTGGAATTGGTGGCGTAATTAGGTAAGTGACTATAGTAGGTGGTCTGTTAAGTAATTCTTGAATACCTAGATGACTTTGTATACAATTTGCTTACTTTTACCAAAGAAGTTAATGAAACAATGATTCAACTTGTCACAACTTTGATTTTTTGTCCAGTAATTCCGTTTTTCTTTAATTAGTTGTTTTTCTAGGATATTGAACTTTTATTTTAGTTTTTTTTTTATTAATAAATGTATTGTAGTTTATAGCATGTTCCACTCCCAAATCTTTCAGGTAGAAATCCCTCTTCGTGTCAATGTAGCCAAACAAATACAAACCGATCTTATTTACGAGTGCAAGTGGTCCAACTATTGACATAGTTTAGTGATGAGACAAACAATTTGTACACAAACTGAAGCAATAAAATTACAAATATAAATCAATACGTTGAAATGAACAAGGTATTCGGTCATTGCTCTTTTGTCATACGTTCGAGAACACGTTTAAGGCGTCTGTTATACTCAAATGGCTTCTCCAACGGTACTAGGTGCCCAGCATCCTTTATGCAATCCACTGTTGTTTTCTCACCCAATTTCCTACAGTAAAACATTATTACAATATTAATTAGGCTAACAAAATATGTTTCTGTTTACAAAAAATGGATTTGATCTGACTTACATTTTCATGGTTGTAACAAGGTCAATATCAAAGATCTTGTCATCATCACCCCACAACATATGTATCATCTACACAAGAGTTATTTTAAAAACTAGTTAGGGAAATTTCTTGTGGCAAAATTTTGCAATAAATTCCATCGTGTATTAGCTAAAAAGTATGGTTTTAGTACCTGGGAGTAATTGATATTCGAATCTGCATCTTTGTCCGGAACAACCAATTCGTCTAAGAGTTCATTTCGCTCTGCACGGTTACTAAACATGGTCTGCAATAAAAACAAAACATCAAGTACGATCATATCATAATAACATTTTCCAGAGGAAAATACTATATTCAATCTACAGTACATGAATACTTTTTTATTTTTTTTATAAAATGTTGTTTTTTGTATTTATTTATTTATTAAATGGTGTTCCTCATTAAACTTTCAAACAACAAATTTAGTGTTTTATATAGTGTTATTCATACGTTAGTTTATAAATATGATATGTATATTTGCAAACTCGTCGTAAATCGTGTGTCCATGCTCCTCGTTCTTTTACATTTACATTTTCACGATTTTATTTAGAATTTATGTTTTATACATAAGTGTAATGTTCACTTTTGTGTTTTGGATATGTTGTGTTTTAAAAGAAACACATGTTTTCGAAGTATGTAAATCTTTAAAAGTTTTGAGAAAGAAATATGTACCTCAAGAATGTCTCGATAAACAAAATCAGGAAGCCATGGTAACTTATGAAAGCCAACCGAAAACATCCTCCTCAACCCGTTTACCGTTTCGGGCATCAAAAGGTCGGACCAACTCGACAACCCAAGTCGGTTATAAGAGTCGAGACTAGTGGATTCGGTCAATTCTATGACGGTTCCCGACATAACCATAGACCTAACCAACTTTGGGTACAACTTAGCCATTTTGAACCCAACCATGCCACCATAACTTAACCCAACCAATGTGACCTTCTCAACCCCTAGCTTTCCCAACCCGTTAGCCACAAATGTGGCTTGAAAGCTAGCCGACCTTTCGTTTCTATCGGTGATTGAGCCACCGAAGAACAAAAGGTCAGACACGTAAACCGAGTAGTCCTTTGTGAGAGCCAAAACTTGTAAAAACCATGTGAAAATACCGTCCATGGCGAAAGAGTGGAGGAGTAGTACTGCGGGCTTGGTGGGCGGTACGTACACGGTTTTCCCATTGTTCTTGGTGACGGTTTCTTTTGGAACCCAAATGTTCATCAAGGTTCCGGGTTCTATTTCTATGGTTTGCGGTGTTAATCCGGCTAATTTCACGACGCCGTGAAGGAGAGGAGTTAACAAGACGATTATGTTTCCCATTTGTTTAATTTGCTAGCCAAAGGCCAAAGCTAGGTGAGATCGTGTGATATGTGGGTGTGTAATGAAATGAACATGATTGATTGGTCATATATATATAAATATAAAAGTCAAAGTCAATAATAAGAAAAGATACGGGAAATCTTCTTCATGACTTTGAAGAAGTTATTATCCAGAATGCATTTTATACATACACGATTTGCATATCAGGCCGTGAAGGAGACGGGATGACATATACGTACGTTTCCCATTTGTTTACTTTTTCTGAATATTGTGTAGGGCTGTTAAACGATACGGCAAAAATATACGAAATGAAACGAAATTGAGACGAAATCGGATTTGAATTTGTGTTCATGTTCGTGTCGTGTAAAACAAACACGAACTCATGTCGTGTTCGGGGAAATTGACACGATAGTTATGATTTTAAGAACATTTAGAATTTTATGTTATATTTTGTCGTGTTTGTCGTTTTTTTAGCATCTAATAAGTAAAAAAAATTGATATTTTTGTTATTTATCTCGTGTTTACCGTTTCCTAATTAGGTCATGTCCCTGTTAGCAAAACAAAACACGACTACGTGTCGTGTTATTTTTCATGTTGAGAAAAACGAATGTTTGCCGTGTTTCTTAAAAACACGAAATAACAGCACGATTTGACATCCTAATATTATGTGAGAGCATTAAAAGCTTTAGGTGGGAT
This sequence comes from Calendula officinalis, assembly GCA_963853835.1. Lineage (NCBI taxonomy): Eukaryota > Viridiplantae > Streptophyta > Magnoliopsida > Asterales > Asteraceae > Calendula > Calendula officinalis. The sequence continues at coordinate 26,837,020 of OY970828.1, read as the reverse complement.
AGCGATATATGTGTGTGATGATTATGTTCATATATAAAAAAATTAGTAAAAGTCAATAACAAGGAATGATCTGGATCTTCTAGCTAGTTTTTAAATTATATATATATATATATATATATATATATATATATATATATATATATATATATATATATATATATATATATATACTAGGTAGTTTCCCGGCCGTGCTAAGCACGGCCCATGTTAGTACAAATATGTTCGTGTTTATAATATAAAAGGTATACAACATGTTTCTAATAAAAGGATAAGAATGTACATAAAACACCTCAAATTAAAAAGTAAATACGCTACCATATAATTTCATATCTAGATTGAAATTATAATCTGAATGATATTAAATATATATCCAAAAGCTATAAGGACCTCTGTGACACAACTGGTAATTCGATTTGCCTGCTCAATTAGTGCTTTTGTGATCCTTGCATGACAATGTTTCTGTACCAATACCAATTTAATGCCCTTTTGTTAAGGGGTATTATATGAACAATATAAAATTTAATGCAAGTAGTAAGCTAAAATATCACATCTTCCACACGTTCTTTTCTGAAATCAGGACATGGGATGCAACTGTAATGAAACTTCCGTGGGTCTCGCCTACGCACGTTTTCACCCAGCTGAACAAACGCGCACTTGGTCCAATCTCTGAGTAGACCAAAATTTGCATCTAAACAAAAGAAGATTAATCCCTTCACATCAAAATTCTAATTAGAGCAAAACCCTTTGCAAAGTTTCCACCTTTTTTCACTTCCATAAATTCCTTCATGAAAAAAGAAATTAAAAAATTCTTGTAAATTGATCTTGATCACCTATAAATATTATAATCAGTGTACCAAAGTTGTTTCTCCATTTGCTAACTCAATTTTGATGCATCTCTTTCATGACAATGCACATACTCCTATAAAATATTGGTCAATTATACGAAGCAAAAAACTTGACTTTTAAGTTTGACTTCTAAAGTCAAACGTTTTAGGGACATAATAAGCTCAAGTCTTCGAACCAAAGCCTCAACAGTTGGTGTTAAGACGATGACGTGGAGAACACTTGGGCCGATGAATGATTCTTCAACTGCCTCACCAACGAATGATAGTAATGACCAAATTCTTAAGGTGCAGTTGATATTGCATCATTAAACTTCTCTGTTTAACAAGCTCATGTAGATCTTGGAACAACTTTAAAAACTGAATCAGGCCTTGCTAGCCTTAATGCATTTTGTGACATTGCCTTAAGTTCGTGTGCTTTTGGACCAAACATTGACCAGCAATTTGTACAATCTCTTTTGGTAATTTTGAATATTTTCCACCACGTATGGTACATTTCCAACTTCCTGCAAAATGGGAAGTTAACTTATAATTAAGTAAAGTATCATGCTTTAAGGGTGACAAAAAATATTATAGAGCATTGGTTAGGGTTTGTGATATGATTACAAATATCATATTATTACATATTTACAATCATAAACAGCTAATATGATGAATATCATTATGTAAACTCTTATTACAATAATAAGCTACTTTGACTTTTAATATAAGGATTTATGAGGTTTTATGCATTTAAATACATTTTGGATGACTTTCACCCTGTTTTATCCACTTCCTTTTCAATTAAATCATTTAGGTTGACCCATTTGGCCTATTAGATAAGAACCCAAGTCAAATTTACCTATTTCTAAAACCCACCTTTGAGAATATACAAATTTTACCATTATAACTAAAGAAAGAAATTATACATTAATTACAAAATTACCTGGGCAGCAGTGTAATCATTCAGAATTACCACGTGTCCTCGGATCATAGCTTCTGCGATAGTTTGGGCTGCCTGTTTCAATAGAAGAGAATTGGTGATACCACATGTAATTACAAAAAATCAAAAGTACGGTATGGTGTGGGTATAATCACAAATTGTACATACTGATCACAGTATGCATGGATTCCAAAAGCTTCAAATTGGGATTCAAGTTTTGTGGTGAAAAATCTTGTTCAGGAATGTTGTATACATCAGCTATAGCATTAGGTTTTTCCACTATTACTCATGGGCTGCTCTAATACAACTTCAAGCCTAATCAACAAATAAAAATATAATCAATAGCCCTTCCACGAAGTCGAATTTTTTTGTAACACCAAATACAAGTCATTATAAAAACCATACTTCTGACCAATATCGAGTGAATCTTCTACCAACTTCACGAGATCCAATGCGCTTTAACTTGTATTTTTGTGTACAAGAAGTAAAAAACATATGAATACGAAAATAACTCTTTTTATGATGCAACTTTTGCCATTTCCCCGTAAAATCTTTTCAAGATGATTGTAATTTGCTGACCAATTGATTTCACAGAGTAGTTTTGACGGGTCACTAAATACTTCAGCATAGTCACCGGCCGGCAAGGTAAAAGGTCAACTTTTACAGACACCCCACTTCCTATTTACAAGCTTCTACAAATTCTTTAACTGATCTGCCTACCACTATTGTAGATTCCAACTTCACTGGGTTGGGCTTTCTCAAGGGCTTTTACATGAGCAACTACTCCGGTTACATTGATGTAGTCACGTATGCATGTTCCGTCTGCAGTTTTATAATCTGTTCGTCGAACTTGTGTCACACGGGCAATAATCAGATGATCGGTTGTAATAGAACATGTATTAACTTTTACGAGATAGTCTTTGAATGTGTTTATGAAAGTATTGCAACTTCTAGGAGGTTATCAAAGTATTTGACAAAATTTTGAGCCAATTTTTGTGTAACTGCAAAAAACGAATCAGAAGAAACTAACCTTGATTCTGTTGGTAATCCCACGGCCTGCATCAAAACATCATAACTGGTCACGGTGCTTCTCCTAATTTTCCATCTGGATCCCACCCGATCACATTGAAGTATCTGTGAATTTTTACACCACATAAAAGTGAAATTTGTTTACAAATTATCTATTTGCTAACTTGAAATTGAATTTGCAAATGTAATTTACAAATTGTTGACTATCTCAGAATATTTACAAATATTATTTATTTGTTAATTCTTTTTCATCAATTAACCCATTGTCCAACCCGCCTATTTTGCCACCTCTATTAATAAGGGAGACCGAAATCATAAAGTGCTTACCTGTTTATTGCATTAACCACTATGTCAATATTTGACTTCACAGAAGCTCCAGGTTCATTTCTGGATGCAAGCAGCAGCAGCAACAGTGAATCAAGTTCTTCCAATGCTCTTCAAGGCATAAATCCATGCTTGAAAATTGATCAGTGCCATAGGTTAATTAATAATTATTGTCACAAATTTCATAATAATATATCAAATTACTAAATTTATGGCAAAGAGGGTACCTGAGAGGCTGAGACACTGATCCACATCACTGGAAGCAATTTTATCAGTACCAACTTCATATGCATATTGTTCCACCTATGAATACAAACATATAATCATTCACCTCCTGTTAACAAACTATTTAAATTCATTTCATAACCTTGTATGAATACAAATGCTTATACAAACATATAATCATTCACCTCCTGTTAACAGACTAATTAAATTCAGTTTCCAACAAGCAACATGATTTCTCTATTTGCATTCTCGGATAAAACTACAAGTTCACTTGGTTCTTCATCTTCCTCAGTAGTTTCGCACTGAATCTGTAGATTGTTTAATTTATTACTTTCTTAACACCAAAGAATTATTATAGATAGTACTTCTCAAATAATTTTACTGGCGAAATTTTTTAACTGTAAGTAGAAAAGAGTATAAACCTTTTAAAATTAATCAAATAATGCATCCCTTCTAATAATTCCAGATGGAATATCAGTAATGACCGGAATTTTTTTTAAATTTCGTACTTTGACAAATTTTTATTGAGAGTAAATTAGGGTTTCCTGCTGGTTTTTTTTTTCCAATCCAACCTAATTACTGAAATCATTAAACCGCAAAGAGAGAGGGAAAGAGAAGTAGATACCTTTACAAATTGGAGACAACAACCAGAGAAAGCTTGGTTTAAGGACATAAAGAAAATGGGAAGGAGTTGGCTGCAGCTTTGTAGCTACATAAAGAAATTGAATCTTCACAAATGGAGTCGGTTGCAATAATTAATTGATAGAAGCATGAGGTGTCGTTGGGTAGCATGACCACGTGTGATGGAACCCTAAAGTGGAATTAGGTGCTGGGCTCTTCTGATTGGAATTAGGTGCTGGGCTCTTCTGATGGAACCCTAAAGGCTTCTCGCATGAACCTTTGCCTATATATATATATATATATATATATATATATATATATATATATATATATATATATATATATATATATATATATATATATATATATATATATATATATATATATAGGGCCGGATCCGGTGAGGACTCTTTTCCTCGCGAGGACTCCAAAAAAAACTTTAAAAATGATCCAAAACAAACTTTTTTCAAAAAATTCCTTTTTTAAACATTAAAATCGCTATGTATAAGTTCCAAAAAAAAAAACAAATTTCCAAAAATGATCCAAAAAAAAAATATGGATCATAATAATGATCCACAAAGAAAATCTGGATCATTGTTATGATTCGCTAAAAAAAGTGGATCATAATTTTTTTTTGTCAAATGTAGTAATAATCATGGTGGGTTATATATATTTTTTCGGAATTTTTTGAAATTTTTATGAGGATCCCTCACAGGATCCCACATCTATATATATACATATATATATATATATATATATATATATATATATATATATATATATATATATATATATATATATATATATATATATATATATATATATATATATATATATATATATATATATATATATATATATATATATATATATATATATAGGGTCCGATTCAGCGCAGAACTGTTTTAAGCTACAAAACCGCAGAACCATTTTTGGAATTGATCTGGACCGTCTATATTTTAATCTATGGCTATTATTTAGGATGCATATTATTTATATTTAATTACCAAATAAACCAGATTTTTTGACTAATCAAGGGTAGCGACGATATTTCACTATGGAGGAGTTATTTCTTTTAATTTAATCGTATATAATATCCCATTCATGTGCAAACTTTCTGGATTGCACGATTGGGAACTCCCCCTCTATTCCAGCTACTTCCTAAACAAATTATCTTAAAATTGACAACTAGATGTCCGAAATCTTTTTTACAATCTTAAAACATACATGTCGCGTACATGTATGTATCGAATTAATAACACCTTCGTGATTATTTTTAACTCTTTGAAACATTCATGTATGAAACATTCAGTGTTTTAGCATTCAATGTTTAAATTTTTTATGTATGGAACATTCAATGTTAATTTACTGAATGTAGTAATAGTAAAACATTCAATGTTTTAACTTATTTTATGTATGGAACATTCAATGTTTACTTTTTTTATGTATGGAACATTCAATGTTTACTCAATGTTTAATTTTTTTATGTATGGAACACAAATATACATCGATGTATTAAAACGTAGTAATAGTAAAACATCCATGTATGGTAAAACTTCATCATTATTTGTGTACGAGTTTACTGAGTTTTTCATGTTTTTTGGAGAAGATGGCGATGACAATGAATATAGTACTGGATTAATGAATTCCAAAATTAATTGGATAGTTATAAGCAAACAAACTTTTCGTATTTTTAGGAGGAATTAAAAGTGGGGCAGTTACTATACATAATAACTGTTTGTAGAAATTCGTATTATGCCCTCACGAATTAAAAGAAAATAATTATATTAAAATCATTTATCTTAAATCTGATTGGTTAAGGAATTGTTCTGCGGTTCTGTACCTTAAATGAGTTCTGCTTGAATTGTTCACTATATATATATATATATATATATATATATATATATATATATATATATATATATATATATATATATATATATATATATATATATATATATATATATATAGGGTATTGATCCATATAAAATGGTACTTATTTGAAGAAGTTGATGAAGCAATGCATTTTCGTAAAATATACATATTTGTAGACATATACATACATATATGTATATGTACATATATATTCATACCATAGATATATATATGTGCATATTCATGCCCGATATATACGTATATACACACATATATATACACATGCATTTTACGTAATTTGCATTTTCTGTCGTAACTTGCATTTTCAATCGGAACTTGCATTTTTATTTACGAAAATGCATATGCATACCGTATATATATGTGTATATATATACATATATACGGTATAAATATGAACGTATGTGTATCTATGGTATGAATATATATGTATATACACATATATGTATGTATATGTATACACTAGCCTAAAACCCGTGATGAATCACGGGAGGCGTATATAATTTTTATAATTGAATTGTAGGATAAAGTTATAATGTAGATGTATGTATACAATTGATCGTATCACGAGTTTGGGAAAAGAGTACATTGTGTGAGAATGTATAAAGATAAAAGAAAAATTTACAACATTACTAACATTACATAAATGTAATACATTTATTCAAATTTTTTGTAAGACCTCATGGTAAACTACATTTAAAGTGGTATTAGTAGCTTTTCCGTCTTTGTCATATATCAAAATTTTCAATCCTTTGCGACTTTTAACTCTTGACACAGCTACGTAAAGCTGACCATGAGTGAAAACCGGTTTAAGTAAGAAAATCCCAACATTTGACAAAGATTGTCCCTGACTTTTATTGATTGTCATTACAAAACAAACTGAAAGTGGGAATTGGCGTCTATTCATCTTCAATGGTAGTCTTTTGTCAGAAGGGCTTAGTTTCAAACGCGGTATTAAAGTAACATGACCAATATTCATCCCCGTTATTATTTCTGCTTTAATTACATGCTCACCGAGACTCAAGACTCTTAGTCTTGTTCCATTACATAACCCAGATGTTTGGTCTATGTTTCGTAGAAGCATAACAGGGGCCCCAACCTATAGAGTTAAAACATGGTTGGGGATCCCTGAAAGTTTAAGACCGTTGAGTATTTCAGGAGAGTAGTAAGAATCAGTGTAATTAGTATCTAGGCATTCAGATTCACATATAGTATCTGAACTATAGTATACCTTTGCTTTTCCAGGGATCATAGACAACAAAAGCTCATTAATTACTTCAACAACTTCGTGTGTTGGTGCCAGAATTGCCCTTTCTTGAAAGTAAGTTGGATCTTTTAAATTTTGAAGGAAAGAGGGATATACAAATTCCACAAGAGACTCAATAGGTTTATCAACATTAGTTATAAGCAAATCAGTAGGAATCTCGATTGTGGCTTCACCATCATTAGGGCCACCTAAAATTCCGTCACCTATTTTTAGGATCCAATCTGCAAATTCCTTAATGTCTACGATATTAGTCTTTGTAGAATTTTGTGTCAACCGCATGTTTGTCGTTAATTTAAGTACTGTACAATCATCCCATATATATGAAGAATTTAGTGATGCATGTACAATCTCTTGTCTGCTTCCCGCAGGAATAACAGGAAGTATCTGCCTGAAATCACCTCCAAAAACAATAACTTTACCACCAAAAGGAATATTTTTTGCATTCGGAACCGTAGATCCAATAATATCTCTTAAAGTTCGATCTAAAGCTTCAAAACAATGTCTATGCATCATGGGTGCTTCGTCCCATATTATTAAAGTAGTTTTAATTAGTAATCCGGCAAGATCGGTACCTGATGTTAATGAACACAAAATTGTTGTTATAAAAAAATTAAGTAAAAATAAGGAAAATGAGAACTATTGATTACCTGTGTGACTGAACATAAAGAGTCTTCATTTACGTTAATTGGAATGCCGAATCTAGAATGCGCCGTTCTACCGCCGGTTAGTAGCAAAGAAGCAATACCAGAAGATGCTACATTCAAACATATATCTCGTTTGCATCTGACGGCTGCTGATAATGTTTTCCATATATATGTCTTACCAGTACCACCGTATCCATAAAGAAAGAAAACACCACCTTTTTTATATTGAACTGCAGTCATGACCCTTTCATATACAATTTTTTGTTCTGAAGTTAGACTTGGAAATAATTTATCGTGTTCTGCTTTTAATAATTTTGTGTCATAGCATATTTCGTCGTGAATGAGCCTATTTGTGTGCATTTCCAAAAATTCCAAATCAGGTAAAGGCATTCCACTGATATAACTTAAGTTGCTACCGTTTGTGCGAAGGATATTGTCGATATGCTGCAAACATAGATTTTTTCTACGACGTTCTGTGATTTGTAAATCTGAAACATGAAAATATTGTGTACAATTTTATGTAATAAATTTTAGATAGTAACAATAGGGTAAAATAATGAAAATAAGTGATAATAAGGTTAAATGGATGAACATAATATAAAGATTACCTGAATTTTCAAAAAGCGTACGTTGGTTGTATTCAATGTCATCTGACATATATTCCCATGTTTCGTTCCAAACATGGTCTGGTCTTATAAAACTATTGGAAAGCAGTAACATGACAAATAAACGTCGGACATAATTAGAAGTTGCTATACGATGACCTTCTTTAATAGCGTTAATGTATTCTTTATCATCGTCTAACAACCCGTATGCAAAACATGCATCTCTAAATGAATTGTAAATTATACCATCGATAGTTCGGATATCTTCCCAAGATGTTTTCCCTTTTACCTTATTCAAAAGCACTCTTAAGTAGTAAGCATCACCAACTGAAGGAGGTATATAATGAATCCTTCCAATTGCGAATCCTGTTTTACGCCTTTGCCATATTCTTTTATCAGCCTTCCAAACGAACTTTGTTGGAAATTCAGAATACGTTAATTTTTTAGCTTCTGAATCAATCTTATTACATTCCATCCAAGCTATAAATTTTGACGATGCAACATAAGGTTTGTTTAGAACATCATCGATAACATCATTGTTGCCAAAAAAGATTTGTTGATGTCCTGGTAAATGAAATGGAAACCTCTCAACAGGTGGAAAACGATAGTGTATTTCATAACTAAAAATTCTCCAAGTTGCCTCACATGCAGAAAGGTACCTACAATCATAAAATTCTTTAATCTCGTCAACTTCTTTCTTGTTAATTGTTTCTGTGTTTTCATTATCAGTTGAAGCGGATACAGCTGCGGTCACTCGATCAGCACCTTTGTTTGTATACTTAAATAGATATTTAATAGACCCAGCTTGATTACACCACTCAACGTTGATATGTGCTTGATAATATTTCAACAAAGTTTTATTATACCCTACAACGAAACCATTGTGTAGCTTCACCCCATTTTTCTTAATATATCTTCCATTATCGGGCCTTTTGTATATTGGGTAACCATCAGTGTCAGTCTTTGTTCTTTCATTAAATTTCTTTGGAAATTTTTTTGTGCATTTCCCTTTAACTGTGCAAGGGCATTTTGGATTATCAGGCCCACAAGGGCCGTGCATCATATGGTCATTGACAAGTCTATATAGCTCTGGATCAATATCTTTGTCTGGTATCTGTGCAGAAATATAATCATCTATCTTTTCATGATTAACTAATTTATCATCTTAGTGAAGAAACATACATATGTGTGTGTTTGGTAGGCCTCTCATTTGGAATTCAACGTGTATGTGACAACCCTCAAAAATCGGGTATTTGGCTTGACACGTATTTCAACCTACATTATTAAACAATTTCTATATCATTAATAAAAAATACTTAATTGGCGTTTGAGTTTGGCAAAACCTGCTCGTTATGTATTGTTGGTGCACGTTAGTATTTATGCACGTAATTGTTTAGATGTGTTCGTATTGTGGCAGTTGTAATTTATTGAGTTGGTGACCAAATGTAAATCTTAAACCGGAACCAAAAATAGAAACTTTATAGTTTATATAACGAAGTTTTTAGATAAACCAAAGTTAGTTGTGTGAAAAAGGTAATACAAATTACATTACACGAATTATATACACAAGTATTAGCATGACATGAAAATGTCAATCTAATTAATATGAGCTAAATCTAGTGAATGATTTTACTAGTAAATGATTTTATTAGTAAAAGACAACAATCAAAAATCATGTAAAACTTTGGTTAAAACATTGTAGCAAACAAATAAGTTTTCGTAAATATCAAATACATCAAAAATTGCCAATTAATATTTGAAAACTACCGTACCCACCTGCCTCCTCTTTTTGCTCGGTCAGCCCCCACTTCACCGAATAAGTTGGGATATTATATTCCTTACTGTAAACTCATAAACAATCATAATCATCACCCAAAACTTTTTAACCTTATAACCCCCATCGTCTTCTCTGTAAAACATCCGAGTAGATCAAGAAACAAGCCGGAAGAACCACCTCAACCTATATCTGTTTTCAATACCGACAACATTACCACCATCTCCGGCGAACCAGAACCCAACCTCGACGTCTCTCGTTTCTGCTCTCCCTGCTTCGTTTACCCATCTCGAACCAGCAAAGAAAGCAACAATAAACGGTTCCGGCGACAAACGTTTTTCCGGCGACCACAGCAACTCCGGCAGCCTATTCTCTCGCAACATCACTATCTTTCTCGGTCTCTCTCTCCAAATCCCGATAGGTACATCCCGAAACTCTTTTAATATTTTTCTTTAAGCATGCATGGTGTGGGCTTACCGTCGGTTATTCCGACGTCGTACCACTGTCTCTCGTTGTCTCCGGCGCTGCACACACACACGGGTTGTATGTGTGTATCGTATAGATGTTTGTGTTCATTGTGCGTGGCTTTGTTTCCTTGTCGCCGGTCAAGCATTCCCGGTGTTCCTTTTCTTTTTCCGTCGCAAGCTAAAACCCAATAAATGGGTCAGACTTTTGTTTGTGTCCAAATGTCTCGGCTCAGTGCAGTAGCAAGCCCAATTTAAAAGCCCGATACCCATTTTTAATATTAAGAACCAGTTTCAATTTATTAAATATTTATTTAATACTTACCAATAATTATAAATTTTCAAATTTATTATTTAATTTATAATCAGTAATTTAATTATTAAGAGTTATTTGAATTGTTTTATTTAACTAGTTACTATTGTATCGAAACTCGGTTACCTCCGTTCAAAGTGTGTCTATTTTCAAAAACTTATTAAGCCCAAACAACTGCATTTAAAATACGAGACTAACCAAACCGAGCCACCAACATATCGCTCACGTCTAAATTCGAAATGAGAGAATCATTCATGCATCATATAGTCTAGGCGAGTCATTTTAGACCGTCACTTATTAACGATACATATGCGTTTAGGACGCTAGGAAACTTTGGTTGGAATCTCAAACTTTGGGGGATTTACTAATTTGGAAGCTTCGCTAAGGTGAGTTTCACGGCCCCACTTTTACTGCTCTATAACTATTTTACCTGGGGGAGAAAACATATACTACAACTATTTTGCAATAACTAATCTGTGTATAATCATTGTTGTGTACACGTACCAACGGGAAGGACCACTATACATGTCCACGTTTAACAGTAATCATTAGCTATTTGTGGTGCCAAGGAATATAGAGATAGTACTATCGGGATTGATCCCTCGCTCATGGTTAGTCGCGCTAGCCCAACTGAGTTTGAGCTTTATATTCTAACTATATTGGATTTCAGGTTGATTATAGGCTCTTTGATTATACCGTCCTTGTTTGCTTAGCTAGCTTGCGAGGGATTATGCATTGCACCTAAACTATTTTTGTACATGATTTGTACACAACGATTTCGATGATACATTTATGGATTCACAAAACCTGTGAACTCACCAACCATTGTGTTGACACTTTTTCTATATGTTTTTCTCAGGTAACGGAAATTAAGTCATTTCAAGATTCTTTTTGTCAAGGATTGTCATGCATTGGTTTTTCCAGAATAAGTCTTTATGACAAGTCTTTCATTTTCAAACAGTAGTTTTGGTTTATGTTTAAACTCTTTCTTTTTTATTTTTGTAACGACATTGACAATCCAATTTTTAATGTATGCGAAGTTACTGTTATTGATGTGTTATGTTGCTAATTAGTCGCACCTCGTTCTTCCGCAAAACCAATTTTGGCGGGGTGTGACAGATTGGTATCAGAGACATTGGTTATAGTGAATTAGCGAAAGTCTAATCTATAACCGGAAAAAGATTTTGAGTCAAAACGTTTTCACTTCATGTAGAGTTGCATCACATATAAACTTGCATTTCATATAGAGTCGCATATCGTATCCCTCCATAGACCTACTACTAGGTGCTTTAGTTGGCTTACCCATACTCTAGATAGAGCACTATAGTATTATAGGAATCTTATACGTGAAATTAAATGCGAGACGTACTACAATATAACGTATGTTCAATATACTACACTACACTTTCGCTGAACACATACTGCACACACTTTACACCTAAATTGTATCCCTTCTCTACACTTCACAAATCACTTACACGAAAACTCGAATTCTAGAATTCCTACATAATGTCTATAAGCAGCGAATATGTTGACTACTCTACTCGACTGGACAACGAGCATCAAGACACGGCGATTTTTCACAATAAACACTTCTACACGTGCACCACATATCTTTAGCACACATTATATATTCATCTCGCACACTATTTACATTATATAACATTTTCTCTCATTGCACCTCACGCGAGTATCGTCGCCTTAACCCTAATTTCCTCTTTTCACAAATCATAAAACTCGAAAGACTTACCTCTTGACTGACGATTAAACGTTTATCCAACAACCTACCATGCCACAGAACGAAAAAAAAAATGAAAGGCATAACACATCATCTCTATGATGTCTCTAAATTTGACTCTAAGCACAACTCATAAATTTGTATAATACATTGTGAAGAAAATATTTCAAGTTTCTCTAGAATGATTAATATGGTTCATGAAATACGTATAAAATACTAGTTAAAAAAAAAACTCATATTAATGAATGAAAAATATGAAGTGATAATGATGACGAAATATTGTACCATGATATTATAAAAACGGGTGGCCAACGTGTTTATAATTACATAGTACAATGTGGAATTATTAAAGTCATGGAGTATTGAAATGAACAAATGAATAAGCATCCTTAGCATATGTACTAGAAAACAAACCGATCAAATTATGAATCAAAGACATATCCATCATATGAAGCTATTAAATTATACCCTTAAAGAAAACAATAAGATTTTCATCTCTCTTGTCAATTAATCAGAACTACTAAACTAATTCTAATAGCCTCCTCGAATTGCACGACGACCTTATCGCCTAAATTCCAATCGAGACGCAAGATTTATCTTTACAATTGTCATAACTCTTACATTTTGGATCCATTCCGATTATTTATTTATTTTCCAATAAGCATCCAATTTCATCTTTATGAAAATCAATCCATATGAACATGTACAACCCACCACGAACCAAGTAAAGAATCCTTCAAACATTTACATTTATGACCGCTATTGAACGGCTAGTCTGACTAACTACAAAATTCTGCTTTTACTCGAAAATTGACCTACTTCCAAATAACGCCCGCCCAAAGTTCAAAGTGAAGATAATTTAAGCACCGAAAATTTAAAACTCATTAAACTACCTACAAGTTTCTACTTACATCTTCCACAATAACAACATGTCAACACCATTACTTAACTTTAAGAATAATGCCTATCAAATGTCATGAACTGAAAACTCTGTTGATTGAAGAGTATAACTTTAGTAACGAAATTTGAAAACTACAAACTAAATTATGGAACCTAGCAATAGGAGGTTTCGATGTTTTCATCTACACCACCATATTTAGCCAACTAGCTTGACTCGTTCCTCATCTCGAAACCTTCTGAAGGTAGAATAAATAATTAAATAAGTAAAATCAAGAAGTGTAAATGAGTTTTGGCACCCCGAATCAGAGGAATGATCATCACGTCCCAAACCCTAAAGTATAACGGTGTAAACTATGTGCTCTACATTATTGCCGTTTAAAAAAAAATAAAAAAAAAATAAATAAATAATAAAAAAATAATAAAAAAAATCATCTACTGTGACACTTCATGCTAAGTATTAAATTGTATCTCAAAACTAAGAAAGAAATGACAACTGAGGTAACCAATATGCAATGGAATTGATTATAAGAACTATGTGTCAATGAACAACTATTTCAAAGTAAACCTCAATAATAATAATAATTGTCAACACGCTAGGGCGTTCGTGAAAGGAGCCTAAAAAGCATATTAAGAACCTGATACCGAAACCAGTATGCGTCTCTTAAATATTGAGTAATCTCAAAATTATTAACATTATGAAACCCAATAATTATGCACGAAAGGATTATCGAATACTTCCTATCACACGTTGATGACGAGGAATCTAACGAAATGAAAGTAAGTACATTTTTGTTCGTCCCTTAACCAAGTAATACCTCGTCTTAAATTTCGGGGCGAAATTTCTTTAACAAGGGGAGAATGTGACAACCCTCAAAAATCGGGTATTTGGCTTGACACGTATTTCAACCTACATTATTAAACAATTTCTACATCATTAATAAAAAATACTTAATTGGCGTTTGAGTTTGGCAAAACCTGCTCGTTATGTATTGTTGGTGCACGTTAGTATTTATGCACGTAATTGTTTAGATGTGTTCGTATTGCGGCAGTTGTAATTTATTGAGTTGGTGACCAAATGTAAATCTTAAACCGGAACCAAAAATAGAAACTTTATAGTTTATATAACGAAGTTTTTAGATAAACCAAAGTTAGTTGTGTGAAAAAGGTAATACAAATTACATTACACGAATTATATACACAAGTATTAGCACGACATGAAAATGTCAATCTAATTAATATGAGCTAAATCTAGTGAATGATTTTACTAGTAAATGATTTTATTAGTAAAAGACAACAATCAAAAATCATGTAAAACTTTGGTTAAAACATTGTAGCAAACAAATAAGTTTTCGTAAATATCAAATACATCAAAAATTGCCAATTAATATTTGAAAACTACCGTACCCACCTGCCTCCTCTTTTTGCTCGGTCAGCCCCCACTTCACCGAATAAGTTGAGATATTATATTCCTAACTGTAAACTCATAAATAATCATAATCATAACCCAAAACTTTTTAACCTTATAACCACCATCGTCTTCTCTGTAAAACATCCGAGTAGATCAAGAAACAAGCCGGAAGAACCACCTCAACCTATATCTGTTTTCAATACCGACAACATTCCCACCATCTCCGGCGAACCAGAACCCAACCTCGACGTCTCTCGTTTCTGCTCTCCCTGCTTCGTTTACCCATCTCGAACCAGCAAAGAAAGCAACCATAAACGGTTCCGGCGACAAACGTTTTTCCGGCGACCACAGCAACTCCGGCAGCCAATTCTCTCGCAACATCACTATCTTTCACGGTCTCCCTCTCCAAATCCCGATAGGTACATCCCGAAACTCTTTTAATATTTTTCTTTAAGCATGCATGGTGTGGGCTTACCGTCGGTTATTCCGACGTCGTACCACTGTCTCTCGTTGTCTCCGGCGCTGCACACACACACGGGTTGTATGTGTGTATCGTATAGATGTTTGTGTTCATTGTGTGTGGCTTTGTTTCCTTGTCGCCGGTCAAGCATTCCCGGTGTTCCTTTTCTTTTTCCGTCGCAAGCTAAAACCCAATAAATGGGTCAGACTTTTGTTTGTGTCCAAATGTCTCGGCTCAGTGCAGTAGCAAGCCCAATTTAAAAGCCCGATACCCATTTTTAATATTAAGAACCAGTTTCAATTTATTAAATATTTATTTAATACTTACCAAATAATTATAAATTTTCAAATTTATTATTTATTTTATAATCAGTAATTTAATTATTAAGAGTTATTTGAATTGTTTTATTTAACTAGTTACTATTGTATCGAAACTCGGTTACCTCCGTTCAAAGTGTGTCTATTTTCAAAAAATTATTAAGCCCAAACAACTGCATTTAAAATACGAGACTAACCAAACCGAGCCACCAACATATCGCTCACGTCTAAATTCGAAATGAGAGAATCATTCATGCATCATAAAGTCTAGGCGAGTCATTTTAGACCGTCACTTATTAACGATACATATGCGTTTAGGACGCTAGGAAACTTTGGTTGGAATCTCAAACTTTGGGGGATTTACTAATTTGGAAGCTTCGCTAAGGTGAGTTTCACGGCCCCACTTTTACTGCTCTATAACTATTTTACCTGGGGGAGAAAACATATACTACAACTATTTTGCAATAACTAATCTGTGTATAATCATTGTTGTGTACACGTACCAACGGGAAGGACCACTATACATGTCCACGTTTAACAGTAATCATTAGCTATTTGTGGTAGCCAAGGAATATAGAGATAGTACTATCGGGATTGATCCCCCGCTCATGGTTAGTCGCGCTAGCCCAACTGAGTTTGAGCTTTATATTCTAACTATATTGGATTTCGGGTTGATTATAGGCTCTTTGATTATACCGTCCTTGTTTGCTTAGCTAGCTTGCGAGGGATTATGCATTGCACCTAAACTATTTTTGTACATGATTTGTACACAACGATTTCGATGATACATTTATGGATTCACAAAACCTGTGAACTCACCAACCATTGTGTTGACACTTTTTCTATATGTTTTTCTCAGGTAACGGAAATTAAGTCATTTCAAGATTATTTTTGTCAAGGATTGTCATGCATTGGTTTTTCCAGAATAAGTCTTTATGACAAGTCTTTCATTTTCAAACAGTAGTTTTGGTTTATGTTTAAACCCTTTCTTTTTTATTTTTGTAACGACATTGACAATCCAATTTTTAATGTATGCGAAGTTACTGTTATTGATGTGTTATGTTGCTAATTAGTCGCACCTCGTTCTTCCGCAAAACCAATTTTGGCGGGGTGTGACAGTGTAACACCTCAAATTTTAATATCAAATATTGGCCAAAATAAAACATTTTTATAAATAGAAGAACATCCTCAATTTGGATTTACAAAAACCTTGGTATGAAATCAGAGTATAAAAGTAGGTGTTACAAAATAGATCATAACCAAGCTAAGACTAAATCCAATCTAGTGTTCTTCTAATCTAGGTCCCGCATCTCTATCCATGCGTACCTAAGCCTTCGATCCCGAACCTGAGTACATAGCAAAACAAAACAAGGAGTACCTGAGACAAAAACGTCTCGTGAGTTACATGGGTTTAGACCCATTGATAATAATAATCGTTTATCCAAGTAAACAACAAACAAGTAATTTCGCCCATCCATATAGTCACCCTATGGTAACTCCAAACCTTGCTTTCCTAGCAACACATGTCTAGTTATCGGGTTGCCCCCGAGCTAACTAGCAATACTAACGTGCCTAACTATCGGGTTGCCCCCGAACTAGCTAAAAGCACCCATAAATCCAACAATCGGGTTGCCCTAGAACTAGCTAGAAACACTAACCTACCTAACTATCGGGTTGCCCCCGAACTAGTTAGAAACATCACTATGTCTAGTTACCGGGTTGCCCCCGAACTAACTAGCATCACATCATCTCGTTCTCACCATAACTCAAAGGTTATGTCAATCTAGTCCTCGGCTATCACATTCATCATCAAACCAGTTAGTTATATATATTAACAATAATTTCATAACTAACTAAACAACTATAAGTCTATTCAAT
This sequence comes from Calendula officinalis, assembly GCA_963853835.1. NCBI lineage: Eukaryota > Viridiplantae > Streptophyta > Magnoliopsida > Asterales > Asteraceae > Calendula > Calendula officinalis. The sequence continues at coordinate 26,819,396 of OY970828.1, read as the reverse complement.
TAAGCAATTAGACCGTAACACAATCATGAAAATGTATTTCAAAGGCTATGTACTCAATAAAGTCCACACGTACTCACCTTAGCAATAAAGATGCTTTAACCGTATTCTTTCCGCCGGTTCCTTGTTCACAATTCGTCCACTTCAACACTTCACCGAATGTCTAAAACAATTATCACAATAAGATTATCAACACAAACTACTACCAATGTGTTCATCTACCTCTAGATAACACCCATCAATTCATTTCCCCCAAATATATTGATTTACCAAACCCTAGGTTTAACCAACCCGAAGATTCTTACAAATCATAATCATACACTTGTTTTCCTTGTTAATATACCCTCTATTAAGTGTATACACCAATTATTTCACCATAAATCACCAACCCAAGAACTAGGGTTTCAAACCCTAGCTTCAAGATCCATAGATCTTGAGCTACAAAGATGAAAGAGTGAAGATATACCTTTAATCTTCCACTAGGAGTGAAATCTACCAAAGATTGTGAAGAAATCAACCCAAATCAGATGCTATGCTCGAAAATCGCCAAGAGAGAAAACTAGGGTTTTGATATGGCATTAAATGAGCTCAACCCGTCTTTAATGCTGGTCGTCCAGAGTTCACGGCGCGAACAAAGTTCGCGTCGCTAACTTCGCGTGCTCGGCCATACTTAGCGATCGCTACCCAACCGCGAACTACATCACGCCACTTGACCAAACTCTCTGGTCCTACTTCCCGATCGCGAAGTAGGGTTCGCGTCGCGAACTTCCTTAGGCAGCAGGGCTGCACTTTTCCAACTTTGTCTCGACCCGGTTTCGCCCATAACTTTCTCGTACGGTGTCCAAACGACACGAAGCCAATTTCCACGTGTTTTATATGATTTATCCATAATTATCATATTTTTACATATTTTATTTATTTACAATTTCGGGTCGTTACAACTATCTACCCCTTAAGAAGATTCCGTCCTCGGAATCTCATCATAGTTCACGAAATCCGGGTACCTCTTCCGAATCTCGTCTTTGACTTCCCAAGTCAAATTCGGCCCAAGTGAATGCTTCCACTTGACCAACACCAACTCGATCTCCTTATTCCGAAGCTTCTTTGTTTTCGTTTCTAATATAGCCTCTGGCTCTTCAATCAACCGGTTCGGGCCGTCAACCCGCAACTCTTGCAACGGAATGATATTTTCAACTTCCCCGATAAACTTCTTCAAATAACTCACGTGAAAGGTGTCATGCACACCTTGAAGCTCGGGTGGAAGTTCCAACTTAAAAGCTTGAAGCCCGACCCGTTTCAATATTTTAAACGGTCCAACATACCTTGGACTTAACTTTCCCTTCTTACCAAACCGCATCACACCTTTCCAAGGTGACACTTTCAACATGACCATATCACCGACATCCAAGTCGTATGGCCTTTTCTTCAAACCCGAATAACTTCGTTGTCTATCTTGGGCGATTTTCATGTTGGTTTGAATAATACCGATCTTCTCATTCGTCACTCTCACGATCTCGGGACCCGTGAGTTTCGTCTCTCCCGCTTCCAACCAACAAGATGGAGTTCTACATTTCCTTCCATACAACGCCTCATAAGGCGGCATCTTAATAGTCGAGTGATAGCTATTATTATACGAGACCTCGACTAACGGTAAATGTTCATCCCATTTAAAACCGAAATCTAACACACACGATCTCAACATATCTTCAACCGTTTGAATCGTTCTTTCACTTTGACCGTCGGTTTGCGGGTGATAAGCCGTGCTCAACCGCAACTTTGTACCCAACTCTTCTTGTAATGACCGCCAAAATCTCGAGGTAAACCTCGCGTCTCTATCGGACACAATCGATAACGGAACCCCGTGGAGTCGAACCACCTCATCAACATACAACTTAGCCAATTTCTCAAGTGGCAACGTTTCCCGAATGGCTAAAAATAACGCACTCTTGGTCAACCGGTCAACTATGACCCAAATGGCATCGTGACCTCTACTCGTCTTCAGTAAACCTACTATGAAATCCATAGTTATATCTTCCCACTTCCCGGCCGGTACAACTAATGATTGAGCTACCCCATACGGTACCTGATGCTCGGCTTTTACTTGTGCACACGTGGCACACTTAGAGATATACTTGGCCACTGTCGCCTTCATTCCGGGCCACCAATAAACCCGTTTCATATCTTGGTACGTCTTCGTACTTCCCGGGTGAATCGAATACTTCGATTTGTGCACATCATACAACAACTCTTTTCGGATACCCCCGAACTTAGGAACCCAAATACGACCGCCTACGGTCTTCAACCCTTGTGCATTTTTCGAGAAAATGTTGGTTCTTTCCTAATCGTTCTTGTCTTAACTCATCTTTTTCCATAACCTCTCGTTGGGCATTCTTGATCCTTTCGATAATACTCGAGACGACTTCTATCCGTGTTAAAATTCCCTGGTTCGGGTTCTCATAAACTTTTCGGCTCAAGGCGTCGGCCACTACATTAGCCTTTCCCGCGTTATACACAATCTCACAATCATAGTCGGCAATCAACTCGATCCACCTTCTTTGTCGCATATTAAGATCTTTTTGAGTAAACACGTATTGTAGACTTTTATGATCCGTGTACAACGTACACCGAGTACCATACAAATAATGCCTCCACAACTTCAAGGCAAAAATAATCGCCGCCAGTTCCAAGTCGCGTGTCGTGTACCTTAATTCCGCATTCTTCAACTGTCGCGAGGCATACGTGATCACCTTTCCTCTTTGCATCAACACACAACCGAGCCCTTGATTCGAAGCATCACTATAAACCACAAAATCTTCCATACCATCCGGTAACGTAAGGATCGGCGCGTTACACAACTTTTCCTTCAACAAATTAAACGCCTCTTCTTGCTTCTTCTCCCACACAAACTTCTCACTTTTTCTCGTTAACTTCGTGAGTGGAATCGCGATTCTCGAGAAGTCTTGTATAAATCTCCGGTAATAACCGGCTAACCCAAGAAAACTTCTAACTTCGGTAGGAGTCCTCGGAGGCTCCCAATTTGACACCGCTTCAATCTTGGACGGATCAACTTTAATACCATCACACGTCACCACGTGACCTAAGAATTGTACTTCCCGCAACCAAAATTCACACTTCGAGAATTTTGCATACAACTTCTCCCGTTTCAACACGTCTAACACAAGTCGCAAATGACCTTCGTGTTCTTCTTCGGTTTTCGAATAAATCAAAATGTCGTCAATAAACACAATCAAAAACTTATCAAGGAACGGTTTACAAACCCGATTCATCAAATCCATAAAAATAGCCGGCGCGTTTATAAGACCAAACGGCATCACTAGAAACTCATAATGACCACAACGTGTACGAAAATCCATCTTCTCGGTGTCGCCTTCTTTCACCCGAACTTGGTGATAACCCGACCTCAAATCGATCTTCGAGAAATAACTAGCACCTTGCAATTGGTCGAATAAGTCGTCAATTCTCGGCAATGGATAACGGTTCTTAATAGTTACCTTATTCAACTCTCGGTAGTCAATACACATTCTCATTGAACCGTCTTTCTTTTTAACAAATAACACCGGTGCACCCCACGGTGACGAACTCGGACAAATGAAACCTTTATCCAACAAATCTTGCAATTGGGTCATCAATTCCCGCATTTCGGTGGGAGCTAAACGATATGGAGCACGAGCAATCGGCGTCGCCCCCGGCACTAAATCAATTTTAAATTCGACTTGTCTCTCCGGTGGTAAACCGGGCAAGTCATCGGGAAACACCTCGGGGAAATCCCGAATAATTTTGACATCATCCATTGACTTCTTTTCCTTTCGGCCATCTAACACATATGCAATAAACGATGCACAACCTTTCGATATACTTTTCTTTGCCTTAATAGCGGTAATCACATTAGGCATGTGATGTCGTTTCTCCCCATACACATACACTTTCTCATTTTCGGGTGTCCTAATCGACACTATTTTCTTTCCACACAAAATCTTGGCTTGGTGCATACCCAACCAATCCATACCGATAACCACATCGAACGCCCTAATTCCCATGGGCAACAAATCCACCTTAAACTTTCTACCGTCTATTTCTATTTCACAATTCCTATAAACACATTCAACCATAGACGTTTTCCCGTCGGCTACTTCTATCTCATAAACATCATTTAACATCTCGGACGGCACATTCAATTTACAACCGAATTCATAAGACACAAACGAATAATTGGAACCCGAATCAAACAAAATATGAGTTGGCAAGGAGTTAATGAATAAAGTACCTGACACCACATCGTGTGCCTCCTTCGCCTCCTCCCGAGTGAGTTGGAAGGATCGCCCCTTCACCTTGGCCGGTTCCACTTTCTTTTGAGCCGTGGACACCATCGACTCGATTCCCTTCTTTGGGCACACATTGCTATAGTGCCCCTTCTCGTGGCACGAGAAACACTCCACATCGGCCAAAGACTTGACCTTACAATCCCGGGCTACATGCCCCGGTCTACCACAACTAAAACAAGACCTCGACCCACTTCGGCACTCGCCGATATGATTCTTCCCGCACTTCTTGCACGGGGCAACACTCCCTTGTTTAGAGAAGCTCGAAGTGAACTTCCCCTTTTTGAACGAACTTGAGCCGCTCTCGGCCTTCCTCTTCTCGCCCACATGGGCCCTCTCGGCAACCCGTGCCGCATTCACTTCTTCCACACTCCGGGCGGCACTAATGGCCTCATCAAGTGTGACCGCCCTCTTGACTTCCAATTGGTAGTCCCACGGTAACCCACAAGCGTACCGGACTACCCTCATTCTCTCCTCCGAATAAGTTTTAGCAACAAACGGGAGCAATCCCGTGAACTCTCTCGAGTATTCCTCAACCGACATATCACCCTTCTTGAGGGTCACGAATTTCGCGTGCATCTTTTCCAAATCCCTTTCGGGACAAAACTTCTTTTTCAACCTCGCGGTGAACTCATCCCACGACATCTTTTCAACCACCTCCTTCCCGAGGGTCTCATACACAATATCCCACCAAACCATGGCATCTTCTTTTAGCAATTGTGACGCACACGTCACCATATCGGCATCCTTACATTTGCTACTACCGATAACCCTCTCGGTTTCTCAGATCCACCTCATTGTTACCTTCGGGTCCGAACTACCCGCATACACATTTGGCTTACAAGCCATGAAGGATTTAAATGAACAACCTTCTTTCACAATGGGCCTAGCCCTAGCATCACTTTAGCCACCCGTGGAGGACTTTCCCTCCCCGGTGCCACTACCCCCGGTTCTCTCTTCCGATTTAGCCTCGAATTCACGGTCTCCACCCGACCTTTCACGGTCTCCAATAATATGGTGCACTTCTTCGGCCACCGTTCCCTTGATTTGGTCGATAATAGTTTGGAGATCCGCCATGGTCACCGGAGTTCTATTAGCTCCGACCTCTGATTCATCAACCCGATGCATCGACGGTTGACTTTCTTGCTCAACCACCCTCTCGACAGGAGGTACTTCCTCCTCCCGGCCCTCCGGGGCTTTACCACTTCTACGTGTGGTCACCATTTCTTTCAATCAAGACTATATGAAAGACATTAAACATTTAGTACCTTTTGTACAACCCATTAGTCGCATAAGACTCAATACCCAAAATCATTTCAAATTCATCGGTCCCCTAGGTTCAACCCTAAACTTAATATAAAGTCTCAAGGTCAACCTATGATCTCAAGGAATCTTATATTCCTAATGCTACAGTCTAAGTCTAGGATGGTCATCCAACCGAATTCACTTAAACTATAGCTCTGATACCAAGTTGTAACACCTCAAATTTTAATACCAAATATTGGCCAAAATAAAAATTTTTATAAATAGTAGAACATCCTCAATTTGGATTTACAAAAACCTTGGTATGAAATCAGAGTATAAAAGTAGGTGTTACAAAATAGATCATAACCAAGCTAAGACTAAATCCAATCTAGTGTTCTTTTAATCTAGGTCCCGCATCTCTATCCATGCGTACCTAAGCCTTCGATCCCGAACCTGAGTACATAGCAAAACAAAACAAGGAGTACGTGAGACAAAAACGTCTCGTGAGTTACATGGGTTTAGACCCATTAATAATAATAATCGTTTATCCAAGTAAACAACAAACAAGTAATTTCGCCCATCCATATAGTCACCCTATGGTAACTCCAAACCTTGCTTTCCTAGCAACACATGTCTAGTTATCGGGTTGCCCCCGAGCTAACTAGCAATACTAACGTGCCTAACTATCGGGTTGCCCCCGAACTAGCTAAAAGCACCCATAAATCCAACTATCGGGTTGCCCCCGAACTAGCTAGAAACACTAACCTACCTAACTATCGGGTTGCCCCCGAACTAGTTAGAAACATCACCATGTCTAGTTATCGGGTTGACCCCGAACTAACTAGCATCACATCATCTCGTTCTCACCATAACTCAAAGGTTATGTCAATCTAGTCCTCGGCTATCACATTCATCATCAAACCAGTTAGTTATATATATATTAACATTAATTTCATAACTAACTAAACAACTATAAGTCTATTCAATTAAGCAATTAGACCGTAACACAATCATGAAAATGTATTTCAAAGGCTATGTACTCAATGAAGTCCACACGTACTCACCTTAGCAATAAAGATGCTTTAACCGTATTCTTTCCGCCGGTTCCTTGTTCACAATTCGTCCACTTCAACACTTCACTGAATGTCTAAAACAATTATCACAATAAGATTATCAACACAAACTACTACCAATGTGTTCATCTACCTCTAGATAACACCCATCAATTCATTTCCCCCAAATATATTGATTTACCAAACCCTAGGTTTAACCAACCCGAAGATTCTTACAAATCATAATCATACACTTGTTTTCCTTGTTAATATACCCTCTATTAAGTGTATACACCAATTATTTCACCATAAATCACCAACCCAAGAACTAGGGTTTCAAACCCTAGCTTCAAGATCCATAGATCTTGAGCTATAAAGATGAAAGAGTGAAGATATACCTTTAATCTTCCACTAGGAGTGAAATCTACCAAAGATTGTGAAGAAATCAACCCAAATCAGATGCTATGCTCGAAAATCGCCAAGAGAGAAAACTAGGGTTTTGATATGGCATTAAATGAGCTCAACCCGTCTTTAATGCTGGTCATCCAGAGTTCACGGCGCGAACAAAGTTCGCGTCGCTAACTTCGCGTGCTCGGCCATACTTAGCGATCGCTACCCAACCGCGAACTACATCACGCCACTTGACCAAACTCTCTGGTCCTACTTCCCGATCGCGAAGTAGGGTTCGCTTCGCGAACTTCCTTAGGCAGCAGGGCTGCACTTTTCCAACTTTGTCTCGACCCGGTTTCGCCCATAACTTTCTCGTACGGTGTCCAAACGACACGAAACCAATTTCCACGTGTTTTATATGATTTATCCATAATTATCATATTTTTACATATTTTATTTATTTACAATTTCGGGTCGTTACACAACGGTATATACAACTGCAAAAAAATAAGACAATAGTTAAATATAGTTTATAAATTATGTAAGCTTTGACAAGAAAATATTTATAAGAAGCATACATATATGAAATATATGGAATACATTGTGAGATATTAAAAATAACACAATTAAAATGTAATTTACCTGCATTAACACGACCAAACATACTTGAGTCTTTTAATTTATTAATAAGATTATCCAACTTCATCTTGAAAATTCTACATATTATATCCGGTCTATCTTCAGAACTAAGTCCAGTTTCATTTAAGAATCTGGTTATTTCTGGCCACTTAGGATTGCACGTGAATGTTATAAAGAAATCTGGGTGACCAAACCATTTACATAATAACATTGCATCCAAATAGTTTTGACGTATATACCTGGCACCGCCTGTAAAAGATGAAGGAAGGACTACACGTTTACCGGTTGTTGATGCATCCGTATTTCCCCTTTCTACATTTTCTGATAAAGTTTGATATGATTCAACACGTAGTACCTTCTGTTGACATTTAATATACAACAATCTTTCAGTTTCTATCATAGTATACGCATCAACCCAAAATTGTTGAAAAAGTCTTCTGGAGTTATGATGAAGAGAATATTTAAATGATCTTTCTTGAATGATATAAGCAAAGTATTCCCTCATTGTTAACCTATGACGTTTGTTTGAGTCGGGATGAATAATATCTCTATGAAAAATATATGTTCTATATCCGTCTTCACCGTGTGGAAATAGGAGTGGGTACTGAAGTGCCAAAAATTGCGGATGCATTACATTAATATGTTGTATTTCTCCGGTTTGTAGTTCAACAACTATATCTCTTTTATCAACTAAATCTTCAATATCTCTGACAATTAAGCCCGCAATTTCTGATGCGGTTGGGAGATTGTACGTCCTTCCGTCGGTTGTCCTTGTTCCAATTAGTCTCAACCTTACGTTTTGAAGCTCGTTATTTTCATGACGGTCTCTTACCATCCTATATGTTTTCACCAATTCATTATGTCTGTCCAAAATATGTTTTAGGCCCATTATGATATTTGGGTCAATTGAATCTGATTTTTGTGACGCATATTTACTACCAGATGAAGATGCTCCATTATCTGAACTCGACCTACATGGAAATATTTTACATTAATGTAAATGTAAATGGATAAAGATGTTACAATTGTCGACATAATATATGAACATATTGTTTTTGACTATATGTAGTTAACAGTGTATACCGTAAAGTGGAAATCCGGTTGTTAATTTCATTTTCCGTGTCGTAGATGTATATTTGTGAGAATTTTGCAGATGATCCTTGAACAGGTAAAAGACTGCCATGAATGTGATAGTTTTGACCATGTAACCTAAAACAATAAGGGCCCTTATCCTTGTTGACCGAATTATCGATTTTTCCGGCCATTGAGGTGAATGAAAACATCATGTTGTAAGTGCGTATGTTTTTTAGGAAATTTTTCGATGTGTGATCATTATCTCTAAAAAGGTCTAACAAAAATTTATCAGGTTCCTTGAAGTCGGGCACCTCTACTTTTCCATATAAGCAACAATTAGAGTAACTCCATTTATCACCAAATCTCCTCTTAAGCCTAACCTCGGAGTCCCACAATAAAGCATTGCATGCACCGCATACATTGGTTGGATCCCCATGGTCGATATATTCTGTGGAAAAAAATGTTATATGTACGATATGATGTGTTTATAAATGTACAAAATAGTATGGTGTAACTTTTTATCACCTGAGCAAACTCCATATAAGTTTAGTTGTTCGTTTGAATGGGTATTATCGTGATCCTCGCCAGCCTCAAGGTTTAGTCTAGGAATGGTGTCTTGTAATTTTCTCTGACGCTTTGTTGGATGTTCACGAGACGTCCCTTCAATGTTGCAATTTTGTTGTTTTAATGCTGAATGTACTGGTGGTCTACCACGACGTCGAGGACGGATATCTAAATAATTAGAAGTTAAACAACAAACTTGTGCATTAGTAAAATATGCACAATGGAATATGAATAAAAATTCATTATAAATACGAATTGGGTAATATAATAAGTATATACCTTCAAGATCAAGTGTTTCAGTTGTTGAAGCAGATGGAGTAGTTAGTGTACTCTTAAATTTGTCTCTGCAATGTAAATGCGATTCAATTGGTGGTCTACCTCGACGTCGAGGACGGATATCTATATAAATAAAAGTTAAACAACAAACACGTGGGATAGTAAAACATGCATAATGGAACATTAATCTAAAATCGATTTAAATACGAATTGGGTAATTTAATAAGTATATACCTTCACGATCAAATGTTTCAATTGTTGAAGCAGATGAAGTAGTTAGTGTAGTTTTTTTTTTTCCGGGAGGCACATGCGACTCAGTTGGTGGTCTACCACGACGTCGAGGACGGATATCTACATAAATATAAACAAAAAACATGTGTGATAGTAAAACATGCAGAATGGAATATTAATAAAAAATCGCTTTAAATACGAGTTGAATAATTTAATAACATATACCTTTAGGATCAACTATTTCAGGCGTTGAAGCAGATGGAGTAGTCAGTGTAGTTTTAAATTTTTTTCCGGTAGGCACATACGACTCAGGTACTGAAAAATACAGAAGTAATAATAGGAACACATTATATAGTGTTATTACGACGTTTATATATGTGAAAAAGTTTAAAGAAGATCAGTTTATTTATTAGATACCATAAACCGTGTGTGGATTACATTATTGATGTAATATATGATGCCATGTCTCTAAATTTGTATCACAAACTTTGTAGTTGGTAATATTATCGGGTAATATAATTTATAAGTATTATTAAATGTTATATTGATTTGACCAATCTATGTATAAAATTGGGTGAAACAGAAACAGATTTACTGACTTACATCTATCGGTATTGCGCACTGATGTTAAAGGTGGCCTTCCACGACGTCGAGGAAGTATATCTATATATAAATTTGTAACAGAATTGGGAAGTTATTGGTTAAAATATTGCCTTATCGAAATATATAAAGAATGAAATGTAACATGAGTATCGCTAACATACCTTCTGGTATAATTGTTGAATTCGTTGAAACACATCCAAGAGTATTGTTGTTTTCATTTTTTTTTGTTGTCCATAGTATGCGACATGTTTGTATTTTTTGCTGGAAGGTAATAGATATTTAATAATAATTCTAAAATACTATATTCTAAATGCGTATATGCAACATTTTGATAGGGAAAAGAGTTGTCATAATTTTGACCATAACTCACTGGAGTAATTAGTGGTGGTCTACCCGAGGGTGGTTTTTGGAAATGCACATCGGAAAACATAATTTTAAAAACAATTACTCACATATGAAGTATAATTTTTGTGTAGATATACAACAAAATGTTGTAACATGCGGAGACATGATTTTATACGTATAGTTAATGTAAATTCGGTGGTTCGGTGACAGCTTGATGAGGTTTAATTGTGGGATTTGTCACAGTTGATGTTGTGTTGATCAAATGAGTCCATGTAAATCAAATGAAAAATGTATAAAAATGTTATAATTACGGTTTATACGGAATATAAATGATAAATTAACAGCTTTTATGTGGTAATGAGTTATCTTGCCTTAATTGTATCATAAGTTCAGATAACTCTAAATTGGCCACACTTTAAAAAATGTAAAATACAGTAACAGGAAATTTGTTAGTCACAGTTGGTAGGGAATCATGTATGGTGCGTACATGAATATAACTCATATAAAGTGTTATAAAGAGTGGGTTAAGGGTACCAATTATGTGTTTATAAAAACTATGGTGAAACAAAAAATAGTGACAACATGAGTTTGAGTTGAAAATTAACAGTGGTGTGGGCAAAATATGTAAAAGACAGCATTAGAATATGTTACCGTTTATTGTCAATGTTACTGGTCTACCCATCCGTATGCGTGACAATGACGACTCTGGTGTGTTTAATGATATGCTTGATGGAACATCGGCGGGGTATAAGGTAAGGAGGGTTTTTTAGTTGACATTTATTGAGTGGATCAACTTGTGTTAGTCTTCTTTACATAAAACACATAAAATTTAAATGGTACAATTATAAAACAGCAACTGACTTTTTATAAGAAGAAATGAAAACTAAAAGTGTGAATTGAAGTGGAATTTAATATGATATTTATACATTTAAATATGGACCATTGAATTTGTTATTAATTAGTACGTTGTGATTGAAACATAAGCACATTATTTCTCATTAAAGATGCAAATATGTAATTATGTGCTTATTCAAAAGGCATTTAATGAGCAGGCATTTAAATATAAGAATTCATTTTCATTTAAAATACACAAGGAAAACCGTTTAGTCTTGTTTACATAAAATACATAAAATGTAAATGGTACAATTATAAAACAGCAGCTGACTTTTTATATGAAGAAATGAAAACTAAAAAGTGTGAATTGAATTGGAATTTAATATGATATTTATATATTTAAATGTGAACCATTGAATTTGTTATTAATTGGTACGTTGTGAGTGAAACATAAGCACATTATTTCTCATTAAAGATGCAAATATGTAATTATGTGCTTATTCAAAAGGCATTTAATGAGCATGCATTAATATATAAGAATTCATTTTCATTTAATAAAAACAAGGAAAACCGTTTAAAAGCACAATGTAACCGTCCACACATATTTATCCATTTTAATGACAATATATGATTACCCAAATGTTTAACAATAATGATTGCAGGGAAATGGATTCAACTGTATATTGAATTTACCTGTATTGGATCGTTTTAAGTAAATGGACACAAATGCTCAGGGTCTGCTAAAAAATGAGTATAGTTGGAACACAAGTACATCAATTCTCAATTATTGATGTTAAAGATAAGGTTTTTTTTTTTCAATTAGCTAATTTAATTAGGGTTATTGATTCAGTTTGTTAAGGTTGTTTTCATGATGTTGATATGGTTCGATAGTTTAGGTGAATTTCGGTCGTTAGTTGGTATACAACGTTTAATTGAGTACTTACAGTCTATATTATTAAACAACTCTATATTATGGAGGACGTATTTCAATATTGAAATTATGTTGTTTAACATTTTAAGTTAACAGTCAGTTTTTATGGTCATTCACTATGGTTATAGCCTATTTCATTAAAAGATGCTGCAATATAGGTCACATTGCACTTAATGAGTATATTGAAATTTGTGTGGGTAAACCAATTAACAAATAATTAACAAAGTATGAAACAACGTTTTGTAGGGTAAGCCAATTAACAAACTATGTTATGTAGATTAAAGGTGTGATAATCGCCACACAAAAATTGTTCAAAATAGTACCATAAACCCCAAAACATGTTAAAAATAAAAGCCCAAACATCCAAAACATAACATTGGAAATAACATCAAAATACTAAACGTAAATTATAAATTAAAAAGTCTTCATTGGGTGGAAACTTCCACACGGTCTCTAAGAATCATCATTTTCTTTCTTCGGGGTCAGTAACTTCGTTGTGGACAAAGATAACAATGGTTCGTTCTCCAAATCAATAACGGTTTTCAAATTTGAACTACACGGGGTAGTTGCAGCGACATTATCTTCTTCACGCGAGTCCATATTATCGCCTGTAAAAGATTTGATCTGCTATAAAAATAGAAAATGTGGTTACTAATTTATTTGACCAAAAAAACTCATTAGTTTATCAAATGTTAACTCTGGTATATGGTATGCTTACTGTGGGGGTTTTGGATGCTGGTGACTCTGTTGAGTTGGCACTTTGACACATCTCAGCATTTTTTGAAGTGCCTGCTTTTGGTATCAATTTCTGGGAAAAAACAATATGATTATGATAAATATGTTTCTAATTTTTGTGATAACACAAGACATAAAGGAATCCTTACCAGCTCGTCATCATCTTTGTTGAACAACATTCCGATTATTTCTGGGTCGTCTGTGTATTGGGAGATAACAAATGACTTTTTACTGTAACCTTTCTTCTTGGAGTCTGATATGTCAACTTTGAAAGCATATGTTTTGTCAATTAGTATTGAAAAGTCATCAGGGATAGCTTTCATATCTCCCCCCTATAATAAAGGCAGTATTGGAAACATAGTGAATGTATGATATCATTGAGACTCAAGTCATTTTTTTTGCTAATTAATTGAACATCATATCATTAAACCACATACCTTTCTAATTTCCAACACCAGTTCACCAGCAGTTTTTTTTATCATTTTTTGTGCGACCCTATCAAAGAGGGTTAGCGATACTGATCCAGTTGAGTCCAGCACTCGTAGCGGAATCTTAAATCTAGAAAATATTTATTGCGTTGATAATAGTGTATATGAGGCAACAACTATATAATAGACAACAAATTAAATGCAATTCCGTTTTTCATTACACGTGCAAAGTAATAAATAAATAAGCAAGTAACTGGGGAATATGTTCTGAAGTTGTTAGGTAGAAACTTACTTGTACTCTACGTCAGTGCCCTGATCGCAGTTTTCTGAAGTACACCACCCCAATCACACCAAATTCGTCCTTTTCAGTTACCAGATCTTCTTTAGTGGCCCGACGCATCCATAATAAAACCAAGGAATATCACGTTCTATCTTATTTATAGTAGCAATAACAACACATGACATATTCTACAATCATTTAAAATACAGGAAAACACCATAAAATGATAAAACAGCTTGACAATGTAAAAAAAATTACATGGCGATAGTGGATCGTTCACCTTTTTACATTTTTGAATCTCAGCAGTAGTAAGTCTTTTCAACTTGTTCAAAAAATCATCTCTAAGTGAGTAAGTTGAAAAGGACCCCAAGTGACTAATTTGGGAATTACTGCCATCGTCATGCCGAGCCTCAAGCAATCTGTTTTCCGTGCATGGTGTTATCATTAGTAAATAGGCTTTAGTAAATGGTTTGTATGGAAAAAGTAAACTTACGTAAACAACGTGATTCATAACTTACTGTTTCTTATAGTTCTGTATATCTGGAATGTCGTCGTTGATAAACAATTTTGTAGCACCAAACATGTTGGACACAGCAGGGGTAACTGATGGGGAAAAAATCAAGTGTCATTATACATTGATATTGTTATTAAATTTAATATACGTATAGATATGGTATGCATAGAAAAGGAAAATTTATCAAGTAACATCACTCACAATTATAGGCTGTGTGCTTCATGTACTGCATAATTGTTGAGACAAAATTACAGATCAACTTATTACTGATGCTGCAGTTAGTACTGATCATGTTTAGTACTGATGGGGCAGAAACTTACTAAGGATGAAGTTGATACTGATGAATGAATATAACTAAGTTACTACTGATCAAGACATATTGAAGATACTACTGATCAATAGTAGTTACTACTGACGTTGATATTGGACTTACTACTGATCACCAAACTTACTACTGATGATATGGAATTACTACTGGTGATTGCAGTTTACTACTGATACGCGTTTTGGAAGCATATCAAGTCCGAGATCTTCGTAGAGATAGTTATAGCATGTAAATCAATGTATATCTATAGAATTCGAATGTAAATCAAGTCCTAGAATAACTAGGGTAAATAGTTTAGCTTCAATGACTATTATAAATAGTTCCTTACGAATTGTAAACGTACGTGTGTATTGTTAACTCGATAATATACATTGAAGCTTTTTGTGAAACTGTGTTCTTAATACTTTCGCATATTATTTATAGTTCATTGTTCTTAATTTATTGATATAGTGTTGATCCGCTGCAACTTCTATAGTCAATTAGATCTAAGGTGTTTATTAACTTCTCTGTAGTTAATCGATCCTGACAAGTGGTATCAGAGCATATTGGTTCTAGATCTACTATTTGTTAAGAACAACAAAAAGTTTTAATCTTTAAAACACACACATTATTAATCATGACTGATAATAATGAAAGCACTCAGGCCAACAAAATTCCTATACTCACTCCCAACAACTTTGGGATGTGGAAGAATCGCATTAAGCAATACATGCTTATTACAGATTATTCCATGTGGGAAGTTGTCCTTGAAGGAAACAAAACTGGTCCTGGTCAAGCAAGCAGCTCTGCAACTGAGGCAGACAAACTTAAATGTGAGAAGGAGAAGAAAGACAAGGGAATCGAACTTAAAACTCTAAGCACTCTCCTATTGGCCATTCCTAATGACTATCAACATCTCTTCGTTGAGTATGATGATGCAAAGGTGCTTTGGGAAGCACTGGAGAAGATATTCGTTGGGACAAAGAGTACCAAGAGGAACATGAAGTCTGTTCTTAAACAAGACTTTGAAAATTTCAAAGGAAAGCCCAATGAAACACTCACTCAAGTGTTTGACAGATTCAATAAGCTAATTGGTGAACTTAACCAAGTTGGGGTCAAGATGGATCAAGAAGATCTCAACATGAAGTTCCTAAGGTCTCTTAGTGAAGAATGGGCCATGTATACAGTGGTATATAGACAAAGAGATGCACTAGAAGAAAAGGAGTTGGATGAACTCTACAATGATCTCAGAGTATTTGAAACTGAGGTAAATCAAAAGAACCCTTCTATTTCTTCTAATAATGCTGCATTTGTATCTAGTACAGGTCAAGGTCAGGAAACCTCCACAGGAAAGGCTGCAGATTCTGAGGATACTGCAAGAGAATCCTTCTTCACTAGTCATGTGCATACTGCACTGATTAGTGATGACTTGGAACATTTGAATCCAGATGATCTTGAGGAGATGGATCTTAAATGGCAGATGGCTATGCTGAGCCTAAGGACCAAAAGATTCTTAAAGAGAACTGGTAGGACAAGCCTCAACTACAATAAAGGTGACAAAGCTGGATTTGACAAAACTAAAGTCAAATGTTACAACTGTAACAACCTTGGTCACTTTGCAAAAGAATGTCCTCAGCCAGACAAAAGATCAAAATCAACTGCTCTTGTTTCACAACAAGGACAAGGCTATGACTGGAGCTTCCAAGCAGAAGAGCATGCTCAAAATCAAGCTCTCATGGCCTTTACTGACAATAAAACTGAGGTAAAACCTAAACTTTGTACTTCTGAATGTGCTAAAATTATTAAAAATCTAGAAAAAGAAAACACTAAATTAAATGAAGATTTAGCAAAAGCAGTCAGAAGAAATCATGAGTTTGATGGTGTGATTGCTGATCAAGAACATCAGATAAAGGTGTACCAAATGATTGATCAACGGATAAAGGAAGAATTACTTCAAGCTGTAGATGAGAAAGAGTTTTATGAAATAAAAAATAAAGAACTAACAAGTAAATTAGAAGAATGTCAGCTTGAAATTGAACAAAATAAATTAACAATCAAAAAGTTTGAAAGAAGCACTAAAATTCTTGATGAACTAACTAACAATCAAACTACAGAAAAAGTTGTTCATGGAGTGGGATATCATGCAGTACCACCTCCATATAAAATCATTCCACCACTTAAAAACAGTTCAGAAAGAATCATTAATGAATTAAAAACTGAAAATCAAACTCAATCACATAATGAAACATCTGAATCAAATGATTCTTCTGATGATGATCAATCAACTGAATTTACAATTTCTCAAACTGAATCACCAAAATCAATTGATACAAGTTTTCACACAGCACAAAGTCCAAATGAATCTCCTAAATATGATGAAAAAAGTATACCAAAAATTTTAAAAAGGGGAAATGAAAGAAAGAAAATTCAACTCTTAGATCAAAGAATACCTGAAGGTGCAAAAAGTAAGAAATTAAGATGTGTTATTTGCAACAAAATGAATCATTTAGCAAAGGATTGTCACTTCAATCCAATTAATTGTAAAGAATTCAAAGAATTTAAAACTTTCAAAGAAAAATCAAAAATACAGAAATTAAAAGATACTACTGGTCCTTCAGTAGTAAATAAACCAAAAACTCCAATTGCTGACACACCAAGATTTGGAAGAAATGCACCAAGGTTTGTGCATAACAGAAGAGTTGGAAGCCCAAAGAACAGCAACTACTTCAAGAACAATGGAAAATCCAATCAAAATGAACAATATTTTAAATTTTCCAACACCAGTAAAAACTTTAACAATTTTACTACTGGTGTTAACCCTAATTATAATGCTGTAAGGTACCAGTACAAAAACACTACTGGTAAAAACCCTAATTACAAAAATACTACTGCTCCTAAACCAACTTTCAAATATACTACTGGTGTCAACCCTAAAAACACTACTGGTCATTCTAA
Source organism: Calendula officinalis (assembly GCA_963853835.1). Lineage (NCBI taxonomy): Eukaryota > Viridiplantae > Streptophyta > Magnoliopsida > Asterales > Asteraceae > Calendula > Calendula officinalis. Next base: position 26,801,659 of record OY970828.1, on the reverse strand, counting down.
ACATGGTAAGTACCCAAATACTACTGATCCATCAGTAGTAAAGTATTCAAAAGCAAAAAATCATGGGTATAAACCAAGATCAGTAGAAAATTCAAACACCAGTAACATTTTTAAAAGGACAGTAGTAAAACTAAACACCAGTAATAAACAAATATGGGCACCAAAAATGTTTAAAGTTAAATCTCCAAAAGCTTATTTCTCAAAGGATGAACCCAAGACATATAAAGCTTGGGTTCCCAAACTTAACTAATCCTTTACTCTCTTGTGCAGAGCATTCAGATCCCAGAAGAAGGAAGAACATGGCATATTGATAGTGGATGCTCAAGGCACATGACTGGAAATCTAAAATTCTTAAAGATTTCAAGTTATTTGATGGAGGTTATGTGGCATTTGATGAGAACCCACAAGGAGGTAAGATTACAGGTAAAGGTACTGTTACAAATGGCAAAATTACCTTTGATGATGTATTTTATGTAGCTGAACTAAAATACAATCTTGTCAGTGTGTCTCAAGTGTGTGATAAAAAGAATAAAATTCTTTTCACAGACATTGAGTGCATCATTCTTTCTCCTGACTTTATTTTAGATGAAAAATATGTTGTTTTAAGAACTCCAAGGAGAAACAATGTGTATTGCCTGGATATAGGGGGAGAACTCATTTCTTCAAATGAGGTCAACTGTTTTATATCCAAGGCAAACACCACTGAATCAGAACTATGGCATAGAAGGATGTGTCACACAAATTTCAAAAACATGAACAATTTAGTAAAAAGAAATCTGGTCATTGGACTACCTCAAAAACAATTTATGTGTGATCATCATTGTGTTGCATGCCTAAAAGGTAAACAACACAAGTCTTCTCATAAGTCCAAAACTGTGAACTCTATTTCTGTTCCTTTACAACTCTTACATATGGACCTTTTTGGACCTACAAATGTAATGAGTATTGGAAAGAAACAATATTGTCTTGTTATTACTGATGACTTTTCCAGATATACATGGGTTTTCTTTCTCAGGACAAAGGATGAAACAAGTGAACTCATAAAGAACTTAATTGTCAAACTGGAGAACACATCTGATCAAAAAGTTAAAGCCATAAGATGTGATAATGGCACAGAATTTAAAAATGCTAACTTAATTAACTTTTGTGATCTTAAAGGTATTGACAGGCAATACAGCTCACCTAGAACTCCACAACAAAATGGTGTAGCTGAAAGAAGAAATAGAACCATCATTGAAGCAGCAAGATCAATGTTAGCAGATTCAAAATTACCAATCACTTTTTGGGCAGAAGCTGTTAATACAGCCTGTTATGTTCAGAACAGAGTATTAATAGTAAAGCCACATTTTAAAACACCATATGAACTTTTTAATAAAAGAAAACCTTCCATAAGTTTCTTAAAATCATTTGGTTGTCCTTGTACTACTCTGATTACAAGAGAACAAATTGGTAAGTTTGACTGCAAAGCTGATGATGGAGTCTTTGTGGGATACTCTACTCAAAGCAAATCATACAGAGTATTCAACAAAAGACTAAGGATAATTGAAGAAAGCATCAATGTATCCTTTAATGAAAATGTCTCTAATGAACAAGGAAATGGTCCAGATTGGCTATTTAACATAGACAATCTAACCAAATCCTTTAATTCTAACATGGATTTCAATGCAGATAATTCAAATGGTCACTCTCAAAAGGAAGGAACATCATCTGTTAATACTGGTCAAGAAGAGATGAGATACTTAGTAGTTAATACTGCTCCCATAGTCAATACTGAGGACAGTAATAACTCAAGTTCTGGAACCAGTAGTAACTCTGAGAATGAGGACAGTAGTAATTCAAATACTACTGGCGCCAGTAATAGTACTCAAAATACTACTGGTCCCAACAATAACCTAGATTCTCAAGATACTACTGATACCAGTAACAACAACAATACTACTGATCTCAATGAAGACAATAGCAGTAGTAACTCTGACCAAGATGATGATGAACCAAACATCAATGACAATGAAGGATCACTAGAGCAACAACTACCTGAGACAAATGAGTCCAATCTTGAAAATCAACTAGTTGTTGATAAAGCTACAACTACAAGGACTCAGAAGAACCATCCATTAGACCTTGTTCTAAGTGATGTTAACTCACCACTTCAAACAAGAAGCAAATTAAATAAAAGCTTAACTGCAAACATGTGTAACATAAGTTTAATTGCTAATGAATGTATGTTTGAATGCTTTCTGTCTCAGGATGAACCAAAGAAGATCTAACAAGCAATGAAGGACTCAAACTGGATTGAGGCAATGCAAGAAGAACTCCTTCAATTCAAGTTACAAGCTGTTTGGACACTTGTACCTCTACCCAAAGGAAAAAGAGCCATTGGAACAAGATGGATCTTCAGAAACAAGAAAGATGAAAGAGGTATAGTGATCAAGAACAAAGCCAGACTTGTAGCCCAAGGATACACTCAAGAAGAAGGAATAGACTATGATGAAGTATATGCTCCTGTTGCTAGAATTGAAGCCATAAGAATATTTCTAGCATATGCTTCATTCAAGAAGTTCAAAGTCTATCAAATGGATGTGAAGAGTGCATTTCTATATGGGAAGATTGAAGAAGATGTCTATGTATACCAACCTCCAGGTTTTGAAGATCCAAAACATGGTGATTATGTGTTCAAACTAGATAAAGCTCTGTATGGCCTACATCAGGCACCAAGAGCATGGTATGACACATTATCATCATACCTATTGAAGAACAACTTTAAAAGAGGAGCCATTGACAAAACTTTATTTACAAAGAAAGTCAAAGATGATATACTACTGGTACAAATCTATGTAGATGATATCATCTTTGGTTCAACAAATGATGTATTATGCAAAGAATTTGAAGAACTGATGCAGATTAAATTCAAGATGAGCTCTATGGGTCCAATGAACTTCTTCCTTGGACTCCAAGTCAGTCAAAGAACAGATGGTATTTTGATAAATCAATCAAAATATGTCAAAGACATCTTGGAGAAATTTGATTTGAAAGACAGTAAGAGTGCAAGTACACCAATGGAAACACACAAACACCTACATCCTGATGTTGAGGGGGAGGATGTAGATGAACACCTATATAGATCAATGATAGGCTCTTTGATGTACTTAAATGCATCAAGACCTGACATTATGTATAGTGTTTGTGTGTGTGCAAGATATCAATCAAGACCTAAAGAACTACACTTGCAAGCTGTCAAAAGAATATTCAGATACTTGAAAGGCAAACCATCACTAGGTCTATGGTATCCACATGATTCACCCTTTGAACTCATAGCCTACACAGATAGTGACTATGGAGGTGAATGTCAAGATAGAAAATCCACTACTGGTGGATGTCAATTCTTTGGATCAAGACTGGTGTCATGGCAATGTAAGAAGCAAACAAATGTATCAACATCAACTGCTGAAGCAGAGTATGTAGCTGCATCTGCTTGTTGTGCTCAAGTACTCTGGATTCAAAACCAGCTTCTAGACTTTGGTATCTCTATCCTTAAAACTCCTATTTTTATTGATAATCAAAGTGCTATTAGTATTGTAAACAATCCGGTAAAACACTCTAAAACTAAACACATTGAAATAAGATTTCATTTTATAAGAGATTGCAATGAAAAGAAATTAATCAAAGTAGTTAAAATCCATACTGATGATCAATTAGCAGATCTTTTTACAAAGGCATTTGATGTAGGAAGATTCAACTTCTTGGTTAGCAGTATTGGAATGATTTTGATAAATTAAAATCTCACTTAAAGTCATGTGTAAAGTTTTTGTTGTAAAAAGTTATTTATTTAAGTGTTTTACTACTGGTAGAACTGTATTACTGGTTGTAGGCATGTGCACAATATACTACTGATAGTTCATTACTACTGGTGTGTATTAGGTTTACATAAATACTACTGGTAAGTCAGTACTACTGGTATTCACATATACTACTGATCGTGTATGTTGGTGGTTACTACTGATGTCTAGAGTTACTACTGATGTCAAAATTCTTAGTCACTACTGATGTTAGTAAATACTACTGACGTTTTATTACTGATATCTCATGAAAATACCTGAATCTCATTTACTACTGGTCTTTCAGAATCACAATTACCAAACTAACCCCCATGAAAATAACCGTTATGTTATGATTCGAAGGACATTTTAGTCGTTTTGCAGGGTAAATCGAAAGATATAAAAGGCAGCAGTCGATTAATTTAGCATTATCTTCACTTCGATTTGCAAAATCCTCTCGATAAACCCTAGCTTTCGATCAAAAACCCTTTATCAGTAACAAAATTCTTACACTTTTCTCTCAAGATCATCAACAATGGCAACTCTACAATCTCTCAACGTTCAAACCGATCTTAAATACTCAGAGTTCCATAATATGTGTGCGTTTTTACGAAATCCAGACGGCACTAAAGACTTTCGACTAATAGTGCAATTTTTAAAGAACTCATACATTAAGTTCGCGTTAACGGTGAAACCGAAAGCCTATCAACAGCACTTGGTGGATTTTTGGACCAATGCTGAAAGAACAGAAGGAACGACCACATCGATGATCAAATCAAAAGTAGATGGAAAGCATATAACAGTAACTGAACAATCAATCAGACATCATCTACAACTACATGATGATTCAGGTATGTATACTCTTCCCAAGGAATTCATTGCTGAAATTTTAAATAAAATGGGATATGAGGGAAGACTGAACATAGTAACTTTTCAAAAGGGTCTTCTCTTCCCACAATGGAAATTTTTAGTACATACTCTTCAGCACTGTATTTCTCCAAAAATAAGTACTTGGAATGAGTTTAATAAGGCAATAGCCTCTGCTGTTGTCTGTTTATGCACAGACCAAGTATTTAATTTTTCCTACATGATTTTTGAAGGTATGTTGGGAAATCTTAGTTCTACAAAATTTTTAATGTATCCCAGATTTCTCCAACATATCATAAATATTGAATTGCAAAACTTGTCAACTCCCAAAAATATTTTCATAATACATGAGTTGAACAAGAAAGTTTTCTCAAATATGAGAAAACAATTTAAATTTTCGGGCAAGGAAACCCCTCTGTTTCCTAATATGATCAAAGATCAAACACATACTGGAGAGGGTTCAATCATAGGTACAACCCAAATTGAACCTCAACCCACTCCATCACCCCCAAATACAGCCCAAACACCACCCCAAACAGTCACTCAATCACCCACAAATATAGAAGTCCTGAATGTGTCCCAGGAACTTGAAGTAAATCTACAGAGTGCTACTCTTCACTCTGTGGAAGACCTACCAGACAAAACCCAAAATATTTCCACAATTTATAAAAGAAAGAAATCTTCTTTAAAGGACACCAGGGGACAAATCGAGTCAAACCCCAGACTCAACGAGTTGTCCTCCACGGAGGAGAGAGGACATGAGGCGAGGGCTCTCACTACTGATGCCCCAAAGGTGGGTGCACAGGATAGTGGGAACATCACTAAGACCCAGACCTCGGCAACTTTAAGTGATGACTCATTTGAGGAATTACTTAAAGGACCCCGGTGCCAAGAAACCACAAGGGGGGGCATCTCTGCTTCTTCTAGGAAGAAGAGGATGTCTAAAAGACCCAATGAATCACCAAGAAGTGATGAGGGCAGATCTATTGATTTGACGGATAGGATGGAAAACCTTCAAACCAATGTACCTGTTAGTGAGCCCGATGATCTTGCTAGATGGAGTGAGGGCAGTATTAAAATCCAACAATTGACGACAAAAGTGGATTCTCTTGAATCCATTGTACAAAATTGTCTTACATATCTCACAAACCAAGGGAAAACTATGGCTGCAATGAAAAAGCATGTTAATACCATCAACAAACGGATGAGGCTATATGAACACAGACTTCATCAACAAACCAAGATAATAAGAAAATTGAAAAAGAAAGTTGGTGATAGTGAGGCTCCACCAGTTGAGCTCACTAAGGGGGAGAAGGATAATATACAAACAATGATTGATGAATCAATTGCAGCAGCAGCATCCTCTCTCCTAAATCTAAAAGAAACTGAAGTTGATGAAGGCCAAGAAAATGTCGCAGGCTCAGAAAACATGTATACTACTGAAGAACATATAGAAATACCAGTAGTAACTCCTACTACTGATATAATAGCATTAGTAAGTAAAGAAAAGGAAGTAAAAACCACAAATATTACTGATGCCCTATCAGTAGTAACTCCTGAAGTCCCACCAGTAGTAACTACTTTGGTTACTACTGAAGAGGAAGAACTGCAACTTCCTGAGCTACTTGAAAGAGAAAAACATGTCATCATCTCCAAACCACCAACACCTAATCAACCACTTATCATACCTGACATTGATGATAATGCGAACTGGTTTGAGGTAGATGAATGTACACTTCCTCCACACCCTAAAATTTTATCAGAAGATCAACTACATCTGTTTTATCCAAAACTTCTGATCTTGGGTGTATCTGATATGAAATACACTCCACCTCCACCATCTGCATGTATTGGAAAAGGAAAAGAAGTCTATGATGAAGACTATCCAAACAGAGCCTTAGGTCACCAAATGGTGAACAAGATTAATCATGTCAGATCAGAGAAACAGTCGAGATGGAGGGTAAAACACAAGAAATATTTGGAGAAAGTGGAGATGTATCAAGCTCTTGAGAAAAACAAAAAGAAGAAAACTCAAGAAATTAACTTCCCTGTTCAAATACCTGTTCAAACAGATGACATTCAGATAAAAGCTCAAAAGGCAGAATTCAAAAGGCTCAGAAAGGTTGAAGAAGAACATATACAATGCCTTGAATATTTGGTCTCTGAATGCAAGAAGACTAAAAGTGAATTAACTGATGATGTGTTTGAACAGAAGGACAATATGATTGAGTATTTGAAAACAAAAGGGCATAGTGCAAAGTCATTTGGAAGAATGAAGATGATGACTATAATTGAAAAATATTGCACTGCTAAGAAGAAGGATTTGGCTGAGCAAGAAGCAGAAGAAGAAAAGAAATCCAAAGCCTTAATCCCAATCAGTCCAACATTAATCAAAGCTGGTAGTGTATCAACTACTGGTGATACCTCAACTCCCCAATCAAAGAAAAGAAAAACTGTTGATCAAGAACAAAGCTCTAAAAAGAAATCAAAAACAAATTGTACCTGTTCTTGAATTGCCCATTGCTCCCTTGCAGAACAATCCAATCATCAATTGGAGGGTTATGCAGAATAATGTGATAGAGATAATAAGGGAAGATAAAATTGTGCAGAGATTTACTGGATGGTTACCTTTGATCATGTCCTGTTCAAGAAGTGATGTCATTAAACTACTGATCATTGGAAAACCAAGAATGACAAAGAAATCATGGAAAGATTCTGGTGCTGGATACTTAACAAAGATGATTGATGCTGCTTTCTATCCAGACAACTACCCAGAACAATTTACAGATCCAGGGAATGTCTATGCTTGGAATGTGATTCCAACTGCACAAATGTACTTCTTTGAAAAATCTGGCAAAGTTTGTGAACTATATCTATATGAAAAAGAATATCCTCATTCTGAGAGGACTATGTATCAGATATTTACAAACACAATGATGAAGCCATATGATGCTGTTATGTTCCAAAACAAATTGAACTATTTCACAAAGAGGAACAGCAAATACATCATTGAGCAAAGAAGACAACAGAATCAAAGAACCCTTGAGAAAAGAAGAAGGGAACAAGAAGAACAAGAGAAACTTAGTTGATTGAAAGATAATCAATAAGTTTAGGGGGAGATTGTTGAGACAAAATCACAGATCAACTTATTATTGATGCTGCAGTTAGTACTGATCATGTTTAGTACTGATGGGGCAGAAACTTACTAAGGATGAAGTTGATACTGATGAATGAATATAACTAAGTTACTACTGATCAAGACATATTGAAGATACTACTGATCAATAGTAGTTACTACTGACGTTGATATTGGACTTACTACTGATCACCAAACTTACTACTGATGATATGGAATTACTACTGGTGATTGCAGTTTACTACTGATACGCGTTTTGGAAGCATATCAAGTCCGAGATCTTCGTAGAGATAGTTATAGCATGTAAATCAATGTATATCTATAGAATTCGAATGTAAATCAAGTCCTAGAATAACTAGGGTAAATAGTTTAGCTTCAAGGACTATTATAAATAGTTCCTTACGAATTGTAAACGTACGTGTGTATTGTTAACTCGATAATATACATTGAAGCTTTTTGTGAAACTGTGTTCTTAATACTTTCGCATATTATTTACAGTTCATTGTTCTTAATTTATTGATATAGTGTTGATCCGCTGCAACTTCTATAGTCAATTAGATCTAAGGTGTTTATTAACTTCTCTATAGTTAATTGATCCTGACAATAATGATAACAACTTGTCCTAGATTCTGGCGGTCACCCAATGCCTTGTCCAAATGTGTTGCATAATCATCCCATAATGTGATGATGTCAAGTTTGTTTCCACTACAAATAACGAAATTAACACTTGCGTCAGACAACAATATATAGGGAGTGAAGTGACAACAATGTATTTGAAGTATATGTCATGTACATACCTTAAATCCTCCAACTCCACACGAAGAGTGATGTGTTTTCTGCCTTTGATAAACGTCTCTTTGAGATCACCACAAGAGGACAGGTATCCGATCAAATCTGAAGATTTGCAGTAATGAGTCAGAATGTACAAACAGTTGGAATCAATAGAATTACCAAGAGTGTTAAATTGTTTCTACCATAAGAGATGGTTGATGGTTGTTTTGATTTTTTGAGGGTATCAAAATCTGCAAATCTGAAACTATGGACAGATCCAGTATAGTCGTCAAATGGGATGACAGTTGTAGAGTCATAAAATTTGATTTGATAAGGGTGGTCTACGACAAGGATGCCCCCTGTATTTCTGTATATGAAAACGTTGAAATGTAGACACATTTCCCCTCCTCTTGAGACTTCTGAAACTTAGTGCAATATTCCTGACTAATAGTAGCGTGGCATTGTTTACCCTGTTGATGATAACAATCAGTGATTCTTAATAAGCTTTTCCAAACATGCCCTAAGTACAATTATTATTTTTTATTCGAAGGAAGCGTATAAGGACACTTAAAAGCATAAAAAAAATATTGTTTTGATAAAACAGTAGTTACCTTTTCATCCTGTAATACCATATCAATCTTATATGGTTCTAGCGGATTTTTGAAGCTGAAAGGCCAAAGCTAGGTGAGATCGTGTGATATGTGGGTGTGTAATGAAATGAACATGATTGATTGGTCATATATATATAAATATAAAAGTCAGTCAATAATAAGAAAAGATATGGGAAATCTTCTTCATGACTTTGAAGAAGTTATTATCCAGAATGCATTTTATACATACACGATTTGCATATCAGGCCGTGAAGGAGACGGGATGACATATACGTACGTTTCCCATTTGTTTACTTTTTCTGAATATTGTGTAGGGCTGTCAAACGATACGGCAAAAATATACGAAATGAAACGAAAGTGAGACGAAATCGGATTTGAATTTGTGTTCATGTTCGTGTCGTGTAAAACAAACACGAACTCATGTCGTGTTCGGGGAAATTGACACGATAGTTATGATTTTAGGAACATTTAGAATTTTATATTATATTTTGTCGTGTTTGTCGTTTTTTTAGCATCTAATAAGTAAAAAAAATTGATATTTTTGTTATTTATCTCGTGTTTACCGTTTCCTAATTAGGTCATGCCCCTGTTAGCAAAACAAAACACAACTACGTGTCGTGTTATTTTCATGTTGAGAAAAACGAATGTTTGCCGTGTTTCTTAAAAACACGAAATAACAACACGATTTGACATCCTAATATTATGTGAGAGCATTAAAAGCTTTAGGTGGGATAGCGATATATGTGTGTGATGATTATGTTCATATATAAAAAAATTAGTAAAAGTCAATAACAAGGAATGATCTGGATCTTCTAGCTAGTTTTTAAATTATATATATATATATATATATATATATATATATATATATATATATATATATATATATATATATATATATATATATATATATATATATATATATATATATATATATATATATATATAGGGTCCGGATCCGGTGAGGACTCTTTTCCTCGCGAGAACTGTGAGAACTCCAAAAAAAACTCTAAAAATGATCCAAAATAAATTTCAAAAAATTCCTTTTTTAAACATTAAAATCGCTATGTATAAGATCCAAAAAAAAAAATTTCCAAAAATGATCAAAAAAAAAATATGGATCATAATAATGATCCACAAAAAAAATCTGAATCATTGTTATGATTCGGTAAAAAAAGTGGATCATAATTTTTTTTTTTTGAATTTTTTTTTTTGTCAAATGTAGTAATAATCATGGTGGGTTATATATATTTTTTTCGGAATTTTTTGAAATTTTTATGAGGTGTCCTCGCGAGTCCTCATCGAAAAAAGAGTGCTCACAGGATCCCACTTATATATATATATATATATATATATATATATATATATATATATATATATATATATATATATATATATATATATATATATATATATATATATATATATATATATAGGGTCCGATTCAGCGCAGAACTGTTTTAAGCTACAGAACCGCAGAACCATTTTTGGAATTGATCTGGACTGTCTATATTTTAATCTATGGCTATTATTTAGGATGCATATTATTTATATTTAATTATCAAATAAACCAGATTTTTTGACTAATCAAGGGTAGCGACGGTATTTCACTATGGAGGAGTTATTTGTGTAATGCGAAGATATGTGTTTTAAGAATTGTTTTTGGTTTTGTTGTGCAGGTTTTAAAGTGGAGACTGTCGAGTACAAAAACAGCAGCTTCACTGTGTGGGATGTTGGGGGTCAATACAAGGTAAATAAAATGTTCATTGATTTTTTTGATTTTATAAATTCAAATCAATCCCTCCTAAAGACAAAGGAAAATTCAATTAGGATGCGTACATAAATTAATTTAATTTATGAGTTCAAAGAACAACTCATCCTGTCATGGTCTCCAGAGTTGGGTGATAGTGATAATGATAGATGGTTTGAATTCACAAGTGAAGGTTTCGGGAATATAAAGGGCATTTGTGTGGTATGTAACTGAAAAAACACATTAATATCCGTTAAAAATCCCATATAATGACCTATACAATGTATTGAATTAACATATAATGACCTGAATTAACATAAACTGACCGTTTAAATTGTATGAGAATTGCCAAAAGTGATAGCATTTGACTTGGGATTTTAGGCAGAATAGATTCCCTATCATTTGACTTGGTGGTTCCACTCTTGATTTCAAATTCCGTGATTTTAGCTGTACCCTTCTAATCCTTCCCAAAATCAAATAGTTAATTATGGAGAATTAAATTGTTCCTTATTTACGTCAGTGATATTTGTTTTCCAAATCCCTATTTGAAAGTACGAATTTAATTTACCTAAAATTGATGAAAATTGATGAATCCCTTAAATCAACAATCCTTGAACAAAACACGTTCGAATTTAATCTGCCTAAAATCTCTGAATATTGATAAATCGTATGACGTTCTAATACAGTTGTGTGATTGTATGACACCAAATTCGTCCTTTTCAACAATCCTTGAACAAAATCTCTGAAAATAAGGGGAGTTAGGGTTATGAACCAATTTTAACAGGCACGAGAAAGTCAGTAGAGCAAGGGTGAGGAAGGGGAAGGGGATTTCGAACCTGGGGATGGCAACCTGGTTCTCCATTGGGAAGGGGAGTTAGGGTTATGAACCAATTTTGACGTGAAAATCAGGTGACGAAAATATGTACGGTACGCATAAAAGAATGTTCTGACTTACGTGGCTTTAGATATGTTAGGAGTTTTCCATGTGGATTTGGAAGTTGCCATGTGGCTTTAAAGCTTTTGTTTATTATATATAAAGATATATGTATATTTTACGAAAATGCATTTGTTTTCAACTTCTTCAAATAAGGATGCTTCTTTCTTGATCCTTATTGTATATATATATATATATATATATATATATATATATATATATATATATATATATATATATATATATATATATATATATATAAGTGGGATCCTGTGAGGATTCTTTTTTCGGTGAGGACTCGCGAGGACACCTCATAAAAATTTCAAAAAATTCCAAAAAAAATATATATAACCCACCATGATTATTATTACATTTGACAAAAAAAAATCAAAAAAAATAAATTATGATCCACTTTTGTTAGCGAATCATAACAATGATCCAGATTTTTTTTGTGGATCATTATTATGATCCATATTTTTTTTTTTTGGATCATTTTTGGAATTTTTTTTGGATCTTATACATAGCGATTTTAATGTTTAAAAATGAAAAAAGTTTGTTTTGGATCATTTTTAGAGTTTTTTTTTGAGTCCTCACAGTCCTCGCGAGGAAAAGAGTCCTCACCTGATCCGGACCATATATATATATATATATATATATATATATATATATATATATATATATATATATATATATATATATATATATATATAGTCGAGTTATATTGAGAACCCTGATTTCAAAAAGAACTCTGAGAACTCTTATTAACCAATCAGAAATTAGTAAATCGATTTTGATTAATTTAATTCATATTAATTATTCAGGGGCATTTACGACATTTTACAAAAAGACAATTATTTCCTTTTTTGAAAATTTCCTAAAATTTAGGAATTATTTTCGAAAATTAATTGTTTTTTTTTTTGGTCATTTTTGTCGAGCCAATTCTGCATATATGTTTTTTTTTTTGTAATTATTGTAACATGTAGGTTGTGCATATATGTCGAGACGATTTTGCGTATATGTTATTTTTCCGAAAATTAATGTTATTTTTCCGTAATTAGTATACATTAGTGTTATAAACCAGTTGGGCATATGTGTTTGAGAGAACATAATGTATATGTCCCTAAAGTCGAAACGTTTTACCAAAAAACATATATGTAACAAATAGAACATCGATGTATAAAAATTGCATTAATAACATTTACACATCCAAACAATAACAAAACATATATGTAAAGTAAATAAAATGAATAACCCGTATGTCCAAAAGTTAGATACATCTTCCAGTTTTCCTTTATCCGGAGTTGCTTTTCATAAATCCAAAAGTTGACGTCCATTAGCAGCTTGCTAGAAAAAAAAACATAAAATCTCAAAAACATATGTTAGAAACCTCGAGTAAATTAAACAAATTTTATTATTGTAGAAACCAAATGTCTTTCTTACGGTCACAAATAATACATCGGGAAAATTTTATGAGGTTTCAAAAGTTTATGAAACCAGACTATTAGTCACAAATAATAGCAACTTTCTTAACATCAAATAAAGAATTAGAGAACAGTGATCTAGAAACTTTTAACATTATTCTAATTATAAAAACACATTGCTGCTAAAAATACATTTTGACATTATTTTAAATAAAAAAATATACCTAATCTTTTAATTCATTATAAATAATCTTTTGTTTCATCGTTATATTGATGTTTTAATTCATTATACGTTCCATGGAAATAATGCAAAAAATACTAATAAAGATTCACACCTCAATTAACAAAGGCTGTGATTTCCTAAGATTATGGATCTCGTCTTCAACCTATGTGCTTAATATAAATTCTTTTTGAATTAGGATGTATTCAGTAGCCCTCCACATTAACCACTACGAGATTGACCAAAACAAAAACAACAAATTTCATATTAATTTAGGATAACAGAAGATTTTAGATTTTGGGATAATAAAAGGTGAACATACCTGTAGCGGCCGGTAGGCTAGCGCCAAGATCGGAGACATCAAACTGTTCTTTGTTGTTTCCCATAGCGGATGACCTGTCTACCTAAAACCCTAACGAAACTATTTTTCTGTAGATCTAGAAATCAGAATGAAAAAAACTAGCGGATGTTCCTAAATCATCGGTTCCCGATGTAGGATACAAATCGAAATGAGTTTTCAGTGCAAGGTTGCAAATTGGAGATTAGGATTCTTCTTTAAGATCTTGGGTACGTGATGATATTTGATGCAGAAACCGGTTTCCCATGGTGGAAGACTTGTGTACCTGTGTCCCATGGAAAATTGTAGATTAATTAGGGTACGTGATAAGTGAAGCATTTAAAATGAATATCAAAGATTTGATCAAATCTCTTCCTTGATTGTAGGGTATTTTTAGGCAACTTCCAAACATGCAGAAACCGTTTTTATGTAGTTAATGTCTTTAATACCCCTTACGAATTTTTTTTAATTAAATAAATGAAAAAGATATTACTAATTTCTAATTGGTTAATTAAGAGTTCTCAGGGTTCTTTTTAAAATATCTCAATATAATCCTTCACTATATATATATATATATATATATATATATATATATATATATATATATATATATATATATATATATATATATATATATATATATGATTTCATCATTTATAGAAATCTTGTTATTGACTTTGAAGAAGTTTAATTTCCAAAATGCATTATCTACAAGAATTGCTTGTGCAGTATATAATTGATCGTCCAGCACACGTCTTGTTGACCTGAGGGTGATAACAGGATTATTTTGGGTTGTCTAAATAAGTTAGTAATACTTACAAGTAATAATAAGAATCTTTTGCGTTGTTATTAAAATTCAAGTTAAGTAGAAAGATTCGTTCATCATTAATTATAATACTAGTTAAATTTTTTCTAAATGACTAATTAATTAGTAAGTTAGTGATTCAACAAGTGATGATATGCTTTCCTTGAATCAATATTTTTTTTTGAGGAATAAATCCACCGTCTTTTTATTAATATATCTCATAAGGAATTTATTCAAGTCTTAAACTCAAGACCTATTGAATGAAAACTTCTAATATATGCTCATTTACTCTAGACCAATTATTATAAAAAAGTTTAGGGTGGAAAATCTAGACACATCTATCTCTCCCTCAATTCAGTTGTAGCATCGCTCCTCCATTTGTCGTTTTGTTGTTCACTGGACTTTGGGTTCGAGTTCGGGGGCTTGCTAGTAAACTTCAAGGTTGTATTTTCGCATCACGCCTGTGAGTGCAACAGTGACAAATAGAGTTTTATCATGTTTTGACCATGAAATTAACCAAATCATTAATGTTATCTTAGTAATTTTGAAAGAAGTTAGATTCAAAATTATATACTTCCTCCGATTCAAAATAAGTAATACACTTTGGGTTTCACGGGTTTTGAGTCAAAAGATTATAATAATGATTAAATTAAATTAATTGGATGGTTAGTGGGGAATGAGTCCCACACCTTTTGAATAAAATGTTGTTAATGATGTTTAAAAGTAAAAAGTAGGGGTAAAGAAGTCATTTCACTTTGTTAAAGTAGATAGTTAGTGGGTGTATGCCCACTTTTTTTTTCCTTCAAAATAAGGTAGTTTTTCAAAATGTGTCACTTATTTTGAATCACCATAAAAAGAAAAGTGTGTCACTTATTTTGAATCGGAGGAACTATATAACATCTGTTTCACAATAAGGTGATATACTTTTTTCATTTATGGATGTTTTAAATTAAGTAATACACTTTAAAACTTGTCTTATTTAGTTAAAAAACAAAAAAAAGTAAGACGCATCATCCATTGACCATCTATATTAATATAATGAAATTAGCTCTTTACCCTTACTTTTATTTTTAAACATTACTAATATGACTTTATTAAAAAAGAGTAAGACTTATTTTACACTAACTATCAACTTTAGTCTATCTTAACTCATACTTCAATTTTTTTCCTCAAAAATCATGAAACATCAAATGTATCACTTATTATGATACGAAGGTTGTATAATATTTACCAAATTTTTTTGGGTCTTTTAGCTAATTTTTGGTTTTTATTAATTGAAGATGGAACGCGTGCATAATAGGGTTTATGTCCTGATGGTAAAGACTCCTCCTTAGAGCATCTCCAATGCGAGGTTGAATAAGAGATTGATATTATTTGAATAACCTTTAAAATGACTTTTTACTATTGGAATGCATGACTTTTGTAAGATGTCACTCCAACCACTTGATCTTCCCCAACCACTTGAACATCTTTCAATGTTTGATTTTTTTAGTCCCTGTATTTAACAATATATATTTTAAACCCATGTATATATTTATATGTGAATCATTTATTATTTCTATAACTATAAATTATAACTTTATCATATTTCAATAATTTTTAAGGTCTAGCGTTATAATAGTTTTGTAAAAGACATTTTTTAAAATAATGTTAAGTTTTGTAATTCTATAAGAATTATTAAATTAAATAAGTGAGGGATATTTATAAAACATTTGATATAGTTAAATGTAAATTTATAATTTATAAGAAAAAGTTTTTGGAAAGGTTAACCATTGGAGAGATTTTTAACTAATAGCTTATTAGATTATGTGGCAAAAACCATTGTGGATGCTCTTAGTAACAAACTGGTCAGCATTTTGATTCCTGCCCCGCCAACTTTTTTTAAACCTTTTTACCGTACTTTGCTAAAATTCCGTTTACTCTTCTAAATTTTAACTTTTCTGAAATGATTATTCACTTTATGAATTTTAATATTTAATACTAGTATCTTGATTTGTTCTTGAAATAATGGTTTAGCCTAAAACACTTTTATATTCCAATATACCTGAAAAAGATGATTTTTTAACTAATACTTCATCCGTCCCACAAAAAAATTCTCATTCATTCCTAAACTAGCCTATAACCCGTGATAAATCACAGGCGGTTTATATAATGGTTCACAAAAATAAGTTGAAAATATATAAGAAACATGCGTTGACAATAACAACTTTAATATTGAAGAGGTCTTGTCTTTCTCACATTGGCTAAAGAAGGTTTTAATTTCAAACACATCGGTGAATCGGGTGGATTAAAAGCTTGACTATAACACGAATGGACCGAGAACGAAACATGCAGATTTACCTATTTAAAATGTCCTGAATTTTAGAAAAAATATTGAAGTAAGAAAATTTAATTAAAATGAATATACTAAATTTGACCTCATCTGTCACCTCCATATGTCGTGTTCTTTTGCTCATATGATCAGATTACACATATGGTCAACAAAATAACAAACATATAAAAAAAAGAACAACAAAACAAAACAACAAACGTGTCATATTAAAAATTGCATTTAAGAGTCAATTCTTTAAAATTGTACTATTGCAGGTTAATTGGTAACTCTGATCAACCTGTAAAAAAATTAATTACTTAAGCAACATTACATGAGACACTATATAGAAGTTAGTAATATGTAATGTCGCAATTTTCTTGTAGTCTACTTTTGATTTGTTCTCGTGCATATATAAATTTTACACTGTAAACTGAAGGCATTACTGATTGTTTGACTAATTTTTGGTAAAACTGAATTTTCCCACATTTAAAGTATAATCTTATGTAATAATAAAAATATAAAAAAAATTGAAAACGAATATCTCAAAGGGACTTTTCTAATGCGAGTCAAAATGGGTTGGAGCAGGTTAGCTTAACCCGCCAACACACTTTTGCTATTTTAAATCATAATGAAATCTTTCAATAAAACAATTTAGTAGGTTATAAGCATTTAAAACAGACATTGGATGACTTTCAACCTGTTTGACCCGTTTTACTATAGACAAGCTTTTCTATTTGACCCATTTGGATTAAATACAACCAAAATACACCGATTGATAAGGGTTATGTTTAGCAAACCATCCTTAATCATTCGAGAAGGCAACACATTTTTAAGGGAATCGGTTTACCTGTGTCCGTTGTTCATTTATTCGTTATTTTGCACACAATAACACGTATAAAAAAGTGATATTGGCATAAGCTTTCACTATTTCTTTGGTAAATGATCGAAAATATATACAGAACAATAGTTGCACAATGTTACAGAAAATAATAATTCCAACTGTCATTGCTCTTGCACTTTTGTCAAGTTGAAATCTTTTTCATGAAACATAATTCATGTTAAAACTATAAATTAAATGATCTTGGCATAAACTTTCAATGTTTCTTTGGTAAATGATCGAAAATATATACATAACAATAGTGGCACAATAAATTAAATTATTTAAAACCTCATTCTTATTCGGTTTACCTGTGTCCGTTGTTCATTTATTCGTTATTTTGCACACAATAACACGTATAAAAAAGTGATATTAGCATAAGCTTTCACTATTTCTTTGGTAAATGATCGAAAATATATACAGAACAATAGTTGCACAATGTTACAGAAAATAATAATTCCAACTGTCATTACTCTTGCACTTTTGTCAAGTTGAAATCTTTTTCATGAAACATAATTCGTGTTAAAACTATAAATTAAATGATCTTGGCATAAGCTTTCACTGTTTCTTTGGTAAATGATCGAAAATATATACATAACAATAGTGGCACAATAGATTAAATTATTTAAAACCTCATTCTTATTCAAAACTATTTATACTTAAGTACATTAAATGAATAATAACTACTTTAATACTTTAATTACATCAGATGCCAACGTGCGAACCCCTAATAAAGTTATTCAATTTTCAATTAAAACTGATTATTATAAATTAAAACTTAACATAACCGGCGATTTTAACAATAGCAATCATCAAAAAACATAACCAAGTGATATATCGTATAACAGAAAATAAAATAGATCTATACATATTTATATTTAGCATTGTTTATGTGAACGGTTATTACATTAATATTGCATTGCATTGCATTTACATTTACATATAGGAAGCTATTTCATGTGGTGGTCGGCTATTAGTAAACGTATTTACATTACATTTAGTAAAATGTAGTAATTGACTCTTATAAGGGTCGCTAAAAGTCAATTCATTCAATTTTATTTAAAAGTGAGGTGGCTTAAAAGTGCATATGTAGACTATTAGGTGGCAATAATGACTTGACATTAAGTGTCAAGTGGCCTCATACATGGCATAAGGTATGATGTGTCATTATGACATGGCTTTACAGATTTCAAAAAAACTTTCTTTTAATATATATAAAGATTTTTGTCTCACAAAAAAGTTCTCATTCCTTCAATTCTCCCTAAATCTTTGTCCCACAAAAAAAAAATTCTCATTTCTCACGTTAATAGGGTCCACTTAATAAAATAATATAATTACCAAGAACCACACTACTAATTATCAACTAACTATCTTGTTTTCTTCAAACCAACTTTATGTTTTAATCAAAATTATCACCAATAACTTTATCACTATCTATCTTTTTAAAAAGTATGCTCAAGAGAAATGAATATTTTTTTTGAGACGTAGGGAGTATTATATTAATATTTTATTTTTAATCTAATAGATGTAATTAACGAGTGTAATAAGTCCCCACTCCGTTGCGGTTTTATTAATCCAAAAGTTAGAGGAAAAACTTTTTAGTATATATGTTATCTATTGCAACCTCATTAAAACTTCCATTTACTTGTTATAAATCACCTTATACAAATATGAACTTAATAAACATTTATAAAATAATGAAAAATAAGAAGTTTTGTAATGTTGTACATTGTTATTGAGATTTAACTAACATTGTTACATGTATGGTTTATAGGTATAATTTTTGTATATTCACAAATGTCATATTTCAAGCATTGATCACTAATAATCGATGTTAAGATTAATCATATATTGTATACATTGATGGATATTTTGATCATTCGACACTCATATAAATTTTAATCATTTTCTATTTTACTATTAATAATATTTTATTATATATACTAAAGAATAAGTATATTTCTAACTATTTTCTAAAATTTTATTATTTAATTTATTTAAATAATTGAAGTTGGAAATGTGGCACTTGTTTCTAGACGAAAATATGCTTTCCTCTGTTTCAATATTTTAACACATAAATATGCTTTCCTCCGTTTCAATATCTTAACGGCGTGCATTCTTATCTATATATAATTAAAAAATAGTTTATATCCCGTAAAAATTTACGGGTTGTCGTAATTATTTAGTTTTGTATGGAAGTGATATTTTAGTTTTCATATAGTAATATTGTAAATTATTTTATTTTTTTTTACCAATAAACTAATTTGTATATTTATATCGACGAAAGGATTAATTTATACATATTATATGGGTCAAAACTGTGATGCTCGTTCTTAGTGTTTTAAAAACCGGGTCAAAGCGGACGGTCGTTCCGGTCGGAGCAGAAAATGGGAAGGTAGCGAGTGAAAATGATCCAATTAGATCGGTGATGAACCATTTGGACATGATCCAGTGGGAATGAAAATCCGGTTGAACCGGGTTTTTAAAGGAAAAAAAACTGATTTTCCTAAAAGATTAGCTAAATTAAATACAAATAAGAAAATTTTAATACATAACTTGGAACCTAAAAAAATTAGGTTTAGTTGAAAAATAGATTTTGTTTTTTTTTTAATAATAATTTATGGTATTTGTTTTGTCTTTCCTATGTTTTTTTGACATTCATGCACCATTTACATAATAATTGGATCAAAAATACATAACTATATTGTCATCCAATTCAATCGGCCGGCTTTTTCCTGTTCAATCGTATTCGAGTCATTGGCAAGTTCCAATGCAAAGTCTGGTTTTAAAACATAATTCATTTTGCTAATATTAAGTGCATATTTATTAAAATGCCAATTAATAACTGAAAAATGTACAAACTTGTAGATGAATATTAAAACACCAAACTAATGTTATACATAAATCTTTTAAAACCTACAAATACTAAACTAACAGATGAATAATTAAAAAACAAGAACGTAAATATAAATATGAGTTAAATGGCCATATAGGCTTTGATTTATTATAGTAGTAGATTGAGCCAATTTAAAGTTGCATTTAATACAAATTAAATAACCTTGGATTTAAAAAAAGAGTAAAAATCCCTAGAAATGAAGATATAAAAACATGTATCATTTTAATAATGTCTTATAATATTTTGTATAATTATATTTTATAATATTCTTTATAGTATCAATTTTTTTATTATATATAGATATAATAAAAAAGTTGAGTTAGTTTTCTTATTGTTTTTGTTTTACATAGAGATTTTGTTAGTATTTTTATTAGAGAGACACATGTTTTTGTGTATTTGTATGGATTTTTATTTTTTATTATGTACTTTTGGAGATAAAAAAAGTACAATAAGAAGTATGACATCATGTTTGCATTAATCGACATTAGTTGAAGATATATCGTTGTTGATTCATAGTTTTGCTTATAAAAGACAAACCATGAAGTTCTTTATAGTATCACTTATATGTTATGAATAACATGTTTTGTGTTGCGCTAATAAAAACAATAATGATTTTGTTACTTTGCGTTTTAACACATTTTGCTTATTTATTAGAGTACTTGCAATCAGCGATAAACATGTTAGCGATCTTACATATAGTACTTTTTGAATCCTATGTTAAATAATAGTTAGTAAATTTAATTAAATAATTGCAGAAAATTCAATTAAATAATAGTCTTTTTACTTAGTAATTTTAATTAAAGATTAACATATAGAATAGTATTAAATTCAATTAAATAATAGTCTTTTCATTTACCTAGAAGTTACATATTATAAACTATAAATAACACACTATGATCATGATGCAAAAAGATTTTGTTAATTTTTGATTTTGTTACACACGAGAGAGAGTTTTCTTATTGTTTTTGTTTTACATAAAGATTTTGTTAACATTTTAATTAGAGAGAAACATGTTTTTGTTTATTTAGTAGAGTACTTGCAATTAACCTAAACATGTTACAAATCTTGCTTTTTGTACTTAGTCTGTTACACCAATACAATGTATATGATTTTATCATGAACGAAGCCCGTGCATCGCACGGGCCATGTTGTCTCGTAAACAGTAATTTAAAAGTAGTATTACAATCATAAATGTATTATAGATAGAATAATAATAATAATAAATAATAATATAATATTACTTTATTAGTATTTTTATTAATAATAATTTTCTAAACCAAGTTGGTTTTAACGAGACTTAAATTTTCAAAGTAAGAAACTCTATTGTCTTATGTTTATCATAAAGTTTTTTTGTTAACATGAATAGCATACACTTTTACACAAAATAAAATTAAATGATACAAATCCACATAATAACTAAAGATAAAAAATTTTTGAATACAATCGACAGAATAAGATAGACCACACATATAGTTAAACGTTGTACAACTGAAACGTAACCTGATGTAAACAATAGAGAAATTATATTTATTCATACCATTTGTTCATACTCATCTTCTTACCCACTTGATAAGAAAATATGTATAACTATTAATTTCCATCCTATTATTATTTAACACATATTTTGATTGAATGAATACTATTTCTTATAAACAATATTTCAGGTGTGATATTAAAATGCCTACAAAATACTCCATCCGTCCTACAAAAAACTTCCCATTTGACATGGGCACAAGGTTTAAGGTGATAGTTAGTGGTGGGGTTATTGGTAATAATTTTGATTAAAATATAAGATTGGTTTGGAGAGAGAAAGATAGTTAGTGGATAGTTAGTGGTGGGGTCCTTAGTAATAATAGTATTTTATTAAAATGGGAAGTTTTTTATGGGACAAAAAATTAAGGGGGAGTACTTGTTTGATGCATTTTTTAGGTAAAAGGATAATACTACTTCCTCCGTATCAAAATAAGTGACACACTTTCCATTTTGGGGTGTATCAAAATAAGTGACACACTTTGAAAACTTTCCTTATTTGGTAAATATAGTGGGACCCATACCCACTAACTATCCACTTTAATAAAATGAAATTACCCTTATACCCTTACTTTTACTTTTAAAACTCATTAATATAACTTTATTCAAGAAAAGTGGGACCCATTTTCCACTAATTATGTACTTTAATATATTTTAACTCCTACTTTAATCTTTTACCTTAAAAAACGTGTAAGCTAATTTGTGTCACTTATTTTGATACGGGGGAAGTATATGAAGTTGCTAAAAGGATGGTGTTTGGTATGGGTATTATTATTACTATTGGCATATGTTGGACTGGACCACATCGAATCCCTCCCTATGCCCGAAGAGAGACAAACTCCGCCCACCCTCACTCGCATTTCTGCAGCGTTTCAATTCGATCCAATTCTCCCAATCGCCATCATTCTTCTCTCACTGGTAAGCTCTCTGTTCCTATTATTCTATCAATTCGAATCTTCTGTTGACTTGATTGATGCATGCGTTCTTCTTCTACGATTCACTGCTAATTTTAGGGTTTTCAAAGTCACAGCTGTATGAATTCCTTTTGTCCGTGTCTGCATCAATTGAGGCTTCCGCTTAGTTTCAAGTTTACTTTGTTCAGTTGTAGTGACACACCGAATTTATTTACTTGATATCTCCAATTGGTGATCGAGGCTTTGAATTAGCTTTTTCTTAGAAACATATATGTTTAGTACTTATGAACTTTAATACCGATCTGAGTTCTGAAAAGGATTTCTAGAATTTAAGTTGGTATTTGATGATATAAGTCAAATTTTGTCACTACAAATGCATATACATAAATGTTGTGCTAAGTTTGCAACTCTCCTATGGTATTCCGTTTGATTCATCTTCTAGCATATTCTGTATTTATGTGTTTCAAGATGTGTATGGTGTTGAGTTGAGGTGAATATAACTTGCAGAATATATCTTATTAACTAAATATAAAATCAGCAAAATTTCTCTACAAAATTACTCAACAGTTATAAGATTATCTGCACCTTTTCACTTGAATTCAGTTGCAGCAGATTCCAATTTTGTAAAGGATTGGTGTATTATAGTAACTGTACAAGAGTTTTAATGAATTCATCTTGTGTTTATATTTACAGGTTTAATTGTTCACACAAAATCTACTTTTTTAAGTCTGATGACAGAAAGCAAATAGACATTAAATTGCTCAATCGTATTTAGAAACTGTCTTATTGTTTCTAAATCAATGGCGCGAAAAGGAAACCAACAGAAAAACGGAACTGCAGTTCCAAATAAAAAGGGAAAAGGAAATGTAAACAACATAAAACTTGAGAAAGAAGAAATTTCAAGTGATACCCAACCAAACATATCTGCAACAGAACCCCTTCACAAATCCAATTCTGTGAAAGATGAGAAAAAAAGAACAAACAAATCTGGAAAACGTAACAAGGATGTTAAAGATGAAATTCAAAACACATTCTCTGCAGAACAATCTGAACCGTTGGATGAAGATTTGAGTGCCAACACTTCAACAACTGGAAATTCTTGTTTGGAAGAAGAAAAACAGGCACCAACTAATGGTATTCACAAACCAAAAACCCGAAAACGTAATTCATCCCATTTTACTAACAGATTTGATGAAAATGGTCTACCCGAAAGTGTTAGAAACTTCAGGAAATATATCTCATATGTCTCACAAGCTTCAGTTACATGGTTGGAACGACACAAACCGTTGGTTGATATTTTAATTACAAAAACATTAATCTCTCGTGATTATGTTAGAGTGAAAATCAAATATGCTTACCCGATTGTAATGAAGTGGCTTACACATTTGACAAACATTTTGCTTGTTTTATTAATGGTTTGGTTGGATTGCACTCTTAGAGGTATAGATTCGGTTATACGCATGGGGACCACATCATTTTTTGCAGTTATTTGGTTCAGTATCTTTTCGGTTGTTGCAATGATGGGAATGCTCAAATTCAGTATTGTTGTGGTAAGAAAATTATTATGCACATTAGTATACAAGAGTAAATTACACAAATGGTCCTTTAGGTTTGTACCATATTACATATTTGGTCCCTTAGTTTCATAATTTACATTGGTAGTCCTTATTTCTGAAACTATTAACACGTTTGGTCCTTTACTGTCAAACAGACGGGTTTTTATGGGTTTCAAATTGGTGAAGGGAAAAAGAAAATGACAGATTTACCCCCTCGTGCATCACATGTGACCAAACCTGACGAGAAAAATAAACGTCTGTTTAGGCAAAGGACCAAACATGTCAGAAATAAGGACTACCTTTGTAATTTATGAAACTAAAGGACCAGGTATGTAATATGGTACAAACCTAGAGGACGATTTGTGTAATTTACTCAGTATATAACTATGTAAATGTATAGATATTAATTTACTCTGACAATTAATTTTCATCTATTTTACAGGCGGTAGTTGCTTTGGTAGCACTTTTTATAGGGTTCACAATTGGTCTTTTGTTGCTTGTGATTTCTGGAATTGTTTTCTTGTGGATGTATGGAAGCTTTTGGACAACTTTAACTGTCCTCACCTTTTGTGGTAAGTAAAATAAAAAAATTAAGAGTAAATTACACAAATGGTCCTCTAGGTTTGCACCATATTACATATTCGGTCCTTTAGTTTCATAAATTACATTGGTAGTCCTTATTTCTGATACTATTGGCACGTTTGGTCCTTTACCTAAACACACGTTTATTTTTCCCGTCAAGTAAGGTCACGTGTGATGCATGAGGGGGTAAATCTGTCCTTTTCCTTTTCCCTTCACCAAGTGTGCCAACAGTTTCAGAAATAAGGACTATCAGTGTAATTTATGAAACTAAAGGACCAAATATGTAAAATGGTACAAACCTAAAGGACCATTTGTATAATTTACTCGAGAATTAATTTTAATTTTTTATTACCTATAATGATGTCCAAAATGTTACAATATGCAGGAATTGCATTTTTATTTAGCCGTGAACGTTTTGCGCTACTAATTATGACAATATACTCTTTATATTCTGCATGGAATTTAGTTGGTTGGTTGGGTATTATTATATCTCTCAATTTATCATTTTTTTCAAGTGATCTACTTATATTCTTCTTGAGAAATAACATGAATGAACAAAGAAGAAACAACACTGGCCCAGAGCAAACAAGTGGGCCAGGTGTGTTCACAGATGGTGGGACCCAGTCCCACCATCAGCCAGATGAGCGTGGGTCTGGTGTGCCTTCAACAAGTGGGTCTGATTCTGAGTTAACATCTGAAGATGAAATTGTTAGATTGTTAAATTCGGTTGATCATTATTCAGCATTGGGTTTCTCTAGATTTCAAGAAATTGATGTTACTTTTCTCAAACGGGAATATAGAAAAAAGGTTTGTATTTTATAAAAGAGTAATTTACGTGAAAACATGGATTTCGTCCCTCGAGTTTTTTTATTACACAATTAGTCCCTAATTCTGAAAACTTGTAACACGAATGGTCCCTAAATACTTAAGGGCCTTTTTTGTTTTAGGGACTGTTGGTGTTGCAAGTTTCACAATTAGGGAGTATCTGTGTAATGAAAAAAAGTCAAGGGACAATATTTATAATTACATACAAACATTAGGGACGATTTATGTTTATTTTATAAATAAGATGAGCTGGTAACTGTTTTTTTTTTATGTTTTGGTATTGTTATCAGGCGATGTTAGTCCATCCTGATAAAAATATGGGTAATGAAAAAGCTGCAGAAGCTTTTAAGAAACTTCAAAACGCATACGAGGTACTTATTGCCAATGGGGTGTTAAATCCTAATATTGATTTAAGATATTTTTATTTTTCATTTTTTTAAACTTTGAAATGTTTGTTTATATTTTTCAAGGTTCTGTTAGATACTTCTAAGCAAAAAACATATGATGATGAATTGAGAAGGGAGGAGCTTTTGAATTATTTCCGAAGATTTCAAAATGCTACTCCAAAGGTTTGATTATTTTACTTGTGTGTGTAACTGTCATTATTTATCTACTTCTAATTTTTATTATTAAAAAGCTAATATACATTCCATGCAGCTGCTTATTGATTTTAGAAATAGTATATAATAATTAAATTGATTAATATATTGAAAGTATTAAATATATCTTTCAGAATAAACGAAATGGACGAACAGAAGTTCATGTGGATGATCCTTTGGGAGAGTCTAGGCGAATTGCATGCCAAAAATGTGGCAGTTTTCATATGTGGTATTACACTAAAAAGACAAAATCTAGAGCCAGATCATGCCAGGTATTCTATTTCTGTAAATTATTTACTTATAATATTTTAATATATATATATTTTTTTTTAATTTTGAAGGACTGTAAAGATTTTCATCCAGCCAAAGATGGGGATGGGTGGGTTGAACAGTCATCTCAACCGCTTCTTTTCGGGATATTCCAGAAGGTATGTTAATAATTATTAGCATAGTTGGTAGTTTGATACATTTTTTATTATTTTATCCAATATAAATTACTTATCTTTTTTCTTGTGCAGGTTGATACTCCTCGTGCTTATGTTTGTGCAGATAGCAAAATATACGATGCAACCGAATGGTATCTATGCCAGGTAAATACCTATCTATCTAACTAACTAGCAACCTCTTGAATTGTTTTATTGAAAGATTAAGGTGCTGTTTGGTAAGACTCTTAATGATTCAGTTAAGAGGCCGCCAGCCTCTTAATCGGACAGATTCAGAGCGTTTGGCAAGTCCTCTTAATCAGCCACTGAATCAGTAATTCAACCCTTAATCGGACAGATGTCAGGTGAAGTCTGAATCATTCAGATGCTACCCTACCAAACAGCACCTAAGACTGGATTATTTTTGTAATAATTTGGTTGCAGGGAATGAGGTGTCCAGCAAACACTCACAAACCAAGTTTCCATGTGAACACAAGTGTGATATCAAAACACAGCAATGGCAAAGGACCAAACTCAAATTCAAATTCAAATCCAAGGATGCCAAATATGGATGAAACAATGAGTGAAGAAGAGTTTATGGAGTGGTTACAAAATGCGGTGGAATCGGGTATGTTTTCAGCCAATGATGATAATGATATCCCGACTTCCAAAAACGGGAGCTCTAGTAAAAGAAAGAAGAAAGGTAAGAAATGGTGATTTGGAAATGTATATGATATCAAATACAACTCTTATGTTATGTTATGTTGAAATTGAAATGGGAGAGCTTTTTTCAAACAACTATATTAAATGGCTTATATTTTCGTTAATGGGTTAGATGGTTAAATAAAAAGATTTACCTAAAAGGTAAACACCAAAAAGTTGCACTTTGTCATGTGGTTAGGGAGATGATCAGTATAAAGCCAGTTGTGTTACTTTTTAGTTTCAAATTTCACTTTTCTCAGGCCAACTTGTGGTTGCATATTTTTTAATTCAACTGGTTAATCGGATATAGTTAACATTTCTTTATAATTATGTATGTATTACACTGATGATTTATAAAAGAAAATGTAAAATAATTTGACACAAGTGTTTTGGGTCCTCTCTAAAAAAATTCCTTAGTGGTGTTCTTATCCCTTTCAAATTTTCTTAGAAACCAAGTGAACGCAAGTCAATTTTTGCTTAAAAAAAATGAATGCAGACCAAAAGGAGAGCAACAATTTGATGAAAAAAAGTTGAACTTTTGAAACTGAACAATTAAATTGTCTCGCCCGGACTCCATGGGGGATATTAACAAAACGCACCACAAGAAAGTATAAGAAAACGACAACTGAAGGGTATAATTCATAACTAACATGAGTCATGTATGGAGAATTAGGTACATAAGAAATCATAATCACAAAGTACACAGATACAAAATTCATGCTGTCAAAATTCAGCTCAACTGTAACGTATAAAATACAATTTTCACCTATCTCAAAGCCAAAATTAGTTTCATTGACCAAAAAAGGGGGAAAAGGAAAGAAGTAGCCATCAATGCGCTTCAGATGCCGCTGGATTCATGCCTATACGGTTTTTCTAAAATTTGCTATAATTTTTATAAAACAACGTTGAATCATGACTTTCAAACTTGAAAATTGCTATTTTCTTACAATTTACCTACGTGTTTACCTAAATAACTTGATATCTAACATAACATAACATAATCATAATATTATGATATTATCATATTCTTAACAAAACTTACACCTTAATTTTATGGTTTTTTGAACGTAACCCTAGTCAAGACTGAAGTTTTACCTTTGAAATCTTCATCTTTGAAATTTTCAATAATCTTATAAGATTTCATCAATATATTGTCAAATCACACATGTTTGGTGTTCTTGAAATCTCCAGAAGTTCATGTAAGATTTGGGAAGAATTTAGGGAAGAAAAGCGGGTAATTTCGCGTTTATAAGGGGTTTAAATCCGAGTTGTGTCGGGCTTGACCCGATTTGGTACCCATTTACCTTACTAACATTTATCAGGGGAGAGCTAAAGTAGATAATAGTTTTTTAGGGTTTTTATTTATTTATTTATTTATTTTGTTTAAGTTTCTTAATACTTTGTGGAAATGCTAAATATTGCCCTTAGGGCAATGGTTAAAAGAATATTTTGGGCTTAAAAAAGTTGTAAAATGCAGAGTAACTAATAAACACAATCTCATGAATTTTAATTACACATGCTTATTTAGTTGTAACTTAACCATATAAATTATTCTTAACCATTGCCTTAGAGCAATGGTTAGCAAAACCTTATTTTTTTATAGTATTTAAACGATGTCTATTTTTTTTTATACAATAAGAGGAGGTAATAGTATATGAATAGTTTTTAGACCTTTTTTATTTTTAAATTTCTTATATTTATATATAATATTATACATGAATGATGTCTATTTTTTAAACAATGATAGTAGTTATTTTATAGTATCTTTTATTTGATTTATTTGATTATTTTAAATTATATTATATCATTGTAATGTAAGTATTGAGTAAATATATAATTAATTTAACCAATTTGTATGCCTTCTAAAGATCATTTATGATAATGATTGTTCAAAAATCCTAGTGAAATTAGTAACTTATTACTTTATAAATATGATGTGTATTTTATAACCTGGTACGAAACACGGGCCATAACTCCTCATTATCTTACAAAACACTTAGAACCTCGTAACTTTTCCTCGAACCCCATTTTTTATAGGTTTTTGCTACAATGTTCGTTACGAAACTTTTTATGATCCTTATTATTTAAAAGTTTTGGAGAGTTAAGAAATTGGGCCAAATACCCGTATCAAAAGAAAAGGATTGAACCCATGTCGGCCCATAGCGTGACGAATCATGGCATAAATTACCGTTCACTTCGTTATCTTCCAACAAAGAAAAAAAAGATTTATCGAGTTCAATGGAGTCACTGGTTCTATCATCATCCTCTACTTCATCTTCTTGTTCTTCAATTTGTGGATTTTTCGACAAAACCCTCAACTTATATTCAATTTCGAGAAATGGGTTTAGTTTATCTTTCCCAATTTCTTCCCAAAATTTGCTCAGAAAATCAGTGATTTTGGCGGCCAAGAAAAATAACAATAATTCCGACAAAGGGAAGAAAAAAGATAGACATAGCTTTGTAGCCCAACCAGATGAAACCACTGGTCTTTTCCCTGAATCAGTTTTGCTTAAACAGGTATTATCCCTTAATTATCTCATAAAATCCAGTTTTCTATATTTTGATTTATAATTCTTGTGATTTTATGTGTTTTCATAGATGGGTTTTTGTTGAATTGCTATAATTTTAATGGAATTTAATTTTTTTAGAGCATGTTGGCAGACGGTAGAAATGGGGTGTGTGTGTGTTTTCTTTTATTGGAAATAAATAAGTGATAGTTTTGCCAAGAATCAATTAATTTTTGCTTTCAAGACTGGAATTTATAAAATTTAGAATTTACATAAACCATTTTAGGGTTTATATCTTCATTACAATTTAGAAATGAGAAACTCAACAATTAATATGCATTATCATTATTAAGGATTTAAGGAGGTGGTTAGATATATGTTTGAACAATTATTAGCTTTTGAATTTGGGAACGGATTCTTATAGAGCAATTTTTATCCGAGCAATTTCATATTAAAGGACCAGTGGACAACTATGCCCTTAGTGGGAAGGGTGAAATTAAAGTGTGGTAAAAAAGGGCATAATTGTCCTTTAGCATGAAATTGGTCTGTATGATAAAATTGCTATGTAAGAATCAACTCCCTTTTACTTTTGAGATCAAGTTATCAGATTCAGTCTTATGATTATATAATATCAAGTAATCAGATTAGTAGAAGATTATGTAAATGTTAACTTGGAGTTGTTTTGCAGAAAGTAGTTCAAGAAGACGGTAAACTTCTTCCAGATTTTGCAGACGCTGATGAACGTAAGTCAACTAATGGTTTGACTATATATATGGTTTTGTTCATGTTCTATTTATCTTTCATTTCTCAGTCTGAATTTGTTTATTTTTTCTTGTAGAACTAAATGTAATTTTTCTTTAATGTAGAGGAACTGTATGAAGCTCTAAATCTTATGCTGGAAAGCGATTTGGATGCCGAACGAAGTACGCTCCCTTCTCTTTCCTGGTTATAAATCTTAATTAATAATTATTCTATATCTTTCTCTGTCTCATAGTAACTATAAGTTGCAATATTTTTTTAATGGACTAATTATCAAGTGCTTTATTATCGTTACAAATTATTACATGTTGGGTTATGTGTCAAAACGGGTCACGGTCGAAACATAATGACTTTTTAGTACGGCTTGAAATGGATGCACTTTTTGCCAATTAAATTTTTTATGATAAGGAATTCTTTTTTGCCATCCATTTTCCATAGAAATTCAAAAAAGCATATTGACCATTTTGTCTAAATTTGTTGTTGCATTACTCTGTGCAGATCGTCACTATGAAGTGGTGTATTTAATCCATGAGAACTTTGAAGAAGAAGTCGAGAAAGTAAATCTTAAAATTCAAGGTGATCCTATATTTACTATTTAAGCTACACATTATGAAAATTTCAAATATCATTTACAATATATTACTCTACCTGCTCTAACATCCCAAATTGTATAGAATTTCACTCCTATTGATCAATATTCATTTGTTAAAAATAAAATAAAATAAAATAGTATCCTTTTGTTGACTTTTCTTGCAGAATTTCTAACCGAGAAAAAGGGCAGAGTTCATAGATTCAGTGACTGGGGACTCCGAAGGCTGGCTTACAAAATACAAAAAGCAAAAAACGCGCATTACATATTAATGAATTTTGAGATTGAAGCAAAATGGATCAATGATTTCAAAAGCTTGTTAGATAAAGATGAAAGAATCATCCGACATCTTGTTATGAAACAAGATGAAGCTATCACTAAAGAATGCGTGCCTCCACCAGAGTTCCACACACTTCGTGCTGACATGGATGACAATGATGATGATGAAGATGATGATGAATATGATGATGAGGATGATGATGAGGATGATGATGTCAGCGATGGAAAGGGTAATGATGCGGGTGTCATTTATGTTGATGAGGATACGAGTGATCGTGGAGGAAAAAAAGGTCGTTTAAAGATTGGTGGAGGGAGAAAATTAGAAAAAGCTCGCGGATTTGGTTAATGGTTGTCTTTTTTTTTGTGTGTTGTTAAATTGCTATGATACGAAATCTTTATTAGGTTTTTGAGACACTTATGTTTTTATAAAAGATTTATGTTTTGGCTTGTAAAGTCAAGTTTGCTTATTAGTTATTGATCTCAAATTTTCTATTGGGTTTTACACATTGTCTAGTACCCTTTGTTATAAGGTAAAATGATTGTTTTTAAAAGTTTGTATTTTAGAATGTTACACGATTGACAATTAGGCTTTAGCCATTTTCAACTTAAAAGATGTATCAATGCTCAACTACCATCCCAACTAAAAGATTGACATGTCTTGGTAGTTGGGGTATTGAATGATACCTATAAATAGAACAGGTGATACGAATACTACATTTAGCGTTACAGTATTATAATTTTCGTTTACCTTTTATTAACGCTTATACGGGATTAGGTTTATATTTTAGGAGTGCAAGTTAATTACCCACGCAAGTAAGTTATATGTATTTTTGTCCTATAACTTGGCTATAACACAAACTGAAAAAAAAAACCATCTCCCCTGTACATGTTATAGGTATCTTCTTCCCACATATTCTAAAACAACATATTTTCAACTAAAATTCAAATACGTTAGGTTAAAACTTAAAAATACAAATTACGTACATTGATGAAAAAAGACATTATATAAATAGTAAAAATTAAAAAATAATTATGATCAATAATTTATAAATTCTGCATTATGATGAAACATTAAATTATTGTGTTCGCTGTATAACAACCAAATACGATCTATCTTTTTATAACAGTTTAAGGTGGTTCTTAAACAAGTTGGTGATAGGCCAATGTCATTCGTAAGAATCAGTATTTCTTTTTTAAACGTTAAAATGATAATAATTAGTAATAAATAAAAAATAATATATGTATACCACCTAGAACAACTCCTAGTCCTTCTCCTTGGTCTAAAGCTAATATCCACGTGGCATGTTTACACTTTGTCATGTATTCAATAATTTCGCTACTTGTATGCCTATAAAAAGAATTCAAGCATGACATAAGAGTCGAACCATAATACTAAGCTAAAAAGTCTTACTTTCTTTAATTGCCACCACCATCATTGTCCATGGTAGCCTCCTCTCCCACCACCATGACATTGGCCGTATTCCTCATTGTCCTTTTCATATCTACCACCGTGAATTCAACTTTTAATTTATGCGAATCGGATATAGATCTCTTAGAATTCCCGTTAAATTTAGAGTATTTGGAAGCCGAATATTTCCTCTATGGATCATTGGGTAAGGGTTTGGATTGCATAGAACCCAATCTAGCGGATGGGGGCCCACCGCCCATCGGCGGAAAGGAGGCCAATCTTAGTCCACTTGTTAGAGACATAATCGCTCAATTCGCTTATCAAGAAATCGGTCACTTAAGGTAATTTGCTCACATACCCTCTAGAGTTTATGAATGACATGTTATCATTTTGCAAGTAGATATGTGTCTTCCTTTCAATTTAATAAAAATTTGACCGTGTGTTGGTTTTATTATTTTAGGGCGATTAAAAAGATGGTAAAAGGATTTCCAAGGCCATTGTTGAATATAAGTGCGGAAGCATTTGCAAGTGTTATGAACGATGCATTTGGGATGGCTCTTTCTCCACCGTTTGATCCTTATGCTAATGACATAAATTATCTCATTTCATGCTACGTCATTCCTTACGTTGGCCTTACCGGCTACGTTGGAGCAAATCCAAAACTTCGAAGCCCAACATCCAGAAAGGTATGTGTTTCGTCTTTACAAGATAGTTTTAAATTACATAACTTAATATTAATAAATGCATGTGTGAAAGATTAAAACCATTAACTTTTAAGGAACTTGAAGAGTTTAAGGCCCTTTTGTCTTCGTGAACACAACTTAATTTTTGTAGTATACAAATCTACCTCTCTTTTGTTAAGTGTAATTCATTAGCGTTCATATCATTTCTTACATATGCGAGCGAGCATGTGTGTCTAATGTCTATGTATATTTTAGATCAAAATATATTTTAGTACAATGAAATTGGTCATCTAGAAGTATAATTAAATGTGCAACATTGAACTTGATAGAATGGTCTATTCAGTACATTAACTCATCAATTTGATTGCTTTTTCTCAAGTGGTTTGTTTCTGATCTCAATATATTGAAATAAACATATATTTTTTAATCCGTCAAAAGATCAAATGAAAGTAACCCAAGTAAGAAAACATGATCAAATTAATGAGGCAAAGTACTAAATCGACCATTTTGTCAAGTTCAAGCTACTTTATGCACGCTACACCTTTAATAGTTTATGGTAGTAGATGACCCGGTCAGCCAAGTTCAGAGTTTTAAAATGCATATTGGTCTATAGTTTTATGGAACGATGTTTCTAAAAACGAGTGTGATCAGCTTGTAGCAGGCTTATTGGGAGTAGAATCGGGTCAAGATGCGGTCGTCAGAAGTCTCCTTTACGAACGTGCAAACGAGAAGGTGGTTCCATACAGGATGACTGTAAGCGAGTTCACTAAAAAAATATCAAATCTAAGAAACAAGTTAGGCAACAAAGGGTTAATAAAGGACGAAGGGCTTAGTGTGGCAGTCGAGCTAGGGGCCGAAAAGAGTACAACAGGGAATGTGTTAACGGGTGATGAAGATTCTTTAGCATATGGTCGAACACCCGAAGAAATACTAAGAATAGTGTATGCAAGTGGAAAAGAAAAAGTTGCGGGCGGGTTTTACCCGAATGGTTGTAACGGGGCAATCGCTAAAAAATATTTAAAAAGTGGATGATCTAGGAGTTTAGATTTTTGGCTTTGGTTAATATAAATTGGTTTTGTTTTTAGTGGAATAAAATATTTAAGATTTTAGAATAAATAGGAAGAGATTGCATAAAGTTAAGAAATTGTGTACCATTTGTTAATCATCAATTCGTTATGAATAGCAGAAAAACTGAAAATGTGCAGATGGTTTGTAACAATTATAAATTTCTTAGATTTGAAGTTTTAACTAAGGACTATGTTTTTTTAAATATATGCCCGTTATAAGGTGATGTAGACTAAATTGAGAACATAGAGTGATCTCGTTGTTATAAAAATATCCATGACAATCTAATTTAAAAATCATGTTGATTTAAAAAATACTATGGATTTGAGTCTCCAAAACTTGTTCAACACAAGAATAAGAATTTGAGGAGAAAAAACTCAATTTTCATAAAAGCAACAACTATCTTTTCCAGAGCCTCATACGAACATTAAATAAGCCCAAGACTTCCGAACTTGCCTAAAAACACAAACGGACCGAAAATTGAGCCTAAATTTAACAAAAAAACTAAAAATATAAATAACTCATCAAAAACAGCGTTTGAAAGTTCCATAAACCGCGTATATAGTTGTTTACCAGCACGTAGCCCTCATTGATACGTAACTTTTGACTCATCGAACACCTGAAACGGAGACCCGATTTTAAAGTTATAACTATTACAATGCAGGCTCTTCATTCATTCTTGGGCTTCAAGGAACAAAATACATTTGAGTCTGCATCGTAAGGGCTCCCCGGACTATGCGATTCTCCTTAATATCTACATGTGTTTAAATGTCATAAAGTAATATTTAGAGCATTTGATGCAGCAAATTAATGGAGTTACCAATCACCTAACAAAAGTCATTTTCAATCAATAAATTTTGATTCTAATCCTTTATTGTTGACTGAAATCGTTGTTACTTATCATTGTTTTTATGAAAATATAAATAACGGAAAAAGAGTCTTACAAACGGAAAACAGGCAACAGACCCTTTCCCTTTCAATCCGTTTAATAAAAAAAAAACTTGTTGCCATAATTCTTTGCTACATGTCCATAATTCGTTGCTGTCATTATTGTTCTAATTAGAATTCCAACAATTTTAAAACATGCAATTTTCAACCCTTTCCCTTTATATCTTGACTTTGAAACTGTTACGCATTAAACTACTACTAGAAGCGCCACATTTTCAGGTCAACGTGTTTGAGTTTTGACCCCTTTAAGCTTAGTAGTATTAGTTTAATGAAGTTGGGTTGAGCTGCCAAACAATTTTCCTCCATTTCTTGAATTTTGTAAATAGTAAACATATTAAATTGTAAATGGGTCGAATTTCCTCTTTGAACATAACCGACCCGTTTATAAGTAAATGAGTCGAATTATGAGTTGTATGTGGAGTCCCAGATAATTAATATGAATGCTGAGATGAGGAAAGCAAGGTAAACGGTTCAAAAACGTTATTTGGAACACGTCAAATATTGGGTCAAACAGGTTGGAGATCACCAGAACGTTATTTGATAAACCGTTTTGTAATTTCTATTATAATTGTAATACTTAATTTTTTATAATCGTAACAGATACACTAATTGTTTACAACAAAATACAGTATTTGTTTATTTTCGGTTGTATATTCTTTAAATTTGAGTTTAAAAGGAGGATGAAAATACGAAGACTTTTTTATTGACTGTTTTGAAAAAGAGAAATTACTTCAATTATATATATATATGATGTTTCTGTTGGATCCTTCCAACTTCAATCTTCCTTTCAATTTGTCAAGAGCAGTTCCACATTCGTCGCTTCCTATTTTATCTATCTTTTTGTGATTATCAACTTACAAGTGGATAAACATGAGAAGCTTAATTAATTAATGTGGATAATGATGAGAAGCTTAATACGGATACTACTCTTATATATAAACGTGTGTGACTAATTAACCCTTGATCAACTTCCAATTCTCATATTGTGTTTTTGCTGCCGGAGACACCACCTATCTCTTTCTAGCTTTCTCTAAAAACCCAAAAACAAAACAATGAAGAACTCATCTCAATCCCTTTTGTATGTGTTAATAATCTCGTTTTTCATCATCCACCACCGGAGAAACCTCCGACGTCATCAACGACCAACCTCACAGCCACCTCAATGATCTCAATCCATGCACCATCTAAATACCCATCTCGTTTGTGTGATAATTCCCATCAACCACCTACTCCCGCCGCCACAGCACCACCGCCGCCAGTTGACGATGAAATCGATCCAATATATGGTGTTTACAGTCCCTTCTGGACCCAACCCACTTCATAATTGACAATACCAATTCCAAGGTTCTAAACTTTTTCTAATTCTTAACGTTTTCTTGAACCCCAAGTGACACTACAATTAATTTGTTTTTCCCTCCACCCATAAGAACTTTTGTTATTCCAGATTTTTTTACTTATTATTATCTTTTTCTGTTTTTTATTAGCAGTCCATTGGTGAGGAAGATAGCATTGTTGGTCTAGCAGGGCAATAGTGATGGTTTAAGTCGTAGTTATTCTTGTTTTTTCTTTTTTTTGCATGGCAATAGTAATTACTTATACAAATTTCATAATGTTTTACCTTTATAACAATATTTTATTTATTAATAAATTTGTACATTTGAAAAATAACATAATGCTCGATATATTTGTTTTTTCTTCCAACTCAAGTCCAACAAAAAAAAAATCAATATCGTTTAAATTGGTTTTTTTTTTTTTTTTTTTGGAATTCTGGCTTAATTAATGTCTTATCTTTATAATTAAGTTCCAAATAATATACCTAAGATGTTCCGTTAAGCTAAAAAACTAGTTGACCGTGGAAGTTGACCCATTTAAATAAATGGGTCGAATTATCACCTCTAAAAACATAATTTCAAACATAACTTAACTCAAATCAAAATCTTAATCAACAATTGGAATTTAAAATGTATCTTACTCCTTAAAACATTAAGACCTTCTAAGTTTAGAAAGTCTTAATCTTAAACTTAATTTTAAATTTCTACTTTAGGAAACATCTTAAACATCACAATTCGAACCCAAGACCTTTTGCGAGTACTGTGTTAACCAATTGATACTTTATTTTATCCCAACAACTTATATATATAACCTTTAACTTCAACAAAACTAAAACTGTCCATATTTTAAAAAACACCAATTTCGGATTTAAGGAAACTTATGAGATATTCAACATAGCTAAAACGGCCCATATTTAGAAAAAGACCAATTTATTTCGGATTTAAGGAAACTTATGAGATATCTTTATTAATCTTTACAAAATTAAAATTTACATCACCCACCATCCGCACGACCACAATCAACAGCCACTATCACTACCGTCGTCACCACCCACTACATGATCGCCATCAAATTTAGTCACAGGGTATATGCCGCCGCATTGCGCGGGTAACCTGCTAGTCAACCACTAATGACTAACCCACATAATAATAATATAATGACTAACCCACATAATAATAATAATGAATATTAAATCATAATAAAAATCAAATTCTAAACTCGTATAAACTGACTTTTGCCTTTTGAGTATGATCACGATCAGAATCATTTAATTGCAATAAACTAATTAATTGATTATGATTAATATCGACTTAATCACCTCATTATGATATTTTTGGTATCTAAATGTGTACATACTGACTAACTGATGTTCACCAACCTAAATTTGTGTCGACTTAGCTTGATCTGCTAACTGTTTTAATAAGATTATAGAAGCAGTTTTTTTATTAGTCTTCAATAGAATGAATCGTTGTTAATAATTCCTTAAGCTATCTGATTGCTTTAGGCTAGAAATAATAATGCATTTTGAGGACATAGAGTGCTGATGAGAACCAGTCAGATATGATTACCGATGATAAACCCCAATGGCCTATTAAAGCTCATACTTAGCAATTTAAGTTTATCAAGTTTTAGGTAATTTGTCTGTACTGCAATTGAGTTTATAACTTGAACTCACGGAAAAACAGCTAACATCCAATGTTTTAAAGCCCGTGTTATTACTCAGCCCGGTAAGAAGGCCTGCTCATGGGTCAACTGTTCAACCGGCAGGTCAACCCGAGTCAACTAACAACATATAAAAAATATTATATAAAAGATGTATACATCATGCAGTAAAATTTATACATATGCATCTAAAGTAAAAAAATTAAAACTTCAGTCAACTAAAAACATATAAAAAAAATATTATATAAAAGATGTGTGGATAATGCAATAAAGTTTGTACATTTGAAGTAAAAAGATTAAAAACCGATTCAACTGAGTCGCCGGTTTTCACAGTACCCGGGCGGGTCGATTCTAAGAAAAACCCGGTCACAATTGAACCGCCTCTTACATCGGGTCGCGGTTGAGCTGGTTGATCCAGTTGGGTCAGCCCGGATTTTAAAACACTGGCAGCATCAAAAATCTAAGATGATCCACATTTTTAATTGAAGGAAAAACAACAGCTTCAAATCAAATGGGTATCATCAAAACCGCCAAATAACAACAATCTCAGTTCAAAACGCACCTACCACCTTGTTATGTTTTCTACTCACAATAATAATTACCAGTTTAGTCTTCTCAAATAAATAAAGTAACAAATTACTATCAGATGAATAGTCTATTCATAAATTCGAATTGTTTGTTAGACGAATTGTTAAACCGTGTATTCAAAATTTTCGAATTATTTGCGCACAAATTATACCTTTAATACAATTGTGGTAGTAAAAAAATATTATATTACTGTACACTCCAAAGTCCAAAGGGATTTGTTGATTGATTTTGTTTTTAAGAAGGGATTCGTTAATTGGTTTTGTTTTTAAATATGCTCAAGTGGACTTCAACCAAGGGATGCAGGAGAAATCCCCAAATGCACTTTAACCAAAATATTCTATAAAACTTTTCATAACTTACCCAAAAATAAGGGCTAATTTGTAAATATTTATAAATATTTTTACTTTTATCTCTAAGTTATTTTCTATTACCTTACAATTATAATTTCATTATAATTTAACTTTATTTAAAAAATAAAAATATTTATTTTATAATAAGTCCACCATTAATTTTTTTTATTGAATTACGATTAGAACTAGCTTAACATTATAATATTTCTGCTTTATCCATCATTTTTAAATGGAGTTAATTGCAAGAATGGTCCTTGTGGTTTGGCTAAATTGCACGTAAGGTCCTTAAACTTCATTAAGTGCAGGCGCAGTACCTATGGTATGCGTTTTGTTGAACCCATGGTCCCTCCCTCTAACTCTGTTAGCTTATACCCGGTAGTGGACGCATGTACGAGGCACACGAGGGCAATTCTGTCCTTTAACACTCCTTTTCTTTCCCCCAATTGAATTAAAACCCCCTCTCTCCCATAAACCTGTACCATCGTCTTCTTCCTCTGCAACCCTAATTTCTTTCCTCCTAAAATTATGAATTGCTACTGTGGAAGACGAGCAAATATTCGCACCTCCTGGACGCAAGCTAACCCCGGTAGGCGATTTTACTGTTGTAAGTAGAATGGAACCGATTGTGGGTTTTTCGCATGGTCTGATCCACTGATGTGCCCTCGAGCAATGGAAATAATTCTTGGATTACTTAATAAAAAACAAACTTGAAGAATCAGTGATTTTGATGGCTGCTGGAAAAAGAAGGATGAAGATTTTGCTAATTTCAAGTTGGGTGCTTTTTTAGTTTATTTTGTTCTTGTGTAATATGTTTTGCATCTGTTTCAAGAATCAATGGCTTTTGGTTGCTTTTGACATAATTATCTACCTAGAATCAATGTAATGCTTCTGCTCTACCAAGAATGAATCTAATATTTTGTTGTCAAGAATCAATGGATTTTGGTTCAGTGTTTGCAGTGAAATCAATACTTTGCATCTGTTTTGCAGTGAAATCAATTTGATTCAATGTTCAAAAACACATAAAAAGGCTAACTTTATCATACATTAAACAAGCAATTACACTTGTTAAGCTGAAAATTTGCATCACAAAGTGCCATAATAGTCATAATACCATTACACAACCCAAGTCACAACATACACAAAATACTAGTAAACACAAAAGACAACATCATAAACTCTAACTCTGGCCAACACCTGCAGCTTGACTTGCTTCACCTGCTTGACATGCTTGCCTAGGAGACTTGCAACCCCTGATGTTATGCCCTTTCCTCCACAATTCTTGCAAGTTACAGTTTTCCCTTTCCTTGATAGCTTTCCATCTTTTGCCATTTCTTCATCTTCATCTTCACCTGCACTTTTCTTTCTTTTTTTTGTTGGCCTTCCAATCTGTGGTTTATAGCTTGGTGGTACCAATATAGTTGGACCCTTACTCTTTTTCCAAAACTGTCTACCTGGAACTGGATTGATCTTAAAGGAGTATACATTCTTCCAAGTAGACAACCAGTATGATTCATGGACTCAATCCTCAGGTATACCAACTGCCATTCCATTATCTGCCATGTTAAAAATGCAGGCTACTGCATGTTTACAAGGGATTCCAGAGATTTCCCATTTCCTACAAGAACAAGTCTTAAGCTGCATGTTGACTACACACTGATCACCCCAAGGTCCTTTCACCTGATAATGTTCTCCTCCATTCCATTCTACTGTGTATTGGGTTGCTTTTTCAGTTATAACTCTGAACAATTTTGTCACAGTTGGTGTTAATGGACCAGTGGTTTTTTCAATAACCTTCTGGAACAATCACTATCCTTTTCATTAGATACTCTCTAACATACTCAAGTGCAGTAATTATAGGAGAATCCCTACCATCTAGCAACTGCCTATTGAAAACCTCACAGATATTGTTTATCAACAGATTACAGTGTGCCCTACCTGAAAAGTGTGATCTGCTCTAATGTTGTGCATGTATCTTTTTCAACCATTCATAAGCTCTAATGTTGTATCCTTTAAGTTCTTCCATTCCTCTGTTAAAGTCTACAACAGTTGTTGCAGTAGCACACTTCCACAACATATCCTTGAATTCTCCACCCTTCCAAGTCAACTTCATATTTTGGTTAATATGTCTGACACACCATTTATGATCAGCAGAAGGAAAGATAGTCCTTATTGAAGGATTTATGTGCAAAGTTAGTCAACCTATGATGAACACTTAAGGGTCACACCGGTGAGTGCATGTAATGCGAGCAAGATATGCAATGATACTACGAAGAGGAATGATTCATAATAGTCATTATGAATCAGTTAAGTATCAAGTTAAATTTAACTTATTACTAGATTAGTTTAACTAACTAATTAATACAAGTATTTGTACATTTACTAGTTGAGTAAATATATAATGTGTTAATTTAAGATTATCCATGATATGATTTAAAGCCATTAAGTCATATAGTAATTGGATAATATTGTTGTATACATTATATAAAGGTTATTATATAATTAATTATTGAAAGTATAAAT
Organism: Calendula officinalis; assembly: GCA_963853835.1. Lineage (NCBI taxonomy): Eukaryota > Viridiplantae > Streptophyta > Magnoliopsida > Asterales > Asteraceae > Calendula > Calendula officinalis. The sequence goes on along the minus strand of OY970828.1, from coordinate 26,759,091 downwards.
ACAAGTATATAACTCGTGTATATGGGTACCGAATTATTAGTGTATTAATACTAGACATTTAATAGTTAAGTGCAACAATAATAAACTAGTTAAACTATAGGGGGTGGAAGTGATAAAAGGAAGTTTAATTAAGAGATCTAATATTAATTAAAATAGAGGGTTCTAAGCGAAACTTATTTGTATATAAATAAGAGGCTTAGGGTAACCCTAAAACCCCTAACACCTTACACGAAATCTCTCCTCCCTCTAATGGGAGATTTTGGCCGAAACCAAGACACCACCACTTGGTGTTCTTCGTTCTTCGTTCTTCGTGTTCTTCTTCAAGTATTGAAGAACAAGTTCATTGCTTAGATCAACTAGAAGATCGCTCGATTTGTTCATCATCACTTGATCTATCTTAAGCAAACAACAAGGTATGTTTTGGGAAACTCGTTTCTCCCTTCTCCCCTCTTGGACGAGTTCGACCAAAGAACCCTAGGGTTCTTTGGTTGATGGTCGAATGAACCACACAAGCAATGTGTGTATTCGAGTTCTTCGTACAAGGTTTCTTTCTTGTTAATATAATCTAGATTTCTAACATCCCAATCCTTTAGGGTTTAAGGATTAGGTTTAATCCCACTTCCGATTTTAAGGATTAAATCAGCTAGTTGGTTTTAACCGGTCAAGAACAAGTTCATGTTCTTGGTCAGTATGGTTCGAACCAAGCAAACTAGGAGGTCGATCCTATGAATCGATCAATCTCAAGATGTGAGTGATACCCTTCAGTGGTATCAGAGCATTGGTTTAGAAATCTAAACTAGATTAACAAAGTTTGTTTGTTTAATTTTTAACTAATGTCTTTTTTTTGTTCCAGTTTTCTTCTTCTTCTTCTTAAGTTTTCGAAAAGGGTAAGAACCCTAGGACCAAGAGTATTAAACTATTCTAGTTTAATTGGTCAAAAGGTTTCTAATACCCTAGAATTTTCGAAAATAGTAAAAGAACCCTATGATCAAGAACATTAAACTAGTTTAGTTTAATTGATCAAAAGACTTCTTTTTCCTAACCCTAGTTTATTCGAAAATTATGAGGAACCCTAGGATCAAGAACATCAAAGTTTTTGATCAAGAGGATTCTTTACTTATTATTTGATCTTCAAAATCTAGGACCAAGTGTGTTAAACCAAGTTTTGCTTTAATTGGTCAAAAGGATTCTTTCCTTTTTCCTCAAAGATTTCGAAATTAAAGGAGGTTACTTGGACTCCAAGTTTGATTAAACTAACCTAGTTTAATTGGTGGAAAAGTTTCCTAGGCTATAAAGTTTTCGAACCCTAGAAGTAATCTAGGATCAAGAAAATTAAACTAGTTTAGTTTAATTAGTTTAAAAGAATTAATTAGGATAATAATCTAAAACCTAAATAATTAAACAAGTTTATGTTTAATAGGTTTAATTATTATTTTGATAGATTTATTAAGACTAGTTCTTTAAACCTAGAAATTTAGACAAAGTTTTTATTGTCTATAAGGTTTAAATTAAAAAGTTTAAATAAATTTATTAAGGTTTTAATCCATCTTAGAATTTAAACAAAGTTTATTGTTTAGATAGGATTGATTAGAATTAATCTTTTAATAAATAATGTTTTTGATCAAGAAAGTCAAAACCCTAGTTTTGATTGATCAAGAACAAGATTAGGGTTTAACTAATTAATAAGATTAAAAGAAGTGTTAATTTTTAAGTTCTAAAATTAACAAGGTGTATTTATTTATTTATATATATAGATATAAAATTTTCGGAATTTTAAATATTTAAAGGAAAATGAATTTTAAAAGATATAATAAGTTTATACGTATTTTAATTAGATTAAGTTAAAATACATACGTATAAATTAGATGTAATATTCTTATTAGTATGTTACAAGTTTATTATAAATAATATATATATACGAATATATTAAATACAAGATAAATGGAACAATTAAAAGGATAATGTTATTTTTTGATCTTTAAAAGATAATATATAATTAGTTATTGTATAAGTTATTATATAATTAAGACTAGAAAGTACAAAGTTATGATTTCATTATAACTAGAAATTGTACAAGTTGAAATTATATGATTAACTAGAAATATACAAAGTTACATTATTATAATAAAGTGTATAAAGTTATAAGTTATTATAACTAGATAATTATACAAGTATAATATAAGTATTTTACAAGTCATGTAATATACTAGATTAAGGATCAAGGGAAAAATAACAAGAGAACTTTATAACCTATATTTAACTAGTCCAAGTTAAATGTAAGAAAGGTTTAAAACAAACTAAGTATTATTATATATAGTCTTTATATAATAAGTTTATTAGTTTCACCAAGTATAAACCGGTGATTGTGTTTGCTCAAGTTCCATCATGGTTGTTGGAGCTAGTGGGAGCTACACAAGAAAGTCACAAAGTTTATAAGGGCCATGACATAAGTTTTTGGTCGAATCTAGTAAGTCAAAGTAAATGTTTGATTTCATTATTAGACATATGAAAAACTAGGTGTGTTAAACTAGATCTATGTTTCAAGTTTATGAATCATAAAAGTTTTAAAAGTCTAACATAAGTTTTAAGTTTTTCAAGTAAGATAAAACAAGTAAGTTTTATTATAGATAAAGGTTTTTCACAAAACCTAGTAAAACGTTTTGTACACCTCGTTTTAGGTATACATATAAATCGCACAATTCTTGAAACTGTAAGTTTTAAAGAATAGTTCTTAAGATTTAAAAAGATGTCTTGTAGAATTCTCAAATTCACAAGTCACACATTTTAAACAAGGATTAAAATTGGAATAAAGGTTTAAGTTTAGTTTAAGACTTAAAAAAAACCAAGAAAATCTTAGATCGAAGTACTATCCACCTAATGGAACACCTCACTTGTTCAACGATATTCATATTGTAAGGATAAAGAACGTTAGATATGGATTCAAATCATTGCGAGTGTCAGGGTGCGTAAGGTTCTGTGATAATCGGGAGTCCCGGCGCAGAGCATCGCACTGTCTTAGATGGTCTGATCTACTTTGGTGATAATCGGGAGTCCCGACCCAAAAAGTACTTGAGTTGAATAAACATACTAGACTTTATTACTAACTTAGAAATGTACAATTAGATTGTACAAAGTTATAATAAGTTATAAGTCTAAAGATTCTACGACCCCTAGGAATCGTGTCAAGTCTTGATACGATCGGTGAGGATGTTACCTACCAGAAACAACATGTCTCGTCGGGAAGTGCCCAAACCTTGTGGCGAGAATGTGATATATGGATCCTAGGCCTAAAATATTAATTATGGGTTTATAATATATTTTAGAGAATGTTTATTGATGATTATTAATTAAACTGGGTTTGATTTGTAGATGGCAGCAACACCCATAACGACACGTACCAACAATCTCTCACTACGCTTGTTTCTAGAAAAGGACGAATTGACTGGGTCAATGTTTCTCAATTGTAAGTGTGATCTTCGGATTATGCTTTGGCATGAGAGAAAAGGAAATGTCATAGAAAAAGCAATACTAAATGCTCCTACCGCGAATGCTAGAAATGAACCAGGACAAACATATTACGCTTGTAGGGTGTTCAAATCTCGCAAGGTGGTTAAAGGATCATCGGTGAGTGCTCACGTCATGGAAATGAAAGAGCACATGGATCATCTTGAATGAATAGGATACCCAGTACCGTTGCAGTTAGCAACAATAATGATATTAAACTTGTTGTCAGATGACTATAAGCATTATATAGTCAACATGGAGTAATCCATTGATGAGCTACATTCCATGCTCATGACTACTGAGTTGATTTGGGGACCAAGTTTATGAATGATCTCGTAGTAACCGATGATGGTAGTGATCAGAGAAAGAGGCGCAGCGGAAAGGGAAAGGATAAAACCGATCCAGCCACGGCGTGCCTAAAGGGTAATGGAGTCAAACAAAAAGGTCAAGAAGGTAAAGCCAAACAAGGACCGAGAAACGGTGTCTTGGTTGTGGCAAGGGTCAAAGGGTAGGAGGCATTGCTTGCTCCTTAGTTGACTTGACTAACTTCTAGATACTCACTTCCTACTTGTAAAAGTTTATTACAAGTAACTCAACTTTAGCAATCGTTTATTGCATAAGATGATAAGTGAGATGACCGGCGTGAGATGGTGATGATCCCATGAGCACCAAGATTTTATAATTCAGTATTTTTATGGATTCAGTAAAAACAAATTTATTTTATTATTTGAGTAATTTTTATTTTATGTTAAAACAAAGTTTTTGGTTTTAAAAAATTCGAATCCATGGTTGAATTATATTGTGTGCATGTGTGATAATTACACTAGTCAAAGTTTATGACTAGATTGTAAGTCAAGTCTTTGATTTACTTTATATTTCATGTTATATATATTTGTTTGATTGTTGTGTGAATGAATAATGTCTTGATAGCTCAAGATACCTAGATACTAGTAATTAGAAAGTTTTTCTAATGAATGTATTTAAGAGTTTTATGGAAGCATAAAGTTCAAAAGTTATTGAACTTAGTTAAAACATCTTAAGTAATAGTCATTACTTATGATAGTATGTTTTAAAGTATTAGTATTAGTATAGTATGATTATATTGTATATAATCAAGATAGACTTTAAGAGTATTATAACAAGTCTTTTATACTTGTAATAAAGGATTTGATAAAGTCATAATTCCCTAACAGGAATAATTGGATATTCGTAAAATCCAAGTGAAATGACTTAGACATTAAATAAACTCTTAAAAGGGACAAACTATATTAAAGTATTTATGAATTAAAAGGTATTATTGCAAGTCTTTTATACTTGTAATAAATACAATATTTAATCAAGTCATAATTCCCTTATAGGAATAATGGATGTTTGAGAAATCCAAGAAATGACTTTGGCATTAAATAAAGTTCTTAAAGAATACTAATATGTTTAAGAATTAGAAGTATCGTCTCAAGTGTTTTATACTTGTTAGATACACTAATCAATAAAGGTCATGATTCCCTAAACAGGAATAGTGGATATTCGCAAATCAAAAGGATGATCTTAACTATTGATAGAATTCTTAAAAGACTAAAGTACAAGTTATTGACTAGGTCAAAGTAGTAGTTTAAGTGATGCTTAAGTTCCATAAAACATAGTGGGAGCTATGACTAACATAATTCATTAAAGATATTAATGAATTTAGTGAGTTAGTAAGACAATTAACAACAAGGTTTTACCAAGTCGTTAGCCAAAGAGTTAAGAGAAATAATAAATGATCGTTAATTAGACTATTGCAAACCTAATAGCGTGATCATGAGTCTTGTGATTAATTATTGCATATCTAATAGGTTGTTCACACTCCAGTGGATAACATAATCATTTAAGGAAATTTCTTTAACTAGTAATGATATATCTACAAATCAAGTAACTAAAAGAGGCTTTAGTTACAAGGATAATTTTATGAATTCAAGAAACTAAGGAGTAACTTTCCAATCCTCCGATGTTTACCGAATTGCATAAAAGGCAAGACTGGAATATGTTCTAGACTGTTGCAAGAACAAAATCTAGCAAGGGCAAAAGAAATAGTATTTTTCAAAATACGTGTCTTATGTCTTTAGTTTAATAGAAATGACTGGTTTATTGATAAAGTTACAATTAAGGTTGTAAAAGTTATTAAGTAATCAACACGAACAAAAGGAATAAGTAATGATCCAGTAATAATTCAGTATCTATATCCAGTGAGGAATAATACATGAGTTAGTATCATTGTTATTCAGACTTTGTATGTTTTACAACATCCATGAATAAAAGGTCTTTTTATTCAAAAGATATAAATCTGTGACTACTCGTCTTGGTGGGAACCTTGATGGGAGTTGTATTTTGAATCGCAACATAACAAGATGGTAATTACACCTCCTTTTTAGGAGAGATATTTATGGGTCCTTTGACATGATGAAATAACTGGAAAGTGCATGGCCATGCCCAAACAAACTGATTGGTTCTTTGTCGTTTATCACAACAGTTTGAATCAAGAAGTCATGAAATGATTTCGAATACAGGAGTTGATAATTTCTACCATGCTCGTATTCGTTATCACAAATATCGTGCTGCAAGGGAATTGCCTAACATAGTTGCCCAAGAAGTAGAGACAGAGTGTTCTTTACTAGGAGACGCTATTAAAGAGTTTTTTTTTCATAAACTATACCTGGTTACATAAGCTATTTTTATGGGGTCGGTTACCTACATGCCCATCTAGAAGGCCACTGTAGCTCGTATCATTAAGACAAAGGTTACGAACATGCCCAAGTGGGAGTCTGAAGGATTTATGTGCACAGTTAGTCAACCTATGATGATACATCCATGCCTACGAAACACTTAAGGGTCACACCGGTGAGTGCATGTAATACGAGCAAGATATGCAATGATAATACGAAGAGGAATGATTTATAATAGTCATTATGAATCATTTAAGTATTAAGTTAAGTTTAACTTATTACTAGATTAGTTTAACTAACTAATTAATACAAGTATTTGTACATTTACTAGTTGAGTAAATATACAATGTGTTAATTAAAGATTATCCATGATATGATTTAAAGCCATTAAGTCATATAGTAATTGGGTAATATTGTTGTATAAATTATATAAAGGTTATTATATAATTAATTATTGAAAGTATAAATACAAGTATATAACTCGTGTATATGGGTACCGAATTATTAGTGTATTAATACAAGACATTTAATAGTAAAGTGCAATAATAATAAACTAGTTAAACTATAAGGGGTGGAAGTGATAAAAGGAAGTTTAATTAAGAGATCTAATATTAATTAAGCTAGAGGGTTCTAAGCGCAACTTATTTGTATATAAATAAGAGGCTTAGGGTAACCCTAAAAACCCCTAACACCTTACACGAAATCTCTCCTCCCTCTCTTGGGAGATTTCGGCCGAAACCAAGACACCACCACTTGGTGTTATTTGTTCTTCGTTCTTCGTGTTCTTCAAGTATTGAAGAACAAGTTCATTGCTTAGATCAACTAGAAGATCGCTCGATTTGTTCATCATCACTGGATCAATCTTAAGCAACCAACAAGGTATGTTTTGGGAAACTCTTTTCTCCCTTCTCCCCTCTTGGACGAGTTCGACCAAAGAACCCTAGGGTTCTTTGGTTGATGGTCGAACGAACCACACAAGCAATGTGTGTGTTCGAGTTCTTCGTACAAGGTTTCTTTCTTGTTAATCTAATCTAGATTTCCAACATCCCAATCCTTTAGGGTTTAAGGATTAGGTTTAATCCCACTTCCGCTTTTAGGGATTAAATCAGCTAGTTGGTTTTAACCGGTCAAGAACAAATTCATGTTCCTGGTCAGTATGGTTCGAACCAAGAAAACTAGGAGGTCGATCCTATGGATCGATCAGTCTCAAGATGTGAGTGAAACCCTTCACTTATAGCAGAAGATAAACCCTGCAAATAAAATTGGATTAAATTTAGTATAAATTAGATTTATTATAAATTAAATAGTATATTAAATACCTTTTATGTATCACTGATAAAGGTGAAGTTTGAATTAGGATACAAGTCTAAATCATCACCAAGAGCTGTTAAGAACCATGTCCATGAATCTTTGGTTTCTGATTCCAAAATTCCATAAGCAACAAGATATCCCATTGTTAGCATCCACACTGACAGCTGTTAGCATCTGTCTAGGATATTGACCCTTCATAAAACAACCATCCACACCTATAAGATCTCTTCCTGCAGCTTTAAACCCTTCTTTCAAAGGTCCCAAACACACATAGATCCTTCTAAACCTTATTTTTTAAAGATTCAACCTTTTTAGGTCAATAGGCATCAATTTTAACAGTTGTGTTCAGGTTACACTTCCTTAACTCTTCAGCATAATCTCTTAGTAAAGCATACTGCTCTTCAGCATCACCCTTTAAAGTAAGTTTTGGCTTTGCTTTTTCCCGGAAAGTTTTGGTTTTAGAAACCCCAACTTGAAAGTGTTTCTGCATCTGTCCTTGAATTGATTTGGTTGAAATTTGCGGTTTCATAGAAACCAGATCTACAACATGATGTGCCAGAAAAGTAGATGTGCACATATTAATGTCTCGAGACTGGTTACATTTATGGGTATCATAAAAAGTCTTGATCATGCACTTTTTTCTTATCTGTATTTGAAATGAACAAATATCAAGGACACTTTTTGTCTATATCTTCCTCTGAGTTTACATTTTTACGCTTATTGCAACTTGGACCACCTTGTGTCTCTTCCTCTGAGTTTACATTTTTACCCTTATTGCAACATGGATCACCTTCCCCTGTATCTTCCTCTGAATTTACATTTTTACCCTTATTGCAACTTGGACCACCTTCTGTCTCTTTCAGAATAGGAATAGTTCCATTACACTTTACTTGCAGCCTTATTTTATCGTTTTTAATTACTTCAAGCTTCCTTCTTGTTTCAACTGCATGAGCCCTAACTCTTGTTTTTGCATCATCTTTGGTTTTAAATTCTTGGCCAACAAAAAAGTCATTAACAACACCAGATGATTGACCACCTAATTTTCAAAGTTGTCTTAGCTTCCTTCTTCTAACACTTTTAGTATTCTCACATTCATCACTTTCAAAAGAATCAAAATCCAACACCTCTAAAGATTCATCTGTTACCTCAACATTTGGTGCAAAGCTTGTGTCTTCCTGCTGCTCTTCTCCAATATTGAATTTAAACCCTTCCATGTTGACATGTAATTCATCAATAACATGCTCTTCATCAACAATTTCCTCTTCTGCTGCAGCCGGAATCTCCTCTTCATCAACATTTGGTGCATTATCAGGAATAACAGGATCTTCTATGACATGATTCCACTCTAATGCTAGCATTTGTTTTCCTGTATTAGTATCTACAGGACCTTCTAACTCTATGTTGTCATCTAATTCCTCAATATGAATGGAATAAGTGAAGGAACAGGTTATATGGTCAACTTTACTTCGCCCCATTTCAATAAAAACTTCAATTTCCTTGTGATCTAAAGTTAACCGTATTAACCATATAATGTCAGAATCACAACCCAAGGGCTTCAAACCGTAATCCAGACATTTGTTAGGCAATCTGAAGTGATAGTACATAATTTGCTCAGGATCATACCCCGGAAGCTTCACAAAGTGATGAATTACCTCCACATTGAACTTATCCCTATCAATCTCATCAATGTATGATACTCTACCTTCAATGTACTCCCTTTTTGGTAGGTCAGTGAAATGCCCACCATGATTTAACTTCAAACAAAACGGGTGGGGAAGAGAAGCTGTGAAATTGAGACAATGGGAGATTATAAACAAAATTTTTGCTGATAATATGAACTTAAAACAATCAAAGATTAGAAATTACCGTATACTTCATATGCGTCGAACTGAATATCATCGTCTCTCAAATATGCTTTCGTGATTGCCATTTTTTGGGTAATAATCGGAGGACGTTTTGTGAAATGGGATTCAAATTAGGTGGACTTGATTAGGTTTTGGGATTGCTAATCGATTAACACTACTGGTAGGTGAGAGGGAGTGTTAAAAGGATAGAATTGCCCTCGTGTGCCTCGCACATGCGTCCACTAACGGGTATAATCTAACAGAGTTAGGGGGAGGGACCATGAATGCAACAAAACGCATACCATAGGTACTGCGCCTGCACTTAATGAAGTTTAAGGACCTTACGTGCAATTTGGCCAAACCACATGGACCATTCTTGCAATTAACTCTTTTTAAATGCATTAGTATATATATATATATATATAATATAAAAAAAGATTAGATACTTTTGTGAGTCCTATATAAAAAATAATTTTACTTCATAACTATTATATTTATGTATTAAAAAGATGATAGCTTAATATGTCGGTTTTTTACAATTAGTTTCCTTAAAAATACCTTTTAAACATCACTACAACGTGTTAAATATTATAAGTTATCATTAGTATTGCAATTTTCTTAAGAATATGAAGCTATAAAATCCAGTTACAGCGTGCGGGCTTAGTATTGCTCGTTATTAACAAATTTGAATAGAGAGATTGTAAAAACTAAACTTTTAGATAGTTGACACGTTAGAGAGCTAAAAGTGTAATTACAAGAAAGTTAAGGCCTCTACCTGGAAACCTAACAAATCAGTAGCTAAGTTAGATTCAACTATAAAAAAATAGTTATTTATGAACTTTACAAGTCTCGTTAACACAATACGAAAAACCGGGGATACCGACAACGTATCATCGATAATAACCTAACTACAATCAAACTTGTCAAATTTAAATATCATGATTTACATAATGACTTATGATCTAAGTATTTATTTGGTAAACTATTTTGAGACTTTGAAACGATATACAAAATTGATATTTTCGAGTCACCAACGAGTTGTCATCAACACTGAATGATTTCTTTAAACCATCTAGTTGAGTGAACGAACAACTAGCATAAACGAGGCGGTAAAGCTCTCTACTTATTATGTTAATCTCATGTGTTTAGGGCGCTAGAAGATCATTGGTTGGGCTTGCTTAATATATTTCCGCATTGCATAGCTGTCTTGTCGTGACTCAGGTGAGTTCACAACCCCACTTTTACTATGTGTTTTACTATTGTGGTGAAAATCATATGAAATGGTTTATGATTATTTATGATGATACTATTTTCGGAAACATGACAACGAATTCTTATGGTCGATCTAAGTTTTGATGGTTTATAATCATTAGCTAGTTGTGACTTGGCCCTGCATATGCAAATAGTAGTATTGACTGAGACTTACCCTCCCTCGTATTTGGTTGGTCGAGCTAACTATCGGCATTTTAATTCATATGTCTTGCAAACCTTTTGGGAGATCACCATCAAATGTTTCTACTTTGCGATTTTGATATGTTAGTCCCGTGACAAGTGATTAGATACACTTATACGCTTTCACTGACCAAATAAAATTATGGAAATACTCAACACTTTTTAAACTCTTCTTTATTAATCAATAATGATAAACAAAGATACAAGTAGTTGCGGAATAGCTAAGAACACGGATCCTAACTAAACTACTTGTAAGAGGTAGACAATAACAAATACTATCTAAGACAAGTATTGATCACCGAATGATCAAACACAAGACCAGACACCTTTGTTATTAAGATTCAATTCTCGAATCAAGTAACAGAAGGTACCACTGGTTGTTCACACTTTGCTCAAAGAATGATATCTGAGAAAGGTTCTAGCAAATTGAGAACTTGTTGGGTGCACACGCGACTCGTTCATCAAGTCTTCTTTTTATAATGTTGCAAAGACATGACAACTACGAAATGTACGAATTAATCCACGTGTAAGGATTACGTTGGTACAGAGGATATTTCATGCGACGAGCACTACTAACGGAATCCTGACAGTACTTTTTGTCGTTTTATGATCGCCGATATCTTCTAGAAGATTTGCATAGAATTCCCTTTTGTCGGCGACATACATAACTTCCGCTCTACTTGTCTCTTTCTGTGACATTGAAACTTTAGACCTTTGTACGTTTCAGATCGTCATGGGTCTTCGGATACTCATGCTTCTTCAGATGGCGGACAGCTTCAGTGACCTTCACTAAGAGTTTTCCTTAGAGAAATATTTATCCTCAAGGCTCAGCGTTATTGTCAAGTGTACGCTGAACCTACCACAACTATCTGATCGGTTGATAAGTCTCTGATTCTGCACGGGGATTTGATCGTTGCTTCAGATGGTGAACATATAGTGTAGACAGGAAACTGAAATCTGAACAAATCAGATTCAGTTACCCACAATCTGAAGAACCAATCTTCAGATTTTGTCTTCTAATTATATGCCTTTTTGTCTTCATTAAATCTCTGTCAGTGGGGGTTGCTTTTTGCGACCCAACAATCTCCCCCTATTTGATGTAGACAAATAGTTATTTGATGTAGACAAATAGTTAGGCAACTCCCCCTAAATGTGTGCAGATTTATATTTAACCTTGAGTAGTTTTCATACTTCAGATTGGGTCTTTGACATACCTAGAAAATACTACAATAAAATGATGATATGATAGAATCAGATCATACTTTAGTTCAGTGACTCATATTTTTTCTTTTTGAGTTCTTTTGATTATGACATTTCAAACAACTCAAGTATGTCAAAGTGATATCATTGAAGCTGATATAATTCATTCATCAAAATTAAGGATAAATAAAAAGTAATTTTTTCAAAAGATGCAATGATAAAAGTAGAGTAGTTAAATACATACAATTGTTTTAAAAACACATAAAAACATCAACGAAAAGTCACAAACATGGCCCCTCCTTCCTTCCGGTTACTTCTTCCTGCTCTTGTGACTCCCTTGGCCCATCCTCTGATATTCTCCCTCCTTTGCCTCTGCAAGTTCTTCCTCAGACAGCCCAATTCCCCTGCAGCCATCCTAACCTCTTCTTCCTCTGGGACCAATGGTCCCTTGCACTTTTTAATGTTGGAGGGAGGGGTAACAGCAGGGCCTTTTCCCTTGTCAAAGGACAGATTTTGGATTTTTCTGTTGGGAGCATGGGTTGGATTCCTTCCTATAACAATTGAGGAAGGGGCTTTGGGAAAGGTGACATCATCATCCGGATTAACTTCTGGGAGCTCCATAAATAAGTGACTCGACCTCTGTTCACGAGAGGTCCTCAAGACATCCTGATTTAAACCAACATTGCGACTAACACCACCATCACTACGACTACCACCACCACCACCACCACTAACATTTCCACCCATAGTTGCCCTACTTTCGGCCGGTCTACTAACGACCCTCTCCGTTGTACATCGTTGAGGCACATATTTCTCCCCCTGAATATGTGGAGAAGTGGGCTTGGCAGATGAAACATTTTCCATGGATATCAGTGGCTCAACACGTTTGTAGTTCACAAACTCAGCGACTGTGATCAAGGGTTTTTCAATAGAATTAAATTGTTTCGAGATCTGAGCAGTGACTTCCCCAAACCTTTCATTGACTGAATTTTCAAACTGATTGAATCTAGAGTTGAGATCAACATTGCTAGAAGTGAGGTTGTGAATGGAAGAGATGAGATTATCAATTTTGCCAGATTGTGCATTCACAACCTTATGAATATTTTGTTGATCAGTGGCCAAACATCCTGTACACTATTTTACATATGCTGATTGTTGGTTAGATTCTTGATGTTGGTGTTGATAACCCCATAGTAGCTCGTTAAAAGTGCAAGCTGTTTGAAAATTTCATTGAAATTTTCCACAAAAACCAGGAAGATTTCGTGAAACTGGCACACCCCGGTTCCTCGAACCATTTGGTGCATCAGTTTGCCCTGGATTTGGAGCCTGGTTAGTTGTAGGAGAGGGGTGCTCGTCCGGACTTGAAGTCCAACTAATCGGTAATTTATACTTAGCATCAAGATTGACAGCTTGGTTTGATTTTTTAATGGGAGCTTCCTCAGGTTCCATCATGGGATTTACAAATTCACCTTCTTCAGCAAGAGGTTCAACAACGGGTTCTTCAGCACAGTCATAAGTAACACTCGTTAGACCACAACCTGATTTTGATTGAGAGACATTGACCTGAGACTTGGACACGTGATGGACCTGGGAGGGGTCCGATCCAACGTTCGCAGTCTTTTGGGAGACTGGAATGGGAGTGGGTGTGGTTTCACTTATCTGGATTGGGTCCGGGATGATGCAACCCTGGACCTTGAGCTTCTAGTTCGATAACGGTGTGTCCTATCAGTCTTCGAGTGCTCAGATTTCCCAAGCACTCGGTTGGCCTTGCGGATCGGCGTCCGACTTGATTGGTTATCAGATGGTGGAGAGGAGTGGTCAGAAAATGAAATGATATTCACCCCCTTGTCCTCAGGAAGAAAAGAACCAGCGTCTTGGACATCTGAGGAGTGTGTGTGAGAAGCACTATCTTCAGATCCTGTGTTGTCCTCGTGAGAGGGACTGGACAGAGAAGAGTGGGTAATAACTAACATACCCCCATGATTTACTTGATAAGCACTGAGAGATAGTCATAAAGAAGGTGGACCAGAGTGGACCCATCAGAGTTCTAGAGATTCCTCTGGAGAAAGATCCCATGTATTGGATATATGAAAGAATCATCTTCTTTGCTTCTTCAACTGATGGAGTTGGTTCAAAAACTTGTGGAGCTTGAATGTAGTCCATCTTGATTTCGATTTTGAAGGTTGAAAGGTTGAAAGAGCCAGTGTGCTTACCATGAAGAATGGTTCCAGAAATTACATCTTCCCCGGTTGCATTTGATTTTATGCATGTATACCAAAACTATAGTAGCATTGATTTTGACAAGGGAATGTCAAATGTAGGGTACCCCCTCAATGGGTGTTGATCGAAAAATTTAATGAGTTCTTTAAACTCTGGCTTCAAGTTTCTGACACGAGGGTTAAGATTGCTTCTTGAGTTGTTTTTGGTGTAGTATATTCCAGTGTAGGGTAACCACATATTGGGAGCGGGTTTAATGGAATCGGGTAAGGTGACTCCAAGAGGAATCCTTTTTGAGGAAGCCATGAAATTGCGATGGGTGTATATGATTTTGTGAAGAAGATGAGAGAGTTTTTGATAGCCAGAGGAAAATTTGGGAAAATGTGCGAAGAAGGTGTATGAAATGAGGAAGATGTGGAGTAAGTGGGGAAGGTCGTGGGAGACGGTATTATCGATGGTTGGAATTTGAAACATTAAAATGATCGTGTGGTCGAGATATGAAGTTATTTATAGGTAGGCTTTGTATGATGATAGAGGTCAATCAAATTGCAGGGTAGTGTGGCGGGAAATGACATCGATGGGTCAATATTTAATGTCAGCTAGGTGAGATTGACCAATGGCACTTGAGTGTTTGTTGTTTTGAAGATAGGTCCAATGAGAAGGCCCCACCTCATGATTATCTGATGGAGTCCGGCATCCAATATAACATCAGATGGTCATTAACAATAGATGGAGTCTGAATTCACGGACTATCTGAATATTTTTTTATTTTTTATTTTTGATATATGTATATGTATATGAAAAATTAATTCAGAAAAATGCACATCTTAAAGATGTGATTTTTGAAGGCACTGAAGATAACGGTTTAGTGAGACACTGAATACGAAGGTTCAGATGCTCAACAACGCGTAGATTTCAGAGTTTAGTGCATTAAATACACCAACATCAGATAATGAAAGAATGAAAGAAAAAATAGTCAGAGATCACTGTTTCCCCCATAGAATCTGATCCTTTTTTTCCCTAATTAATATGAACTACGTTGACAGATAGATTTAGTTGTATTTATTTTATTCCTTAAATTGATATAATGCCTTGTTCCTGATCATAATGAAATGATGAAGCATGGCTGATAAATCAGGTGACGTTTCAGTATTTCAAGTGAACAGATCCATACAAAGAAAAATATTTGAGGCATCTTTACAAACATAAAGCAAGACCAAGATTTTAAAAATAAAATTAGAAAAATTCTTGCATGATGATGATCAGTGGAATGAAAAGAAATTAAACAAAAACATACCAGAAAACAATCTTTATTCTTTGTCATAAAGAAAAATAGCAACATGGATGATGAAAATAACAACAACATTGGTTGGCTTTAAACAAGTTTAGATGATGAGAAAATCTTCACTTTTCCTTATTGATGATATAGTGAAAAACGCAGGGGCTTACAACTGATCATAAATCAGATTTCTTCATGTTGTTTGCCCTGCACAAACCCACAGCTCATGTTAAGGACTTTTGGGTACCCATTGAGAGATGGATACCACAATATTCTTATTGTCGTCAATGTCAGCTACCTTCTTTTACATGCTCTTCTCAGTATCTGAAGACTTTTCGGAGCCTGATGCTATCATTCTTTCATATATGTGGTTGTGACAAATTTTGCTTTCATGATTCTTACTGCCACACTGATAATATCTCTTCTTACTAAACTGATTAGGCTGGAGTTCTTTTGAAGGCTGAATAGGAAAGGTTTGTTGGTTAAGAGAGACTTATTTTTCAGCAAGCTTGAATTTAATACCTTGATCAGCATGACTGTCATCAATCTCCATCTCCTCAGTGATCTCTAGAATGATATTTTCTCTTACGTAGTCTTCCACTAATAGGTGTTGAATGATTTGATCAAAATGACAGTCATCAATTTCCATTTCCTTAGTCACTTCTAAAATGACATTCTGCCTTACATAATCTTCCATTGATAAATGTTGGGAGTCATCCAAATCATCAATTTTCTGACACTAGGATTGAGTTGATCGGACTATTATCAAAGATTGGATCTTTTTGCACATCACTCTCCACAATTTCGACAACTTGTGGTGTAGAGTCAGGATGATGAACTGGTTGAATGAAGAATGCCAGGTTTTGTATGGACCCGAGAAAAGCTTGAAGCTGTTCAGTTATCTGGGCGAACCCTTCATTCATTTCAGCCCAGATTTCAGACGTGGTCTTTGAGAGTTCAGATTTTATCTCAGCTGCAGATGAGGTCAGACTAATGACTTGAGCGATGACGTTGGGTTGAGTTGGGTAGTGATCATCTGAACGATTAGGAGATTTTACAATGTTTGCTACAATCTGATGCTGAGTTGGATCCATCTTTTCAATTTGAGAGGTAGCATGAGTCATCTCTTCATCCTGGATCCTGGATCCCTCTGATGAAAAGGCTCGGTCAGTGACCAGAGTCTGTGATGATCATGTCTTCTTTAACAATTTGAAACATTTCTTTGCCAGAACAATTTTTTTTGGATTTGGACAATGTAGATATAGGAGAGTAGTCATCTGCAGTCCAAACATAGGAGTTCCACAGTTTGGTTTAAACTTAAGTACTTCAGGAAGAACTGGAGCTGGAACTTGTTCTTTCAATACATGCCTTATGAGATCAGATGACTTAGACCTCGAGTTACAAGATTTCTAAAGAGCTTCATTTTTCTTAAACAACGTCAGATTATCTTCTCTTAGAATCTGATTGACATACTGAAGCCCGACAAATTTGAGTTTTGAAGCTTCTAAATTGGAATATTCTTGTTTGAGTTTCTTTAGTTCTTCAGTCACTTCGGATAGAGCAATCTATGTAACACCTCAATTTTTCAAACTAATTTAAAATTATAAATAATAAAATTTAAGTCTTTACAAACCAATTGTTTCAAAATGTGAAAGTAATAAAACATTGGAAAGTGTATCAAAGTATCCAAAAACCGGTGTTACAAATATATCAAAACTAAAGTATAGGGAATTAAATAAGTATACCGAGCTTATCATTTCCAATGCTAACTACGGGTCGCCTAATCCTTAGCTCCCGAACCTGAGTACATAGTCAAAAAGAAACGTAGTACGTGAGACAAAATTGTCTCGTGAGAAACATGAGTTTTAGACCCGGTTAGAAATAATTTCAATAAAATAATATTCAAATAAATATCACATTGCACATAGTCAATCATACTCTAAGGCTTGACATAAGCCCACACATACGTAACGTGCCTCCCCGAAACAAACTCCCCCGATATGGGTTATCTAGGTAAACTCCCCCGTTTCCGGGTTATCTATTGCTCCCCCGATTTCCGGGTTATATCAATCTCCCCCGCTTTTCAGGTTATCTATTTTTAGATATCCTACTCTTGAGCAGGGTGGTACCGCCCCAAGTAGGTGTCACTAACTCTCTCAATTGATGGGTTATCTAGGATCCGGTTGTTTAGCTACCACATAACAATTCATCAACTCGAGCCAATGCTCCAAATCATAATTCACAACATATGAGTGGTAACTAAATCAAATCAACAAACAATTCAATTCATGTACTAACAAATCAACCATTTTCTTTATTAAATCATTTATCTAATAAACACTAGTAAAAACTTGTTTAATCATTTTACTATGTACTCAGAAAAGATCACATGTACTCACTTTATCAATGCTATCCCAAAATTGTGTCAATCAACACAATGCTTACTTCTTAGTCAAAGACGTATCTCCAACTCTTAAGTCTTCTTGACCTATTATCAATTTCATCATTAAAGTCTAGTTATTATCCATAACTAATTATCAATCAATCCATCAATAAACCCAAATCCAACTTGTACACATTGATTACAAGCTCATAATGAGTGTTTTACGCTCATGTTTAGTCATCTTCCCCAAAGATGACATGGTAGGTTGTCCAAACCACCATTTTTACCCAAATAAAGCTTGCAAACTAAATACCAAGTATAAAGAATCAAGAATCCTTACCTTTGATGTTAAAATCTCCAAGATTAGTGAAGATTTGAGCCCAAGAACACCAAAAACGTCCTATCTCTCTAAAAACGGCTGGTAGGGTTTTAGGGGTGAAGAATGAGCTAAAACCCTAATTTTCGCGTTTTTATATAACCCAGACAGAGATTGTGTCGCAATCCCCTAGATCGGGTCGCGAACTCAAGACCCGTGATAAATCGTGTTGCTAAATCGCGTTTACATGATTCGCTATTTCGGATCTCTGCTTGATCTTCAAGATGTTCGGGTCGCGAACCCCTAGACCGCGTCGCGATCCCTCTATTCCAGACATACTCTAGTTTTGTTTTCAGCTTAATACAATCCATTTTTGACCCGTTTCCAAGTAAAACGAGTTTTAAAAGTTCAAACACTCAACAGAACATAACGGTAATCGTATCTTAACATAAATAAATTAATTCGTATAAATCCCGATTAAATAATACAAATACGAATATAAAAATTACGGTCGTTACAACTATCTACCCCTTAAGAGGACTTCGTCCTCGGAATCACATCATAATCCAAAAAATCCGGGTAGCGTTTCCTCATCTCATCTTTGACTTCCGAAGTCAAATTCGGTCCAAGGGAATGCTTCCATTTGACCAACACTAGCTCAATCTCCTTGTTCCTCAATTTCTTCGTTTAGGCCTCCAAAATGGCCTCGGGTTCTTCAATCAACCGGTTGGGTGCATCGACCCGCAAATCTTGAAGTGGGATCACATTCTACACTTAACCCAAGAACTTCTTCAAATAAGAAACATGAAATGTGTCATGGACACCATGCAACTCGGGTGTAAGTTCAAGCTTGAAAGCTTGAGGCCCAATTCTCTTCACAATATTAAACGGTCCAACATACCGTGGACTCAACTTTCCTTTCTTACGAATCTCCTCACGCCCTTCCAAGGCGACACTTTCAACATCACCATATCACCAACATTTAAATCATAGGGTCGCTTTTTCAAACCCGAATAACTCCTTTGGAGATCTTGTGCGGCTTTCATATTCGTTTGAATTATTCCGATTTTCTCGTTTGTTATTTTCACAATCTCGTTTGTTATTTTCATCTCACCCGCCTCTAATCAACAAGAATGCGTCCTACACTTTGTCCCATACAATGCCTCAAACGGTGTCATTTTAATACTTGCGTGATAACTATTGTTATACGAAAATTCAACCAATGGTAAACGTTAATCCCATTTACCACCAAAATCCATCACACACGATCTCAACATATCTTCAACAGTTTGGATCGTCCTCTCACTTTGACCATCGGTTTGCGGATGGTAAGCCATGCTCAATCTCAACTTTGTTCCCAATTCTTCTTGAAGTGATCTCCAAAATCTCGAGGTAAACCTTGCATCCCCATCGGACACAATCTATATTGGCACCCCATGCAAACGGACAACTTCATCAGCATACAACTTTGCCAACTTCTCAAATGACATAGTTTCCCGAATAGCTAGGAATAACACACTTTTTGTTAACCTATCATCAATCACCCAAATGGCATCATGATTCTTACTCGTTTTTGGAAGACCGACAATACAATCCATAGTGATATCTTCCCATTTCCCGGTCGGCACTTGCAACGATTGTGCAACTCGATAAGGCACATATGCTCTGTTTCACTTGTGCACACGTGACACACTTTGAGATGTACTTTGCTACCCTCGACTTCATCCCTGGCCTCCAATAAAATCTCTTCAAGTCTTGATAAGTCTTTGTACTTCCGGGATGAATCGAATACTTGGACTTGTGAGCATCATTCAACAATACTTTTCGGTTTCCACGAATTTTGGAACCCAAATCCGACCATTCACAGTTTTCAACCCTTGAACATTTTCTTCAAATAGTTGGTTCTTTCTCAACCTCTCTTGTCTAAATTCATCTTTCCCATCACCTCGGTTTTTGCGGTTTTTATCCCTTCAATAATACAAGATATCACTTCAATCCGCATCAACTTAGCCTTAACCGGTTTCTCATGAACTTTTTGTTGGAATTATGTGCACAGTTAGTCAACCTATGGTGATACATCCATGCCTACGAAACACTTAAGCGTCACAGCGGTGAGTGCATGTAATACGAGCAAGATATGTAATGATACTACGAAGAGGAATGATTGATAATAGTCATTATGAATCAGTTAAGTATTAAGTTAAGTTTAACTTATTACTAGATTAGTTTAACTAACTAATTAATACAAGTGTTTGTACATTTACTAGTTGGGTAAATATACAATGTGTTAATTATAGATTATCCATAATGTGATTTAAAGCTATTAAATCATATAGTGTTTGGATAATATTATTGACTAAATTATATAAAGGTTATTATATAATTAATTATTAAAAGTATAAAATGGCAAGTATGTATTTCGTGTACATAGTGTACGAAATATATATGTGTATTCATACTAGACATTTAATAGTTAAGTGCAATAATAAAAGAATAGTAAAACTATAAGGGATGGAAAACGAAATAAGGAAAGTTTAATTAAGAATAATTTCTTAATTAAACTAGAAGGTCCTAAGTGCAACTTATTTAACTATAAATAAGAGGCTTAGGGATCCCTTATTTGACACACCATAAGCCACGAAATCACCATCCCTCCCTCTCCTTGATTTCGGCCGAATTGAGCAAGACACCAAGTCTTGGTGTTCTTCGTTGTTCGTGTTCTTCAAGCCTTGAAGAACATGTTTCGTTACAAGTGATCAACTAGAGGATTGCTCGTCGTGTTCATCATCAGTGTACTTACTTAAGCTAAACTAATGTATGATTTGTGGAACACTCTTTTCCCCCTCCTCTTGTTCGATCAGACGAACCAAGAACCCTAGGGTTCTTGGTCAGTGTTCGATGAACACACACAAGCAATGTGTGTGTTCGAGTTTTTCGTACAAGACTTATTTCTTGTTAATCTAGTTTAGATTTCCAACATCCCATAATCCTTTAGGGTTTAAGGATTAAGTTTAATCTCAATTCCGCTTTTAGGGATTAAACTAGCTAGTTGGTTTAACCGGCAAGAACAACCTTATGTTCTTGACAGTCGGGTTCGAACCAAGTAAAATAGGTGGTCGACCCAATGGGTTGATCAGTGTTATGAAACCCTTCAGTGATATCAGAGCGATGGTTTAGAAATCTAAACAAGAATAACAAAGTTTTTTCTTATTTGTTTAATTTCTAAGTATTTATTTTTGTTCCAATTTTCTTTTTCTTCCTTCTTCTTAAAATTTCGATAGTTAGTAGAAGAAACCTAGGACCAAGAGCATTAAACTAGCCTAGTTTAATTGGTCAAAAGGATTTTTTCCCTCCCCATAATTTTAGAAATTGTAGAAAGAACCCTAAGATCAAGAAAATTAAACTAGTATAATTTAATTGATCAAAAGGATTCTTGCCCTACAAGAATATTCGAAATTTGTGGAAGAACCCTAGATCAAGAATATTAAACTTGTTTAGTTTAATTGGTCAAAAGGATTTTTTCCTAAAACCCATAGATTTTCGAAATGTAGGAGAAAACTTGGACACCAAGTATGTTAAACTAGCTTAGTTTATTGGTGGAAAAGATTCTTATGCTAGAATTTTTGAAACCCTAAAGAACCCTAGGACCAAGAACATTAAACTACTTTAGTTTAATTGGTTAAGTGGATTAATTAAAAAAAACATAATCTAAAACCTAGTATAATTAAACAAGTTTATATTTAATAGGTTTAATTATTGTTTTAATGGATTCGTTAAAACTAATTCTTTAAACCTAGAAATCTAGACAAAGTTTTTATTGTCTAAAAGGTTTAAATTAATAGATTTAAATAAATTTATTAAAGTTATAATCTATCCTAGAATTCATACAATGTTTAATAATTGTTTGAATAGGATTGATTATAATTAATCTTTAAAAGATGTCTTTGATCAAGAAAATTAAAAGTTAGTTTTAGGTGATCAAAAACAAGATTAGGGTTAGTTAATAAGGATAGAAAGGAAGTGTTAATTTTAAAGGTTTAAAATTAACAAGATGTATTTATATTAATATATAATTTTCAGAATTTTTTTATTTATTTAAAAGAAAATGCATTTTAAAAGGTAAAATAGTTTTTACGTATTATACATATGTATAAACTAGGTGTAATATTCTTATTAGAATGTTACAAAGTTTTAAAGAAATAAATTATATATATATATATATATATATATATATATATATATATATATATATATATATATATATATATATATACACATTAGAATACAAGATTAAGTGGAACATTAAATATAAATGTTATTTTGATCATGTAGTTGTAATATTAAGTGACTAGAATTTTGTATTAAGTTATAATTAAACTAGAAATGTACAAAGTTGTAAACAACTAGAAATTGTACAAAGTAAGGTTTTATTATAATTGGATAATAATATGAAAGTTATAAATATTAGATTGTATGAAGTTATAAATATTAGATTGTATGAAGTTATAAGTAACTATAACTAGTTATTTATACAAGTATTTTACGAGTTACGTAAGATACTAGATTAATGATCAAGAGTAAGATAACATAGGAAATTTAGAACCTATATTTAACTAGTCTAAGTTAAATATAAGAATGGTTTAAACAAACTAAGATTATTGTATATAGTTTATATATAATAAGTTTGTTAGTGTTCACCAAGTACAAACTAGTGATTGTTTTTGCTTAAGTTCCATCATGGTTGTTGGAATTAGTGGGAGCTACACAAGAAAGTCACAAAGTTTATAAATGTGTCCTTAGGACATATTTTGGAGAATCTAATGAATAAATGTTTAATCTTATTATTAGACATAGAAAAACTAGATATGTTAAAACTAGAGTTATGACTTGTGTTCGTAAGTCATAAAAAATTAAAATCTCTATTTTAAAGTTTAAACACAAGGTTTAAAAGTTTTTCAAGTAAATAAAACAAGTACGTTTATTAAGATAAGGTTTTTCACAAAACTTAGTATTATCTTTTTGTACACCTCGTTTTAAGGTATACAAATAAAAAGTCGAACAAATTTAAAACTTAGAGTTTTAAAGGATATTTAAAAGGTCGTCTTGTGGAATTAAGTACACGAATCGCAAATTTTTAAATAAGGTTTAAGTTTAGTTTAAGACATAAACAAACCCAAGAAAATCTTAGATCTAAGTACTATCCACCTAATGGAACACCTCACTTGTTCAACTATATTCATATTGTAAGGATAAAGAACCTTAGATATGGATTGAAATCATTGCGCGTGTTAGGGTGCGTAGGGTTCTGTGATAATCGGGAGTCCTGGCGTAGAACATCACACTGTCTTAGATGGTCTGATCTACTTTGGTGATAATCAGGAGTCCCGGCCAAAAAAGTACTTGAGTAGAATAAACATACTAGACTTTATTACAAAATTAGAAATGTACGATTAAATTTGTACAAAGTTGTAGTAAGTTATAAGTTTATAGATTCTACGACCCCTAGGAATCGTGTCAAGTCTTGAAACGATCGGTAAGGATGTTACCTACCAGAAACACCATGTCTCGTCGGGAAGTGCCCAAACCTTGCGGCGAGAATGTGATATATGGATCATAGGCCTAAAATATTACTTATTGTAACACCCTAAAATTTACGAGATTTTTAAAATTTTTGAGAACAAAATTAAAATCAAAGGTCCCATAAATAAAGCTCCGGTATAAATATTTAACATTTAAAAATGTATTTATTGCGGAAATAGTTAAAAATAAAATGAAGTGTTTTAAAATATTAATTGCTGTCCACATCAGTAACGAAACGATACAGCGGTCAACCGTCCACCTTCTCCTTTCCTTTGCTGGTACCTGAAACAATGTGGGGGAAAATAGGGGTCAGCTGGAGAAGCTGAGTGAATAGTCTCAAAATGCATACAATCATAACATACAACACATGAGGGCACATCGGTGTACTCCTACTCAGAATCTACTCGATTAATTACTCAGATTTATTTCTCAGATTTTATTACTCAGATTTTAATTTATATAGCGCGCTTGTGTGACTTGGGACGAGAGATCAACCTCGACCCTCCTCACACCTCAGATAGGCATAAGCCAAAAACTCAGACGGGAGTGATCCCAAAACTCAGACTGGAATATTCCCAAAAACTCAGACGGGAATGATCCCAAAAACTCAGACGGGAATAATTCCAAAAACTCAGACGGGAGGTGATCCCAGGCATATAGCCAAAAACTCAGATGTGTATTATTATGTTTTATTATCTCTTTAACATAATTATCTCAGATGCCCTAGCAAGTAGTAGCACAGAATGACCCTGTGCCGAGCTCGGTTACCCAGGCACAATGTCTCAGATTAAAATAAATCAACAGCTGCTCAGATACTCAGATAGCATGTCCAACTCAGATAACAACTCAAACTCAGATAGCAGATCAAACTCAGATAACAGCACAAGCTCAGATAACAATTATGGTGCAAGAAATGTAACATATAAGTCATGCATGTACAACGTTAAAACTGAATACACGGTGAGAATACTCACCTCGAGAAAACGTAAGCTCCAAAGAATCCTCAATACTCTAAGGCGCTGCTCGGTTATTCCTAGACGATCCTAAAAGCATAAAAATGAAACCCGAATTACAATCCGTTCTAAGGACTCAAATTTAGAAAACTGGCAGCACCCGTCGGTCTCACGGAAACTGCTATATCTCTTAAACTGTGCAGTAGATTTATCTCATATTTTAACCATGAAAGGTAGACAACCAGAACTACACATCTCTGTGAGACGGTCACTGGCCAAAACAGACTCTAAGTGTATCAAAACAGTGTTGCAAGACAGGCATGTCGCACAGGTCATTTTCCTAACAGCAGCATAGTAAAATAGTTATAACTTTTAAACCGTAATTCGGATTGACGAACGGGTTGCGGCGTTGAAAAGCTAACCCAGAAAACAAGGTCTCATCACGGGTCAAAAGCCCAAAAGATCATTTTAAGTACATCAAAAACAATCGAGGGCAGAAGACAGATTCTGCCAGAAAACAGTGGATTTGAAAACACGTTATAGCAACCCGACTCGATCCGTGAAAATTCGGAAATTCCAGATTAGATTCCGACCGTTTAAAAATGTTAAATTTTCAGATTACAGCTGATTCCTAACATTGACTTGTAAGAGCTTCCCGATTGGGAACCAAGAACCCTACGGGTTCGGTTCCCCTTCGGTTATACATTCCCGTTAAATTTTCAGACTATAGAAACAATTTAAACCCATTGAACCCAACCCACCGAGACCACCCGAGGCTCGGTGTTAGTCACTGGGATTGCAGCCCCTATAATCTCGACCTAAACGATTCACTATGAATCACAAGAATAGAATTAGGATTAACGAAAAGGATGAGGGAACAAGGAATCAAAAGAACAGGAAGACTTTTACCGAAGGAGGCCAGAACTTGATGATTGGTAAATCCCGAATCACAGCTCTGCTCGATCACTTGTTTCTGATTGGTCTTAGAATGAATTGGAGGTGCTCACCCCACGATGAAAACTTCACGCCACCGCCAATGCTAAATACAAAAATTGGCCAACACAATAAACAAACCATTCATCATCGCCATTTGTTGAATTAATAACCTGCTTGCAATTGGAATTCCCCCATCAACCGACCTCACTTTATTTGTTTCTCACTTTATTGCCAAATAACAGAGATTAAGAAATATGCCACCTCCTGAATACTCCATTCGCTGACCACTTTTAAGCAACTAAGCAGCCACTATCACGACATCTAGCTAGGATCTTTTTGCTTCCTCGCCATTCCACACTCGAACGGACAGAGAGTAAACGAAGAAAAGGTTTCCACGAACCAAGGGATTATTAGGGATAATTAGGTTTAGGATAAATTAAGTTTAAGTATCATGCTATAGGGCCTCAAGCCTTTGGAGAATCTCGGGCTTCAAAAGAAAATACAAATAGAATCGGGCCTCAAAGAAAACAAGCAAGAAAATATACAAGTCCACAAGTTTCTTGGCATGCCGTGACCTATGTGCCTGCTTCCCATTTCTCACGTGGGCTTCACCAAATTAATTCCTACTACATGGGCTTCCTTCTTTTGATTGGTCCAGAGAAACAATAATACATACGATAAATATCTTCACCGAACAAAGAAAACAATTAAAAGGAAACCGGCTCGGGGTAGAAACGAAGTAGTATCGAATAAGCCTTGGCCTATCGGCCGATCTCGAGAATTATTAAACGTCTAAGATAATTAATTAGAAGTACTTTTAAACTTACATTAAAGAATTAAATGAACTAATGAACTCGGCCCGCTAATTAAGTGACCGGGTCAAGACCCGAAAACGCGAATTAAAACGACTAATAAAAAAATGAACCGTCCAATTACAGGTCGCCTGAATAATATTAATTATAAATAATAAAAATGTGATTAAAATAATATTATTTAATTAATATAAATTTTGGGGCGTTACAACTCAACTCCACTTGAAATAGACTTCGTCCCCGAAGTCATCGCTCGGAAAAAGCTCAGGGTAGTAATCTCGCGTTTCAGACTCAGACTCGTCAACGGCACACATTATGAGAGAAAAAAAAATGACAAAATTACAAAAAGAAAAGAGAATTCTTCAAGGTGACCTACTCGATCAGAATAAACTCCGGCTCTTGCAAATGCGCATACAACTCGTCCATCACTGGCGGCGCAAAAGTTAAGGATAAAAGAAATAAAACGAATGTTCTCTAAGGGCCTCGGTTTAACGACGAAAGGGATGTAAAAAATGACGCACAATAACTCCCGATACTCTTATGAAGACGTATTCTTGCTCTCGCAGTCGAACACAGTTGCTGAACTCAGCGGTTAACGTTGTGTTGAATCTCCGATTCAACTCCACTTAGAGATTTGTTACGGTTTGGTTCGTGGAGACAGATGATCACGACGTGGTACCATGTCAACCAAACCATTTTCACAATCACACTCGGCTCTCTTATGTCGATAACAACACGTTTTATGAGAAAATTTCTTCCCGCCAAGGGGCGAGCCGGATTTTAAAATTAAAGTGCAAGAGTAAGCCAAAAATGTGAGCGCTCCTGCACTATACTGCTTCTTTTTGCGTCGCACATGACCATTTAACAATTCTATACACTTTAACAACAAATAAAATTTTGTTTTGGCCCATCTCTATCAATAATGGCTCAGAAAAGGTCATTTACTCTATGGGATATCACCTTGCCAATACACATGAAACAAATGTCTGGGTCGTCCGATTGTCAACTAGCACAAAAGCATGTACATTATTCACAAGGAATGAACCTATTACAAAGAGATCACAGATAATGCACACAGAATTCATAACCACACAGTAAGCAACTCATGTATTTTACTCAGAAATATGACCCAGAAGTTTAACTCGTGAATTTGACCCAAATGAATAATTCAAAAAATCCCACTAAGAAGTCAACTCAGAAACCTAACTCAGAAGCAATCTCAGAAATGTAACTCGGGAAGATAATATCTGCTAGTAACAACATTAGATATAATTCACATGTTACTCTTTCTCATGACTCATCGCGGTCTATATTAACAACTTATTACAAAATTTAGAATTTCTCTTGGTTATTTCATCAGGCTTCATACACCTTATCTTAATGATTTTTCGTTACTCAGTTAATAATTCAATTCATTAGTTCTCATTTACTCAATTAAGCAATTACTCTTTATTCTCACTTAAAATGTTACTCTTTACACATTAATTTATCGATTCCTTGTTTTAGTAATTCTCAGTGCTCGATTATTATAGATCTCATTTTCTTATTCACTTTAATGAATTCCTCATTCACTCGATTCCATAACTATTATTAATCCAATAAACTAACTATAATAAAATACATTATTTGATAACTCTAAGTGGTAAAATATATTACTAAATCCCATAATTTCATTTAATATTTTCCCTTGACTCCAATTTAATAGTTACTCATAAATTTTTCTCATTACTCCAATCTATTAACTCCGCGTTAATTTAAAAATTCTCAAAATTTCATTGTAGCAGTTTTCTCATATTCGACTCATTAATAAGTTCTCATCACTTTAATTTAGTGATTTCTCATTATCACATTTATAACCACCCAAGAATAAGTATACTGTCTTATTTTGTATATAATTGTAGTATTACTACTTCCCTTTTGCACGATATTCATTCAACCCAATTAACTTGATTTGTTAATTTCTCAAGTAAACCCGATCTATCATTTTGTTGTAAACTCTATAATTACCCATAGAATAAATTTAATTATTCTCAACTGCTTGATTTGATAGTTACTCTTATAATTTATTTGATCAATTATATGTATCTAGATTTCGCACTTTAAATTCATACCAACAAAATCTCTCTGCATAAGCATCATGCTCATATTATTTATAAATAATAATTAATGATAATTATTTCTTGACAATTTTCCTTTTTACCCCTACTCAACTCCACTTGGAGAAAAACTCGTCCTCGAGTTTGGAACTAGTATTGTCTACCAAAATAAACAAGCAAGTATGTAGTCACACAAACAATTAGGATACACATACTAAATTCACAATAACAAGCATTGGTCCATCGTTCCCTTCAAAATTTCCCCCTAACCAACCAAAAGTCCTGTGTGTACGGTAATAGGGGCCCTCTATTACTTTCGACACATGCTTTTGTTTGGTCACGAGTCAATCCCAAAGTTCAAAACTTCCCACACATAAAGATAATCCACAACAAATCACACTCAGAAGAAAGAAAAGTTTACTTTCAATATCTGATAAATACAGATATGCACTCAGCTGTGGTTACTCAAAACCTCATAAACATTACTCAGAAATGCACTCAGCAAAAGGCACTCAGCAAAATATTTTATTATGTTTTCAACAGTTAAACTCAGAACATAATATAGTTCATAAACTCTTTTAATTTATTTTAAATAGATCAACACCGAATCAATGATGATAGTCTCCCTTTGGTTCACTTTTAATAAATACCCTTTAAGATAAACTTGAATAATTTCTGCTTAATTTAACTTGGCAATCCTCGATTAATTGGTATAACAAACTTATATAGGTTATTCAATATCTCTGCGTTAAATAAATAATCTCTCACTGAATTCAAAAAAAAAAATTATGGATTTTCAGTCTCAGCTATTAAAATCACATACTTTAAAAGTTTTCTCATTTGATCTCAATTTAATAAATCTCGGTTTACTATTTTCTCAGCAAAAAGATTTTCCCAATACATCATATCTCATCTCTTTATAAAAACATTCTCCTTTTTAATTGTCCAAAGATTTCATAAATTTTAAATTTTTAAATTTGATAAATAAGTGAAAAGGTTCCACTAAATAAAATCTCAAATGTTAATTCAACATTTAAAAAAAACATGCTTAATCCAACTAAAGTTCTAATATTAAAAACTAAAACGACTCTGAAATAACGGATAAGAATAAAATCCAATTTTTTTTTTTTTTTTTTTTAACGTTCCTCGTCTAGCTCAAATGTAAATCATGTAAAATAATTATCAATTTTAAAAAAAAAAAAAAAAATTTAAAATATGTTCTCGTATTTTCGCTTTTGCTTGACTTGATGAACTGTCACAAAAATATTCTTTTGATAATAAAAACATCTTTCTTTTATTCGTTTCACCGTTTACTCGTTTCAATAACTCTTTTTATTAAGTATTTTCCCTAAAACGAAAGGTTTTAGTATTTTATCAATATGAAGAATTTATTACTCCTCTTTTCTTATTCACCCCAAAACATGTCCTCGTTAAATAATTTATGAAGTTTATATCATAATTTTATATTCATTTATTACCCTTATTGGTTAGAATTTCTCAGAATTATAAAATCTCACAGATTATATAAAATATTATGTAATTATAGTAGCATGGATAACGCGGATGTACTTAGAATTACACACGAAAAATATACTCAGAAAAGCGATCTTAGTCGCGAAATACACTCAGAATTATATCGAAATTATACTCGAATTAATGATAGCAATTCTCATATTTGTCATTCTTCAAAACTCAGAATACAACGAAATTCTCAAATAAATAAAAGCTCTAAAATATTACCGGCAATAGGAAGCGAGAGGTCGACGTGACATGCTGTATGTTTGATGTGGAAACTTTTCTCAGAAAAATATTTGACTCTTTTCTCATTTTAAAACTCGATACTCAAACTTGAGTTTGAATTCGCCCCTTGCGAACCCAAATCTCTCAAGTCAGAGCTCTGATACCAACTTGTAA
Organism: Calendula officinalis; assembly: GCA_963853835.1. Classification (NCBI taxonomy): domain Eukaryota; kingdom Viridiplantae; phylum Streptophyta; class Magnoliopsida; order Asterales; family Asteraceae; genus Calendula; species Calendula officinalis. Next base: position 26,728,595 of record OY970828.1, on the reverse strand, counting down.
CACCCTAAAATTTACGAGATTTTTAAAATTTTTGAGAACAAAATTAAAATCAAAGGTCCCATAAATAAAGCTCCGGTATAAATATTTAACATTTAAAAATGTATTTATTGCGGAAATAGTTAAAAATAAAATGAAGTGTTTTAAAATATTAATTGCTGTCCACATCAGTAACGAAACGATACAGCGGTCAACCGTCCACCTTCTCCTTTCCTTTGCTGGTACCTGAAACAATGTGGGGGAAAATAGGGGTCAGCTGGAGAAGCTGAGTGAATAGTCTCAAAATGCATACAATCATAACATACAACACATGAGGGCACATCGGTGTACTCCTACTCAGAATCTACTCGATTAATTACTCAGATTTATTTCTCAGATTTTATTACTCAGATTTTAATTTATATAGCGCGCTTGTGTGACTTGGGACGAGAGATCAACCTCGACCCTCCTCACACCTCAGATAGGCATAAGCCAAAAACTCAGACGGGAGTGATCCCAAAACTCAGACTGGAATATTCCCAAAAACTCAGACGGGAATGATCCCAAAAACTCAGACGGGAATAATTCCAAAAACTCAGACGGGAGGTGATCCCAGGCATATAGCCAAAAACTCAGATGTGTATTATTATGTTTTATTATCTCTTTAACATAATTATCTCAGATGCCCTAGCAAGTAGTAGCACAGAATGACCCTGTGCCGAGCTCGGTTACCCAGGCACAATGTCTCAGATTAAAATAAATCAACAGCTGCTCAGATACTCAGATAGCATGTCCAACTCAGATAACAACTCAAACTCAGATAGCAGATCAAACTCAGATAACAGCACAAGCTCAGATAACAATTATGGTGCAAGAAATGTAACATATAAGTCATGCATGTACAACGTTAAAACTGAATACACGGTGAGAATACTCACCTCGAGAAAACGTAAGCTCCAAAGAATCCTCAATACTCTAAGGCGCTGCTCGGTTATTCCTAGACGATCCTAAAGGCATAAAAATGAAACCCGAATTACAATCCGTTCTAAGGACTCAAATTTAGAAAACTGGCAGCACCCGTCGGTCTCACGGAAACTGCTATATCTCTTAAACTGTGCAGTAGATTTATCTCATATTTTAACCATGAAAGGTAGACAACCAGAACTACACATCTCTGTGAGACGGTCACTGGCCAAAACAGACTCTAAGTGTATCAAAACAGTGTTGCAAGACAGGCATGTCGCACAGGTCATTTTCCTAACAGCAGCATAGTAAAATAGTTATAACTTTTAAACCGTAATTCGGATTGACGAACGGGTTGCGGCGTTGAAAAGCTAACCCAGAAAACAAGGTCTCATCACGGGTCAAAAGCCCAAAAGATCATTTTAAGTACATCAAAAACAATCGAGGGCAGAAGACAGATTCTGCCAGAAAACAGTGGATTTGAAAACACGTTATAGCAACCCGACTCGATCCGTGAAAATTCGGAAATTCCAGATTAGATTCCGACCGTTTAAAAATGTTAAATTTTCAGATTACAGCTGATTCCTAACATTGACTTGTAAGAGCTTCCCGATTGGGAACCAAGAACCCTACGGGTTCGGTTCCCCTTCGGTTATACATTCCCGTTAAATTTTCAGACTATAGAAACAATTTAAACCCATTGAACCCAACCCACCGAGACCACCGAGGCTCGGTGTTAGTCACTGGGATTGCAGCCCCTATAATCTCGACCTAAACGATTCACTATGAATCACAAGAATAGAATTAGGATTAACGAAAAGGATGAGGGAACAAGGAATCAAAAGAACAGGAAGACTTTTACCGAAGGAGGCCAGAACTTGATGATTGGTAAATCCCGAATCACAGCTCTGCTCGATCACTTGTTTCTGATTGGTCTTAGAATGAATTGGAGGTGCTCACCCCACGATGAAAACTTCACGCCACCGCCAATGCTAAATACAAAAATTGGCCAACACAATAAACAAACCATTCATCATCGCCATTTGTTGAATTAATAACCTGCTTGCAATTGGAATTCCCCCATCAACCGACCTCACTTTATTTGTTTCTCACTTTATTGCCAAATAACAGAGATTAAGAAATATGCCACCTCCTGAATACTCCATTCGCTGACCACTTTTAAGCAACTAAGCAGCCACTATCACGACATCTAGCTAGGATCTTTTTGCTTCCTCGCCATTCCACACTCGAACGGACAGAGAGTAAACGAAGAAAAGGTTTCCACGAACCAAGGGATTATTAGGGATAATTAGGTTTAGGATAAATTAAGTTTAAGTATCATGCTATAGGGCCTCAAGCCTTTGGAGAATCTCGGGCTTCAAAAGAAAATACAAATAGAATCGGGCCTCAAAGAAAACAAGCAAGAAAATATACAAGTCCACAAGTTTCTTGGCATGCCGTGACCTATGTGCCTGCTTCCCATTTCTCACGTGGGCTTCACCAAATTAATTCCTACTACATGGGCTTCCTTCTTTTGATTGGTCCAGAGAAACAATAATACATACGATAAATATCTTCACCGAACAAAGAAAACAATTAAAAGGAAACCGGCTCGGGGTAGAAACGAAGTAGTATCGAATAAGCCTTGGCCTATCGGCCGATCTCGAGAATTATTAAACGTCTAAGATAATTAATTAGAAGTACTTTTAAACTTACATTAAAGAATTAAATGAACTAATGAACTCGGCCCGCTAATTAAGTGACCGGGTCAAGACCCGAAAACGCGAATTAAAACGACTAATAAAAAAATGAACCGTCCAATTACAGGTCGCCTGAATAATATTAATTATAAATAATAAAAATGTGATTAAAATAATATTATTTAATTAATACAAATTTTGGGGCGTTACACTTATGGGTTTATAATATATTTTAGAGATGTTTATTGATGATTACTAATTAAACTGGGTTTGATTTGTAGATGGCAGCAACAACCACAACGACAAGTACCAACAATCTCTCACTTCGCTCAATCCTCGAAAAGGACAAGTTGACTGAGTCAAACTTTCTCAATTGGGAGCGCAATCTTCGTATTGTGCTCAGGCATGAGAGAAAGTGGTATGTCTTGGAGAGAGCAGTACCAAATGTCCCTGCCACAAATGCCAGAACTGAAACGAGGCAAGCTTATGATAAGCATGCCAGTGATGCACTCGATGTGAGCTGTCTGATGCTCGGCACCATGAGTCCAGAATTACAAGCGGGACTTATGGATGTGCCTGCGTTTGAGATGATTCAGCAACTAAGGGATTCCTTTCAAGAGCAAGCCTGCACTGAGAGGTTTGATATCAATCGAGCCTTCAACTCGTGCAAGATGGTCAAAGGAACACCGGTGAGTGCCCACGTCATGAAAATGAAAGGGCGCATGGATCACCTTGCTAGACTTGGTCACCCCATTCTATTGCAGATGGCAACAGACACTATCCTCAACTCGTTGTCTGATGACTACAAGCCTTTTGTGGTCAACTACAATATGCATAATATGGAGAAATCCATTGCTGAGCTACATTCTATGCTCAAGACGGCTGAGTTGAGTTTAGGATCGAAGTCTAAGGATGTTCTTTTGATCGGTAACGGTGGTGGCAATGGGAAGAAGAAGAGAAATAGGCATGGTGGGAAGGGTAAGACCAATCCTAACCAAGGAATGCCAAATGGTAAAAATGTCAAACAAAAGGTGAAGAAGGTGAAGCCTAACACAGCGGGGACAGAGAATCGGTGCTTCAAGTGTGGCGAGGTCGGGCATTGGAAAAGCAATTGTCCAAAGAATGCCAGTGGTGGAGGACTTGCTAGTTCTTCAGGTTACACGACCAAACTTCTAAATCACTTTAAATTACTTGTAAAGTACGTTACCAGTAATCTAACTTTTGCAATCGTTTATTGCAGGAGAGAATGGAAAATGATGATGACCGACATGAGATGAAGATCCCACGAGCACCACCTTTTGATTCAGTATTTTCATTTGGATTCAGTAAAACAGTTTTTGGTTTTAGTGTTTTGAACAAATTACATTTTTTTATTTTATGATAAATTTCGGTTTTTAAGTTTATCATCGTTGAATCCATGGTTGAATTATATTGTGTGTGCATGTGTGTTGATTATACTAGTCAAGTTTTATGACTAGATCATAAAGTCAAGTATTGACTTAATAATAATCTCATTGTTTATATTTGTTTGATTGTTATGTGAATATCTTAGAAGCTCAAATTACTTAGATACTAGTAATTAGAAAGTTTTTCTAAATGCAAGTATTTAAGAGTTTTATGGAAGCATAAAGGTTCAAAGTACATTGAACTTAATTAAAACATCTTAAGTAATGGTTACTTATGATAGTAAGTTTTAAAGTATTAGTATTAATATAGTATGATTATATTGGATATAATCAAGATAGACTTTAAAGAGTATTATTACAAGTATCTCACACTTGTGATAAAAGAATTTAATGAAGTCATAATTCCCTAATATGAATAATTGGATATTCGTAAAATCCAAGGATGAACGACTTAGACATTAAATAAATTCTTAAAAGATAGAACTATATTAAAGTATTTAAGAACTAAAGGGTATTAATGCAAGTCTTTTATGCTTGTAATAAATACAATATTTAATCAAGTCATGATTCCCTAATAGGAATACTGGATATTTGAGAAATCCAAGAAATGACTTTGGCATTAAATGAAGTTCTTAAAAAGATATTAATGTATTTAAGAATTGAGAATATCGTTTCAAGTGTCTTATACTTGTTAGATACGTTGATCAATGAAAGTCATGATTCCCTTAAAAGGAATATTGGATATTCGCAAATCCAAAGGATGACTTTGATGATTGATAAATTCTTAAAAGATTAAACTATAAGATTTTGACTAGGTCAAAATAATAATTTAAGTGATGCTTGTATTTCATAAAAGATAGTGGGAGCTATGACTAGCATATTCATTAGAGGTACTAATGAATATAGTTAGTTAGTAAGACATTAACAACAAGGTATTACCAAGTCGTTTGCCAAAGAGTTAAGAGAAATAATAAATGATCATTAATTAGATTATTGCAAACATAATAGCGTGATCACAAGTCTTGTGATTAATTATTGCATATCTAATAGGATATTCACACTCCAGTGGATATTATAATCATTTAAAAAAATTTCTTTAACTAGTAATAAGATATCTACAAATCATATAACTAAAAGAGATTTACTTACAAGGCAAATTTTATGAATTCAATAAACTAAGGAGTCAATTTCCAATACTCATATGTTTACCGAATTGTATAAAAAGGCAAAGACTAGAATATGTTCTAGAATGTTGCAAGAACATAATCTAGCACAGACAAAAGTAATAGTATTTTTCAAATACTTGTCTTATGTCTTTATTTTAATAGAAATAAATAGTTTAGTGATAACGTTACAAGTAAAATTGTAAAAGTCACTAAGTAATCAACACGAGCAAAAGGAATAAGTAATGATCCAGTAGTAATTTTGTATGTATGTCCAGTGAGGAATGATACATGAGTTAGTATCATTGTTATTCAGACTTTGTACGTTTTACAATATCCATGAATAAAAGTCTATTTATTCAAAAGACATAATCCGTGACTACTCGTCTTGGTGGGAACCTTGATGGGACGTTAACGTCATCGCGGTATTTGGTGGAGATTCGAGTTTCTCGAAGATTGCTACACAAGTTTTGTTGTTAACCAAATATCGGTGATATTCTGTTGGAGGTCCGACGAATATTGGACTGACCACCGTGATGATACTTCGTGGTTGTAAAGTTCAAAAGTATCATTCACTAGGATTGTTCTTAAGCCTAAGGTATTTGGTTTGGGATACAATGACTGATGTACTTCGGTTCGTCTTAGACAAGTCTGAATTATGATTGTCATATGAGGCCTTACTTGGTGCAGAGGAAGTTGTATTTTGAATCGAAATATAACAAGATGGTAATTGCACCTCCTTTTTAGGAGAGATATTTATGGGTCCCTTGACATGATGGAAAACTGGTAAGTGCATGGCCAAGCCCAAACGAACTGATTTGTTCTTTGTTGTATATCACAACAGTTTGAATCAAGAAGTCAACAAATGATTTCGAATACAAGAGTTGATATCTTCTACCATGCCCGTATTCGTTATCACAAATATCGTGCTGCAAGGGATAAACCTAAACACGTTGCCCAAGAAGTAGAGACATAGTGTTATTTACTAGACGACGCTATTAAAGAGTTTTTCAAAAACTATACATGGGTTACATAAAGCTGTTTCTATGGGGTTGGTTACCTACATGCCTATCTAGAGGGCCATTGTAGCTCGTATCATCAAGCTAAGGTTACGAACTTGCACAAGTGGGAGTCTGTTGGAATTATGTGCACAGTTAGTCAACCTATGGTGATACATCCATGCCTATTAAACACTTAAGGGTCACACTGGTGAGTGCATGTAATACGAGCAAGATATGTAATGATAATACGAAGAGGAATGATTCATAATAGTCATTATGAATCAGTTAAGTATTAAGTTAAGTTTAACTTATTACTAGATTAGTTTAACTAACTAATTAATACAAGTATTTGTACATTTACTAGTTGGGTAGATATACAATGTGTTTCTATTAAATCATATAGTGTTTGGATAATATTATTGACTAAATTATATAAAGGTTATTATATAATTAATTATTAAAAGTATAACATAGCAAGTATATATTTCGTGTACATAGTGTACAAAATATATATGTGTTTCATACTAGACATTGAATAGTTAAGTGCAATAATAAAAGAATAGTAAAACTTATAAGAGATGGAAAACGAAATAAGGAAAGTTTAATTAAGAATAACTTCTTAATTAAACTAGAAGGTCCTAAGTGCAACTTATTTAACTATAAATAAGAGGATTAGAGATCCCTTATTTGACACACCATAAGCCACGAAATCACCATCCCTCCCTCTCCTTGATTTCGGCCGAATTGAGCAAGACACCAAGTCTTAGTGTTCTTCAAGCCTTGAAGAACAAGTTTCGTTACAAGTGATCAACTAGAGGACCACTCGTCGTGTTCATCATCAGTGTACTTACTTAATCTAAACTAAGGTATGATTTATGGAACACTCTTTTCCCCCTCCTCTTGTTCAGTGTTCGACGAACAGAGACAAGCAATCTTTGTGTTTGAGTTTTTCGTACAAGGCTTCTTTCTTGTTAATCTAGTTTAGATTTCCAATATCCCATAATCCTTTAGGGTTAAAGGATTAAGTTTAATCTCAGTTCCGCTTTTAGGGATTAAACTAGCTAGTTGGTTAAACCGGCAAGAACAACCTCATGTTCTTGACAGTATGGTTCGAACCAAGTAAACTAGGTGGTCGACCTAATGGGTTGATCAGTGTTATAAAACCCTTCACTTTTCTACTCAAGGCGTCGGCTACCACATTAGCCTTTCCCTCGTGATAAACAATTTCACAAACATAATCACTAATCAACTCGATCCACCTTCTTTTCTTTATATTCAAATCTTTTTGTGTAAACATGTATTGAAGACTTTTATGATCCGTGTACAATGTACACCTTGTTCCATACAAGTAATGTCTCCAAATCTTCAAGGAAAAAATAATCGCCGCCAACTCTAAATCGCGAGTAGTATACCTCGTTTCCGCATTTTTCAATTGTCTTGAAGCATAAGCTATCACTTTACCTCTTTTCATCAAAACACAACCGAGTCCCTTATTCGAGGTGTCACTATACACTACGAAATCTTCCATACCACGGCTAGTGTAAGAATCGGCGCGTTGCACAACTTCTCCTTCAATAAGGAAAATGCATCTTCTTGCTTTTTCCCGCAATCAAACTTCACATCTTTTCTTGTTAACATAGTGAGTGAGACCGCCACTCGGGAAAAATCGTCAATAAACCTTCGGTAATAACCGACTAATCCAAGAAAATTTCTCACTTCAGTTGGAGTCTTCGGTGCTTCCCAATTCTTCACCGCTTCAATCTTAGACGGGTCAACTTTTATCCCGATTCGGGATAACACATGACCAAGAAGTTGAACTTCCCGCAACCAAAACTCATAGTTTGAGAATTTTGCATACAATTTCTCTCGTTTTAAAACTTCTATAGTTTGCTTCAAATGTTCTTTCATGTTCTTCTTCGGTTTTGGAAAACATAAGAGTGTCATCAATGAACACGATAAGAAATTTATCGAGGAACGGTTTGCAAACTCTATTCATGAGAGCCATGAAAATAGCCGGGGAATTCGTCAAACCGAATGGCATCACCAAAAATTCATAATGCCCATAACGAGGTCTAAAGGCCGTCTTCTCGGTATCGCCTTCTTTAACTCGAACTTGATGGTAACCCGATCTCAAATCAGTCTTGGAGAAATAATCGGCTCCTTGAAGTTGATCAAACAAATCATCTATTCTTGGCAAAGGATATCGGTTCTTAATCGTCATCTTGTTAAGCTCTCGGTAATCAATACACATCCTCATTGAACCATCTTTCTTCTCTACAAATAAAACCGGTGCACCCCACGGTGACGAACTAGGACGAATAAAACCCTTATCAAGTAATTCTTCCAATTGAGACATTAACTCCCGCATTTCGGTTGGAGCTAGACGATACGGGGCTCGGGAAATCGGCGTCGCCTCTGGGACTAAATCAATACGAAACTCGACTCGTCTCTCCGGTGGCAAACCGGGAAAATCCCGAATAATCTTCACATTCTCAACCGTTTTCTTCTCTTTTCTTCCATCTAAGAAATAGGCTATTGATGTGTGAAAACTAGTTATAAAATAATAACCTAAAATACGCCTTCTCTAGATTACCACACTCTTAGGCAAGTATGACCTAATCGTGAGCAATATAGTTCAGGTAAGTACTTCGGGTGTTCGTTTCCGCAGGGAACAGTTAAGCCGACTAAATAGTCTAAAACTAATGATATAATCTAAATGAATGCATAAAGTAGGGGTTTTTGTTTTTAAACTAATTAAATGAAAAAACTGATTAAAAGTAAATGTGAGCTTTTGAAAACTAAGATAAATTGACCAAGTAGTAAAACTGTGTTCAAATATGAGAGGGAATATTCACTATGATCGATTCCATCTAGTTCTAGGTTTGGTTGGTTAAGTCCCGATTTAATTGATGTTCTAGAAGTCAGGTAAGCAATGGTCTCTGGCTTCCTACAATGACCGTATTATCGTTCATAAGAAATGTATTCCTAGAGAATCATACTATGGTCACACTTCGGCTTGTTAATTATATCTAGGCCCGGATTTCCGTCGCCTTCTAATCTCGAATTCGGTCGTTACTAAGATTAGACTTTCGGTTTCACCTAAGTTATTTGATGCTTAAACTCGAATCCCTAGATCAAGTGGATTGCCAACTACGTCACCGGGGTGAAAAGTTGAAGTAATTATTAACTACAATTGATAGTGGTCACTTAACAAAATAATTAATTATCAACACTTAAAACAATCAAAAATTCAAGAATTAACCGAAAGGGTTTTTGATATAAATAAACAAGTGTTCAAACCAATGTTAAAATCCTAAAAATACCAAACCTAAAGCCTAGTTTTCATCTAATCATAGTGAATATAAATGATTAACACATAGACATGCCAAACATCGCAAAACAAACGTAAGTATTCAATAAAACAAACATAATAAAGATCGATAATGATTAAAAACCGAAATATGTGAGTGGAATTGAAGATCTTGAAGCTTGAAACCCCTTAAATTCGTCCACAATGGCTTCACACTCGCGCGAGACAGGGTGCGACAGGGGTCTGCTCGCGCGCTCGAGCAGGTCTGAATTTCAGATTTTTGCTGAATTTGTACGTTTTTGGCCCTTTTCTTCTATAATTTGGACTTTTGACCTGCATTTATCAATATCATAAATTAGGCATAAATACTTCTTTTTACTATAAAACAAGCCTAAAAAATACAATATTGACGGATTTAAATATGTATAAATCCGTCGATATCAGCTATAAATGACGAGCATCCTTTTGACAAACATTTTCTTGCTTTAATGGCGGTAATGAGGTTTGGCATATGATGCCCTTTTCCCCATAAATGTACACCTTCTCATTTTCGGGGGGCTTGATCGACACCAATTTATTTCCACAAAATATCTTGGCTTGGTGGATTCCCAACCAATCCATTCCAATAATTACATCAAAAGCCTTAACTCCCAAAGGCATCAAATCAACCTTAAACTTCTAACTATCGATTTCTAATTCACAGTCTCTATAAATGTGTTGAACCATAGAGGTTTTCCCATCCGCAATTTCTATCTCATACAAATCATCAAGTAACTCTAATGGAACATTAAACTTAGCACCAAATTCATGAGACACGAAAGAGTAGGTAGAACCCGAATCAAACAATATATGGGTGGGTATGGAGTTTACGAATAAGGTACCTGAGATGACATCATAAGTCTCCCTTGCTTCTTCACGCGTGAGTTGGAAGGCACGCCCCTTAACTTTCAACGGCTCCGGTTTCTTGTGAGCGGTTGACACCAATGTTTCGGTTCCCTTCTTCGGGCAAACATTACTATAATGCCCCTTCTCATGGCATGAGAAGCATTCCACTTCATCAAGGCTCTTCACCTTCCAATCCTTAGCTTTGCTAAAACGCCCACGTTTGAAACAACCATTCGAATCCGCCTTGCATTCACCCTTGTGGTCTCTACCAGACTTTCGACAACCTCCAACACTACCTTGCTTTGACCCGCTCAAGGTGAACTTGCTCTTCTTTGATGGCCCCGAGAAACATTCAAACTTTCTCTTTCATTTCCCACCGACCTCTCTTGTACTCTTCTTTTTCCCACTTTCTCAACACTTCGGGCGACATTAATCACCGCATCTAGAGTGCCGCCCTTTTAACCTCTAGCTCATACTCCCATGTCAACCCATTAGCAAACCGAACCACACGACTACGTTCGGTTGGGTAGGTATTTGACACAAACGGGAGGTATCCCGTGAACTTCTTGGTATACACATCTAAAGTTAAATTGCCTTTCTTGAAATGCAAGAACTCCTCCAACAACTCTTCCAACTCCCTTTCGGGACAAAACTTCTCCTTGAGTCTCCTAGTGAACTTTGCCCATGACATCTTATAAACGGCTTTCTTTTCCAACGTTTCATACGGTGTCCCACCATGTGAGAGCATCATCCTTTAGCAATCGTGAAGCATAAGTCACCATGTCTTCCTCCTTACACTTGCTACTGTCAAGAACATGTTCCGTCTCGCGGATCCAACGGACGGTCACCTTCGGTTCCGTACTCCCGAAATAGTTGTCGGGTCGGCATGCAAGGAATGTTTTGTAAGAACATCCTTCATGATCAATTATCCCTTCATCACCACTCTCCTTATTGGAGGACTTCTCGGTCGAGGCACTATCGCCCGCGGACTTAGTCTTTGTGAGGGGTGGGGAATCCTCCCTTTCCTCTTCATCACGAACCTCATCCTCTTCTCTTTCCTCATCATCAATGTTCAACCGATCATTTATGATCCGATTAACATCTTGTTGCATCACTTGCCTCATATGAGTGAGCATGGATTGGATAGCATCCATTGTTACCAGTGTATGGGCATTCCCAATACCCGAATTAGCCATACCATTCCCATCTCGATTCGCATTCAGAATCGCATTCGGAATTGCATTCGAAGCTTGTTCCCCATCCGGTACTAATCGACCACTTCTTGTTATAGCCATCTTACTATAATAAGACATCAGCCCAATTAGAATCCAATTATTCGACTAAATAGTCACATAAAAGTATAAGAAAAGCTCGATTCAAAACAATTCCCTTATTGGTCAACCCTAATTCTTAAAGGTCAACCTAACTTCATATAGAACATAATGTCCCCAAAAGCCAAGTTTAAGTCTAGGGTGGGTAAACCAACCTAATTCACTTAGACTAAAGCTCTGATACCAAGTTGTAACACCTCAATTTTTCAAACCAATTTAAACTTTTAAATAATAAAATTTAAGTCTTTACAAACAAATTGTTCCAAAATGTGAAAGTAATAAAACATTGGAAAGTGTATCATAGTATCCTAAACCCGGTGTTAGAATAATATCAAAACTAAAGTCTAGGGAATTAAAAATAAGTACACCGAGCTAATCACTTCCATTGCTAACTACGGGCCGCCTAATCCTTAGCTCCCGAACTTGAGTACATAATAAAAAAGAAACGTAGTACGTGAGACAAAGTTGTCTCGTGAGAAACATGGGTTTTGGACCCGATTAGAAATAATTGCAATAAAATAATATTCAAATAAATATCACATTGAACATAGTCAATCGTACTCTAAGGCTTGCCATAAGCCCACACATACGTAACGGGCCTCCCCGAAACAAACTCCCCCAATATGGGTTATCTAGGTAAACTCCCACGCATCTGGGTTATCTATTGCTCCCTCGATTTCCGGCTTATCTCAAACTCCCCCGCTTTCCGGGTAATCTATTTCTAGACATCCTACTCTTGCGCAAGGTGGTACCGCCCCAAGTAGGTGTCACTAACTCTCCCAATTGATGGGTTATATATGATCCGGTTGTTTAGCTACCATATAACAATTATCAACTCGAGCCAATGCTCCAAATCATAATTTACAACATACTAGTGGTAACTAAATCAAATCAACAAGCAATTCAATTCATGTACTAACAAATCAACCATTTTCTTTATTAAATCATTTATCTAATAAAAACTAGTATAAACTTGTTTAATCATTTAACTATAAAAATCATTTTACTATGTACTCAGAAAAGATCACATGTACTCACCTTAGCAATGCTATCCCAAAATTGTGTCAATCAACACAGTGCTTACTTCTTAGTCAAAGAAGTATCTCCAACTCTTAAGTCTTCTTGACCTATTATCAATTTCATCATAAAAGTCTAGTTATTATCCGTAACTAGTTATCAATTTAATCCATAACAACATCCCTAACCACCAAGTTCATCCTACTTGGTGGAATCTCAAACCCTAGTTCAAGATTTCCATCAATAAACCCAAATCCAACTTGTACACATTGATTACAAGTTCATAATGAGTGTTGTACACTCAAGTTTAGTCATCTTCCCAAAAGATAACATGGTAGGTTGTCCAAACCACCATTTTTAACCAAATAAAGCTTGCAAACTAAATACCAAGTATGAAGAATCAAGAATCCTTACCTTTGGTGTTAAAATCTCCAAGATTGGTGAAGATTGGAGCCCAAGAACATCAAAAACGTCATCTCTCTCTCTAAAAACAGACCATTTCTCCTCTCTCATTTTGGCCTCCTGCTCTGTTTCGATTTATGAATCTTTTGTATCTTATTTCCAGCAACGCCTTACTTTCAGATAGTTCTTTTATATCATCACTTGTATACCCACCATAGTTAGATTCTTGCTCTTCTAAGTCACCATCTGCAGCATATTTATATTTCTCGTCATCAGCATCATTTGGATCAACAACACTTTCTACTTTTGATTTTAGAGCCCTTTGAGAGGATTTGGAAGAGCCAGCGATGAGTGCAGTGGAAGTAGGAGCCTCATTCAGATCGTCATACATTTTGTTTTCATTTTCAAAGTTCATTAATGTGCTGTATAGACTACTCATGTTCATATCTTTCATTTGATCGGAAGTTCTCAGCACTGTAGACATAACGGCCCAATCCTTTGAAAGAGTTTTCAAGAACTTGTACATCAGTTCCTGAACTTCCTTGTTGATTCCAAACTCTCTTAACTCGTTTATCAGAATGGTGAATCTTCTGTATGACATGTTGAGTGATTCACCTCTAATAACTTTAAAAGCTTCATATTTTCGATTCAGCATAGCTTTGTTGCTTGCTTTAACTTCATCGGTTCCTTCATAGGATGTTGTCAAGATATCCCATATCTCTTTGGCAGTTCTACATTCTTTTACTTTGATAAGAATGTGATTTGGGATGGATGTTTGAAGGAGGAACCGGATTTCAGCATCCAAACCAGCTAGCTTTTTATCTGCCTCTGTCCATTGATCTTTGGGTTTAGGTTCTTCAACGTCAGATAGATCTTGATCTTATTCTTCTTCATCTTTAACATCTCCTTCATTCTTCTTTTTATTTAAGATAGTTGTGCTTGGAACAAACATTTTTGGAATATGTGGACCATTGATAAAAAAATCTGGTCCCACATCATTTTGATGTTCGATAAAGCCCAGAAAATGTATTTTCCACATACCAAAATCATCATCGGTGAAAACAGTGGCATTTGTCTTTGAACCAAGGTTCATCTGTGATAGCTTTTCACTCATTTTAATCAGTATGTGAGCAGATCAAAAATTATGAATTAATTGTCATGCTCTGATAGCAATTGTTAGTCCCGTGACAAGTGATTAGATACACTTATACGCTTTCAATGACCAAATAAAATTATGGTAACACTCAACACTTTAAAAACTCTTCTTTATTAATCAATAATGATAAACAAAGATACAAGTAGTTGCTGAATAGCTAATGTAACACCATAATTTTTAAAACATCTTTTGAAATATATTTATAAATAAGAATGCTACAAAGTCCAATATCCCAAAATACGGTTTAACAAAAATCTTAAAAAAAATTTCAGAGTTATAAAATCCGGTGTTACAAAAGATAATCACAACCATAGGATAAACGGGATCTACCTACGAGCTCCCGAGCTAAACAACACTAGGCCACTTCTAACGCGACCTTCTAATCTTTCGATCCTGAACCTGAGTACATAGCCAAAAACAAAGTAGTACGTGAGACAAAATAGTCTCGTGAGATACATGGGTTTTCGACCCATTCTCAAAAGGATTTATAAAATAATATTTATATCAATATAAATACTTATCCTCATCATTTCTATTAATTCATAACTCGTCTTCTATTCATTTACTCGCATAAACTAATAAGCTTACCATAAGCTTATTCATCATCTAATCCCATATTTGTAAGCTATCTCCAAGCTTACACCTTCTTTATCACATACGCAACGGACATCTCCGAAGCTAACTCTCCCGATATGGGACTGGAGGATTTATGTTCACAGTTAGTCAACCTATGATGATATATCCATGCCTACGAAACACTTAAGGGTCACACCGGTGAGTGCATGTAATACGAGCAAGATATGCAATGATACTACGAAGAGGAATGATTCATAATAGTCATTATGAATCAATAAAGTATTAAGTTAAGTTTAACTTATTACTAGATTAGTTTAACTAAGTAATTAATACAAGTACTTGTACATTTACTAGTTGAGTAAATATACAATGTGTTAATTATAGATTATCCATAATGTGATTTAAAGCTATTAAATCATATAAGTAATTGGATAATATTGTTGTATAAATTGTATAAAGGTTATTATATAATTAATTATTAAAAGTATAAATACAAGTATATAATTCGTGTATATGGGTACCGAATTATTAGTGTATTGATACTAGACATTTAATAGTTAAGTGCAACAAATATAAACTAGTTAAACTATAAGGGATGGAAGTGTAAAAAGGAAGTTTAATTAAGAAGTTAATCTTAATTAAACTAGAAGGGTTTTAAGTGTAAGATCTTCTATTATAAATAGAGGCTTATGGCTTAAACCTAATGTTGATTCCTTACACCTTAATCACGAAATCCCCTCCCCATTTGTTCCTCTCGATAGGCCGAACCTCAAACACAAGAACACAAGCTTGTGTTCTTCGTGTTCTTCGTTCGTTCTTCGTGTTCTTCGAGTTTCGAAGATCAAGGATCGTTGCAAGTGATCATCTAGAGGATCGCTCGTCGTGTTCATCATCAGTGGATCTATCTTAAGCATTAACTAAGGTATGTTTCATGGAACACACTTTCTCCCTCTCCTCTTGTTCGATCGAACGAGAACACCAAGAACCCTAGGGTTCCTGGTGAGTGTTCGACGAACACACACAAGCTTTGTGTGTGTTCGAGTTTTTCGTACAGGATTTCTTTCTTGTTAAGCTAATCTAGATTTCCAACATCACAATCCTTTAGGGTTTAAGGATTAGGTTTAATCCCACTTTCGCTTTTAGGGATTAAATCAACTAGTTGGTCTAACCGGTCAAGAACAAGCTCATGTTCTTGGTCAGTATGGTCGAACCAAGCATGCTAGAAGGTCGATCCTATGGGTCGATCAGGTACAATGAAACCCTTCAGTGGTATCAGAGTGTTGGTTTAGAGAACTAAACTAGATTAACAAAGTTTGTTTGTTTAATTTTTAATTACAAGTTTTTTTTTGTTCCAATTTTTTTTTCTTCTTCTTCTTAATTTTCGAAAAGGGTAAGAACCGTAGGACCAAGAATATTAAACTAGTTTAGTTTAATTAGTCAAGAGGTTTCTAAAACCCTAGAATTTGTGAAAAAGCAAGAAAGAACCCTAGGACCAAGAACGTTAAACTAGTTTAGTTTAATTGGTCAAAATGCTTCTTTTCCCTAACCCTAGAATTTTCGGAAAAAAAAGAGGAAGAACCCTAGGATCAAGAACATCAATGTTCTTGATCAAGAGGATTCTTTCCTTATTATTTGATCTTCCAAATCTAGGATCAAATATGTTAAACCAAGTTTTCGTTTAATTGATCAAAAAGGATCCTTTCCTTTTCTCAAAGATTTCGTAATCAAGGAGGTTACTTGAACACCAAGTTTGATTAAACTAGCCTAGTTTAATTGGTGGAAAAGTTTCCTAGGCTATAAAATTTTCGAACCCTAGAAGTAATCTAGGATCAAGAAAATTAAACTAGTTTAGTTTAATTAGTTTAAAAAGAATTAATTAGGATACTAATCTAAAACCTAGATAATTAAACAAGTTTATGTTTAATAGGTATTAATTATTATTTTAATAGATTTATTAAGACTAGTTCTTTAGACCTAGAAACTTAGACAAAGTTTTATTGTCTATAAGGTTAAATTAAAAAATCTAAATAAAATTATTAAAGTTATAATCTATCTTAGAATTTGATACGAACCGGTAATTAAAGAAGCCTAATCGAATGCTTTATTGATAATCCTGGAATTGGAGAACCAGGTTTCTCCCTAAGAACAATGAAAGACAAAATAATACTGAAACAATAACCAAATTCTCAATGCCTAAACAATGAGGGAAGGTCTCTATTAATAGAGCCGGCCTTATTCCTAGACCTAGATAAACAAGGAAACGAAATAACAATAAAATCCTAATAAAATAATACTGAAATAATAATAATAATAATATCCTAAAAATAGGATCGTATCATTACTCCGCCCCCAAAACACACCTTGTCCTCAAGGTGTGGCTTCCAGCGATTCCTGGATCCCATATTTTGACTTGTAGGTCCATCTTTTGTGAATCAAAGTGAAATCGCAAAACGCTTGCAAAAGAGTCTTGACTTAATTGTTTTTTATTTGGCCCTTGCAGAGTTAAATTAGCATGACAAAGGTTAACGCCTTTGTGATAAGATGCATCTCCAACTCGTTGACCAGTAGTTTGTGGCTTCGTTTTTTTGGTTTGACTCGTTCCAGTGAAAAACTTTTTCCAAAACTCTCTCGCGTTAACTCGTCTTGCCTGCCATCGTTGTGTGTTGGTTTCTCTCGTTGATTGCGGCTCTCCTCTATCTTCAACATCAGGGCAATCTTCATTGACGTCTTTTATTTTAGTCTTCCTCAACTCATTTTTTTCATTATTGCCGACATCAATCAACCCTGGTTCAAGAACAACCGTTAGGTCTTCTTCCACGACTTTTTTCTCCATCTCTTTCAAGGATGTGGTTGATGACATTGATGAATCTGCCCTTCTTACTAGAGTTCCGTTTTCAATCAAACTTCGGAGCAGGTTCATAATTTCATTGTGGCGTCGTTCGTCCTCTTCCCTCCATTGTCGTTCCTTTTCCTTCCAATCCTTCATCCATTGTTCAAAATTACTAGACCTTTTACCAGTGGCGACTTTGGATTGAACTAGATCAGCCTCAACATCAAACATCTTGAATAAACCGGTTTTTTTTTCGTGAATAGTACCTCCCGATGAACAGTAACCGATGAACAGTGTTCGTGATGAACAGTGCCGCCGATGAACAGTGCCGTCGTGAACAGTAACTTTTTTTTTCTAACGATCGGCCCAGAATTGAACAGCTCTGATACCAATTTGATACGAACCGGTAATTAAAGAAGCCTAATCGAATGCTTTATTGATAATACTGGAATTGGAGAACCAGGTTTCTCCCTAAGAACAATGAAAGACAAAATAATACTAAAACAATAACCAAATTCTCAATGCCTAAACAATGAGGGAAGGTCTCTATTAATAGAGTCGGCCCTATTCCTAGACCTAGATAAACACGGAAACGAAATAACAATAAAATCCTAATAAAATAATACTTAAATAATAAAAATAATAATATCCTAATAATAGGATCGTATTGTTTAGATAGGATTGATTATAATCTTTTAATAAAATAATGTCTTTGATCAAGAAAGTCAAAACCCTAGTTTTGATTGATCAAGAACAAGATTAGGGTTTAACTTATTAATAAGATTAAAAGAAGTGTTAATTTTTAGGTTCTAAAATTAACAAGATGTATTTATTTGTTTATATATATTATTTCGGAATTTTTAAATATTTAAAGGAAAAATGAATTTTAAAAGATATAAATTAGATGTAATATTCTTATTAAAATGTTACAAGTTTATTATAAATAATATATATATATATACGAATATATTAAATACAAGATAAAATGGAACAATTAAAAAGATAATATTATTTTGATCTTAAAAAGATAATAGTATAACTAGTTATTGTATAAGTTATAATATAATTAAAACTAGAAAGTACAAAGTTATAATTTCATTATAACTAGAAATTGTACAAGTTGAAATTATATGATTAACTAAAAATATACAAAGTTATATATCATATATTATCATTATAAGGTGTATAAAGTTATAAGTTATTATAACTAGATAATTATACAAGTATAATATAAGTATTTTACAAGTTATGTAATATACTAGATTAATGATCAAGTAATAAATAACAAGAAAACTTTATAACCTATATTTAACTAGTTCAAGTTAAATGTAAGAAAGGTTTAAAGCAAACTAAGAATTATTATATATAGTCTTTATATAATAAGTTTATTAGTTTGACCAAGTATAGATCGGTGATTGTGTTTGCTTAAGTTCCATCATGGTTGTTGGAGCTAGTGGGAGCTACACAAGAAAATCACAAAGTCTATAAGTGTGTTGTTAAGACATAAGTTTTGGTCGAATCTAATAAGTTAAAACGAATGTATAATTTCATTATTAAACAAGTGAAAAAACTAGGTGTGTTAAACTAGATTTATGATTCAAGTTTATGAATCATAATAAAATTAAAAATTTAACATAAGTTTTAAAAGTTTTTCAAAGTAAGACAAAACAAGTAAGTTTTATTATAGATAAAGGTTTTTTCACAAAACCTACTAAAACGTTTTGTACACCTCGTTTTTTGTATACATATAAAATCGTGCAAATTCTTGAAACTATAAGTTTTAAAGAATAGTTCTTAAGTTTTAAAAAGGTGTCTTGTAGAATTCCTAAATTCACAAGTCACACATTTTAAACAAGGATTAAGATTGGAATAAAGGTTTAAGTTTAGTTTCAAAGACTTAAACAACCCCTATAAAATCTTAGATCTAAGTACTATCCACCTAATGGAACACCTCACTTGTTAAACAATATTCATATTGTAAGGATAAAGAACCTTAGATATGGATTCAAATCATTGCGAGTGTTAGGGTGCGTAAGGTTCTGTGATAATCGTGAGTCCCGGCGCAGAGCATCGCACTGTCTTAGATGGTCTGGTCTATTGTAACACCCAAAATTTTACACAAAAAAAAAAAAAAATTGTAGTACAAGATATTAAATTAAAAGGTCCCAATACTTGAATTATTAAATCCCAATAATAATCTCTTCATTTAAAATTGTATTTAATGCGGAAATAGTTTAGATAAAATAAAGTGTTTTAAAAATATTAAATGCTGCCCATATCAATACGGGAAAAATACAGTGGTCAACCGTCCACCTTCTCATTTTCGTTTGCTGGTACCTGAAACAATGTGGGGGAAAGTTTTGGGTCAGCTGGGAAGCTGAGTGAATAATCTCAAAATGCAAACAATTAAAACATATAACAAATGAGGGCACATCGGTGTACTCCTAATCAGAATCTACTCATTTAATTACACAGAATTATTTTTCTCGGATTTTATTACTCGGATTTTAATTTATATAGCGCGCTTGTGTGATTCGGGTCGATCGCCCCTCCTCACACCTCAGATAGGCGTAAGCCAAAAACTCAGACGGGAGTGATCCCAAAAACTCAGACGGGAGGTGATCCTAAGATAGGCATATAGCCAAAACTCAGATGTGTGTTATTATGTTTTTATCTCCTTAACATAATTATCTCAGATGCCCTAGCAAGTTGTAGCACAGAATGACTCTGTGCCTAGCTCAGTTACCCAGGCACAATGTCTCAGATCAAAATAAATAGTCAGATGCTCAGATACTCAGATAACATATCAAACTCAGATAACAAGTATGGTTCAACTAGTATAACACATAAGTCATGCATGTAAAACGTTAAAACTGAATACACGGTGAGAATACTCACCTAAAAAAAACGTAAGCTCCGAAGACCTCCACAACACTCTAAAATACTGCACGGCTAGCTTTTAGACGATCCTAAAGCACAAAAGAAAACCCGGATTAAATTTCACCCAAAAACTCAATCATAATTATTTTGGCAGCTTGCGTTGGCTTTACCGCGAAGGTCATAACTCTCAACCCGATTACCAGGATTCTGACTCATAACGGGTCAAACGTTGACCCGCCGAACGGCACGATACAGTGCTGAAATTCAGCAGTGCAGATCCGTATTAAAATGCCCATAACTTGAGAACCGTAAGTCCAATAAATTATTTAAAAATATGGGCGGAAAGGTAAAAAGACGGGCTACGGAAGTCTAGAAGACCCCGAGCCCAGAATCTGACCCGAAGTAGATCAAATGTTGACCCGAAACAGGCCTGCAGAAAGTTGTCCTGAAAACTCAGCACTAATATAACATATAACTCGAATAACAAACCCGACCTTAGCATCCCGAGCATCTACTGAGATACCCGAAACAGAAAACGCAGGGTCCACCGAGACTTGATTCGGTAAACCCATCAACACACAAACAATTACAATAACAAGACAAGAACGATACGAACAGTTAAAGAAAAGATTACGAGATTATACCCTACGTATCCATATGAAATAACCGAGTACCCTAGACGCACCGCATTACCACGAACCCGATGACCCATCCACTGCTGCATTTGCTTTATTTTTTTCTTTACATATTAATATTCATAAGTTCCTTCTTATTAAGCATAGAAGACTTGCTTGATCTCTAATTAATTCCACCTGCTTAAAAGAGGTGTCGACCAAAACCAAAATCTCCACCAAAACTCAGAAATATTACCACCACCTGCTTCTTCCTCTATTGTCGACCAAAAACCCAAAATAATATCACCGACTTTCCCATGTGACTAGATTATTTGCTTGTTTTCCCATTATCAATGATATTCAAAGAATTGCTCACGTCATCAAGTAATTTAATTTCGCCTACCATTTTTGACTTCCACTGGCCATGTCTCCTCTGAATTTCATAACTGATTGACGAACAAAGGCTGGACACGAACGACTATCTTTTGCTTGATTCTCTAATTAATCGCCGGCTCACCCTCTTGGTTGCTGTGTCACTGCTCTCCGGAGGAGAAGACACGGACAAGATGCTCTTTGCGGTGGCTGTTGCTCACGGACGATTGCTAGGGATTACGAGGGGGAAAGAAACGGTAGCATGAAGAGTGTGTCGGCAATTAGGTTGAAGGGCTAATGACGTGATCTTCTAATACCGCTCTACTAATACCATCCCTAAACAAAGCAACAAGCCCGATATGGTTTATCACTTGGGCCGGACCTCCACATAATTCACAAGGGGCCACTCTTAACATTCTTAATCCAAACTTAAGGCTTGCAAGTTTAAGGCCGAAAATAAAAGAAAAAAAAGAAACTGCTCGGCCCCTTTTCTAGGCTCCTAGGCGGTCTCCGTAATCAAAACAAGATAGAGGGTCTCGACCTTGGCCTTTGGCCGGCCTCAAACCGAACACGAACTCTCGGAATATTGAACGTCGCGATAATAAAACGTCACCTAATAACATAACTAGAATAATGAAACGTCACATAATAATCAACACACCATAATATGTGTAGCCGAAACATCACAAAATAAATCTAATACTCATGATCACGAAACGTCACACAATTTATCACGTAGAAAACTAATGAATAAATTAAATTTACTTTAATTTAAATTAATATTTAATTACTTAAAAATTCAGGACGTTACATCTATTTTGGTGATAATAGGGAGTCCCGGCCCAAAAAGTACTTGGGTAGAATAAACATACTAGACTTTATTACTAACTTAGAAATGTACAATTAGATTGTGCAAGGTTGTAATAAATTATAAGTCTAAAGATTCTATGACCCCTAGGAATCGTGTCAAGTCTTGATACGATCGGTAAGGATGTTACCTACCAGAAACAGCATGTCTCGTCGAGAAGTGCCCAAACCTTGCGGCGAGAATGTGATATATGGATCCTAGGCCTAAAATATAAATTATGGGTTTATAATATATTTTAGAAAATGTTTATTGATGATTACTAATTAAACTGGGTTTGATTTGTAGATGGCAGCAACAACCATAACGACACGTACCAAAAATCTCTCACTACGCTTGTTTCTAGAAAAGGGCGAATTGACTGGGTCAATGTTTCTCAATTGTAAGTGTGATCTTCGGATTATGCTTTGGTATGAGAGAAAAGGAAATGTCCTAGAAAAAGCAATACTCAGTGCTCCTACAGCAAATGCTAGAAATGAACTAGGACAAGCATATTACGCTTGTAGGGTGTTCAAATCTCGCAAGGTGGTTAAAGGATCATCGGTGAGTGCTTACATCATGGAAATGAAAGAGCACATGAATCATCTTGAATGAATAGGATACCCAGTACCGTTGCAGTTAGCAACATAATGATATTAAACTCGTTGTCAGATGACTATAAGCATTATATAGTCAACATGGAGCAATCCATTGATGAGCTACATTCCATGTTCATGACTACTGAGTTGATTTGGGGACCAAGTTTAAGAATGATCTCTTAGTAACCGATGATGGTAGTGATCAGGGAAAGAAGCGCAGTGGAAAGGGAAGGGATAAAACCGATCCCAGCCACGGCGTGCCTAAAGGGTAATGGAGTCAAACAAAAAGGTCAAGAAGGTAAAGCCAAACAAGGACCGAGAAACGGTGTCTTGGTTGTGGCAAGGGTCAAAGGGTAGGAGGCAATGCTTGCTCCTTAGTTGACTTGACCAACTTCTAGAAACTCGCTTCCTACTTGTAAAAGTTTATTACAAGTAACTCAACTTTAGCAATCGTTTATTGCATAAGATGATAAGTGAGATGACCGGCATGAGATGGTGATGATCCCACGAGCACCAAGATTTTATAATTCAGTATTAAGTAAAAGATTAGCGCGTGCCTCTTCCTTGGCGGACCTTACCAGGCATGAGGGCACCTACCAAGACGAAAGCCAAAGGTGAGTATAGTATTTTATGGATTCAGTAAAAACAATTTTATTTTATTGTTTGAATAATTTTTTTTTATTTTATGTTAAAACAAGGTTTTTGGTTTTAATCAACTCGAATCCATGGTTGAATTATATCGTGTGCATGTGTGATAATTACACTAGTCAAGGTTTATGACTAGATTGTAAGTCAAGTTTTGATTTACTTTATATTTCATGTTATATACTTGTTTGATTGTTGTATGAATGAATAATGTCTTGATAGCTCAAGGTATTTAGATACTAGTAATTAGAAAGTTTTTCTAATGAAAGTATTTAAAAGTTTTATGGAAGCATAAGGTTCAAAAGTAATTGAACTTAGTTAAAACATCTTAAGTAATAGTCATTACTTATGATAGTAAGTTTTAAAGTATTAGTGTTAATATAGTATGATTATATTGGATATAATCAAGATAGACTTTAAGAGTATTATTACAAGTCTTTTATACTTGTAATAAAGAATTTGATGAAGTCATAATTCCCTAATAGAAATAATTGGATATTCGTAAAATCCAAGTGAAATGACTTATACATTAAATGAACTCTTAAAAGGGACAAACTATATTAAAGTATTTAAGATTTAAAAGGTATTATTGCAAGTCTCTTATACTTGTAATAAATACATTATTTAATCAAGTCATAATTCCCTTATAGGAATAATGGATATTTGAGAAATCCAAGAAATGACTTTGGCATTAAGTAAAGTTCTTAAAGAATACTAATATGTTTAAGAATTGGAAGTATCGTCTCAAGTGTTTTATACTTGTTAGATACAGTAATCAATAAGGTCATGATTCCCTGAACAGGAATAGTGGATATTCACACATCCAAAGGATGATCTTAACTATTGATAGAATTTTTAAAAGATTAAACTACAAGTTATTGACTAGGTCAAAGTAGTAGTTTAAGTGATGCTTAAGTTCCATAAAAGATAGTGGGAGCTAAGACTAACATAGTTCATTAAAGATGTTAATGAATTTAGTAAGTTAGTAAGACATTAACAAAAGGGTTTACCAAGTCGTTAGCCAAAGAGTTAAGAGAAATAATAAATGATCATTAATTAGACTATTGCAAACCTAATAGCGTGATCACAAGTCTTGTGATTAATTATTGCATATCTAATAGGTTATTCACACTCCAGTGGATAACATAATCATTTAAGGAAATTTCTTTAACTAGTAAGAATATCTACAAATCAAGTAACTAAAAGAGGCTTTAGTTACAAGGATAATTTTATGAATTCAAGAAACTAAGGAGTAACTTTCCAATCCTCCTAAGTTTACCGAATTGCATAAAAGGCAAGACTAGAATATGTTCTAGATTGTTGCAAGAACAAAATCTAGCAAAGGCAAAAGAAATAGTATTCCTAAAATACTCGTCTTGGGTCTTTAGTTTAATAAGAATGATTGGTTTAGTGATAAAGTTACAATTAAGGTTGTAAGAATCATTAAGTAATCAACACGAACAAAAGGAATAAGCAATGATCCAATAATAATTCAGTATCTATGTCCAGTGAGGAATAATGCATGAGTTAGTATCATTGTTATTCAGACTTTGTATGTTTCACAACATCCATGAATAAAAGTCTCTTTATTCAAAAGATATAAATCCGTGACTACTCGTCTTGGTGGGAATCTTGATGGGACGTTAACGTCATCGCGATATTTGGTGGTAGATTCGAAGTTTTTCGAAGATAGCTACACAAGTTTTGTGTAAACCAAATATCGGTGATATTCTGTTGGAGCTCAACGAATATTGGATTGACCACCGTGACAATACTTCGTGGTTGAAAAGTTCAAAAGTATTGTTCACTAGGATTGTCCATAAGCCTGAGGTATTTGGTTCAAGATACAATGACTAATGTGCTTTGGTTCGTCTTAGACAATACTGAAAAATGTTCGTCATATGAGGCGATACTGGGTACAAAGGAAGTTTTATTTTAAATCGAAATATAACAAGATGGTAATTGCACCTCCTATTTAGGAGAGATATTTATGGGTCCTTTGACATGATGAGATAACTGGAAAGTGATGGCCATGCCCAAACGAACTGATTTGTTCTTTGTCGTTTATCACAACAGTTTGAATCAAGAAGTCATGAAATGATTTTGAGTACAGGAGTTGATAATTTCTACCATGCTCGTATTCATTATCACAAATATTGTGCTGCAAGGGATAAGCCTAACATAGTTGCCCAAGAAGTAGAGACAGAGTCTTCTTTACTAGGAGACGCTATTAAAGAGTTTTTCAAAAACTATACCTGGGTTACGTAAGCTGTTTTTATGGGGTTGGTTACCTACATGCCCATCTAGAAGGCCAATGTAGCTTGTATCATTAAGACAAAGGTTACGAACTTGCACAAGTGGGAGTCTGAAGGATTTATGTGCACAGTTAGTCAACCTATGATGATACATCCATGCCTACGAAACACTTATGAGTCACACCGGTGAGTGCATGTAATACGAGCAAGATATGCAATGATACTACGAAGAGGAATGATTCATAATAGTCATTATGAATCAGTAAAGTATTAAGTTAAGTTTAACTTATTACTAGATTAGTTTAACTAAGTAATTAATACAAGTACTTGTACATTTACTAGTTGAGTAAATATACAATGTGTTAATTATAGATTATCCATAATGTGATTTAAAGCTATTAAATCATAAAGTAATTAGATAATATTGTTGTATAAATTATATAAAGGTTATTATATAATTAATTATTAAAAGTATAAATACAAGTATATAATTCGTGTATATGGGTACCAAATTATTAGTGTATTGATACTAGACATTTAATAGTTAAGTGCGACAATAATAAACTAGTTAAACTATAAGGGATGGAAGTGTAAAAAGAAAGTTTAATTAAGAAGTTAATCTTAATTAAACTAGAAGGGTTTTAAGTGTTAGATCTTCTATTATAGATAGAAGGCTTATGGCTTAAACCTAATGTTGATTCCTTAGACCTTAATCACGAAATCCCCTCCCCATTTGTTCCTCCCGATCGGGCAAACCTCAAACACAAGAACACAAGCTTGTGTTCTTCGTGTTCTTCGTTCGTTCTTCGTGTTCTTCGTTCGTTCTTCGTGTTCTTCGTTCGTTCTTCATGTTCTTCGAGTTTCGAAGATCAAGGATCGTTGCAAGTGATCATCTAGAGGATCGCTCGTCGTGTTCATCGTCAGTGGATCTATCTTAAGCATTAACTAAGGTATGTTTCCTGGAACACACTTTCTTCCTCTCCTCTTGTTCGATCGAACGAGAACACCAAGAACCCTAGGGTTCTTGGTGAGTGTTCGACGAACACACACAAACTTTGTGTGTGTTCGAGTTTTTCATACAAGGTTTCTTTCTTGTTAATCTAATCTAGATTTCCAACATCCCAATGCTTTAGGGTTTAAGGATTAGGTTTAATCCCACTTCCGCTTTTAGGGATTAAATCAGCTAGTTGGTTTTAACCGGTCAAGAACAAGTTCATGTTCTTGGTCAGTATGGTCGAACCAAGCATGCTAGGAGGTCGATCCTATGGGTCGATCAGGTACAATGAAACCCTCAGGGACGTCATTGGTAAACTATCAAGGTAATTGGGAGCCCCCATCTTACCGAGATTCATAAGCTCTCCCCGTTTCTGGGTCGTCATGCTCACTCAACACTGGGTGTCTTAAACTGTGACATTCTACTCTTTGCGCAGGGAGGTACCACCCCAAGTAGACGTCTCATGCTCCCCCATTTCTGGGCGGTCTTATTTCGGATATCTCATTCAACACTTATGAGCCTCAGCTCCTTTCATCAAATTCATCACTATTTAGAATTCATCTATTCTAATTTATCATGTCATTCTCTTTACTTATTCAGTTCCAATATTGACTTTACCAAGTCCTTTACTATGTAAAACATATTTATCATTTATCAAAATCATATTACTTTAACTTCTCTTTGACTAGAATACTTATTTATTACTAGTCACTTTATACTTATTCTCCTAGTAATTCAATAACTACTTTTATTAGTATAATATACTAATCGATACTTATTACATAAAAATCATTGTCTCAAACTTTATTAATACATATTATTAATAATCTGATTAAATCATTATCTTTATTCATAGATCTTATTTATAAAGACTCAATAATTACTTTTCATTATCATAATCTTTTTGAAAATCATTAATCATATAGACATACTTAAATAGTCTATTACTTGCATTTTCTTATCTTATGAATCATATCTTTATTAAAAATGATTATTAATAAAGACTCCTAAAACATCATAGTTTTTAAAATCATTTGTTATGTACTCAGTAAAAGTCTTATGTACTCACCTTAGCCAAGCTAGCTCCAAATCGTGTCTAATAACACGAATCCTTGCTTTGCAACTTGTGAAATGTCACCAATCTTTAGGTCTTCTTGACCTACCATCAATATCATCACAATAACTAGTTATTATCCGTAACCAATCACTAATCAATCCATAACCACATTCCTAACCACCAAGTTCATCCAACTTGGTGGAATCTCAAACCCTAGGTCAAGATTTTCCATCAATAATCCCAGATCCAACTTTTACACATCGATTACAAGCTTACAATGAGTGTTCTACACTCATGCTAGATCATCTTCCCCAAAGATGATATGGTTGGTTCCCCAAACCACCATTTTTACCCATACAAAGCTCACAATCAAGGTAGATAAGCAAGATAATCAAGAATACTTACCCTTGATGTTTCAATCCTTCAAGATGGTGAAGATTTGAGCTCTTGAGCTCCAAAAATGACCAAGGATGCTCCCAAATCGGCTGCACTATGTGTAAGGTTGAAGGTGAAATGAAACCCTAGCCTTCACACAACTTTTTATACTTCAGAGCCACCTCGCGCCGAGCTCGCGCCGTGAAGTGACGCGGGTTTGCCTGTTAGTCGCCGCTCGAAAACGAAGTTCGCGCCTCGCTCGCGCCGCGAACTCTACGCGAAGTCGACGCGACCTTCTCGCGTTTCGTCGCTGGAATTGTTGTTTTGCTGAAATGCTTACTCGCGCCTGGCTCGCGCCGCGAGGTCTGTCTGGGTCAGTTTCTTGCCTTTTAAACTTGTTTCCATCCAAGTCTTGACCCTTACTTGGTTACACCAAGTCCCAAACATTCAAACACTCGATAAAACACAATGGAGACTCGATTAAATATATCCCCACCTTTATTCCCCAATATTTCCATTTAATTCATTAACCGAAAATTCCGGTCGTTACAGCTA
Organism: Calendula officinalis; assembly: GCA_963853835.1. NCBI lineage: Eukaryota > Viridiplantae > Streptophyta > Magnoliopsida > Asterales > Asteraceae > Calendula > Calendula officinalis. The sequence goes on along the minus strand of OY970828.1, from coordinate 26,699,689 downwards.
AGAACACGAATCCTAACTAAACTACTTGTAAGAGGTAGACAATAACAAATACTATCTAAGACAAGTATTGATCAACGAATGATCAAGCACAAGACCAGAAACCTTTGTTACTAAGATTCAATTCTCGAATCAAGTTACAGAAGGTATCACTGGTTGTTCACAATCTGCTCAAGGAATGATATCTGAGAAAGGTTCTAGCAAAGTGAGAACTTGTTGGGTGCACACGCGATTCGTTCATCAAGTCTTCTTTTTATAGTGTTGCAAATACCTGACAGCTACGAGACGTACGAATTAATCCACGTGTAAGGATTCCATTGGTGCAGAGGATATTTCATGCGACGAGCACTACTAACGGAATCCTGACAGTACTTTCTATCGTTTTATGGTCGCCGATATCTTCTAGAAGATATGCATAGAATTCCCTTTTGTCGGCGTCATACATAACTTGTGCTCTACTTGTGTCTTTCTGTGTCACTGAAACTTCAGACCTTTGTACACTTCAGATCGTCATGAGTCTTCGGATACTCATGCTTCTTCAGATGGCGGACAGCTTCAGTGACGTTCACTAAGAGTTTTGCTTAGAGAAGTATTTTTCCTCAAGGCTCAGCATTATTGTCAAGTGTACGCTGAACCTACCACAACTATCTGATCGGTTGATCAGTCTCTGATTACGCACAGGGAACTGATCGCTGCTTCAGTTGGTGAACATATAGTGTAGACAGGTAACTGAAATCTGAACAAATCAGAGTCAGTTACCCACAATTTGAAGAACCAATCTTCAGATTGTTTTCTAATTATTTGCCTGTTTGTCTTCATTAAATTTATGTCAGTGGGGGTTGCTTTTAGCGACCCAACATGATTCTACGTATTGCCAGTGGGGCAACCTATTTTAAAACGTTATGTCACCGCACTTTTTGTCATGTTTGGCATACGAAAACTGTAATTTATTAACTGAGTCTTAAAACCTGTAAATTCACTCAACATTGTTGTTGATCGTTTTTATGTGTGTTTTTTAGATAATTAGCCGTGGAGCTAATTTGCAGAACTATGTCACTACGTAAAATGAATGCCATGGTTTTGTGTCAAGAAGTAATATTTTTAATAGATTTCGATGTGAAACTTGCATTGTTTCCAAACGTTATTGTATTATGATTGTTTAAACGATGAAATGACATATATATATTTTGGTTGCACCATAATCATATGCCTATGTTTACCCGTGAGTCTGTGACGTCCATTCCTCGTTCTTCTACAAATCGTTTTTGGCGAGGTGTGACAAACATCTAGTTGAATTTATTGTGATTGACCGTTTATAATTATTAATGAATGTGGTTTAAATGTAATTGATTATTTATGTGGTCAAAGTAATGTATGCTTCAATTGGGAGGTCAAGGTAATATCATGAAATCACGGTAAATAGGCTATTGTGGTTAAACTAACATGCCAATGTTCAAAGACTTCAAATTCATGCTATTTAGCTCGTTGATTAATTCGTTTCTCCTGGAAATCAAAACATCGTGATAATCTAACAGGAACTTGCAGAACATGTAAATTGATCATATGATAATTCAGCAACATGAAATTGTCATAATTAACTGAAATGTCCTTATAATATCACTACAAAATATACAAAATTAATTATGGAAATTTTAAATGAAAGAAATTAAATTTATGGAAATTTGAACTTACAAGACAAAGAGTAGCATTTGCTTCAATATCCTGTTAGATGCATCTTTGCTACATGAATTTAAATAGGATGAAATTGAGAAATCGAAAACTTGAATTAGAAGCGCAAAATAAATTAATTGATATAATATTATAGAATACCCCACACAGTGCCTTCATACCACTGTTTACAACAAAGTTCAACTAATGACACGAAACTTCTCAATCGGATTTGTTGAGATGAATTTGCATAACCTGAAATCGCGTTACTTTGCTTGTACTTTTTAATTCGAATCGTTGATTTCCAACTGAGAAATTGATGCTTGTATTCTAACATCGAAATGAAAAAACGCTCTGGAAGTGTGAAACGAGATATTTAGGGTTGAGTTAGTTGAATAAAAAACTATTTTACAATCTGATAAGGATTGATTTCAATCCTTGTAAAATAGATAGGATATTGTAAGAACAGCTCACAATTCCAATCAATTGAAGATACAGCTTCAATTGATCTTAACAACAGCTCCCACAAGAACAGCTTTGTGGAACTCAATCAAGCTAGAGAGCAACTCTCGTAGTCTGCTATTTCATATATCTCATAAATGATAAAATGTTCATACAATCAGGAAAGGGTATATAAACCCCTAAAAGAAAGGTACAACTTCTAATGCATGACATACTACATATTCTAAACCACTAAAAATATGACACGTGGCAATAAGAAACTAATAATAATAAACTATATATATTAAGACTAAGATACTAAAATGACCCGTATCATTACTCCATTCTTCAAACAATCCTTGACCTCAAGGATTGCACGTCATGATCTTCTCCTCTCGAGATGTTCTCCAAATCAGTCTTTGAGACACATCTAGCAACATTGTAAAATGAAGATCCTTTCTGCAAACCCATTAATTCTCCCCAAGTCATCCACATGCGAATATGTACCATCAAAATCTTTATGGAAATAACTTTGAATTCTTCCTTTTGAGTTGTTGGCAGTAGCCTATTAATAATCTTGTGATTTCCCAACTTGTAAGTATAAACCGCCCATACCCATGTTTCAACTACTGAATTCGATTTGGTCTTAGGATAAGATGTCACGGGATTAACTTGACGAACACAACATAGCAAAAACAGCTCATACTCTAGACCATAAAGCTTATAGGAAGTGGGCTATGCTAACTGTTCCCTTGTTAGTGGTTCACTCAAAACTGATTGAACTGCATGTGAAATAATCTTGAACACATGAAGACCTCCATTACCACTTCTCTTTGTTGTTTCATTCAATTTTCGAACATAAAAAGGTGTTAGAGATAGACCAGCATCCAATACTAGAGCCTCAATTGGCATAGTTAAATTAACGACACCTTCTTCTCGACCGTGATCATCGTTTTTCACCCAATAAAGCTTTAAGCAACAGCAGAACCCACAAAGACGTTCTAGTGAGACATGAATATGAGTAGGAATTCCTACTTTCAAAAACCTGAACCTCCATTTCTTCATCAGGAACAAAACTAAAAAATGTAATTGTATTCTCATCTTCTTTAATAGTTGTTGAGGATAACTCAAAGAGAGCTTGCATACAAGGCTCCAGGAACTCATAATATGGGGATGACATTGGAACAAGACAATTAAAAACATTTTTAATGTCAACTTCCCTAGCCTTAGTTGATTCACACACAACTTTCATATAATTTCCTTCCAACTTATGTACAAATTTGGTTCTTGCAACATCAAAAAGATTATATAACATTGTAGTTGCTTTGATTTGGAACTTAACTGCCAATTGAAACGATAACCATAACCGCACCAAACATTCCCTTGTGGAGATATCCCTAGAGTTCTCAAACACACTACAAAATTCATCTAGCCAAAACTCATCGACATCCTTTATAAGATGAACAATGTCGCCTTTGGTTCCCCTTATGAGAAATATGACCCCATATTTTGTGCTGGCCCCACTTTTCTGGAGCTTCACTTTAATAAAATGTTTTATTGAATAGATTTTGGTCAAGAATCTATGCATCATCATCTTTGACCTAAATAATCTCAAATCAACAAACATAATTGGTTTGAAATCATTACTAATTGCCATTGAGAAATGGTTTCCTTTTTTCTTTTGCAACCCAAACGAACTCTCAAATGCACATTCTCCAACATCAAGTTGCAAATCAGATGTAATGTCAACTAAACCATATATCATTTGGAACCGGTTGAGCTCAATATAAGTTGTATCTACATTGGTCTTAGTAAATCGTGAGATAGGTGTATGTGAAGTTAGCTTGGTTATATTGTCTATACATGAATTCTTTTGTGAGGTGTGATTAGTGTAATCGGGTGGTTTTGGTGGTTTATGAGCATAACCAGCAAAATGAACATCATAAGTGTTAGCATAGACTGATTTCCCAACCCACTTTGACTCGGGACTTTCATCGAACACATTGTGTGCACAACCAAAAACCTCACTCTTTGAGCATGAACTGGTTACTCTATCCCTCCAGTTTGTATAGCTAACAGTGGCTGACTTCATAACATGACTTGGTGTCTTGGGATTTAGCAATTGATTTTTAAGAGTTTTGTATTGAAGGTTAGCCGCACTTACATTGTTAATCTGTTGGGAGTTATTCCCAGTTCGTGATTTCAATTCCATCTCGCTAACACGGTGTTCACTCAATTCCCATTTGATCTTCATCTTCTCTGATGTATCTACTTGCTTTTCTACTAGATAACCAATACTCATTGATGATGTATTTGAGTTATCCTTGCCATCTTTCCAAATAATCAGATCTGATTTTCCCATTTTAGTGACTGGATGATGAGGGTTATCTGATTTACTTACCACTCGTCTCTCTTCATCTCCCTTCGTTGACATAATTTGATCTTCATGTCCACCGAGCACAGCCGTATCTGCCCTGATTCCATTTTCTGCCCTTACGAAAACTTTCTTGTCATCTTCATACTTGAACCCTAACGATTCCAAATTTCTTTTCAGTTGCCTTGACAGTATGTGGATCTCTAAGCTCAACAACTTCAAATCAATAAGATCCATTCTTCACACAGGTAGAGGATGGAAGCTCTGATACCACTGATAAGGATTGATTTCAATCCTTGTAAAATAGATAGGATATTGTAAGAACAGCTCACAATTCCAATCAATTGAAGATACAGCTTCAATTGATCTTAACAACAGCTCCCACAAGAACAGCTTTGTGGAACTCAATCAAGCTAGAGAGCAACTCTCGTAGTCTGCTATTTCATATATCTCATAAATGATAAAATGTTCATACAATCAGGAAAGGGTATATAAACCCCTAAAAGAAAGGTACAACTTCTAATGCATGACATACTACATATTCTAAACCACTAAGAATATGACACGTGGCAATAAGAAACTAATAATAATAAACTATATATATTAAGACTAAGATACTAAAATGACCCGTATCACAATCGGTGATATTTGAAAACTTAAAGAAATTGAATGATCTTGAAAACTTACATGAGATATTGTAGGGTTAACTAATTAGTCGGTTTCCAATACCGAAAATGACTCCACATGATTGGAAACTAAATATTGTGTTACCCTAACTCTACACATACAGTTAATTGATTTTATTCCTATAAAAGGTGAGAACTTATCATTTCTCTTTCAAAATCTCAAAACTATTAAGATATATTTTTTAATAGTTTTTTAGTCTTTTTAATGACAGTTTTAAAGGGTTAACTAAGGCTTTCAGCCTAGTGATATTGGTGAAAAACATAAGGTGTTGCTCATGAACCATAGGTAATGGGTTCAACTTCCATCGTGGACAAATGGTTGAGTTTATTCCCCATAGGTGAAAGGTTCGAGGGAAATCATACTGCAACTTGTGGATGTCACTTACTAGGCTGAACCACTAACTTACCAAGTCGCCGTTCAAAAATAAAACGACTAAGGTAGTTATATGTATAAAACGTTTGTACTTTTATTGACGATGATTTATTCAAATTTTTGATAGCACATTATCGTTTTCGTTTTCGTTTTATATGACAGATTATTAGGCACAGTAACCTCATATTCCATATATAGACGTGGCACATGCTCACATAATCACGACGTACATTTAAATACCAAAAAAAGTAACCGTGCACACACAGCTTCTGTGTGCTTGTTTGCTATTTCTCTCATTTCTTCCCAAACAATTTTCTTCCTAATTCCTTTTTGTTTCAAAAACCTAATTTTGGATTCGTTACCTGCTAGGATTTTGACTTTTGTATAGGAAAATGATCTCCTTATGAGCATTGCATTGCATAGTTGATCGATGACTACAATAAGAGCAATGCAGTTCTTCCGAATCATTCATCGCTGAATTTCGTAGTCCTTAATTGAGCAACAGTCGTCCGTCATCTTCATCTGTTGATCGAGAGTAGGTTTGCTTTTAATCCAGCTATGGCGTCTGAAGTTGAATTTGAAAGTTCAGTATCTCTTCTGCAGGTTAGGTTTACTTACTGTCAAAGCCCTAATTCGCTCTTTTTTTTTGCTTATTGTGTGATATCTATTATCATATGATGATTATTGGATTGATATTTTTTGATTAAAAGTTAGTGCTGAGAGTTTAGTTTACATTGTTGGGGATTTTTGCTAATTGTAATTGGTTTTGGTTGTAGTTCATTAGCAATGAGGGACTTGTGGCTTCTCCAGAAGAAGAACTGAGGAGGAAGAATCTCATCGACAAGCTTAAAGAGGTAATAGTGGATTATTATTATTATTATTATTTTATTTTATTAATATATTTATATGAGAGTCTATCCAATGATGAGTATTATATGTATTGATCAAGAGTTGAAATTACAGATAAATAGATGAGTTTGCAATTTAAAGGCTACATTGATTCATTACGTGATATCTCTGTAAATACAATAACTGTAGAGAAAGTTGCTCATACTCTCCACCACTATATGTTTATAATGGAATTGTAGGAACTTTGATTGTGTTTTTGTTTGATTTTCTTTTGAAAATCAGTAAAAATCAAGTTCAATTCTTATCATTTTCATAGTAAGTAGTGAATTCGTGATCTAAAGAAAAGACCTAAATTACGTTGTATTCCACCAACATCCAAAAAACTAAAAGAAAGATATAAATTAACAGGAAAATAGTTACTATGGATATTCAATTCAATAAAAGCTGTCCAACATCTTATTATCTAATAAAATTTCATGTATTGATGATGTAGGTACTAATCACTTGGATCAAAAGAGTTGCCTATCAACGCAGGCTGCCACAACATGTGATCAAAGATGCTTCTACAGCAATCTTACCATATGGATCATATGGTCTTGATGTAAGCCTGTACTTTCATCTAATCTGTTTGCTGCTTCTTTTTTACTCAACAAGATTTTAATAGTGCTTAATGTCTTCAGGTTTATGATGAAGATTCCAACATTGATGTTGTTTGTGTCTGCCCTTCTTTTGCTTCTATGGAAGTGAGTCTTGGTTCTACTGTTCCAAAATCCAAATATATTTAGTATATATTAGATATATCATTAAAATATATGATTAATTTTTTATTTCTTTTTTGGGCAGGAGGATTTTTTCATAGTATTGTACAACATGCTTGCTAATAGATCAGAGATATCTAGTATCCATTGTGTTAAAGATGCAAATATTCCTTTTCTGCAGCTTACATGTGAAGGGATTTTGGTCAATTTGGCTTTTGCTAAACTTCAAGATACATCTGTTGCTGAGGTGAGCATGAATGATATTTTTTCTTTCAGTAAATAACATAAACCATCCTTGTGGTTTGTATGAAATATTTATTTGTCCTTAATTTGGAATCTTGTTTGAAATTTATAACATCAACGGTCCCTAATTTTGTAACTTGTGACATCAATGGTCCCTAAAAACTAAACGACCTTTTTTTCTTCGGGGACTGTTGGTGTTACAAGTTTCATAATCAGGGCCTATTCGTCTAAAAGAAAAAGTAGAGGGACAAAATATAAAATTCCATACAAGTCACAGGGATGGATTATGTAATTTTGTAATTTACTTTTGTTTCTATTATTATTGCAATATTAAATTATATGATTTTAGGATGTGGACATATCGGACCCGTCATTTTTAAAGGATATTGATGAAATAAGTTGGGTGAATTTGTCTGGAGTAAGAGCAAATAATAGCATCCTGCAGCTTGTTCCAGATGTTAAGGTACAAATTTTGTCTAAAACTGCCCCAAAATATTTGCTATTTTTTTATCTTCATTTCTTTGATATTTGACTTGTATTTTCCTTACAGTTGCTTTTTTACCTCAATAATTAAATTATTTTATTTCAGATATTCCAGAAATTATTATGCTGTGTTAAGTCATGGGCAAAAAGGAGAGGGGTGTATAGTGATGTAAGAATCTTTCCTTTATAACTTTTTTTTTTACATTTTTGCCATTTCTTTTGTTCTTTAAGACCCAAAAAACGGGCCCCATTTACTTATGCATATGTCGATTTAGTTTATGTTATTATCTCTAACCGGTCAAACGGGCGGGTCAAACATCGCGTTTATGTTATGCATATTTTTGCAGTTATTTGGGTTCTTTGGGGGCATTCACTTGGCTGTTTTAAGTGCTTTAATTTGCCTAAAAAATCCAAGTCAAAGTTTGGTCAACCTGATTTCAATCTTCTTCAAGACATTTGCCCTTTGGCCTTGGCCCGAACCAGTTGCTCTAGAAGAAGGATCTACACCAAACACACCTGGCACACGAGCATTGATGCTAATCCAGTTGCCAAACACCCCAGATGAATATTGCCATTCCAATATCACTGCAAGTACCTTTAACAAGATTAGATCTGAGTTTCGCAGAGGATATCGTCTCACTCAGGTACATAACTTATTTTTCCACCCGACCCGTTTAGTTTTCGACCCGGCCCGTTTAGTTTTTATTTGTTGCAGGATCCTTTGAAGCCAATGGGAAACCTGTTTGAGCCATTTCCTTACTCAAAGAGTTACATACGGTTTATAAAAATATGTATTTCAACTTATAATAAGGAAGATAATCTTGGGGCTTGGCTACACTGGTTTAAATCACACATACACACTCTTCTACTTAAGGTAATTATCTCATAATTATAGCCAATGTTGTAAAAATCAGTCTAGGCGGTTGTCAAGGTCAAGGTCAAAATGGGTCAAGGTCAACGAAAGTCAAACTTACTTGAAAACAAATTAAAAGCCAATTTTTAGGGTTTTAATTGACTAATTTAGTTATTTTGTTATGAACTTACGGTAAGCCTCTTAATGATTCACTTAATCCGAAAGATTCAGAGAGTTTGATAAGACCTGCCTCTGAATCAAAAATTGAACATGTTCCGCCTCTTAATCGGACAAATGTAAGAGGAAGTCTATTCAGACATCTGCATCATTCAGATGCTACCTAAGAGCACCTAACTAGTTATTTTGTTAGGATATTGCATTATTGCTAATATATTTATTTATATAAAAAATAAATTCATTTGTATTTTATGGTTATGGTACCCACCTAGAAACCAATTAATCACCACGAACAACGATTAATCGCACCTTGGTACTGCCGACTGATTTTTACAACCTATTATAGCATTAAATTTAGAGGGATATATTAGTAAGTTTGACCAAATAGTTAGTTATTTCGGTTATTATGACAGCTGGAGGAGTTACATTCTTTATGTGATCCAAACCCTAGAGAATACATTGACATAAGCATACGAGTCCCAAACGTTGTTTTCTACTGGGGGTTAGTTCCTGGCAGGGGGGATAACTTAGATCTAAACATTGCAACACAACAGTTTATGAACAAACTCAGTATGGGTTACCAAGGTAACCTGGGTCGGTTAACTTTAACCATGGTTCAATCATCACAACTTCCAAAGGTTTTGGAGCTTGCAGATAATCATATTAAAGAAGAGCTAAAATTGTCATCAAACGTTAATTATCATCATCGAATGACACCGGTGTACTCGAAACACGTGGCTGATTATGTTGTTGGTTATATGGCAACTGAAGGAAATCCCGACCAACTGGATGATGGTGATTCGATGAATTATGTCCAGTTTTAATATGGATTTTTCTTTTGCCCTTGTGCTTCTTCTTGTTTTTTTTTTTTTTTTTTACACTGAGGGCATTAATTTTGGGATTATATATTAATGGGAGAGACTAGAGTTGAAGTATAAGTTTGTTAAAAAAAATATTATTTTGGATGTTTGTACATCGAGTTATATTTTTTCATTCGAACTGAAATCCATCATTACCACTTCTTTTTGTTATCCTCTTTTTTTATTATTTTTAAGGCATTCCGTAAAATAGTTGACGGCTTCGGTTAATTAATCAGAAGGGTTTGAATAACTTCTACTTACAAAAGAGATTTCTTTAAAAATAAGAATCCTTTATGATATGAAATGGATATTTGGTTTTTTTAAAAGGAGCCTCGATACTTCAATGTAATAGTCCAACTAAGCCAACCATAAATTTCCCAATAGATAGAAGTCGGACTACAACCCTCAGATTTAGGTATTTGAGATCCCCAAGTGTGACAACCCTCAAAATATAATATTTAAACCGGGCAATTATTGTAACCCATTTTGTGTTGTTACAATCATCTCAATGATAAAAGCATTTATTTTTATCATTTTAGTCTAGCAAAGAGACTCATATCATGTGTATCTAGTACATACCATCATTAGACACACATTGGTGATTCAACCGAAACCGAAATTATAAAAATTATTATAATTTATAATGACACTTTAGCTCAAACTAAGACGAATTTTGTTTACATAAAGCACTATACACGATTTAATCTATGTATAATTAATGAAAGTTTTATATACAAGTACATGTACCTATTAAATAATCAAATTTTGAACTTCATATAATTCCAATCCTGTCCCACACGTGCATATGCTAACCATCCGATTTTTCCTGAAGATTTGAAGATACCATCGAGTCCTTATCATCAGTTCCTTATTAGACTCAAAATAACCAACCACTCTTCATCATCACCTCCACGTAATCACTCAAAAAAAAAATCCATCTCTCTCGTGACCTTACTTTCATTACGTACCAGAAACGCAAGAGATAAACCACACCATCACCTAACCACCTCCGGCGACACTTTCTTGATCACCTCGCTTGTTTTCCTACACTTTCCGTAGATCAATTTCATTCCGGTGAAGGTATACAATTTTTCTTTTGATCACTCATTTATGTGTATTGTCATCTCGTTTTTCACATCCGATGTTTTTCTTCTGTTCAGTTTTCCCTCGCCACATACGGTAACTAGAAACGTTCTCAGCCGGCGGTCACCTTGTTTTCCGGCGACAGTTTGACGTCCCAACAATCACCGGCACTCGGTTTTGTCTCGCTCGCAAACGAGTTAGTATGTCTGGGTGTTTCAAAATTATTTTTCCGGCAAACTTTTCATTCGCCGGCAGCCTTAGAGCCTTAGAGCCATTTTCTGAAACATAAACTTAGCTTATAAACCAAAACATCTTTTTTAAATTATTAAGCCCAATTCGTTAGCTGGCCCGCAAGTCCAATTATTTAAGCTAAATTTCAAGCAGATTTTATATTTTCAGTTAAGTCAATTATTTATTATTTTTAACAAATTAAGTTTGAACAAATGAAATTACGTAGATAGTTGTAACAAATTATGATTTGTTTATTATTTTTAAATATATACGTAACTGTTTGTCTAATGAAAATTATTTAAATAATAATTTATTTTAATAACCATTCTTTATATCACAAATCATTTACTTAAACACGAGACAAATGTATAGCTACTTTTCAAACCTGTCTAAATTTATCAACCTCAATTTCAATAGTAGACCAACTTAAACGAGTCACAAACATATCGCTCGAGTCTAACTTCCCTCATGGAATCATTTGTGCATCATTTAGTTTAGGCGTGTCACTTAGACCGTCACTTATACATTTATTATTATGCGTATAGGACGCTAGGATCATTGTGGTTGGATACCGCACATTATTGTCTATGATTTTGGCTGCATTGCATCAGGTGAGTCCACAGCCCCACTTTTTACCGAATTTTATTTACTGCTTTTACAACTTTAGGGTGAAAAACATTTCAAATGCTTTTATAAACATTTTTATTATCTATCAGTACGTATTTAACAATCTCACTGTGACTGTGAGTCTACAGCCCCTCATTTTACTCTTTCTATTACATTTGTAACTATTTTTGGTGAAAAACATATCAACAGTTTTATAAATATTTACATGCTTTACAACTGTTTATTTTACTTATTATGATACATATTTCAAAACATGACAATCAATCCTTATGCTCAGACTAAGTTTAGGTGTAGTGCATAACAACATCATTAGATGCTTACACACATAATCATTAGCTAGTTGCGACTAGGCCCTGGATATGCAGATAGTACTATCGGTTGATACTCCCCTCCCACAGTGTGATCAAATCAGAGAGTGTATATCTTAGATACAGTAACATCATTTAGAGTTGGTAGTTTTGGTTATGGACTTAGGGTCGGCATTTCAATAGATATCAGTCATGATTTTTCTACATACTTATATGTTTCTACATATCACTTATTATCATACAGCTTATGCCATGGTTGGTACATGAAAACTTTGGATTTCAACTCACTTACAAACGTTATATCATCATACAATTTATGCCATGGTTGGCACATGAAATGTTGGATTTCAAATTAGTTTAAACATTATATCATTACACGATTTATGCCTTGTTGGCATACAAAAACTTTGGTTTTCAAAACTCATATCAAACCTGTAGATTCACTCAACAATTTTGTTGATTATTTTTCATATGTTTTTCAGGTAATTAAGTTGAAGCATGAGTCATATTAGCATTGGATAGCCAGCATGCATCTGATCTTAAATATTTTAAAAGTTTGTGTTGTTAAATTCTACTTTGATATCAATACCAAATTAAAATTGATATTTCCCCATGACATTTCTAATTTAAATCAAATTTTCTTTGATTTTAGCTTGACCAAATTATAATCACATATATTTTTTGTCAGTCTCTAAGGATATTATTATTATTATTATTATTATTATTATTATTATTATTATTATTATTATTATTATTATTATTATTATTATTGCTGCTAAAAACTACTCCCTCCGTCCCTAAATAAAGTTCCATTTGTGTTGGGCACAACATTTTAGGAGATAGTTAGTGGTGGAGTATTTGGTATTACTTTTGAATAAAATATAAGGTTTGATTGGAGAGAGAAAGTGTTTTAAGAGATAGTTAGTGGTGAAAGTATTGGTAATAATATTATTATATTAAGTGGGTCCCTTAAGTTTTAGAAATGGGAACTTTATTTAGGGACAAAACTTGAAGGTGAAATGGGATTATTTAGGGACGGAGGGAGTATAAATTTTCTAATAAATTAGTTATGCAATTGTGTAATCGAAGCGGTAACTGAATTTGAACATCCAATATTGCATGATCAATTTAACTTTTTATAACAAATACTCCGTATAAAATTTATTATTAATATTATTATTATTATTATCTATAATATGGTATTATTAAGTAAAATATTAAAATTTATTAATTAGACTATTAAAAGCAAAAATTTTACTTTAATCATGTCAAGATGTAAATTTGTAGAGTAATATGTTAGGTTTACAAATATCTTAAACTTTAATAGTTATCGAAATAATAGTTTTGAAAATTCACTTTTATCTAATAATAATTCCCTTAAAAAAATATAAAAACAAAAAAACTGGTAAAATAAGTATAAAATATAATTTTAATTACTTATCGATATCATATACTCTAGTTAGACAATTTTGTTTATTAAATTATCATACGACAAAAGATAAATAAATTCAATTCCTTGCATTTACTAAATCAGTTTTGAAAAAGTAAGGTTTTTTAAAGTTGCACTTTAAATTTTCTAATCTATCAAAAGATAAATAAATTCAATTCCTTGTATATAGGGTAGTATAATATTGATAATTTAGTATATGTGAACAAATATACACAATTGAGTTTGAATAGACTTGAGGAAAAATCAACTAAAGTTGACGACACAGAACTTGCGTAATTGTTTTGTGCACTCCATGTTCTTTTCAATTACAAGAATCTGCCAATTCTATCAAACATCCTGATTCATAATTGATGTATCTATAGTTTCAATCCCTATAACAGAAATTTGGGTTGCAATCAACTATTTATATGAATTTTTTTTAAAGTGTGTTTCCGTTATAACACTCCTTGAGATTACTGAACTTTGCTAGTAATGTACGCTACCTAAATGTTTCGGTGATCGTTTCCGAACTATATATCCTCTGGTCATCTGATAAATGTTTCACTAAAGGAGAGATCAAACTAATGGCTTCTAAAAAGTTATTCATAGCTCTTACTAATAATAGCTCATTATCAAATGTTATTTAACTGAATGTAAAATCCCAGTTCTAAGTCAATAAACACCTTGGTAACATATAAGCTAATTTAAGACCAAAACTAGAGTGCGCATCAAATTAACCAAGACATTCCAAGTGTTTCTTTTTACTTGGTATAATGATTAAAATACTTGTTTAGTTCTAAAATCATTTGACTTGCATCATCGTATTAATATTAATATTAATTAATTATAATCAATGAACAAAGGCACATGAAAATAGAAGGTCAAAGGGATTTGGCCCCTGACATCCAATAAGCAAGTGAAAAGAGGGTGGAATTCTATTATTGCAAAGTTTATGGATCTAATTCACATGTATTTATTTGATCTGATTATAAATTATAATTACAAGTGTGAACTATAACCAACCCACCATACGCTCTGCTCGCCCAGGTTGTTTTCTAGGGGGATGGGGTGGGGTGGGTACCCCATGGGGGTATAAGGAACAATCCATGAGGGTGAATAAAAACCTGACCCCATTTGAAGTTGAGGGTGAAGGGTATAATTGTAATTTACACTGCCATTTTATCTCTTCGAAGCATAGTCTGTCCAAACCCAAGTTATGGCTGTCTGCTCATCTCATCTGATCTGACCCTGTATAAAATGCCATACCAAAACCTCTATTATGTATGATGGATGCATATGCATATGCACATGCATGTCTTCAACATCACACACTTCCTTGTTCTATTTTTCTAATACCTAAAATACCCTTCTATAATTGGCATGTCTAAATTGGTGTGTAAACGAGTCGAGTCGAGTTCTGCCAAGCTCGATCTCGACTCGTTAACTAAAACTCGAGCTCGAAACTCGACTTAATACTCGACGAGCTTCAGTTTTTAAGCTCGAACTCGACTCGGTGAAAGCTTGACTCGATTCGGCTCGAAAAATTTTGATTTTTTTAAAAGTTCACGTTTTTGTTGTAAATATGTACATGGAAAAGGGTAAAGGTAATTATGTACTTGGAAAAGGGTAAAAAAGTAATTGTGTAAAAGCTCGATAAAGCTCGTGAGTCTAGCGAGCAGTGTATTTTGGAACTCGAACTCGGCTCGAAGCCCTACTCGAGTGCTCGAGCTTGACTCGGTTCACAACGAGTAGATTCCGAGTATTCTTCGAGTCGGTCTCGAGTAACTCACGAGTTGTCTCGACTCAATTACACCCCTATGTCTAATCCATTTAGGAAATGATACATAGGAAAATGCATGGAGGGTAGAATAGTCCTTTTACATGCACCAATGTAACTTTCACAAGAATGTCTTCGTGATGAGATACTCTCTCTTTAGCCATGAAAATTGCACCATGTATCTTAACCCTTTGTCTAGAAATGATCAATTTTTACACCATACTTTTTATTATATTCATCATATTAATATGATTGTATAGTTGTGATATGTTAACCATAATTTTTGTAAAGTCCCGAGGAACAAATCTCAGCACTTGGATCAATCAACCACAAATTACCACCAGAATGACATGTGATTCAACACATCAACACCACCACCACCCCATGCGTATTAAATCACATGTGATTGCACACCAACAACGACGACCACCACCACCCCCTGTATATTAAAACACATGTGATTCAACACGACCGACCACCACCACCACCACTACCAACCTTTGTCGGCCACCATCTCCACCATCAGTAACCCCTCGCAACCGTCGGCTGCTTCCAATCACATGTGACTGCGAATCCAATCACATGTGATTGCGCTGACCGGAGGCGGCGGCCGGCGGCCGGAGGTGGTGGCCGGCGATGGTGGTTGCATATTGAATCACATATGATTTGATGATGGTGGTGTTTAAAAGATCTTTTGATCCAATGGCTTAGATCTGTCCCTTTGGACTTAATAAAAAATCAAAGACCTTCTTAAACGCAACTCTTGTATAGTTAGCTGTAAAATTTATATTACATGGTGTATGAGATAAAAATTGTTATGTAGTAATGAATTCACTTTGTCTAATGACCAGAAAACCCTTAGAAAAATTGCTGCCGTTTTTTTATGAGACATAAGTAGTGTGGTCGTTGAGGGGAGGAGGGTAGAATGGTCTTTTCACATGAACCAATTTATCACCAACAAAAACACGTAAACTCACACATGTTGTGACCATTAAGCAAATAAGAACCAAATCTGAAACTTATAAGTGATATATTAGAAAATTGAACCCAAATAATATATATTGAAATCAGATCTTGATTATTGTTGACTCCAATACAGATGAGTAAACTTATTAATTTTTAAAAAGAAAAAACAAAACAAATCAACTAACTCAAATCCAGCTAAATTGCCGATTGCTCATACCTATACATATATTAGTATCTTTTACTATACACTTAGTGTACTCTTCTTATTCAGCTACTGTAGTTTACCCGAACCCGAAATCTTTTCAAATAAACTGCAAAATACCAATAAAATCGGATAATTAGATTTCGTTTAAATTACAACCTTTTGTGTAATGAAGAGTTTATAACGAGAAAAATAGAGTTAAATTCCATACTTTGAAGATTTAGAATGAGGTTTAATGGAATCACTAGCAGATGGATTAAGTTGATCCTGTATAAATACTAAACCGTTATCGTTTGTTAGAGGTGTAGAAGTTACACTCGAATTTCTGCATGACATTCCTGCAAAATTTATGTAAATTTTATGATTTTAAATTATATTGATTACGATAAAAAGTAGTAATTAACTAACGATTAAATTGCAATTTATTACCTTGGAGAAGTAACATTAAGAAGAAGATAAGAGTAAATAGAGTAGCAAACAAGCTACCACTCATTGATGAAGATGATGATTTTAAAGCTTTTTTATGTTGTAATGCTTTCATTCGTTCGATTCTTGCTCTTTAATCATAGCAAGTTCTGCAAGCTCTTTAATAAGCTTATGATCAGCAGCATCCAATGAAAAACCTCTAGGAGGTCTTGGTGGTTTTTTTGCACTTGAAGCCTTTTTAGGTTTCTTTTTCCCCAAGAAATCTCCGACTTTTTTTACTTCCAAATTTGAGTCGATCACTATGTTCACATTCTTCTCTGGCGGATTGATACTTGATTCCATTGGATTATCATCCGTACTTGTTGATTGATTGCATAATTTTGTGGTATCTTTTTTATTAGGGCTTGTATCTTCAGTACCACTCTCGAGATCAATGACAAAATCTTCATCCATTTGAGCTTCGGATTTTAACTAAATTGTTGGAATCTGGAATTTGACTACAAATAGACAAAACTTATGTTGCAGCCTGCAGGTACTGATGATCCTAGAATTTTGAATTTTTTTGTTGTAAAGCTCAGAATGTCTCAATGATGATAGAATCCTGGATGCAAAACAGATTAAGATGATTATATTACGTGAATTTAACGACCGCAATTTGAGCTAAAAATGCCAGCTATGTAACAGTAATCAAAAAGCAAATGAAGTAGGTGTGTGATTGATCAACGCGGTTATTTATAAAATTATAAATTATATCAATATCATTTAAGTATTTAAAAGTGGTGAAATTTTGGTCTAATATGAAGTTAAAAGTCAAAATTGAGCGAAATTGCTAGCTGTTAATCACAAAATAAAGCAACGAATGTCAAACAACCAGTGTACACAAAGTAACGAATAATCAAACAAAACTTGGAGAGAAATCAAGACATAATTGAGTAGAATTGAACTAAATCTGAAGAAACAGCAACGCGTAGATGAATTCAAACACAATTATACGATTAATAAGACGAATTAAATCATTTTTTTGAGTAGTGACAATAACAGTGATTATGTGGTGGTAGAATTAAACAAATAAAAATGATGAACAGTACCTTGTATAAACAAAATTGAAGGCCTAGATCCAAAATTAAAGTGAAATCAAAGGATCTCTCTCCTCAATTATGCATAGAAAATCAATCGGAGAGCGACTAATTTGAAGGGTGGAGTCGTTATATATACGAACCAGCGCACGAGGGTATATTAAGGATTTGTGGACAGTCCAGAAACTGCCCAATTAGTATTTAGTTTTTTTTAACTCAGATTATTTTTTCACAAATTACATGTAATAACATTTTCTAAGAAAAATACTATTACTATCAATATTATTATCAATAATAAAATTATATCGATAATGTTTCTTTAATAAATGTAAATGGAGACAACAAGTAAATTAAATATTAATGGTATAAATACAAAAAATAACTAGGATATATTCCAATTTTTATATAGAAAAATGTTATTCGTGGTTAACAACTATCTTATGTATTGTTATTTGTTACGCTCACTTTCTTTCATACCTACAATTCCCAAATATCTCTACTATATTATAAAGGGTTACTCCTTCCATAATTAGGGAGGCTAAAAATTAAGTCAACACACTTACTAATTATATAATTATTTGGTTTTCAAAAAATTTGCATTAACCTGGATTCGAACAAGGGAGCAACTGGTTAATCGGCGTGCTTGCTAACCAACTGAACTAGAAAGGAGCACATTCTCTTTTTGATAATGAATAAATATAACCTAAATTACTGTGTCCTTGAACATTACTGCCTCAAAACCCCGAACGGCTCCTCGATTCCCCCATTGCTTCGGTTCCTTGAACCTTGCACGTGTACCAACACCACCGATTCTCTCACCGCCCAATCCTCTTCTCATCATTTTTCAATCAACTGATGATGCCCAATCCTCTTCTCATCCATTTTCAATCAATTGCTGCTGCCCAATCCTCTTCTCATCCATTTTCAATCAATTGCTGTTGCCCAATCCTCTTCTCATCCTTTTTCAATCAATTGTTGCTGCCCAATCCTCTTCTCATCCTTTTTCAATCAATTGCTGCTGCCCAATCCTCTTCTCATCCTTTTTCAATCAATTGCTGCTGCCCAATCCTCTTCTCACCCTTTTTCAATCAATTGCTGCTGCCAGTCCTCTTCTCATCCTTTTTGAATCAATTGCTGCTGCCCAGTCCTCTTCTCATCCTTTTTGAATCAATTGCTGCTGCCCAGTCCTCTTCTCATCCTTTTTCAATCAATTGCTGCTGCCCAGTCCTCTTCTCACCCTTTTTCAATCAATTGCTGCTGCCCAATCCTCTTCTCACCCTTTTTCAATCAATTAATGCTGCCCAATCCTCTTCTCACCCATTTTCAATCAATTAATGCTGCCCAATCCTCTTCTCACCCTTTTTCAATCAATTGCTGCTGCCCAATCCTCTTCTCACCCTTTTTCAATCAATTGCTGCTGCCCAATCCTCTTCTCACCCTTTTTCAGTCAATTGCTGCTGCTCAATCCTCTTCTCATCCTTTTTCAGTCAATTGATGCTGCCCAATCCTCTTCTCATCCTTTTTCAATCAATTGCTGCTGCCCAAACCTCTTCTCATCCATTTTCAGTCAATTGCTGCTGCCCAATCCTCTTCTCATCCATTTTCAATCAATTGATGCTGCCCAATCCTCTTCTCATCCACTTTCAATCAATTGATGCTGCCCAATCCTCTTCTCACCCCTTTTCAATCAATTGCTGCTGCCCAATCCTCTTCTCATCCTTTTTCAATCAATTGCTGCTGCCCAATCCTCTTCTCATCCTTTTTCAATCAATTGCTGCTGCCCAATCCTCTTCTCACCCTTTTTCAATCAATTGTTGCTGCCCAATCCTCTTCTCATCCATTTTCAATCAATTGCTGCTGTCCAATCCTCTTCTCATCCTTTTTCAATCAATTGCTGCTGCCCAATCCTCTTCTCATCCTTTTTTCAATCAATTGTTGCAGCTTCAGCTCCGCAATCACCTCTCTTACTCCTCCATCTTCTTCTACTCCTAGATAATCACATAAAATGTCGCAACAGCAACAACAATATCCGGGTGCGCCTACACAATATCATCACTCAAATTTCCGTTGCTCGTCCTACATCGTGATTATGCCGACCACCTTGACGTTGGGGAGAGTTAGGGTCTCGGATTTGCCCCTTTACGACGCTGCGCCTACACAATGTTAGTTGAGAGCGGTAGAGGCATTATACGGTTCAACAGTCATGATTCGCAACCCCTCTTCCATCGTCGAGTCGTTTCATTCATATACGAAACACATAAGTTATTCTATCTAAAAACCCTAATTTTCCTCCTATCGCTATTTTATTCGTATATGCTAACATTCTCATTCTCATTTTGTTTATTGTTTTTTCTTTAATTTGTTGTTTCAGTGGACGAGCAACTTAACAATACCTTTCAGGTCTATGTTTCTCCGTTTCAATTTCTAATTGTTTTTATCATTTTATTTGTTATGGGTCTGAATGTTTATCAAAATCATGTGATACCATTTGCTAATTCATTATCATTTTGTGCTGATCTGAATCACTTTATTTGAATCAGAGGTCAACATTTAGACTCACTATAGTAAATTGTTTTATAATTCAGTGTAGTGAAAAGCTGGGCCCAAGTCTTGAATTAGGTAGTTTTGCTGCTGGGATGATGAAATTAACTACTACTGATCTTGTTCAACATATTCTTCAATAGTTGTATCTAAACAATCTAATTTCTTGAATGGAAACTGTTTTTGCGGGTCAACTCAACCTGAGCATTTTTCGACCATTACAGTTTATTTAACATCTTTTTTAGTTTAGAGTTGATTTTGATTCAGGTTAAACCGGTTAATAACTTTTTTGCATCTTTTCTTGCAAGCATTCGGATGTTGTAATAAAGACTTTTGTAGTTGCTACAGTAGTCAATGGATTTTGATACACTAACAAGGCTGCACTTTTTGTAAGTTATATTGTGTATTGATTGTTCTGTTATTGGTCCGTCGGGTTTTGTTGACAAATGTCTTATTTTTACATTTTTGTAGGTAGCAATAGCAATGTTCTGGTGCAGATTGGGAAATTGGCTAATTAACCGATTTGCAAAGGAAGTTGAAAACCGGGTTTTGGAACTCCCAACTCATTACTGTGATTTAGGGCTTTTAGGCATCACGTTCTTTTCGTTATGTTTTCTTTCTGAAGCAGTTTAGGGGTTTTACACACAAATATCTATCGGATTTCAAACGCTGAGCATTTTAGATTGGGTTCGAATTTTGTGTTTGAATTGGTTTAATATTTCAAATTTTCTGAATTTTTTAATTAAATTGATTACTTTTTAGGAGTATTTGTTGAAAGTGATTCTGATTTTTATGTGTGAAATAATTAGTTTCGTTAAAACAGATGTTATGCAGGCCTGCTGTTGAGGTACGATTTATAATTCGGTATTCCAATTAGGAGTGTGCATTTGGGCTGAAAAAACGAACCAAACTTAAACCAAAAAATGTAATCTACTCGATTTCTGGTTTTGAAATATCATGATTTTTTTATTACAGTCCTATTGGTTTCATTCTGGTCCTTGTATGGGGGTGAGCATTTTAAATTCATAAATACATTAAGTAACTTAATATTTTGCAAACAAAAGCAAGTATATATTAATAATATGGTTACTTTTGTAGTTAAACAGTCTTTTTACTGAGAATTATGTGGATGAATGGGCTGATCATTGACCGGGAGTTATGCGGATGAGTGGGTTGTTCCTTGTTTGATGGCTATAGCGGGATTAAGGCAATTGCAATTAATTATTTTGTTATAGGAATCAGGATTACTAGAAGGCCAAATTCAAGTTGATTTAAAAAAAATGTAGAGACTTTACTATCTTAATGTTTCGATGTGGTGATGGTGAAAGAAATTACATATAATTATCATAGATTTTTAACCCTTAGAACTTTCGTCTATTTCACTTTCGGTCCAATTGACATACTTGATTCTAGATTTACACTTTATTTCTTCATATTGAATTATTAATGTTTTGTCAATTGTTGTCATTTGGATGACTTGATCTGGATCAACTAAAGATGATGTAAGGATAATGTTTACTAATATAACATTTTGCGGCCGCCGCGAAATTTAGTTACTAGGTAATCATCGCCGCATTGCGCGGGTACCTGCTAGTAAAATCAAACATCACCTTATAGAAAAAAATATATCTAACACCACATTTATTATATATCTAATCATATACCTACTATTGCCTGACTTAAATTCACAACCTTTTTTAGTTGAATAAATACTATTATATATGCCAAAAGGTTTAGCATCTTTTATAAATTGTTTTAAAATAATAGTGTGAATAATTGGAATGTCTTTATACTGTTTGTTGGATTGCCTTATAAAAAGTATATGCATTTTGAAGGTTTTTTAATACTAAAATAAAATACAATAATAAGCTTCTAAAACAAAAACAAATTCTCAATAAGCAAATAATCTAGTAAGACCATGTAACATGTATGTGCTGTGTACATAAAAATGCAATGATAGTTGAGTTAGTCCAGACAAACTTATAATAGTTTTCAGGATTTATGTTATTAAATAATAGTTAAATTTTATAATAAATTTCAGTGAAGTCATTGAAAGTTCTGTTTCTCATTATTTAAAACTATTCTCTTGTTCTGAAACTGTAAGTAACCCATTAAAAATGAGTGGCCTACATAGAATTGTTACGAAATTTAGTTACAGTATTATTTAGAAATAATCAATAACTCTTTTAAAAATTCCACAACAATGACCTACTAGATTGGAACAATATTGTTATTTAAATTACTATTTAATAATTTTCTATCGTGCATTTATATATTGTTAGGTAAATTATTATAATCATAAAAGTATTAATGAATGATCAGCACTTAATTAACTTTACCCTTCAACTATGACCCTTTTAGGTTGCTAAAAAACACTTGTTCAGATAGATAAGATTTTTAGGAATGCTTGACACGATCTTGGAAGTCAGAAAGACAAACACTTTACATGTTAAATCCCAGATTGACTTTATTTTCGTTCTAACAAATTTAATCTATGGACTTAATGGAGTTATTAGTTATAATAACTAATATTTAAATAGTTTGACTATCAAAGGTCAAAAATTGTTTTTAATTAGTAATAATACATTTATCAAGAAGATGAATAGTAACTTCATCCTATTGGTCCATCACATAGTTTTGCTTACTTCATCCACATGCAATTCGTTTTTAATTGTATTTGGTTAAAAGTTTCTTGAAATTACATAAGTAGTCCCTGGCTTTACTCGCATCAGTTTTGTTTACTTCATCCACAATTCCACAGGCAATTAATTTTAAATTGTGTTTGTTTTAAGTTTCTTTAAATTACATAAATAGTCCCTAGCTTTACTTATATAAAATGAGCAAACTTACTTTTGCCTTTGTTTTAAGTTTACAAAATTACCAAACAATATTTTGATTTATATAAAACATATATTATTAGCAAAACCTGTATTATTATGTTTTACATAGCATTTTTAATTTTATTAGCGTTAATTAAATATTTTATAAATATTATTTAAAAAACTAAAGAATATACATAGGCAACACAATATAAATATATTAGTTGATTTTTTTTTATCCTTAATTTTACTCATTGAGATCTAAAATAATATTTTAATAAATTAAATTCAATTTTTTAGAAGTTAGTTTTATCCGAGTCTCAATTTCTGAAGATCTCATTTTTATGGTTATGTTCTTGGAATTACACTCGGTATAATTAAATATTTTATTTCTACGTCAACAGATATATAAGTATATGGAAGTCAACTAACCACCACAACATTATTTGACACGACTACAAGCATTGTTCGATACCTGTTGGATACAATTAGCATACTAACACAAGCGTCGCATTGGACATCGTATGAAAATCCCCGCGGCATCGCGTGGGGTATATTTTACTAGGTGAAAACAAGAGACAAGCCCAACACTTGGTTTGAATATCTCCATGTGATGTGAGCACCATTAAGTCCCCTTATAGTTGAAGTGTCTTAGGTGGTGTTTGATATCGACTTAATTGATTTAATGGGGAAATAATTATATGGGGTGAGTCATAGTGAGTGTGTTTGTTTATAACTTAATCCAGACAACACGACTTAACCGAAAAAGCCATGAGGTGATGCTTTCCCCATTAAATCATTTTTTTTTCTTTTTTGTGTAATGAAATTTATATTAATTATAATTTTACGCCTTCTATTGGTTTGGTTCAAAAAATATTTAATTTATAATATTATTTTTTAAAAATAAATTTTTTATTTTAAATTTAAAACTTCATTACTTATATATCAATATTTTTTTATTATTAAAAACCTTTATTCAAATTTATATAGCACTTAAATATATTTTGTTTATAATAACAAGTCATTTGAAATGAAAAAATTGTCAAATTTTATTATTAAGATTATTAATTCAGCATGAAAAACAAACGAGAGTACTAATTTATCCAGATAGATGTAATATATTCAGACAAACACTTTAACCAAACATAACTTAATAAGTAAAAAAACAACCCTAGAAAAACAAACAGCCCCTTAGAGTCTTAGAGATGTGGATTCCATATATGCTCAACCACGTTAATCATATACAACTTATCTATTTGTCACTATGTGAATACTCTCAAATAATTTCCTAGAAATCATGAGTTTAATTCATCTCTAAGTTAGCATTTACTAAAATAACCAGAGAAAGGTTCGAAAATTATAACAACAATACTCTCAAATAATTTCCTAGAAATCATTAGTTTAATCCATCTCTAAGTTAGCATTTACTAAATAGGCAGAGAAAAGCTCGTAAATTATAACAACTAGCAGGGTACCCGCGCAATGCGGTGGCAGGTACCCAGAAACCATATTTCGTGGCGAGCAAGTGTTGTTCGTTTACACGGTAATAATTATTGCTAGAAATAAATAATTAAACGGAAATGTGGATTTTGGTAAGAGTTGATGATTTACAGCGTCGTATATTTAATGTTATTGGGTAAAATGGTTTTCGAGTAACAGACTTTTGTTATTAAGTGTGGGTGGTGTTACCAAAGTGTAATATATAGCAAGTGGTTAACACATAGTGATAAGTTAGGAGAGGTCTTGGGTTCGAATCTTATTAGCCGCGGTTTTTTTTTAAGGTAGAGAACTAACTAACAAAAATGGAAAGGTCCTTAAAATCAAGTTTAAGGAGCTCCTTAAACTTGCCTTATGGGGTAGGCCTAAATGCTTTATATAGTAGTAAGATAATAGTTCGGTCATGTACATAATAAGTTTATATCATACTTAATTCATCATTGGACTGGTTTTCATTCAAGAGTCCCCTATTATGTATTTTGATGACCCTATCTTTAAAGGCGGAAGAAAAACATCATATTTTAATGGTTTAATAATGAATATCAGAAAAAGAATTGACAAATGGAAGACGCTTTTGTTCAATTTAAATAACCACTTTAATGAAGATTTATAACATCATTCAAGTTAGACATATTATAATTTTTAAGTTTTTCTTTAACTTCCCTTAAAAATGATGAAGAAAACTTATTCGGGTTAGATAGTACTCTACGCCTATAAGATGGAGATGAGATTAATCATATAACCATTGTCTATAACGTGATAAAAAACATTACCAATTAATTCACAAATAAATAAATAAAAATAGAAATACAAAGGAAATTACGGAAGCTAAAATTTGAAAATGGCTGCTCCACTTGAAGGCTTAGAGGCAAACACATAGAGACCAAGATCGCTGTTGCTGATCGTCCCATTGTCAATCCTAGACTGATAGAATTGCTCCTGCAACCATCAACATTGACTTATTGACTTTTTAAACAATAATTTCATTCTCATTAACAAATAATTAAACGCAAAAAATAATAAAATAAAATAGTGACCTTTAAATTAAGAATGAACTGTGGGACGATGTTTTCTTTGACCAAAGCAACTGCACATCCACCCCATCCTGCACCAGTTAGCCGAGCTCCAAGTGCACCATTATTTCTGCAAACTTTAACTAATTCTTCAAGCTCTGGACAACTGTTTCAAAAAATAAAAATAAAAATTAATTACAGTATTTATAAATATAAACTATACATACACATATAGATATAAGATATGTATGTATATGTGTTACCTGCACTCAAATAGAACGCTGCAACTATGGTGGCTATCATTCATAAGGTCACCCAGCTTCTTCAACTTCTCCTCCTCACTGTAAAGTTATTTTCCAAATTTAATCGAATATAAATATACTTTTTTTAATTTTTATTATATTGGAAAAAGGATAGCCTTACTCAGAATTTGATGATACTGCATCCTTGAAAGCATAAACACGTTTTGCTTCAGAGTACACATGAGATGCTCTCTGATAATAACATTTACAAAAAATAAATATAATAAAAAAATAATTCAATTAAATGTAGTAAATTAACAATAGTTTAGCACAATTGCAGACACTTTTGTGACAAAATTAGATATAGAATTAACTACCTGAAATAACTTGTAATGTTTGGCAGCTTTTAGTACATCCAGTGAAGAAGCTGAGTCAGCAAATATTAAATCCAACTTTTTACCAGTGATATTCTCAATTTCTTCAGCTGTGTACGCTTCTTCTTTCAGATATTCCTGTAATATAAATAATCATACAAATTAGAAAAAGATCAACAAAAAAAAGGTAGTATAGTGAAATTAATTACTGTTCAAAGCAGTACAATAATTAATAATATATGTGGCAAAATGGGCTCAGTCAAAACGGGTCGGGTCCACCCTTTTGTCCAAATTTTTAGTTTTGTTTTAACTAAAATTGGAGTTAAATATGACTATCAAATTTATATTATAGTTAACTGCAAAAATGGTCCCTGTGGTTTGACCAAATAGCACGTTTGGTCCTTGTGTTTCATTAAGTGCAGGCGCGGTACCCATGGTATGCATTTTTGTGCACTCGTGGTCCCTCTGCCCTAACGCTGTTAAATTAAGTCCGTTAGTTGATGGTATTTTGGTCATTCCATTCTAAATTGTCCCACCAAAGCATTTTATAATTAATTTATTCTTTTTTTAATTTATCAATAACTTAAATTGAAAATTGAATATCTTCAAACGTGGGACCACAATTGCAAGCAGTCGTCTACCGTTTTTCCGGTACCCTTTTTCCGGCACCCTTTTTCTCTCCGATACCCTTAATTAACCATCACCTAATTCTTTCTCTCCGGCACCCTTTTCCGTCGGACCCCTCAAACCATCCATTTTCCGGCAAAATCACCGATTCAAGATAACCTACCAGATCTGTCAGATCTACTTCGCACCGGACAGGGGCGGAAGTAGTATGTGTCCCGCAGTGGCACGGGACACTATTCAAATTTTTCCCACAGGGTAAATTTTTTAGAATTTATTTTGGGTACGATGGTGCAGACTGCAGAGCTTCTATCGGATTAAAAAACCTGCCAATAGCTCAAATCAATCTTAAAAAGAAACTATCGTATAAATCAATAGTCCAAACTTAAAGCCAAAACAAAAATCTAAACCAAAATCTAAAGTGTGTCTTGTAGTTTTTTCGTTTTAGGTCTATAAAATTAATAGTTATCTTGTAGGTTTATGAAATTAAAATTTAGTTATTGAATACTTGATGTATATAATCAAACATGATGTTTATGTAATAGAGTCATTTATGTCAAATTCGTTTTTGTTTCAACGCATGCCCCTTGGACGGCACTAGGAGCATTGCTCTTAGGACCCTGCAAGTGTGCTACTACTAATGAAAATGTCTAGTTCCGCCCCTGGCACCGGAGTCGATTCCGACTACTGTTGTGCGTTGCCGGAGAAGATGACTGGAGACAGGTATCCCGATTCGTGACTGCTACTTCTGTTTTAATTTGATTTTGGACATGCATATTCAAATCATCATCATCTTCGCTAATGCTACTTGATTTTTGTTACTTGAACCCAAAAATACACCATCGATTCAAGAAACTTGCAGGTATGCAGAAAGATTCAATCGCAGGAAACTCGATCACGTGAGCACCGCTGCACTGTTAGGTGTCCATCTGCGTTTGTCAGTTACACCAATTTCTTCATCTCTGTCGGTAGGTTTTTCAGATCTGAAAACCATAGATCCAAAAACGTGACTGTCATCTTCTCCGGTGATGGTGATTGTTTCTGGTGTGTGTGTACAGGGGGAAGAAGATGAAGATGATTGTCTCTTTCTGCGTTCCATGCTAACTCAAACACATGTGTAACTCAAGCACATGTGTTTTCATCTAACTAAAGCTCTGTTCATAATACTAATAGAGGATTTGTTCACCGGGGATTGTTACTGATTTTGCCGGAGTTGAATGTGTTGCGGTGGTGGGGAACCATCAGTCCCAAACTCCATCATTTAGCCCTTTTGCTGGAGAAGCTGATTCCGACGATGGTTCCGGTGATGGTGGAGAGGTCGACGCCGATCTGATCTGCTAAGGATGGTGGTAGTTTTAATAAAGATTTTAGTTTTAGTTTTAATTTTAATTTAATTTTTAATTTGGGGAAGAAGGGAGGGGCAGATTAAATGACTAAAATGCCCCTAATTAACGGACTTAATTTAACAGCGTTAGGGCAGAGGGACCACAAGTGCAACAAAATGCATACCATAGGTACCGCGCCTGCACTTAATGAAACACAAGGACCAAACGTGCAATTTGGCCAAACCACAGAGACCATTTTTGCAATTAACTCTTTATATTATTTCAGTTATAATCTAATTTTTTGGATATTACAATTAGAGCTCGACCCATTTTCTTTCTAGCTAACCTAATGGTTTTAACCCGTATGACCAATTAGAGATAAAACATAACACATTTATAAGTAAATGATTCAAATTTTTCCCTTCTAATCAATCAATTATATAGTAATAAATCAAATTAGAAACCAAGTTTTATACATAAATAAAATAAATAAATATAGTGAAATACCTTAACAGCAAGAGTAGGATCAGAAGAAGCATGATTTCCTGCAAAAGATACACATAAACCTTCAACATCTGAAAGTGTTTTGACTTTTGATATTGCTTCTTCTTGCTTCATTCCAAGTTTTATACCAAGTACAATCTGAAATTTTTTTAATCATGATTAAAATTTAAAATTATATAACGATAATTAAAGCTTATTGAAGCTATATATATATGGTAAAAACTAAAAACTTGTATTCCATGAAATAATTAGACAATTGCCACATAAAGAATGAATCTTTTTCAACCAAATCAAAACAAACAAAACAGAGAGTAAGTTACATGAATCGTCCCTATAGTTTGTATGAAATTTTAAATTTCATCCCTCGACTTTTTTTATTACACAAAAAGCCCCTAAATTTGAAACTTGTAACACCAACAGTCCCTAAAGCAAGCAACAAAATAATGTTGTCAAGTTTTTAGTGACCATTGATGTTACAAGTTTCAGAATTACGGAAAATCTGTGTAATAAAAAAATGTCGAGGGACGAAATCCATAACTTCATATAATGAGAGTTTTTTTTTGTGTGGGGTGGTGGGTGGTGGTGGTGTGTGTGTGTGCCCGGGGGGGGGGGGGGTGGATCTTACAGAAGCTAAACGGCATTCAACAACCCGATTATTATAATTAGTTGCAGCAGTTACTGCTTTCTGTGATTCAGCCAATGAATGAGCTATCACAAAAGATCCACCACCAGGAAGTCGCACATCAGTTGCACGAATCGGGTTGAAATCTATGAGCTCAGCAAACCCGGTTTTTGCCATAATTGATATTGCCTAATTAAATAAACAAAAACACATAAAATTATAATCTAAGATAATAATAATATTAAAATATTTTTAAAAAGTTAACTGCTTTATATGCACCTGGTCCATTCCACCAGATTGTGTCCCAATGTGTCTTTCACACACGCATGTAAGTTGAGCAAGCTCTTTCTGCCATAGAGAAATTAACCAACGATTGTTAAACATAATGTATTAATTAGGTTTTTTTTATGCAATATTTGTACATTAATGTTTAATATATTTTATTATATAAAGTGTAAAATAGAGATAAAATATTAGACTGTACCTTAGGAAGACTGACATTGAGAGCAGCCATTATAGCAATTGTAGAAGAACACACAAAAGCTGCAGAACTTGATAGCCCAGATCCTGTGTGGGCAAAAAACATGATCAAACTAAAACACAAATGAATTTTGATTCACATCAATAAAAATGAAACAATTAAAGTTTACTTAAGCAATTTATATAACA
The DNA here is from genome assembly GCA_963853835.1 of Calendula officinalis. NCBI lineage: Eukaryota > Viridiplantae > Streptophyta > Magnoliopsida > Asterales > Asteraceae > Calendula > Calendula officinalis. The sequence continues at coordinate 26,669,572 of OY970828.1, read as the reverse complement.
TGATTACAAATGTAACTGAAAATAACTGTTACCTGTAGGAACTGTTCCATCAATCATAACATCAAGTCCAACAGGTGAACCTAAATCCATCCCTTCTGATTTAGCATATTCATACAAACCTTTGTATCTTCACAATACCAAATCATAAAAATATCTTAGACTCTTGAAGTAAAAAATAAGCATTCTAATGATAAAATGTCAATTGTTTGACTTTGACCATGACTTTATGTAGCAAAACTTAGCAGAATTTGTAAATGCTTACCCACAAATGAAATAATGGCCCCATCGATGATTCTTCAGGTCAATCTCCTGCAAAAACATGAAATTTGCAAATAAAATTTCTTTACCAAGATAAAATGTTTTTTTTAAGAAAACAATTTATGTGTTTTTGCAACATAAAAGGGCAATTTACCTGATTGGGGTCAACAGGATAAGTACACATTGTATACTTATCATTAACATTAGCAATCCTAAGAAGCTTTTCAGATTCATTTTCATCCTGTTTGTGAATGGCAACTATTGTGTCTTGCCTAATAGCCATTGGTAGCACTGAATAGCCTTCATAGTCAATGTGCTCCCCAATCAAATTCACTCGTCCTGAATTCCAAGAATAATATTTCAATAATTCAATGCAATAAAAAAACAACTCAAAATTAATTTGAGATCTTTCATCATGATTTGTATTAGTCTTCAACACAGCTAAAGTTTACAATGAATTCTCCTTATCGGGATTAAAAAAAAAATCCTTTGGTCCCAACAAAATAGGGAACTTGGTGGACCAAATATGATACCATGAATAATTTGTAATTATGACTATAGGTAATCACTAATCAGGTCAATATTAGTTTGAAAATTTACAACATTATGTGATATTCTAACCTTGTTTAAGATCTGAAAGAGATGGATCAACTTTTTGAGTCAAAGTCAAATCACTTTTAAGATTCAAAAACTTAATGGATTTCGATAAGAATATGATACAAGAATAATATGTAGATTTGAACTGTAGAAGTACTTTACTACGCTTTTCAGTAAAATCGAATAAATATCAATAAAGTTACTAAAAAATTGGATCATATCGATCACGTATATCAAATCGAAATTTCGAATCACATCGATCACAAATATTGACAGTCGGCTTTAGTCAATGTGCTTGCGAATTAAACTTCGAGTTCACTCCTATCACACGTAATCTCAATCATTGAGTAATCATACAAAACTCAGGATTTCCAATCGCACACATAAAACACAATCAGTGTAGTTAAAAAGAGGAATAACCTGGAGCACGAGCGTAAATATCAGGAAGATGGCCGAATAATTGTTTGAATTTAGAGTTGAGAAGGGAGAAACGGAGGTCAGCTTCTTCAAGCTGTGATCCATCGCCGTAGACATCGTCAAGTTTGGAGTAGATTGGAACCGGTAGATCTTCGTGTTTCGCCATTGATTTGTTGATGATTGTTCGTTTTCGGTGGTAGTTTGTTTGTATGTGATATTTTTTTGGAAACGCGTTTGTATGTGATATGATAACGGAGAAAAGGGTCACAGAAGATTCGTGAAAATATAAATAAGGATATGGATTGATAATTGATTAGCTTTCAAAATGCGTTTAATTATTAGGAAAAAATCTTGACTTTATCCACAAACAATGATTAAAATTAAATTTGATACTTTGTATGATTTGGATATTACGAGGTTATTGGGTCCGCGCTTCATGTTTACCTACGAAGGTAATACATAACAAAATGTAAAAAACATCATATACAAATACATTATTACATCCATAGTATTTGGCGTACAAAAAATGGAGATTTTCCTCTCCGGCATCACCCCTTCCCCTCCCCAATTTTGTTTTCCATCATCTAATAAAGTAAAAGTATATAGCTACTCTTGGACGAAAATCATATTTATAACACACACATGATCGATAATCATGCTTAGTAGTCTCCAAAAGAAATTAGTAGTCTCTAAATGCTTAACAACATTGTTTCATATAATATGCATTTAATCATTGTATATTAACGGAATACATAAATTTATATCAATGACTTTACTTGCCAGAATGAAGTATATTTAAAGATAACTATATGTAATTGATAAATAATAAACATATCATTCATATTGAGAAAACATCGTACCAAAAGCAATAATTTTTTTTAAATGAACTTGATAATAGTATTGCCAATTACGGTGATTAACTATTGATAGAACGTATCATCCTTCCAAATTAAGCAGATATTTAACATCATAATGAATTATGTAACAAAATCAAAGTAAAATAACCTCAAGAGATCAACTATTGGTATACCACTACATAGACTTATAATAGGCTCTCAAATCTTATAAGAGACACATTATTCTTGTTCTTCATACAAACTTACAACCATAACTGCAGTTTGACATCAAAAGTAAGATGTAATCGACATTCAAATAACTGAATTGAATTGAAAAGAACACTAATAACTAAATTGATTGGATTAGTATAAACCACGTATGGAATTTATAGTTTAAACCAACAAACCACCTAGCTAGCTTGGCTTTAATCACATACAAATACGCCATTTGCATTTTTGACCTGTTAGAGATAAAACACAACCCGAAATGACAATTCATAAATAAATGGGTCAAATTGCTAAATGTTGCTAACCTTTAACAATAAGTGTAACAACATAAAATGGGCTGCTAATTGATCACCACCAATAACTACTTTAAGATATTACAACAGAGATTCACGTATTCCTTTCACCAAATGTGGTTTAATCTGGCTATAAATCACATAAATTAAAATATTAAATAATATTTAACATTTGCAAATCAATAGTGAGGAAATGTTTTTCTTAAAGGGATTAATTTCACCAAAATATTTAGTGAACTTAAAATGATATCATTGAGTGAAAGCTTTTTTTTACTGAACAATGAAGACGTGGAATCTGAAAAACATATTTGTTAGTATATGTTTAAGAAAAAACACGAAGAATTAAAAAAAACTCAAACCTTGCTAGAAGGTAAGTTGACCGATTCCCATTAGTCAAAACAATTTGGCACCTCATTTTTATCATCTTTACTCATTATAATTCATACATTATATCATCAAACTTAAAGTGAACTTATTTATTTAGTTAGAAAGTATATTATATTAAAAATAAGGCAAGCATATAAAAGAATACCTTGCATTTATCCCATATCGAAGTTAATAATTCCTCACGGGCCAATGTGTTTATCAACCTTTGTCAAGTGTATGTATACACAAATATTAGAGTTTCCAATACAATAATACCATTTTATTATTATAGATAAAACTTACTCCTTGTAATCTTGATTTGCCACCTTCCTAAGATCCAATCCAAGCTGGAACGGAATCTGTGATTATCAATATCATTACACATTGTTACATTATTTCTTTTTTAATATAAAGAATTTGTTTTAAGTTATGTTAAGCACTGACCTCTAGGGGTGTGCTCGGTTCCGAAACCGGACCGAACCGGAAAAATGAATATTCAAAGACCAAAACCGGAACGGATTAACTGGCTTCGGTAACTATGCGGGTCGGTGTTTGTGATGGCTGCAAAACAGTGCATATTTTTCTGTTTTTACTGCACTGCTGAAGTGTTGTTGGCAATTAGGGGTGGGTGGTGATAGCAAGTGTGTTGACTGACTTGCTAATTTGGGAAGGTCCCAAATTCATTATATATACTAAAGATTATTGGAGAGTTTCAACCCATGTTTTCCTATTTAGTTGTCTTTCTATATTTTGGCCATAAGAGAAGAGATGGAACATACCTGTAATTAATAAGTAAATGGTTAAAAAAATGCCACCTGATCTAGAGAGAATAGATAAATGAAAAATGAAAGCACTTTGGCTTATTAACCACAAACTTATATACAGGTGGAGCATAAGAGATAAACGAAAGTTAGTTTCAAACTTATCCATGAATAATTAGGCGCGAGTTGAAGTAGTAATTTCAGAAGATATACATAAATTTTTTGTGCCAGAAGGTACCTGAACTTCAACACATGTGGAGTCTCTTAAAGAAGTCAAAATCATTTGAATATCAACATATATTTAGAATCTGTTTTGGAAATCTTGTCCAAAGTAGCAAACATCATTCTAATCCGACAAATAATATAGATTAAATAATTTATAAATAAAAAAAAGAAAGAAAAAAAAAAAAAAACAAATTTTAATGACTGAAGATCAGTTTCCGGAACAAATCTCCCACCGCCAAATCTCCTATCCTCACACCTTCAAAATGAAGAACCATTCAGAAGTAGCACAATGTGCATGTTTTTCTCTTAAAGAAGTCAAAATCATTTGAATATCAACATCTTTTTAGAATATGTTTTGGAAATCTTGTCCAAAGTAGCAAACATCACTCTAATCTAACAAATAATATTCGCTAATACAGATTAAATAATTTATAAAGAAAAAATAACAAATTTTAATGACTTACAAAATGAAGATCGGTTTCCACTCCTTCCCTCACACCTTCAAAATGAAGATACGTTCAGAAGTGGCAAAAGGGATCTGTTTCCACCTTCGAAATCGAAGCTTAGACCTTCCTCCATAACTAATCTAATTGATAAACCTTAACAGCGGTGGATTTAGAGGGTGATCGTTATTGGATGCTAGAAGAGATGGTGGAACAATGTCACTTAAGAAGAAAAAAGAAATTGGTGCCCTAGAAATTGAAGATGAATGAGAGAAAAACATGTACATTCAGAAAGATGGCAGTGAAAGAAGAGGAGAAAGAATTATTGGTGTGTAGAAAAAATGAGAACAGTGAACGATGGTTGATTGATAAAGATGAGAACAGTTAACGATGGTTGATTGATAAAGAAAACTGCTCATCAACTGTGTAGATGAGCAGTCACATTTCCCCCTGGGAAATGTTAATATGTGGTTATTTATTTATGTTTTGCAGTTCAGTTCTAAAGCGTATATGTTGTTCCGGATTAAGGGAAATGAAAATGGAAAATTATCTCAGATTATTTTGTTACTAGATTATGAAAAAAAAAATCACAAATTGTCGTAATTTTGCTAAACATAAGTATTAAAGAAATATAAAAGTTAATTATTAATTCTATGTATAAGATAATAAGACCTATAATAGATATTAGAAGTCGAGTGTACAAATTATTTTAAACATGAAGAAAATATCATATATAAGATGTTTAATAAAAAAAATATGAAAATATAATAACGAAAACAGAACATCTAATAAAACATTGCTAAAAAGTCTTTAATATAAAAAATAATGTCTTTTAAGATAAATTTATGAACGTTTCCTTGAATACAAAGTTTGATTTTTATTATTAGACCGTCATCCTTATATTCTATTTTCTATTTTCAATCCATGTATGCTCTTTAGTCTAGATAATGCTATTCACAATTGTTCGTGTGAAAAAAAAATTGATTTTCTCAAATATAGGTCAACCTTTGATAATGATTGTCATTAACTCTTACTAACTGTCATTGCAAAATAAAGAGAAAGTGGAAATTATCTTCTTTTAAACGTGAGTTTTTATAATGACAGCACTAAAAACTGTCACAAAATATGTATCGAAAACTTGTACATTTAAGTATAACAAACTCCATAATCTTAGGAATTATCAATATTGTACAACTTTAATGCACTTAAAGACAGCCCTATGGGCTGTTATTAGGGCTGTTATATCAAAACCCTTTAAACTTAACGAGAATATTGCGGTCAAAGGGTGTCAAAAACAATCTTGATATAAAAATACGATATCCAAATTCTGAAGGCATATATGATAGTCCCCGTTTAAGGGATTAAGAGAAACGGAAACAAAAAAATATTGACCATCAGTTACTAAAATAAGTCTACACCATTAACTTTTCATTCAAAAATGGATCGTATTATAAAATAATCTAAGATCATCTTTTATCTGCCAAATAAAAGTATGTCAAATAATTATCTTCCTCTTTTACATTCTCTCCTTGGAGAACCGCCAAAATATCAAAATATCAAAAGACTTTAGAAAATATTCACCGTCTCCTTACGCCGATACTATTCTAGATTAAATAACAAAGTTAAGTATTTTAATGGTTTAACAATCAAAAATACATAATGTTATATAACTACTAAAGGCATAGTGTTTTATAGTTATAAGAAAATATAGTTACAAAATTTATAATGTTGTAAAGAAAATCTAACTTACTTTAAAAGTTATACAGAATGCCACATTAGAGCTAATAAAAATCACGGAATCGAATACCAAGTATGAGGTCAAGAATTGTTCCAGGTCAAGACCGGGATATTTGCAGACTGGTTTGGCAATACCTGTTAGGTCTGGTTCCTCGGTTAGTACCAAAGAAACATATTGCCAGGTTGGAGTTGGACCGAACCGAACCAGACCAGACCGAATATGAGGAAAAGGATGGACAGGGGACCAGACCGAAATATGCTCAGTCCGGTTCGTTCCAACTGGTTTAATTCGGTTTGTTGATCCAGTTCGATCGAGTCTATTATGGCCGGCCCTAAATACCATATGTGAAAAATAAAAAAAGACGACAAAAGAAAAGTCGCATCAGCTTTTTTAACCGGTTAGGTAGCAAATACTAGTAGCAAGTCACCTAAATAACCCATATAGACCTTCAGAAAACTTACACTTACTAAAACAAGTAAAAAAAGGTTATAATTAATAAAAAGGTTATAAAACATACCAAACGTGAAATCATAATGTTATTTCATGACTTTTGTCATTTTGCCACTTGGCCAAAAGTTTAAGATTGAAAATTGACATTAGCTTCAGAAATTGAAGCAAAAACAAGCAACCTTTTCAGATATTGTCTTGTTTTTAAATTTTTACTAAAACATAAACTGATGTTAAATGAGCTTCAATAACTATAAACGCTAATATGAGACCCAGCATTTTGTGAAACAATGACATTTTTTTTTTTTTTTTGTGAAACAATGACATGATAGAGCTATTAAAAACCACCAAATTAGAGTCGATAATCCAGACAGGAAAAAACTAATTACTAAATATCAGTTTGGTCCAAAGGTGACTAAATATATCATCAACAAAATCCAAATGATAATTATCAACCAGAGTTTGGATCATATACTTACATACTACCAATTCATGAAGGAAAAAAAAAAGAGTCAGATAAAACTTGCAAAACATTCAGAATTTGAAACTTGCAATCTCTTCATCTTCATCATCAATCCCACCTTCATCATCATCATCATCATCATCTTCACTATACATTTCAATTTCTTCATCATCATCTGCATCTTCTTCTTCATCATCATCATCCATCATCTTGCTTGATTTACCTTTATCTTTCAAACCCGTATTCAACACAACCGTCCCACCCCCCGATTTCTCCATATCTTTCCTCAGTTTTTCCATGTTCTCTTTCCTGCGTTCTTCCTCTAACCGCTCCTTCTCTGCTCGTCTTTTGTCCAGCTCAGCCCTAAAAAACAAAACACCCCAATAATAACAATCTAATCTAATTTGTAAGATGTGGAATTTTAATGCAAATAATTTAGAAATACTTGTAAGTTTCCATATATTCATCTGCACTTGCTTCAATAGCCTTAAAAAAGGCATCCATGCCAGCACCAGAAACAGCTGAAACCCCAACCGCCCGTAAATTCTTGTAAAATTCTTCAAGAGCAAGAGAAAGACTTCGGGTCAAAGTTGACGGGTATGAGTTGTCTGAATCCAAAGCAGCATGAAACACCTCAAAATCTTCCATCCACTACAAAAAAAAATAAAAAAATCAATTTGACCGAGTGCATATGATCAGCGTTTTAGCATAAAAACATAAAGTAAAAACAAGGGATAATTTCATATATATCCTTGAAAACTTCATTATTATATATATATATATATATATATATATATATATATATATATATATATATATATATCATTCCAAAACCTCAAAATTCTCATATACTTCCTCCGATTCAAAATAAGTGATACACTTTCCTTTTTGGGGTGTATCAAAATAAGTGATACACTTTGAAAAATTACCTTATTTGGCAAAAAATAGTGGGACCCACACCCACTAACTATCTACTTTAACAAAGTGAAAAGACCCCTTTACCCTTACTTTTACTTTTAAACATCATCAACTCTACTTTATTCAAAAAATGTGGGACCCATTACCCACTAACCATCCAATTAATCTAATTTAACCATCATTATAAAATTTTGCCTCAAAATCCGTGAAATCCAAAGTGTATCACTTATTTTGAATCGGAGGAAGTATATCATTTTACCTAATTTAATAATATTTAAATCATTTAAAATTTTATAAAACATAAATCCTAATCCAAATTAATGGTAAAATAGCCTAAAAACCCTTCACGAAAGAAAAAACCCTCGATATTTAAGGGTATTTAGGGCGTTGTACCAAATATATATCAAGATTTATATTTTTTAAAAAATAAAATGATTTAAATCTATTAAATTAGGTAAAAGGATATATGTGAGACTTTTGAGTTTTTTATAGGATATATACATAATAATGAAATTTGCAAGGACATATATGAAATTATCCCTAAAAACTTAAAAAGAAATAATATTTTATCTTTACCTCTAAAGCGAATTGATGTTGTGCCACATCAATCTTATTAAAGACCAAAACCAAGGGCAAACGCGTCTTATAAAGAATGCTACAAGCATAAAGCATGTTGCTCATAAAAGTATTAGGGCTTTCTGCACGAGGTGTATCAACAACATATGCAATTACAGTTGGAAATGTTGAAGCAAAAGCTTCAGTTATAATTGCTCCTGAAGCTGACCATGTGAAAATCTCTATTTGACCAGGTGTGTCCACAAGAACATAATCCAGCTCATCTGCTCGCCTCTCAATCACTTGTATCACCTATAATTGCCAGATTACATATTTGGTCCTTTAGGTTTGTACCATGTTACATATTTGGTCCTTCAGTTTCATAAATTACATTGGTAGTCCTTATTTATGAAACTATTGACACGTTTGGTCCTTTACTTAAACAGACGTTAACTTTTCCCGTCAAACAAACTGGGGTTTATGGGTTTCAAATTGGTGAAGTGAATATACTGAGACTAAAGGTTGACTTACTTCCGTTGGAGCATTTGATGGACTAAAGGTTGTACATTCATCTCAATATACTGAGATTAGAAGCAAATCACGCGAGAAAACAAGACCAAATTAGTGAGTTAGGGTACTAAATCGACCATTTTGTCAAGTTGAGGGTACCATGCTACACCTTTAATAGTTCAGGGTAGTAGAAAACCCATTCAGTCAAGTTTAGGGTACTAAAATGCATGTTGGCCTTTAATTTATGAAACTAAAGGACCAAATATGTAATATGGTACAAACCTAAAGGACCATTTGTGTAATTTACTCTTAAATATTATTTCAAATGAAATATACATTAATTAATTACCTCATCGAATTTGGTAGCAAATAAATTGAGAGAAGTCAAAATGCCTCCATTGGGACCAAGATTGAATTGTTTCATAACTTCTTTGTAACGAACAGTGTCTCTTATGTCAATATTTACACCAAAAGGGAGAGTTATAACAGCAGGATCAAGATTCATTACATATCCTCTTGTTTTTGAAGCTTGTGTGTGACAAACGGTTTGATGAAGAAATGTTGTTTTCCCACTTCCTGCATATTTTAATTAAAATAATAATAAGTTAAAAATAGAGTGAATCGTGTGATAAAAGGGTCAAAATGACATGATACCTGCCATTCCTACAACAATGATAATAACTGGTTTCTTCTTGAAACCAGATGGAGACTTGTCAATCTGCAGCTTCTCCATTGACATGGAAATGTCATCTTTGACTTCACCAGTTGACTATTGATAAAAAATAAGTAAGGCAGATAATAAACATATTGAAATTGATTAAATGGGATGATGCCTTTACATTGATTCCAGATGGTTCTGTTTGCATAGATGATGATGATGCAGCTTCTTCTGATGCTTTAACGTTTGACTCTGAATCAATTTCCATCTCTAAGTTACTAGAGTGAGAGTTAATTATTAGGTGGACTCATGTTTTTGTGCTTCTAAATTACATAAACATGTCTGAACTATATAAAAATTGAGGCAAACAGTTGGATATGTATATACATTTTGTCAGAGGTTTCTTATCGGTAGCCAACAACACCATAGCAGAGCATCAAATATATGCAGTTAGAAGCCGTACAAAATAACAAACAGATTGTAACATAAGAAACGAAACCCTAAAACTCAACAACGACTGGAAATATACAAGGAACACGAAGATTAAATACCTCAATAAAAAGAAAATCCCTCACCGTGTAACTACCGGAAAAGATTATAAAATGCGGTTCCTTTCTCCTTTTCACGATCAACTTGAAGAAAAAACAAGGCCTAACTCGAGATTAACTTGTGCAAGTTATCAATTGAGAAACCAACAATTTCTTGCTCGCTCTCTAACTAAGCTGAAATGAATGGCGTGCTTGCCCTTGGGGGTGCTTAAACCTCGAATACGGGCCAGGTTGTTACAAGAAGTGCGGCCCAATCAATATTTTCAGCCCTATTCGTTCGGAGCTTCTCCGCAAATAGACATAAACAGATCTCTGTATTCGACAATTGTGCTTCAATTTGTCATTTCATATAACATTTACATTTATCTGTATTAGGGTTACAAATTGGAATTCGCATAGGATAAACCGACTAGGTAATTTACACCACTTTACAATTGGGTTAACTAATTGGGATAATGTAAGTGTTTTTCTTTTTAAGAAAACCGAACTGGGCTTTTCTATTTTTAACTCTACAATTTTTTATATACTCCATCAAAAGATTTAAGCCAAAAGTGTAACTAATCAGTTAAATAGTCCAAAGTAACTTAATTGGATTACATTTACCAATCCATGAACCATTTATCTAGCTACAATCATCAAATTACATTATTTTTAAATATATAATTTAATATCTTATTTCCTGTTATTATCTGTTATAGAAAAAAAATTACTATTCCTTATTTATTTTTTTCAATTTTAAAAAATTAGCAAAACTACAATATCATTATAATTATCGTTTTAACAACTATGTGTATAATGATTTTTTTTGTCATTGTTAAACCTCAATGTGTTTAATACATGTTCATATTAAATGTAACTTTTTTAAGTTATTATTTACGTTCAAGCGTATTAAGAGACGATCCGTGATTTTTGACAGGTTTTAACCTAATAATGAATATGTATGAATAGGAACTAACTAAACCTAAAGGAAATGGAGAGAGAGAGAGAGAAATTTAGATTATATGTACAAACTTAACTTACAATGAGAACCAAAAAAAAACCAACTAAACAAAGCTATAATGCTTTCATAAACTAGCTACCCAACCCCCCACCCAAAGAAACACCCTAGTCAGTTTTACTGAAATACCCTTAACTATATTCCTCTTTGGGTTCCTCTTTCCTGATCTGGAACGATAACATATCTTGAAGAAGTCCATGATCTCTAAGCAAAGAAGACGGCAAAGGAGAAGGGCAAGATTGTCTTTCTTGAAGGTAATGTGAGTATGGTGATGGAGTAGCAGTGACGTTGTCAAAGGTTAAAGAGTTGGTTTGGTTATAGAAGAAGGATTGTGGTGGTTGCGAGTAGTGATATTGAGGTAAAAGAAATGAAGAAATACCACCATTAAGACCGCCATAAGTGGCGGTTTCCGGCAACATTCCTCTAGGCGTGATCATGGGACATGGATGAGTATGGGTACCTTCATAAGTTGTTACAACGGTTGATGGATCCTCCGATGATCTTTCAACCCTTTTCTTGACTCCACATGATGCATTAGTGCACCGATAATAACTCCTGTTTTTAAATAGATTTGTCCAAATTAAAATCTTTATCTTTTGGAGCATAAAGAAGATACAAACATATATACATACACACAAATATTTACATGATTGATTAATAATTAAAAAATACAGTATATAGAACATTAGTTGGATAACTCCAGGGTGGCAATTTTTTATCCGACACGAAACCCAACCTGAAACCGACAAGAAAATAAACAGATTTGGGTTGAGGTAAAAATGTGTTTGGTCAGTTTCGGGTCGACTCAAGTGACCCATTTACTAAACGGGTTAGGTTCAGATCAATGATAATTTAAATGGGTTGATCTGCCAACCCGTTTAATTATTACAATATATTTAAAAATATATATATGTTTATACTTAGTATATAATTTACTAGTACAAACGCAACTAATAGTTTATACTTCGTGTTTTGCTATTTTGTTATGAATTTTTGAAATAATAACAATATTTTGACCCGTTTAATATGTTTGATTTGCTAACCAGTTTAACTTATCTAATTAAACTGGTTATATGGGGCAGGTTTGAGTTGAAGGTAAACAATTGGTGTTTCTGACCTGCCAACCTAAAACCGTCAACGTGAACCAGACCTAAATTGACACTCCTAAACGCCGGGTTAACCATAGAACAAATGATCGTCATATGATAGTTGGTTTGTAAATCAAGGAAATTCAGGTTAAAAAAAACACGAGTTGGTTACCTAGGAAAAGGGCTATTTTTGACAGCTTTTTGGCCGTACTTTCTCCATCTGTAGCCATCATCCAAGTGATCAACTTCAGTCTTTGTCATGAACGCAAATCTCGGTTCCTTCTGTTTTTTTGGGTTTTTCTTTTTGACCTTCAACCTATACAAATAGATGAATAATACCCACATTTTAAAACAATAATTAAATAACAAATAATACAAAACAACTTTTGTCCAACGCGTTTTCATTTTTTTCCCCCGTGAATTAACTTTAAATTTAGTGATTTCATTAAAATTACAAAAAGAAGATATTGTCATTGTTTTCTATAAAAAGAATATCTTTTTTTATATAGCTAAACTGGTAATTTAAATAGGCTGACATGTTATACAGTTTTTTTTATTTAATTAATCTATAAAAACAATTTTTGTAAAAGAAATCCAGAATATCCAACCAAACAAAAATCAATCGATCCTTTTTCCCATTTGACTTATAAAACTAGACAAATGATCATGAGAAATTCAAAAATCATAGTATGTGTGTGAACGTGTGTGAAAAGGCATTTTTTCAATAAATAAAAATATATAACTTATAATATATAAAGGTTTTTAAATATATAACACACACAGTGAAGCACTGAAGCACGTCATTTATGTGTAAATATTAAAAAAAAAAAAAATCAATTTTTTTTAAATTAAAAAATGAAGATTTTTTAGAAATTAAGAAAAAAAGATACAAACGACATGGAAAATGAAAATCCACCAAATACACATACAAACACCTCAAGAGTGTGTGGAAGTGGAAGAAGAAAATAGTTCATCTTTCTTACTGTTTATTAGCAGTCTTCTCTTGATCACCATCAGATCTTGTACTGTTATTGTTCTCCTGATCAAAATCATTCACATGTTCGTTTGAAGAAGACGAAATTGATGAAGAATTGGTCGCCGGAGTATTAACCACCTCTAATGTCTCCGGCATGGGCCAGGCCGGTGGTGCAGCCGGCTCTACCACCAAAGCTTGCGGTGGTGAAGGCTGCTGAAGCAAGTCAAAAAGAGAAGCACCGCCGTAGTCCTGATAAGCCATCATATCCAAGTACCCTTGAGAAATGTCAAACAACCCTCCTCCGCCACCACCGTAGGCAGCCGGAATCTGATCGGAAAAGGCTGAATTCGCCATCAAGTTAATTGGATAATCGTATGTGTAGGTTCATCTGTAGGTTCTCCAAATGAGAGAAATGGATATATAGATGGATAGTGTGGTTAGTTTTTGAGTTTATAGTGTGAACTTGAAGAGCTCTTTCTGGTTATATACTTCCTCCCTTTTAAAACGGGGATTGATTATTTAAACATCCTTTTAACCGGACAATTTCTAATCCGGCGCGAAATCCAACTTAAAATCGACATAAAAATAAATCTGTTTGAGTTGGGGCAAAAAATAATTGGGTCACTCTCTAGTTGACTCAACTGACCCGTTTATTACACAGGTTAGGTTCGAGTCAATGATAATTTAAATGAGTCGATCAGCCAACCTGTTTAATTATTAAAATATATTTTAAAAATATATAGTTATATTTATTTTATACTTTACTAGTTTAAACGTAACCAATAGTTAGATAAAAACTAAAATTGCTACTTAGTAATGTGTTGTTTTCTTATTTTGTTATGAATATGTTGAATATTCACAACATGTATGACATGTTTAATCTGTTTGATCTGCTAATCTATTTAACACATTTAATTAAGCAGGTTATATGAGTTAGGATCGGGTTGAAGGTAAACAAGTTAAGGTCGATATATATATACCCAAAATATAAACAAGTCGATTTCAAGTTGAATGTTTTCGACCCGTCAACCCGCGAATCCGAACCCGGCCTGAATTTCCACCCCTAATTTGAACACCCCATAATTAAATAATAATTAAGCAATAATTTAAAATTTATAAAACCCAATTCTGAAATCAAACCCTGAAAGCATTAATCTAAACCTAAAATATCGTAAGTCATTTTATTTTATCCTGTTCACGACCTACACTTTAATCTCTTTATTTCAATCCTCCCCACCACACTCGTGCGTTAACCATCACCAACTCACTCACATCGTAATTCCGCCGGAGGTAGGGGCGGTTGGTGGTTGTTTTCCAGTAGATGATGGATAATCATGTTAATTAATTGTTTGTGATCACGATTTTCAAAATAAAAAATAGTTGACTTTAACTAAGGTGTTTATTTGGTATATAGTGGTGTTCAAATAGTATAACTCTTTAAAATAAGTTTCAAAATAAGTGATTCACCTAAAGTTTCACGTTTTTTGAGCAAAATATTATACTTCCTCCGATTCAAAATAAGTGATACACTTTCCTTTTTGAGGTGATTCAAAATAAGTGATACACTTTGAAAAGTTAATTTCCTTATTTGGCAAAAAAAAATGGGACTCACACCCACTAACTATCTACTTTAACAAAGTGAAATGACACATTTACCCTTACTTTTTACTTTTAAACATCATTAACCTTACTTTATTCAAAAGGTGTGGGACTCATTCCCCACTAACCATCCAATTAATCTAATTTAACCATCATTATAATCTTTTGCCTCAAAAACCGTGAAACCCCAAGTGTATCACTTATTTTGAATCGGAGGAAGTAATAAAAGTTAGATTAGATTAGATATTTAGTTAAGGATGATCTCATGTATTTTGATCAAAGTGGTTTAATAATGTAAGAGTCAACAGCCAGGTATGCATGACAAAAAGTTGATGTTGATTTAGGGCATGTTTAGATAAATTTTTCAAAAGTACTTATTGACTTATTAACTTCTTAAGCTAAAATCAAGAAGTAAAGAACTTCCTACTTTTTAATTTTGGCTTCTTAAAAAGCCAATAAGTCAATAAACATCTTTTGAAAAATACTACCAAAGATGCCCGTAATCGGTGAAAAGTTTGTCTTCTTACTATAAATCTTCCTTTTTTTCAATACCGTAACCGTCTAATACTGTTTAAATTTAGAACATGGCGTTGAATCTTAAATGCGTCAAAGTCAAATGCAAATTTACGTCAGTCTAAAGCATATAAATAACAATATCTTAACTAGTATACTTTTTTATGTATCACAATAAGTAATACATTGTTAGTTTCATGATTTTTAAGGTAAAAATATATAATGAGAGTAAGGATTGATTAGATTGGATACTAGATGAGGATGAGTGCCACATTTTTTAAATGCAATGATGCTAATGAATTTTTTAAAATACAAATAAAGGTGAAATATTACGCCTCCGTATCAAATAAAGTAAATTACCAAAATGTCATTTATTTTAAAAGTATCAAAAATGGAGAATGTATCACATACTGCGATACGGAGGAAGTATAATATTTAGCCTCCATCTTAATCTATTAAATTTTCTAACTTTACTATTATTGATACACCCCACCCTAGCTATAAACAAAAATCAATTTATAACTACTTATAATGCATTTAGTAATTTTCTTAGTCCTTTACTTTTCATCATTTGTAATTGCCATGTATCCATAGACTTACCATAAACAATATAGATCTTTAAAAATGCAATTTAAAATAAATTAAATTTCCACAATAAAAATACTAAATGCAAATCAAAAGCAAATGAAAATTACATCATATTTATAAGTATAAAATTACATATAATATGAATCGATAAATTTAAAGAACTACTCCCCTAACTGATAAATATTTATAAAGTTAACTTAAAAACATAAAAATTAATTTTATGATGACATGTCAATTTCACATCATTTGATTGGTCATTTTTAAAGATATGTAATGCTTACTCAAAGGGTATAATCAGAATTTAATTAAAGTTATTAACATTGACCTTTATAATTGTCAGTTAACTTCTTTATTATAATTATAGTAATTTATGTATTTCCCCCTTTGATGTAGAACTGAAAATATGTAGAACTGAAAAGATAGAATATATTAGTATCTGTTAATTCGAATGAATACCGGATTAATCTAACACAAAACACGTTGATTCAAAAGAATACGGTGAATTGATCTTCAAAAGTTGCATCACCCTTACTTTGTCTTTCGATCATAATTGTGTTTTTTTTTTAAATAAAAAGTTATAAAAATGTTAAAATTCTTAAAATTAAATTATCTACAAAATGGGTATAGTCTTGAAATTAAAAGAAAACAATGTTATGATATAAAAATGTAATGATCAAAATATTGTATGATCAGAAAAAGTTATGATCGTAACTAAATAAAATAAGTATTGTTTATCATTTCCTAATTCCAGCATGATTCAATTAAAAAAAATGGGTATTACTTAGATGTTTAATTACCGGATATATTGGTTTTAAAAGTTTCAGATAACTATTTTTATTGACTGTAATATCAGGTCAAGTATATAATATTATTTATTAATTTGGTAACATTTTCATTATTACCACCTAAATTTTAAGATAGATAAATCACATTATATATATACATAATTTCTAACCATTAAAATCGAGAGTACGTTTTTTAAACAAAACTGTAGCAACCTCTATCTTCGAAGAATATTCATTTTTCTAAAAACTTGATAATTATCTCCAAACAAATAGTACAAAAACTGTATATAAAAAATAATGCACTTTTTTTTAATTATTATTTTTCAAACAATGCAGCATGTCTGTTATTGAGAATGCAAGTTAAAGTTTTATAAATATAATTTTTAATTATTATATTTCATATTTTGACTATAAAAGTCATATCTTTTCATGCATGCAACCACTTTTTATTTATATAATTAAATCAATTATTGGGTATCTTTCTATTAACATTTTTGTTATTATTATAGGTTACTGATCTTTACAAGTTTTTTTTATTAAGGTTAGTGTTTCATTTTTAATATGTCATTGATATATATATATATGTATACAACAACCTTATTTTAGTTTTGTATTTTTTTATAATTTTCTTAAAATTTTATTGTTTTGCATTGATATATATGTATGAAGCAACATTATAAGTAACTATGATGAACACTTTGTGTTGATGTAATATTTTTCATGATTGTCAATAAAAAATTGTTACAAAACTATTTTGAATTCTTTTACAACATATATTTATATATAACATGATGTTTATGTTGGAAATATTAATTAACAGTAATATTAATTTAATAACTTGCAAGTTGGCAATTTCCCACATTGCTGGGAGGAAAAAAATTAAATGGGTTTATATGGCATTTAATTTTCTTAAGCTTTCAAAGGCTTTAGTGGAGGATTAAGGGCTAGACCCACACACGCGCCGAGCCGAGACCGATGACGCGAAATGTCGCGATTTAGGCGCACTTTGCACTTGGCCAGTTTGTTGATAGTCAAAACGTAACGTTCGAGCATTAAGACGGGCTGTTTATACCTTGGGCGTTTTTCATCCCTTTTTTGACTGTCCATTATCAGTCTTCAAAGACTGCATTGATGGTATACGTTTTTTATCGCTGGCCTATAAAAGAAACACCACTACAGTGCTAGAACTCACCTCTCAAACACGAAACTGCTCTCACAAGTGCTCTCTGTTTCTTCCTGTTTTCAAGTAAACACTTTGTGTTGTTCGGGAATTCTTGGCTGTAAGATATTACCGACTTGCTGCATCAAATCCTGGGGTGGTACGTAGAGGCTAACATCATACGGCACATATAAACCTTAAAGGACAGAAGCTTACATCCGTGCAGTTTGTGTTTCGTCAATTTTCTGGTTTGTCTATTTATTTTAGTTATTTGATTATTACTAACATTATTACAGAATATAAGATCTAACAACAGTTTATTCATCATTTCAATAATAACTGACTACATGATTTCCAACGTTATTGTTATTGTTATCCATTATGTATTTTGAAGCATGCTCGCTCATCCGGGCGAACTTTGAAGCTAGTTTAGTATATGAAAGCTACTCCCCCGGTTTCATCATAAAATTACTATTTCCTATAAAAAAATTGTCCCATATTAAGTAACTTGATAAAATAATAGTTTTTATGTCAAGGATTGTTGGATCCCAATAACACAAACGTGTTGCGTTATGACCGAGTAACGAAGATAAGATAAGTGAACAACAAGATTTCAATGAATAAGAGTTTAATAAAACAACTTAATACAGTACAAAGTTTGCGGAAATAGATAGTACAAAACTAACTAAAACTCTATACTTGAAATGACACTTTAGACCGCTCAAACTAGAAGAGTATACGTTGAGAGTTATATCAGCTGATACTAACAGCTGATATTAATGCCTTAGTAATAACTATGGAGGAGTTAATACTTAGACAAATAACTAACTCTCAGAGAATATTCTTGTGCTATGATTTCTAAAGGTGTGTGTAAATGCAAGCATTTACGTCTGTATTTATAGCCCAAGATCCATATTCCTTAGTCCACAAGTTTGACGACGTGTAAACATATTATTCGTCGATGTGGACTTGTCTATGGATCATTAAATGCTCTTGCACAAGTTATTGTCCCAAGTGTACTTTGTTTCAACTACTTCTGGTGCCCTTTCTGACGCACAGTGAAAGGTGTACTACATAAGTACAGAAATAGTTGACTTTCTCTTTACATGCTTGAGGGACAAATGATGATAATGTACTAACATTATCTTCTATTCCAAAATAGAAGATGTTCATCATTTTCTTCTTCTTTGAGCAGGAAAGGGAAATGTTCAAGGTGTCAATGAACATTTCCTTTAAGTCTTTATCTGCAGCAGATACTATCAGCTGATTCCAAAATCAGCTGAATAGTCTTCTTCTTGTCTTTGTACTTTGGTCATAGACTTCGAATGAACTCTCGTTAATAGCTGCTGATTTGACTTGTATCCTAAAGCTAAGTACGTACTCAGCTGAAGGTTTATTGTATATACTTGTTTCAGCTGAGATCCATACTTCAGCTGTTATTTATTCTTCTTGGCTATCGATCATCAAATCTTATTTACTTAGTCTTGGGACTAACAATCCTCCCCTATTTGATGCAATCGAATAGCCGTATAAGTGTAACCCTGTAATGATTCAGCTGATGAGATCAGCTGAATACTTATGTGCTTTGACCCTTAGGGTTCTTTTGTATATGTTTATCTTTTTACAATTTTTACAAGTATATTACACAACTTTTGATTTTCTATTGATAAGGCAATTAAAATTATAAGGAAAATCAAAAAAAAAAAAATGTAATACCTTGGATGTAGCTGATCCAACGACATTGCGATACAGTGAGTTGAAGGCTGAGGTTATTAATTTCTTCATTTCTCTTCACTCTCCAGTAGAGGAACTCAGCAGCTTGTGATAGATCATAAGTTGATCCACATCACATAGATCCAACTCATCTGCTCGCTGAAAGCACTACTACTTCTTCTTCTCCAGATAGCAAAAACCATAAATTGGTTCTTTTACGATCAGCCCAGGGACGAAGTTAACTCCCGTGGGGATGGCATTTGTGATATTGGGTCTTGGTCGTTTTGCAAATATGATTGATGACCCAATATCCAGTGGTCTGGAGTCAGCAAGAGGCTCGAGGAGAACGGACTTACGTTTCTCCCCTCTTGCTGAGGAGCTTTCACCAGCAGATCCTCCGACAGCAGCTGTTTGAGATTCACACAATTCAGGAGGTATGCGATATACCAACTCAGGAGCTTGTCTCCTGATTGCATCGCTAGAGTCTTGAAAGAGTAGATTGCGAATTTTATCTCGTTTTCCAGATCTGTTATAATCTGCGATGGTTTTGCAGATCTGGCGGCTGCTTCAGCTTCTTTCCATTCATCGTAGTTGAGAACGAAGCTGATCTTGTTCAGAGGGAACTTTTCATTGACCACATTTCCTCCAGCTCTTATTATTACAATTTCATCAGAAGAGCTGGGATCGAATCTGGGGGCCCTTACGCTGGCGATCTTTGCTTCTTGCCTACGCTGATAAAGAACTTTGTTGAACACCCTAATGTTCTCAGCTCTTTGGGCTTCAGCTCTTTGATACAGCTCTTCATGAGTTTTTCTTTGAAGGGCAATGGCTGTATCAAGATCAGTAGCGGTTCCAACTTCATTTAGAATGAGGTTTTTAACCGCAACAGATGTAGGCTCCCCTCAGCAGGATAAAGGATCTCATGTATAATAGGCTGAGGGTTTTGGATTTGCGGGGCTTGGACTTGTGGGCCCTCAACTGATTTAAAGGAATCAACGATTTTAACAAAACCAGTTGAGGGTGCAGCTTCTTCTTCTTGTGTTCCAGCAGAGGTGATAGGTGGAATTCTTGAGTTATCACCTGCTGGAACGTCTTCAGTATTGGCTCCAACAGCAGAGGTGATTAAAGATTCGTGTTGTTCACCTGCTGAAGTGGCCTCTTTCTCCCCCTCAGAGAGTGCCCGAAGAAGAGGGGTACTCTCTGGTGCTGAAGCAAAACGGACAACAGCGGCACCCTCATTGAGCTTTGCAAGAATGAGGTCAAGGGTGCCTTGGAGACCAGCGACTTGGGAAGTCAGCGAGCTGACTTCAGTCTCCATTTTGTCCAACCTGGTGGACACAGCAGAAGCTGATTCCTCAATAGCCTGAGAAAGGTGGCTATGAGTAAGTGTCAGCAGAGACTCTTGCTTTGATTGGGCAAGAGCCAGGCTGTCCCGAACTTCGGAGAGAAGTTTGTCTTGGTCGACTCTGTCAGAATCGTGAAGGGAGTTCAACGCTTGACGCACGTAGTCGTTAAGAGATATGAACCCGCTGGTGTTGATGCGAATCTGATCAGAAAGAAGAGCCAGCTGAGGAGCCTGAGAATGAACCTCAGTGTGCAGAGAAGTTATGCTGGAAGAGAGATTCTCAGCAGTTTGGGCAAACTTCTTTGGAACATCCTTACGAAGGGAGTCCATCTGCTTACTCAGCGTGGCCATCCCAAGTCGAATCTGGGATGTAACAACTCGAGACATCAGAGCAGCAGCTGCTCTGATGGGAATGCGTCCTCCAGCTTTGCTGGATTCAGCATGGGACACTTGGACGCTTTGGGGGTAGGGGTCCGGCATGTCTCCAGCTTGAGGGGTAACCTCAGCTGTGGGAGTGAGTGTTCCTGAGTTAGGAGGAATGGCTCCTATGGGTTGCTCAGGGACTATGGAGGGTGAGTTGGGTCCAACTGAAACTTCTGGGGTTATAACAAAAGTGCCGACATCAGTTGTCAAAACAATTTGAAGCTCAGAATGTTCTCCGTCAGATGACGAATAGTAAGACTGAATAAGATCATCAGTCGACTCAAACATTAGATGAAAAGTTGTTTGAATCTCTGGAGCTTCGGTCTCACCAGCCGGCGATACTGGTATGGAGACTGGAGGAAGAGTTCCTCTGGGTGGTGTGTTAGCTGCCTCACAGGTCGGTTGGCGATTACTGTCGCGATTATTGGCAGCTGGGGTTAGTGCCTCAGTAACAACTTGGTTTAAAGTTGTCTCTTCATTGGCGGTGGTGGTTTCCTTGATCACCTGCTGGTTTAAGCCGGTGACGTCGTGGGAAACAGAAGGGTCAGCTTCAAGATTGACTTGGTTTCCAGTCAATCTATCATCAGCTGAAGACTTAGGGAGTGATGAAGAAGTTGGGGGTGGTGTGTGTGCAGCTGACTCTCGGGTGGCTTGGGTTGAGCTGAAAACTTCACCAACAGTCTGTTGAGAGACTGAGGTTGCTTGTGGAGTTTGTTCCCGTGTTACAACAACAGATAATGAATCGTTCGAGGAGCTACGCAGAGGTGTGGAGCCGGGCACTAACTCCTGAAGAATGAAATTGTCGTTTTGAAGTCTGCTGACTTGTTGAGAAATCAGCAGAGAGAGAGTGGATGAAAGGAAAGGGAAAAAGAGAGTCAGCCGGAAGTGTCTGGACAGGAACTCCAATTGTTGGTAGAGTTCCTGGAAAAACACTGCAAGAAATAAAATGAGAAGGACTGCTCTCATTTGTTGGCACATCTTCTGATTGTAATCCTTCCAATTGGGATCTCGAGTGAGAACCCAACGGATTCCGGCCGAATCCTGATGATGCTGCGATCGCCAGCTCAACATCATCAACAACATCATCATCTCCACAGGTAGCAGACCCTCTTTCCCTCAGTTGAGGAGAAACAGGGGCGCTGGAAGTGGAAGAAGATGATAAAAGGAATGAAGAGGAAGAAGGATGGCGGTGAGCAGATCGCTTCACACGCTTCTTCCCACCACGTGGAATATCACCCGTTTTCACATTTTCCACGTTAATGGGCTGAGATCCCAGTGGAAGTGGTGGTATTTCCATCAACAGTTTGTGTGCGATCAGTTGATGGAAAACACTTCAGATGAGAAAAGGACGAACCTTCTTGTAGGGCAGATTTCTTCGATGTTTTGCCCTTCTTTCGATCCCTTTTGGATCTGACTCGATCATCTATGATCTTCAGCATGTACGAGGTGAGGGGAAATGCCTTCTCATCATCCTTCTTCTGGAAGATGAGGCTGGAAATGGAACGGACCATCACCGATTCCCAGGGATGTCTTCATAATCTATCTCCAGCTTTTGAAGCAACACATGTGCGACGCACAATGTGAAAAAGCGAAGATAGGGAATATGATTTCCCTTGCTTTTCAGCTTGGTCTTGACCTCCTCGTACACCAGTCTCCCGTAGTCGATCCGCTGACCGGTGACTAGGGCTTCAGCAAAGACTTGCATGCTGGAGTTGCGCTGGTTGAGGGACCCGGAATTGCCGCCTATACCCTGAATGATGTGGGTAAAGAAATAGGCCCAGGGTCTTGTCAGCTGAGACTTCTTGAAGATCGGCACCTTGTCTTCTTCATTTTCTAATCTGTATCCAGTGATACGGATTAGACTCGCTTTAGCTTCATCAGCAGATTTAGTCTGCTGATATTCTTCTCCAGATTGCAGATAATCGAATCCGCAAGCAACTCGGAAATCATCAAGAGAAATAGTGATTTGATGATTCCCTACTTACGCAGTGATGTCGTCTCCAGAGGCGGAGGCGGACATCCAGAAATCACGCAAGAGTTCGATGATACTCTTGGTGAATCTGGTAAAAGCACCACGGATAGGGCAGTGACGCACAAACGTCACAACCGGTCGATAAATATTGACAAGATCATCCGGTGGGGAAGTGTTGGCTACTAGGTTTGAGTTCTGAGAGAACTCAATGGCAGCCTTAGTAAGAGAAACCTTCTGAGCTTTCTTCGTCATTTGGGAGAGAGAGGGAAGAAAGATAAAGGTTAGAAATAGAGGGTTTTTGAGAGAGAATTGTGGGAGAGATAGGGAAGAAAGATAAAGGTTAGAAATAGAGGGTTTTTGAGAGAGAATTGTGGGAGAGATAGGGATAAAGTGGAGAGGAGAGGTGGGTATTTATAGGGGATTTATGGGTCGGTTTGGGTAAAGTTTTGAATTCAAACCGGGTCATAATTGGATAGTTAGAAACCAACTATAATCACGTTGGTTATTGTGCAAAGGTGGTTGGATGTGACAGTGTGAGAAAGTGGAGCCGTTTCTGTGTCAGGGTAGTGGAGCCGTTTCTGTGTCAGGGTATCTTGTCCCTCATAAATGCCAAATATTTCCACTCGAGTGGAAATATTTGCCACAGAGAACGTGTGGATAGGGTTGAAAGATGCCTTTTTATAGGAGAACCAAGCGTTTTAACTTATAAAACATGATAAGTTATCATTTAAGAGATTTTATTCGGCTAACTGATAAATTTAAACGGTTTTAGTCAGATGAATGTACTAAGTAACAAGGTGAATCTTATCAGCTGCTGATAGTACTTCAGCAGTTGATTCAAGCATTCAACATACCTAGCTCGCTGATCAAAAAATTGAATCGTTTCTAAAGGCTTAGTGAATAGATCAACCAGCTGAAGGTCTGTTGAAATGAAGTGGAGTTCCACGTCACCTTGTTCAATGTGATCTCTAATAAAATGATACCTTATATCGATATGTTTGGTTCTAGAATGGAGAACTGGGTTGTTGCTGATTGCAATAGCACTCGTGTTATCACAATAGATAGGAACTTTGCAGAAGTTCATATCGAAATCAACAAGCTGATTCTTCATCCAAAGGACTTGAGCACAACAGCTTCCAGCAGCAACGTATTCTGCTTCAGCTGTGGAGGTAGAGACAGTACTTTGTTTCTTGCTTGTCCAGCTGACTAGCTTTCCACCAAGCAGATGACATCCTCCAGTGGTGCTCTTTCTATCCATTTTGCAACCTGCAAAGTCTGAATCTGAATAGCCAATTAGATCAAACCCGGAGTCTTTGGCATACCAAAGACCTAGGCTTGGAGTACTCTTAAGGTACCTCAAAATTCTTTTAGCAGCTATTAGGTGAGATTCTCTAGGATCAGCTTGATACCTAGCACACATGCTAGTAGCAAACATAATATCTGGTCTGCTGGCAGTGAGATAGAGTAATGAACCAATGATTCCTCTATAGAATGTGACATCAACTGACTTACCAGTTATGTCATCATCTAGATTGTTTGGAGGAGCCATTGGTGTTTTCATGGATGATGATGAATTCATATCAAATTTTGTTAAAAGATCTTTGATATATTTTTCCTGATTTATAAAAATTCCATCTTTAGATTGCTTAACTTGTAAGCCAAGAAAATAAGTTAATTCACCCATCATACTCATCTCATACTTTGTAGACATAAGTTTAGAAAAGCGTCTACAAAGTTTTTCATCAGTAGCACCAAAAATTATGTCGTCCACATAAATTTGAACAAGAATGATATCACCTTTGATTTTGCGAATGAATAAGGTTTTATCAATATTTCCCCTGGTGAAATGATTTTCTATGAGGAACGTGGAGAGTGTATCATACCATGCATGAGGAGCTTGTTTCAACCCATACAGCGCTTTATCCAATTTAAACACATAGTCTAAATATTTAGGATTTTCGAACCCTGGTGGTTGCTTAACGTATACCTCCTCTTGCAGCTTTCCGTTCAAGAATGCACTCTTCACGTCCATTTGAAAAACTGTGAATTTTTTGTAAGCAGCGTAGGCTAGAAATATTCTGATTGCCTTAAGCCTAGCCACTGGAGAAAATGTTTCATCAAAATCTATTCCTTCCTCCTGTCTATATCCTTGTGCAACCAGTCTAGCTTTGTTGCGAATAACCACACCTTCTTCATCCATTTTATTCCTAAATACCCATTTAGTACCAATTATAGTCTTTCCAGTTGGTGGGGGTACCAGCTGCCATACTTTGTTGACCTCGAATTGGTTAAGTTCTTCCTGCATCGCTTGAATCCAGCTAGAGTCTTCTAAAGCAGCTTTAATATTCTTCGGTTCTTCAGTTTCTAGAAAACAAGACCATAAGCAAAGATTGCATGATGCTTTACTTCTTTTTACAACTCCTTGTTGTGGATCTCCAATGATTAACTCAATTGGATGTTCTGAGGTCCACTTAGATTGAGGAGCTGCTGTAGAAGAGGAAGATTCAGCAGAATTAGATCCTTGTTGAGCGGCTGACTGCTTAGCAGGATGAATTACTTCATTTTGAACAAATCTTCTTGAAGTATGAAGAGGTGGCTTAGAAATAGCCTTGGATGATGCTCTAGCTGTTGGAGTCTCTTGTTGAACAACTGCGATATCTACAAGATATGTGTGAGCATCATGAAACGTCTCATCTGATTCATTTATGGGAACCTCAAAGAGATTTAAAGCATCGGAAAATGCTTCAGCTGTATCATCAGGAGATGGTTCAACTGATCTCTGAAATGCATCAGACGAGTCTGCAGAGGTGGGGTTCATAGCTTTTGAGTGTTCTTCAAAAGTAACATTTATGGACTCTTCCAGTGTTTGTCTTCTTTTGTTGAAAACTCTATATGCTTTGGATAGAGTGGAGTATCCCAAGAAAATGGCTTCATCAGCTTTAGAGTCAAATTTACTCAGCTGATCTCGTGTGTTTAACACAAAACACACACAGCCAAACACATGAAAGAAACCTATGAATGGTTTCCTCTGACGAAAAATCTCATAAGAAGTCTTCTTGTGTCTCTTCACATAGAGAGACCTATTTTGAGTAAAACATGTTGTGTTAACAGCTTCTGCCCAAAATTTCTTAGGCATGTTTGACTCAGCAAGCATTGTTCGTGCAGCTTCTATTAGGGTTCTGTTCCTTCTTTCAGCAACACCATTTTGTTGAGGTGTTCTTGCAGCTGAGAAGTTTTGGGAGATCCCAACATCTGAACAGAAATCTTCTAAAGTCTTGTTCCTGAATTCAGTACCATTGTCTGATCTCAGCATCTTGACTCTAGACCCATTTAGAAGTTCCATCCTTTTGATGAACTTGATAATCTCTTCAGCTGCATCACTTTTGTGACGAAGAAATATTACCCAGGTATATTGTGAATATTAATCAACGATAACAAGTGTATATTTCTTTCCACCTAGACTTTCAGTACTCATGGGGCCAAAAAGGTCCATATGGAGCATGTGAAGCCAGCTGTCGATGGAGAAACATTGCTTTGATTTGAAGGAGCTTTTATGTTGCTTGCCTTGTTCACAGGCTGAACAAAGCTTATCCTTTTCATATTTGATTTGTGGCAGACCATTCACCAGCTGACCTCGACCCAGCTTCGATATATTTTTGAAGTTCAGGTGAGATAGCCTCTTATGCCACAACCAATTCAGCTCTTCAGTAGAATGAGAGAATATACAGACTTCTTGATTTTGAGGATTCATGTCAAGTGTATAGACATTCTTGGTTCTTGGAGCAACTAATACTACCTTACCATTCTTATCCGTCACCGTTCCTCTGTATTCATTAAAGTTCACTGAGAACTTTGCATCACAAAGTTGGCTAATGCTGATTAGATTATGTTTCATCCCATTTACATAACCAACTCTTGTGATTTTTACGGATCCATTAGAAATGGTTCCATAACCTTCAGTTGAGCCTCTACCATTATCACCAAAGACTACTGAGGGACCATCACAAACTTCAAACTCTTCCAGCAGGGATTTGTAACCAGTCATGTGTCTCGAGCAACCATTGTCTAAGTACCAGACATGTTTGCTTTCATCACCCTGCACATAAAATAAAAGAGTTAGTTCTTTTTGGGAACCCACACTTCGGTGGGTCCTTGTGACTTCCCGTTGGGACTCACAGAAGTTGGCTTTTCAGTAGGCTCACATACTGAAGTCGGGGAAGGTCTCAGGCATGTGCTGTCACACTCACTTGCCATGTGCCCACGATCTCCACACTTATAGCATTTTCTGTTTCATTGCAGTGGAGTAGAGGGCGAGGAAATAGGATTGGGAACTGGACCCAAAATCCATTTCATTTTCTGATTATCGGAGATAGTCAGAGTTTGAACGAGTGATGTCAGCTTGCTGACCTTTCCTTTCAGCCGTCTGACTGACATGGCTGAAGAAGGACTTGGAGTATTCTTAGGAATACTCTTACCTTTGTTCTTTGCAGCTCGAGTACGAACTCCAACTGGCTCACCCTTGGAGGGTGTAAGAACAGTTTTCTTTCATGCTGTCCTTCTAGTCTTCTGCTGAGATTTAGCAGATGAGGCAGCAGGTGCTGAACCCAAGATAGATTTCCTTGGTCCAACAATTACTACAGTAGGTGTCCTGACTATCATGGCAGAGGAGTCAGTCGATGACTCTTCACCAGTAGCTTCAGAAGGATTTTCTGAGGACATCTCGGTAGCATAGGTTTTGGTAGACCTTACAAAGGAACCAAAAACCAACTCTTCAGCTGGCACAGAAGCATCAGCTGACGAGTAGTACAGATCATCTGTACTGCTGTCAGGTTCAGCGGCTGCAGCAAGGAAATCTCCTCCTAGTACAACTTGTACTTGACTAGGGATTTGTGAGTTAACACATTCACTCACACGTTTGGATGAACGAGACCATGATTCACAAATCTTTTTAATTGCTTCAAGTTCTTTAACTTTTTCACTTAGATCATGTTGAAGAACTGAGTTAATAAATGTTGTTTTAGAAAGTTCTTCTTTTAAAGTTTTGTCGTCAATTAAACATTCTTTCAAAAATGCATTTTCACGTAGAATAGCACTATGTTTATCCAAACATTCACCTTTCAGCTGATAAATAAAGTGCAAGTCACAAATAATGGAATCAACAATATCTTTAGCTTTAGTAGCCTCAGCGGAGATTAGAGAGGTTACCTTTTTATGAACAATGTTGACCCATTTATAGGAACTAGCATCATCAGCTGTAATGTTTTCATCATCATCAGCACGAGCCATCAAACATATTGTGGCCATTTGTTCATCGTCATCAGATGAGCTGTCACCAGAGTCAGCCCAATCATGAGTTTCAGCTACAAGACCCTTGTCAGCAGCTTTGCCTTCAAGTGCCTTCTTTCTTCTAGAATCTTTTTAGTGAAGGCTTGTAGCTTTTTGTATTTATCTTCAATGGACTCACCAGTTGAAGATGATGAACTAGCTTTCTTCTGCTTGCAGTCGTTAGCATAGTGTCCCTTCTTGTTGCAGCTGTAGCAAGTTATCTCAGAGATGTCAGGTGTACTTCCAGAAGGTCTAGAAGAAACAGCTGATGAGATAGATCTGCTACTCGAGCCTCTAGCTGAGGAGCCAGACTTGTTTTTGAAGAATTTTCGATTTTTAACAAGTAAGGCCAGCTCAGATATAAGGGCATCGTTGTCTTCGTCTTCATCGACTTCTTCAATGCTGACTTCAGGCATGTTGAACAAACCAACAGCCGAAGTGTTGTCAGCTTCATCATCTGATGGTGGATATTCGATTCTGCTAGGCTTGTGTAAGGAGACAAGAGCAGTCGAAGATCCAGCGGAACTCACTTTAGAGTCCTTTGGAGGTTGAAATTTGTTGAGTACAGTTCTCTCATGGCTTAAAAACATACCATAGAGAGATGAAAGAGTATAATCTTTCAGAGTAGGAGATGTACTCATGCAAGTTATGATGGTAGCCCATTTAGAAGGTAAGGCTGCCATAAACTTACACATTTTGGACATATCGTCCTTATCAACCCCATGAGACTTCCAGCTCGTTTAACAGAATGTTATAACAATTGAAAGTTTGAACTATAGTCTCACTTGGTTTGGCTTTAAACAGTTCATAATCATGTATGAGCATGTTTTTGTTATGTTCACGCACAACAGATGTGCCTTCATAAACTTCAGCCAACCGTTCCCACATCTCTTTAACTGAGTCACAAAACTGAATATTGTGATACAGTTCATCACCAACTGCTTGAAAAAGCATATCTCGACCCTTGTTCTGAAGATGAACAAGACATTTTTCAGCGTCTGTCCACTGAGCCTCAGACTTCACCACATAGTGTTCTGGTATTTCAGAAGTACCAGGAATGAGGGTTTTGGGAACATATTTTCCTATCGTGATGTTATCTTGGAGTTTTGGGTGATATGTAACCATATGGGACAACATACGGGTTTTCCACATGGGGTAGTTGGTTTGAGTGAGTTTGGGAGGTTTTCCAGATGATGGAAGATCTGATGATGTAGGTTCAGCCATAACAGATGCTCAAAATTGATGGAAAACAATTTTGACACCCGCTCTGATACCAGTTGTTGGATCCCAACAACACAAACGTGTTGCGTTATGACCGAGTAACGAAGATAAGATAAGTGAACAACAAGATTTCAATGATTAAGAGTTTATTAAAACAACTTAATACAGTACAAAGTTTGCGGAAATAGATAGTACAAAACTAACTAAAACTCTATACTTGAAATGACACTTTAGACCGCTCAAACTAGAAGAGTATACGCTGAGAGTTATATCAGCTGATACTAACAGCTGATATTAATGCCTTAGTAATAACTATGGAGGAGTTAATACTTAGACAAATAACTAACTCTCAGATAATGTTCTTGTGCTATGATTTCTAAAGGTGTGTGTAAATGCAAGCATTTACGTCTGTATTTATAGCCCAAGATCCATGTTCCTTAGTCCACAAGTTTGACGACCTGTAAACATATTATTCGTCAATGTGGACTTGTCTATGGATCATTAAATGCTCTTGCACAAGTTATTGTCCCAAGTGTACTTTGTGTCAACTACTTCCGGTACCCTTTCTGACGCACAGTGAAAGGTGTACTACATAAGTATAGAAATAGTTGACTTTCTCTTTACATGCTTGAGGGACAAAGGATGATAATGTACTGACATTATCTTATATTCCAAAATAGAAGATCTTCATCGTTTTTTCTTCTTTGAGCGGGAAAGGGAAATGTTCAAGGTGTCAATGAATATTTCCTTTAAGTCTTTATCTACAGCAGATACTATCAGCTGATTCCACAATCAGTTGAATAGTCTTCTTCTTGTCTTTGTCCTTTGGTCATAGACTTCGAATGAACTCTCGTTAATAGCTGCTGATTTGACTTGTATCATAAAGCTAAGTACGTACTCAGCTGAAGGTTTATTGTATATACTTGTTTCAGTTGAAATGCATACTTCAGCTGTTATTTATTCTTCTTGACTATCGATAATCAAATCTTATTTACTTAGTCTTGAGACTAACAAGGATCCACCACTAACTATTTTTCTCTCTCTAATTAAACTAATTTTATATACTAATTGAAATTATTACCAATGACACACCACTAGTTATCTTCAAAAAATTTGTGGAAATAGAAACTAAAATTTTATTATGAGATGAAGGAAATTTTGACTTTGCACAAATACCGTGTTAGTATCTATAATGTGTGTGATCAAAATGTAACATGTTTGATTACGCTGTATAATTTGGTATCTTCTATAAAATTCGAATTTTCAAACAATCACGTTGGATAAATTTGTTTTTTTGTATACTTTCTAAATTGAAATAAATTCAAATTGTGAGGGGGGTAATTGAAACTTTGAAAGAGGGTTTGGTTTGGACGCATTCGGAGAAATGGTTGGCTGTCGCTGACGGGAGTTTGCCACCGGCTTTGGTTTGACCGGATGACGTTGCCGTCGCCATAAATGAAGGCTTCTAGTCCACGCATTCATATGTAGCCTGTTGACCGGGAACCGGTTCTGTGTAAACGGGTTCCGGTGTCACGTGGTAAAGGTCCGTGTGCATGAATATTATTTTATTTTAATGTTAAATCATTAATCCTTTTTTCGCGGTTTCAACTTTTGAACCAAGTTCTTCCTTGGATCACAAGCCAAAAAGTATGTATATTTTTTATGTTTTGTTAATGATAGCCCTTTAGGGGCTTATGATTATCATTAAAAGATAGTTGCGTGTATAAATCGTTTGTAGTTTTATTAGTGGGGTTGATTCCTAAAATGTATGAGCAGTTAATGATTATTGTACAAGTTTTTAATGTGTGTCTTGACGTTTTATTGACAGCCCTTAAGGGTGTCATTATCATTTTCCATATTTTTTTTAAAGAAACGTTCAAGGTAGTTCATCTTTTTTGTGAACTCTTGAGGGACAAATCTTAGTCATTCGACCAACCAACTCCCAACTTACCACCACCATCATTTGTGATTCAATACATCAACACCACCACCACCACCACCTCATGTGTATTAAATCATATGTGATTACACACCGCCGACCACCACCATCATCACCACCACCACCCATGTGTATTAAATCACATGTAATTGCACACCGATGACCACCACCACCATCACCCCCAATCTCTACCGGCCACCATCTCCACCACCGGCAACCTGTCGCCACCATTGGCTGCTTTTAATCTCACGTGATTGTGTATTTAATTACATGTGATTGCGATGGTCGACGACGGGGCAGCAGTGGTCGGCGGTGGAAGTGGGCGGCGATGGTGGCGGTGGGCGGCGATGGTGGCGGTGGGCGGCGATGGTGGCGGTGGCCGGCGATGGTGGCGGTGGCCGACGATGGTGGCGGTGCCCAGTGGTGGTGGTTGTGTATTCAATCACATGTGATTTGATAATAGTTGTTTTTAAGGGATTTTTTATCCAGTGGGTAGGATCTATCCCGTGAGAATTTGTTTTAAGGTGGACTACCTAGAACATAACTCTATTTTTCTATTAAATACGCTCTCCCTCCCTTAATAAAATTTTCATTTTGCTTAGGAATAAGTTTTTAGGAGATAATTACAATAGTTTTGATTAAAAAATAATATTAGTTATAATGTTTTTTTTTAACCAATTGGTATAGATCAATTGGCTACCAATGATAGATTTGGGGTTTTCCCTTAAGAGGTATTGGGTTCAAGCCTTGTTGGAGGTAAAACTTGGAGATTAAAAGGTGGTGGGGGTTTATTGCCCATATGTGGAGGGTTCGAGGGAAGGCATACTGCCCATTGTGGATGTCACTGTGTATGCTCGAAACACTAACTAACTTGCCGTTCAAAAAAAAAAAAGTTATATCATTTTTGGTTTGTATTTAAAAAAAATGAAAGATCTCCACTAGGCAGCGAACTCCAACCATACTTCATGGGCATCAAAATGTAACAAAAAAAGTGCCTGCCCTCGATCATGCCTGGTAAGGCCCTTCAAGGAAGAAACACGAGCTAATGTTTTAAAAATGGCATTCTTCCTCATTTGCCTTTCACAACTACAACAAACCGTCGATCGAATCCTTTTCAAAAGGTTGAAACATGTTTGTATTGAATCTAAACTCTATAGTTTTTGTTAGAATTTATTTAAATGATTCTCCAGTCTCCTAATTAATGTACGTGACTCATTTCATGTCTTTATCCCTCTTAATAAATATAAGGGTGATGTGTCAAATTTTAATTGGTTTTTCACACAAGCTTTTATATATGACAGACACACTCACTAGTGTATAATATTTAAAATTGTATATGTTGTATTTTTGTGAATGTATATGTAGCTCAAATTAGGCGCCTAATAAAAACCCAAAAGGAGAGCAGGGGTGAACACAACAGGGTTTCTTATCAAATTCAGAACAGGATGATCTGCCACGTCCTACCTATTGTCATCACTCATTCCTACCAAAAATCACTAATCAGTTGGACCAATAAATATATTTTTATTATATCTATAGCGATATATATTTAAATTAGATAAATCTTTAGTTTCTAGAAAGTTGCGTAGACTACAACAAGTTGTGATGATATCGAAAAGCTAAGTCTACCACTATATATGGTCAAAAGAAAACATACACACATTATTTACTTTTTCTGCCCCTATGATTAAAGAAAATATATATTTTTTCTTTCTTTTTAAGTAAACGGCTAATTTTAATGTATTCATTCCACACATTATACACCATATAGGCATTACCGACATTAAAATTTGAACCAACAATCTTTTGATTATTATCTCACTTACATACTTCAAAGTCACATACATGCCTTTCGATAACAATTTTTGTTCTAAGGATGTCATAAAAGATACAACTGTGTTTCTTTTCTTTCTTTCCAACAAAATAGCAACGATATGTTTTTGTTGTGATATGTTAAAGTTTTATGTTAAGAAACGTAAGCATAAAGTATTATTGAATATCTATTCCCCAAAATGGAAACAAACACCAGTCTCCATCTTTCACTAGAGACCAACTACAACCACAGACTATTGGGCCATGACAGGGGGGTAGCTGAGGAGTCATAAGTCAAAGTTGGAAAACTACAAACAAAAACTACTACTGCTGCTTTTGAATCAGTCAGCTGATGATAATGTATTCTGCTTTAGACAAAAAGTAGTCTAATACAACAAATTCACACTCAAACATATCAAAACATTTCACCTAAAAGATTTCTTTTTTTAAAGAGGATAACATTCTATCTCTACAGTTGACTTTTATTCTCAGTCTAGTGTTGGTGTTATCTATGCATTCTTTTAGTGTTGGTTGGTATTATACAATGATCAAATTTAAAGTGTCTTTTGAACCTTGAATAAAATAATAGCTCTCTTTATATGTCACATATTCAGTTCATGTATTTGATAACACATCAATCTGTGTTTTATTTTTGAAAGGCCGAATTTAAAAGTTAATTATAAGAAGAAAAAAACTCAGGTTAAAAAAAACTCTATTTTGAGAAAATCACCAAGAGTTCGCTTGAAGGTTAGAATTGAAGTGTTTGACTTATTAGTCACATTTCAAAAAATACTATCCAATAATAATGATAAAAGAGATAAGTTGTTGACCCAAATAACCATCAACAAAACGTAATAAATAATTAAAAAAAAACCATAAGAAGTTCAACCGCACTGAATAACATTTCAAAGTAATCAAACATTAATGTTACACAATAATGGATACACGACAAGAAATAAAGAAAGCTGAAATGAGATCAAAACTCATTAAAATTGGTAAGGGAAAGTGCAGAAATTAAAGCAAAAATAAAAAACAGCTAATCTGGATAACAACCTCAAAAGCAAGACATGTTATATTATGAATCTTGGGAAGAAGAAGGTTGTTTAACTCTTCGTTGATGCACATCCCAATTGTACACTCGAGCAATTGTAACCTAATTTACACATATAATTATGAGTCTAATTTGATAGATGTGAGATGCAAATTACAACACAACATTGTATAAGAAGGATCATTGTAACCTAATTTTGTTGTTACAAAATCATGCACTCTTATACAATGTAGTGTATCTTTTAAGAACAATGATTAGTTTGCAGTATAAACAAGCCACAAAAGATGTTTAAAAAAACTAGTCACTTGAAAACTACTTCATGAATGTTACATTACATTATTAATAGAGTAAATTACACAAATGGTTCTTTAGGTTTGTACCATATTACATATTTGGTCATTTAGTTTCATAAATTACACTGCTAGTCCTTATTTCTAAAACTATTTACACGTTTGGTCCTTTACCTAAACAGACGTTTATTTTTCCCGTCACGTGTGATGCATGAGGGGGTAAATCTGTCTTTTTCCCTTTCCCTTCACCAATTTGAAACCCGTCTGTTTAGTACCAAATGTGTCAATAGTTTTAGAAAGAAGGACTACCAGTGTAATTTATGAAACTAAAGGACTAAATATGTAATATGGTAGAAACCTAAAGGACCATTTGTGTAATTTACTCTTATTAATAATACTTAGTGATTAATAATGCTTGTCCTGTGAGATCACCATCTTTTTTCTACAAAGAAATAAAATAAAAAGAGATTGTTTGAGAAAGTGGTACCTGTGTAACAGTAACTTGATCTCGTAAGAAGTGTAGATCAGTAACAAGAACTTGTAAGCTGGCTTTTGCATTTTCCAAATTGTTTTGAAGTAAAGAAGTAGCCTGCATGCATGTCCAAAAGTTAGTTAAAATCTTTTACCAAATGAAAACATAGGTCAAATGGGTAAATTAAAAACAAAAAATAAAGTTGAAAACATGTGCACCTCTTGACATGAGTACTCAAGCATCACATTTGCTCCCAACCATAAGCACACCGAGTCTGTGTTATCAATCCGAGCACGGGAATAGATGCCTTCAGATACTTCAAAATCTGTAAGCAACACCTGTAATAAAATAATATAAAATTAAAATAATTGATAGTATTATGGGAACTTAAATTTAAACCAGTATGCCAAGAAAACAAAATCATTTCTCAAAAACATTAAATTAGCCAACCTCATTGCTGTCCTTCTTTGCTTGTAAAGTGGCAACAACATCTAAGCACTTCTCAATATCTGGAATCTTCGCCTGTTGCAAGGGTGTAATTCATCCAATAAACAATTAGAAATATGCAATTTTACATATTCATTAATCAGTACATTATCGGACACATTGATTTTAAATGGATCTTCTAAAATGATACTGTAAATTTATGCGAGTTGATTCAATTTGGATATTACCTGTAGATCTCTCTGCTGAGCAAGAAGTTTCATCTCAACCACTTTGTATTGCTGAAGCCTGCACATTTAGCTCAATTTCTAATATCAGATTGCTGACTTTCACAACAAAATCAGTAGCACATTTTAAAACAAAAAGACGGTCATAAACCCTAATACAGCATCTACTGATCTGATATGGAAAATTGAAAATTAACAAAAGGGAATCAAATTGAAATATGGAAATGAGAGACCTTTCTTGGAGGAAGGCGAGAGTAGAGTTCACATCAAGACCTAATTGACTCAAATAAGCTTCCACATCTTTAACGAAAGAAGCCGCCGGTATACCCCGTCGTTCCGCCACCACTTCATTTTCGGACTGCCCTACCGATGATACTGTCGCCATTATTGTCTTCTCTGAGCTTACTGATTCAAAATAGAGGCTGCTTACAAGGTTTTTGTGATCGATCAAACAATCGAATGAGCGAGTTACAATTTTCTCTTCCTGTATTGTCTTACCAAAATTTACTAACTTAAAAAATAGAGTAAATTGCACAGATAGTCCCTGTGGTTTGACTTTAGTTTTGGATATGGTCCCTAAGTTTAGAAATTACACCGATGGTCACTAAGTATCGGACTTTGTATCGGTTTTGATCCCTAAGTGTAACGGGTGTTAAATCTCTCTGTTAAATCTGGTCATGTGCTATGAGCATGAGGGTAAATATGTCTATTTACCTATGTCCTCATTTTTAATGTTCACCCATCCATACATTCACACGTGACACTCTTCTCCCCTTCTCCCTTCTTCTAATCTTCTCTCTCTATTAACAGAGTTACAGAACCAACTAAAATTACTTTTGGAAACAAAATTGATTGCAGAAACCAAAACCGTAAAAACAACTCACCGTGTGTGGATTAATTTGCGTTTTGATCGCTGCACACCCACACATCACATCAAATCTGAAACATTTAAACCCTAATATGAAATCAAAATGCCTAGATCGAAATTCTAAGAGTGCATTTGAAACTCGTTATTCAACAATCGGAGAAGGTTGAAGCAACCCCCGCTGTTGTTAGTGAGAAAGATGAGCCGACGGAGGCTGATGAAACGGTGATTCACCATGAGCCTGTGGGTTCGATGATTCGAATCCGGCACCGACGAAGACGGAGTCGGGGAAGCTAAGGCTCATGATGATTCGACCTTAACCTCGACGCAGGCGAAGACAGATTCGTCGGATGCTTTGGCTGATTGCCGGTGTGGTCTGATAGTGTTTCTTAAATTTCTTGACGGTGATGATGAAAACATTATATCAAGATTTGGTGAGTGTGGTTTAACTGTTTAAGCAATTAGTGTGACTAATTTCTTCATCTTCTTCAACTGTGTTGGGTTCGTATTAGGGACTATGTTTTAAGAGTGTGTCAAAATAAATTCGTGTTCGAGTATTAACATAAACTTATTATATCCGATAATTTTATATCACCCCACTGTGTATTCAGATGAAACAAGAACACAGACCACATTTATGCTATCCCACTATGTATTAATTGTTTGTCAAGAGAAGAGGGAAGACGGTGAATTGATTGTTAGATAATGGTGAGAGGGATGAGATGTGAGAGAAGAGAGAAAGAGGGGTTTGTGATGTTGAGGAAGATGAAGATGATGAGAGGGTAAAAGGACCAAATTACCCCATGTGCTTTGCACATGTCTAGATTTAACAACCAATTTTAACGACAGTTAGCGTTAGGGATCAAAAGCGATACGAAGTCGACACTTAGTGACCATCGGTGTAATTTCTGGAACTTAGGGACTAAATCCAAAACTCAGGTCAAACCACAGGGACTATCAGTGTAATTTACTCTAAAAAATATTATATTTTATTTAGGTTTTACTAAGGGGGTGTTTGGGATTGCTTGTTGAAAATAGATTATGTGTTTGAAAATTAATAATAGGATAATCAGCGGTTACAAAATGTGATTCTGAAAAGTAGTGTTTGGATTTGATTATGCTGTTTGAAATCGCAATAATCAGATAATCTGTTTTTTAGTGTTTGGAAAATTTGGTTATTTGTTTAGTTAATAGGTAATATTCGAAACTCCATTTTCAAAACGCAAATAAGTAGCTATCAATCTACTTTTTCAAAACTCCATTTTGAAAGCTCCAAAACGCAAATAAGTGAGTATTTCATACTTTTTGCCAAACACTAGTTTTAGATAATTTGCGTTTTCAAAACGCAATAAGCAGATAATCTACTTCAAATCGCAATCCCAAACACCCTCTAAGTTAGTGTATGCATTGACATCCAAATTGGCGTATGCATGCCTCGAACATATATGTTTATTTGGGTAATAAACCTCACATCTTTTTTATGTCCCGAGTAATGCACTCAATAAGTTTTGAACATAAGACTTTTTGAAGGCAAACCCCAGAGCTATCGATGATTGTCAATTAATCTACACCAATTGGTTATAGTTAAATATAATAATGTACAATTGGTTAAGCATAAACACCTTGAGATGGTAATGAAATTCACGGGGTTGGTCTTTTTATGATTAATGTACAATAAATGAAGTTTTACTTTGTTTTCTTAAACATCATCCTAAGGACTATTGTTAGCAAAATCCTTTTATTTATGGTAGTAGTTTTTTTAGGTCACTTCGCCATCTAAACAAAAATCTATTGACGCTACTGTCCGCGTTAATCAAAACGTTACAGAAGCATTTAGTTTAGTTCCTAATTACGTTAGGTTTACAAGCCGTGGTCCCACAAAATATTACAAACCAAAGTGTTAGTTAAAAGACGGTATTACAAAAACTAGGCTCTTTTAACAAAACATTTATAAAACGTATGGTCAAACGCACCGTCCAAAGCCCAACCCGTTTCAAGCCTTCAACCTGATATGTGTCAATAAGGGAGGGATTAGCACAAAAGCTAAGTGATTGAATTACTACTACTACCAACTATACTAATCACTAAACGCGGAAGTTAGAAACAACTCCGGTTTGGGTAATCACTTATTTGAGAGGAATGGTGGCCTTGCGAGCCTTAAACCGTGGTCGGCAAAATCACAGTAATCGTTAGCTCTGTATCCAACATCTCGGGTAAGCCCCCTCAACCATGCAACATATACAGGTAAGGCTCAAATACCCTGTTAGTCGATACACTATGCTCAGCCGTTATCCATCCGACACTGACCTCGTCCCGTATGTGCACATGGTCATGTATGGTATTCCTCTAACACTAGGCATACATATCTAGTAGGCTAGCTACGAAAAAACACCGCAAAAAACGTCACAAATGAGTTCCCAGACGCGAACTCTAGTTCGCGTTCGTGAACTAATGTTGGCCAAAGCAAGGGAGATGGGCCCCTTGTTGGCCTTTTTCCTCTTTATCAGTATATGTCTGAAAAGTTCCTTTCGTAGTTAATTTATTTAAAATAGCAAACGGACTCCAATTTTAAAAACGAAAGCATTTCCGGAAACGAAATTCAAAAAGGAAACTAAATATATAAAAATCACATATTCATCTCAAACATATCACAAGTCGGGTATTTTAACCGCTGGGTTAAAATACCACAAAAGACATAAGGCTAATTAAATTAACTAAGCATTTAATCAGATAATCATTTAATCAAGTACCTTAAGGTGAATAAACTACTAGGCCGGTTTTGGGATGTTACAACTCTCCCCCACTCAGGAAGATTCCGTCCCCGGAATCCCATCTCGATCAAATAAGGAGGGATAATGTTCTCGCATATCGGCCCCGGTCTCCCATGTCATATCCGCACCCAAACTGTGCTTCCACTTTACCAAAACCATAGGAATTTCTTTCTTTCTCAATTTCGTCACCTTTCGGTCCAATAACTCCACCGGTTCCTCGAGCAACCTTTTCTTCGTATCAACCCGCAACTCTTGCACCGGGAGAATTTGGCTTGGATCTTCGATGTTACACTTTCTCAAATAGCAAATGTTGAAAGTGTTGTGGATTGCCGACAACTCCGGTCGCAACTCCAGTGTTACCGATTGAGAATTTACCACCTTGCTAATTCGAAACGGCCCGATAAACCTCGGGGCCAACTTTCCTCGTTTACCAAAACGAATAACACCCTTCCATGGTGATACCTTCAAATAAACCATCTCGTTTTCCGAGAACGTAGCGGGTCTACGTCTCGGATCCGCATACATCTTTTGTCGGTCACGGGCGGCCTTCAACTTTTCTCGGGCAACTGTAACTTTATCCACGGTCATTTGCACAATATCGGGCCCTGCATATTGTTTCTCACCCGCTTCCAACCAACACGTCGGGGTTCGACACCGACGCCCATACAACATCTCGTACGGTGGCATCTTAATACTTGAGTGGTACGAGTTATTATAAGCAAATTCAATCAACGGTAGGTGGGTATCCCACGACCCACCGTACTCCAACACACAAGCCCGTAACATATCTTCAAGAGTTTGTATCGTTCTTTCTGATTGCCTATCGGTTTGGGGATGATACGCGGTACTCAAATTCACCCGCGTCCCCAATTCTCGTTGCAAGCTATGTCAAAAATTTGAAGCAAAACGGGGATCTCTATCCGACACGATAGAAATCGGAATACCATGTCGAGATACCACTTCATCAATGTACAATTTCGCCTATCTACTAAGTGAGGCGGTCTCACTAGTAGCCAAGAAATGAGCACTCTTCGTCAAACGATCAACTATAACCCATATCATGTCGTGACCCTGTTGTGTAGGCGGCAATTTCGTCACGAAATCCATGGTAATCCGATCCCACTTCCACTCGGGAATCAGCGATAGTTCCATGCGATCTTTGGTGTTCGGCCTTCACTTGCGCACAAATATGACACTTACCCACATAACGGGCAATGTCGGTCTTCATCGTTGGCCACCAATAAAGTGCTTTTAGATCATTGTACATCTTCGTGCTACCCGGGTGAACCGATAACCGAGAATTGTGAGCCTCGGCTAGAATCAATTCCCGCAAACCCCCGAGTAACGGTACCCAAACCCGAGATTGATACGTCTTCAAACCCCGGGAATCTTCTTCCAAATCATCCTTCCTCTTTATCAAAATCTCGGTCTTCAAATTTTCAACATTCAAGGCTTCCATTTGTGAATTCTTCAACCGGGACACCAAATCCGATACAATTTCCACCCGCATAAATTGTACCCGCCCCGAATCCCCCTTTCTACTGAAGGCATCGGCCACTACATTCGCCTTTCCGGGATGATATCATATTTCACAATCGTAATCTTTAATCAACTATAACCATCTTCGTTGCCGCATATTCAACTCCTTTTGCGTGAAAACGTATTGCAAAATTTTATGGTTCGTACAAATCACGCACTTAGTACCGTACAAATAATGTCTCCATAACTTTAGTGCGAAAACCACCGCCGCCAACTCCAAATCGTGAGTCGGATAATTCTTTTCGTGATTTTTCAATTGCCTCGAAGCATAAGCAATAACCCGATTTCGTTGCATCAACACGCAACCCAAACCCGCAAGTGAAGCGTCACAATAAACAATAAAATCTTCCGGGCCTTCGGGTAAGGCAAGAATCGGAGCTTGACATAATAGTTGTTTTAGAGTTTGGAAGGACTTCTTGTGATCATCACCCCACCGAAACGGTACATCCTTACGGGTCAACTTCGTCATTGGATCCGCTATCTTCGAAAAATATTTAATAAACCGGTGGTAATAACCCGCCAAACCCAAAAAGCTCTTTATCTCGGTCGGGTTCTTTGGAGCAACCCAATTCATAACCGCCTCGGTCTTCACCGGGTCCACCTTGACTCCATTCGTACAAATCACGTGACCCAAAAAATGAACTTCTCGAAGCCAAAATTCGCACTTCGAGAATTTCGCGTACAATTGTTCCCGCTTCAACGTTTCTAACACTTGCCTCAAGTGTTTCTCATGCTCTTCTTCGGTCTT
Organism: Calendula officinalis; assembly: GCA_963853835.1. NCBI lineage: Eukaryota > Viridiplantae > Streptophyta > Magnoliopsida > Asterales > Asteraceae > Calendula > Calendula officinalis. The sequence goes on along the minus strand of OY970828.1, from coordinate 26,627,449 downwards.
GGAATAAATTAAAATGTCGTCAATAAATACTATAACGAATTTGTCGAGATAAGGCCGACAAACACGGTTCATCAAATCCATAAATATCGCGGGAGCATTCGTCAACCCAAACGGCATAACCAAGAACTCGTAATGACCGTAACGAGTTTGAAAAGCCGTCTTATGAATGTCGTTTTCATGAACCCGAACTTGGTGATAACCCGATCTCAAATCAATCTTTGAGAAATAAGAAGACCCTTGGAGTTGAACAAATAAATCGTCAATACGTGGCAAAGGATACCGATTCTTTACCGTTCTCTTATTCAATTCCCGATAATCGATACACATGCGAAGTGCACCATCTTTCTTTTTCACGAACAAAATCGGAGCTCCCCATGGTGAGGAACTCGACCGAATAAAACCCTTATCCAATAATTCTTGGATTTGGGTCATCATTTCCCGGATCTCGGAAGGTGCCAAATGATACGGTGCTCTAGCTACGGGATTGGCACCCGACACCAAATCAATTTTGAATTCTACCTCCCGGACGGGAGGTAACCCAGGCAAGTCTTCGGGAAACACCTCTGGGTATTCCGAAACCACCCGGAGATCACTAACTACTTTCTTTTCCTTTTTCACATCGATCACATAGGCGAAAAACGATTCACAACCCTTGGTCAAGGACTTACGGGCTTTCATCATGGATATAGTGGGTATGGTCGGGGTCGCACGGTCTCCCCGGGCCACGACATGTGACCTGTCGGGCAAAAGAAAGGTAATCAAATTTTGGTGACAATTTATGTTGGCCTTATTAACACTTAACCAATCCATACCTAAGACCACATCAAAGCCGGATATCGGCAAAACAAGTAAAAGAATAGAAAATTTCACACCATCAATATCAATACTAGCCCCGGACACGGATGTCGTGACCGGAACCATTTCACCATCGGCCACCTCTACCTCTAGAGGCGTCGCGATCAAAGAAGTAGGCAACTTTAATTTGTCACAAAAACTTTTTGAAGAAAACAAAAAATTTGCACCCGAGTCAAATAATACACGAGCGGGTATGGAGTTTATTAGAAACATACCCGTGATGACATCATCGGTAGTGGTAGCATCCTCCACCGTCATTTTGAATGCCCGACCCGTAGGTGGTGGATGACCTTTCCTCTTTTGACCGCCTGACGAAGCCGATCCCCCGCCCGAACCCGAACTTTTCCTCATTGGACAATTTACGGCCCTATGACCCTCTTTCTGGCAAGTCCAACAAACGTTATTCTCCAACTTACACTCCGAAGACTCGTGCCCGTGTTGCCCGCACCTAATACACCTTCTAGTTTGTGCCGTAAACAGGCCGACATGAGAGGACTTACACGGTAGGCACCACGGGTTCTTTTGGTTGGAACCTTAACGTATTTGTTTTCGACGGTCATTGTTCGACATATGATTCCCTTGAGACTTCTTGTAATTGTGAGACCCCGATTGCTCATATTTCCCTTTGTTGAACGAAGACTTCTCCCGACTCATGGCCTTTTGTGCCAAGAAATCACTCTCGGCCGATTTGATTAGATCATAGGCTTGCAAGAGAGTTCCCGCAAGCCTAGTCACATTCCGATATTCGGGCAACAACGCCCCGAAAAAATGCTTGATTTGAGTAGATTCGTCAGGTACCCATTGAGTCACAAACCAAAGCTTCCCATTGAATTGAAGGATAAGCTCATCCATCGTCATCCTATCATTCATCTTCAACATCATAAATTCATTCCGAATTTTATCCAACTCAAACGGGCTACAATACCCAGCCTCTACTTGATCCCTAAATTGTTTCCACGTGATCGCATCCATCATTTCATTACTAAAGTTTGTGGTCAACCCATCCCACCAATCCATAGCCGGTCCCCCCAACATCTGGGACGCATACCGGACCTTCAAATGGTCCTCACAACTACACGCAATAAGTGCCTTTTCGGTAGCCCTAAGCCAAGTTAAGGTTTCCACCGGGTTGGTACTCCCACGGTACTCGGTTGGCTTACAATCGAGGAAATTCTTGTAGGTACACAATCTGTTCTCTACCGGGAGCGGTTGGTAGAAGAACTGTTGGTGTTGGGCATTAGCAATTGGTACGGTGTGGGTGGGGTGTGGTTGTGGTATGCTTGCATTTGGGGATGAGGAGTCATTTTGAGGAAATACGGGAATGTGGGTAGTTTGAGTGAAGTGTGGGGGTGGATTTGCTTGGGTGGTGGGTGGTAAAGTAGACCGAGTCTCCGGTCGCGGCTCAGTCGGTTGGCTTTGACGGAGGGCTCTAATGGTATCCTCAAGTTCCATATTTCGGGTTTCCAATAACACGATATACTCTTCATTCGGTATCTCATCGCCCCCCGAGCCCGTTGCTCCATCATTCCCGAGGTTCGTGTTCGGCGGGACATCTCCCAACAAGTTTCCATCTGTAGCCATTCCTTCTTTCAAAATACAACATTTCACAAAGGCTTAGTTTAACTTGTTAGTAATAACTACTAACTACTAAACCCAATTCACACTTGCTCTAACCATCGCCAAACCGAAGCTCTGATACCAAGTTGTAACACCGCATTTTTGAAACTATTTTTTTAAGCATCCATCTTAGCGTTAATCAAAAGGTTACGGAAGCATTTAGTTTAGTACCTAATTACATTAGGTTTACAAGCCGTGGTCCCATAAAATATTACAAACCAAAGTGTTAGTTAAAAGACGGTATTACAAAAACTAGGCTCTTTTAACAAAACATTTATAAAACGTATGGTCAAACGCACCGTCCAAAGCCCGACCCGTTTCAAGCCTTCAACCTGATATGTGTCAATAAGGGAGGGATTAGCACAAAAGCTAAGTGATTGAATTACTACTACTACTACCAACTACACTAATCACTAAACGCGGAAATTAGAAACATCTCCGCTTTGGGTAATCACTTATTTGAGAGGAACGGTGGCCTTGCGAGCCTTAAACCGTGGTCGGCCAAAACCACAGTAACCGTTAGCTCTGTATCCAACATCTCGAGTAAGCCCCCTCAACCATGCAACGTATACAGGTAAGGCTCAAATACACTGTTAGTCGATACACTATGCTCAGCCGTTATCCATCCGATACTGACCTCGTCCCGAATGTGCACATGGTAATGTATGGTATTCCTCTAACACTAGGCATACATATCTAGTAGGCTAGCTACGAAAAACACCGCGAAAAACGTCACAAATGAGTTCCCAGACGCGAACTCTAGTTCGCGTTCGCGTCGGGAACCACCGTGAACAACTTCGCGAGCAACAACCCATTTTTCTGTAACAACTTCCCTATCGCGAAGTGGAGTTCGCGCCGCGAACTCCCCCAGTCTGGCAATTTCCTGCGTTTCACTAGTATACCAATACCAAATGGAAAATAACGAGACCCGAGTTGTAGGTTAAATCCACTCACCTTTCAACCTTCGATCCTTAACTCAGTGAGCTAGTATCACTGAGTCTCCTTCCCGGTTCCCGTAACAAGTATACCGAGTTAGTGGTCAATCCACCGAAATGTCAAAATCGACAATTTAACAAACCGTAACCTAAGGCTCATAAAATACACATTTTATGACATTACCAACTTGTATAACAAACACAACTCACCAAGTAGTCATTTATAACCATATAAACCATTCTACCACTAATTCACCCAAACGGGCCAAAAAACCCGAACATGACTAAATCACTTCCACATTTCCATCAACTAGCACTTAACTTCTAAACTAGCAATTCACAATAATTTAGCAATTCTATCAAGTTCATAACTATCACAATTTCAAGTATTACACTTGCACAATTACTAGTTCCCCATTTCAACACGTCATTCAAACACTAGCTTGATTACTTCCCAAATTCATCTATACTAGGTTTCTAACATCCATAACTTAACAAACATGTTTTCTTAACCTAACAAACAATTCCATTCATTCAAACATCAAGAAATCCAAGGTTTGTCAAAACCCACCTTCAACATCCACCGTTAATGAAGGTTGAAGGTGATTTTCACCAAATCTCGTCTTCCTTCAACAATCTACCATACAAATGATGTAAAAGCTTGCATAAACACATAAGACAACATCCACAACAAGGTTCACCAACAAATCAACAAGCTACATAAACCCTAGTTCTAAACCAAGATCAAGAACTTCAAGAATAGACAAGAGAAAAGATACAACTTACTTCTAAGCTTCTTCTAACACAAGTAGCAACAAGATTTAGAGATTGACCAAGAGATTGGACCACAAATGCTCAAGAACAATGAAGAACAAGCAAGAAGAGTGTTGAGAGCAAATTCAATGGAATAGTGTGTGTGTGTGTGTTATGGATAATGTGTTCAAAATAAGAGATAAAACAGAAGAGGGTTTCCCTCTCTCTCTCTCTCTCTCGATCCAGCCAAAGCAAGGGAGATGGGCCCCTTGTTGGCCTTTTTCCTCTTTATCAGTATATGTCTGAAAAGTCCCTTTCGTAGTTAATTTATTTAAAATAACAAACGGACTCCAATTTTAAAAACGAAAGCATTTCCGGAAACGAAATTCAACAAGGAAACTAGATATATAAAAATCACATATTCATCTCAAACATATCACAAGTCGGGTATTTTAACCCCTTGGTTAAAATACCACAAAAGACACAAGGCTAATTAAATTAACTAAGCATTTAATCAGATAATCATTTAATCAAGTACCTTAAGGTCAATAAACTAATAGGCCGGGTTTTGGGATGTTACATTTACTATCCAAAATTGATATATGAAAAAAAAAAGTCAATTTTTTTTGGATATTTTCCGGGTATTTTCAGATTTTTCGGGTAAATTTTCACATATTTGATATTTGAAAATCTTGAAAACACTATCCTGATTTTCGGATACCCGGGTTTTCATATGCTAGGATACCAAATATTTTTTTAGATAACTATTTTTCAGATATTTTTGAACACCCTAATCCACCTAATATTATGGTAACAGTGAAAAGAAAAAAAAATTCGTTGGAGATATTTCTGAACACCCTAATCCACCTAATAACATGTCATCTTCAGTAATTAAGTTTGAGGGTCAACATAGAAGTAGCGTCATAAGGATATTTCTGTTTATAATAAATTCTATCAGGATGAACTAGTTTTTGCTCAAAATATATTTTGTCTAACTGCTAAGTTATCAACATATGTCTAGTGTCATATCATTATGGATGGTTAAAAAGTTGTCAACACCAAGTACCGAAAGGCAGCCATGTGGGATGGTTGGGCTGACAAATATGGCTTGTGCAACACAACTGTTATGTTTTGAAACAAGCATAATAAATGTCGCGCGTTGATGCGGGTTTTAAAATTTCTTTGTTTGGATTTGCTTAATTTTAGGATATTATGCATTAATACTCTGTGATGAAAATTAATTGGCAAGTGGTAATTTGGAACTTTGCCATAACAGAAACATGTTAAAAATACAAAAACTAAAATTTTATATATAAAAACTAAATTGTTAATTAATATATAAAAACAAAATCAAAAACAAAATTGTCAATATATAAAAACTAAATTTTAGAACATCGGAGCAAAAATAAAAAATAAAAAATTATAAAGCTAAACTATATTTAAATGATAAAAGTTAAAGGGTGCAGGAAAAAGAAAAACAAATTTGTTGTAGGATGCACAATCTCATATCTCACCCCTTTAAAATTGGCTAAGGTGTCCCCTAAATATTTAAAGGTGTTTGTAACTTAGGCTTCATAAATCATGACTCCATCCACAATCTAAAATCAGAACGGTATTAAAACACCGTTTTAAAGTTCTAATGAACAGTAAAAAAGTACTATGAATGTATATATAGTAAATAAATATATAAATAAATAGAAACGTAATGTTATCAGCTCTTATAGGACTCAACCGAAGTGCACGTGCCATGAGTGCAATTACAACCAAAACAAAATGCCATATATGAGGAGGTATACATATATTACAAAAATCAACGATATACAATCCCTTAAAAAATGAGGGATCTTCAATTAATTTTTCTAGATACTTATTAATTTAAATGAAAATGATAAACGAGACAGATATTTATTAAATCCGATAAGGGCTCCATCAATCAATGGTTGCCAGCACAAAACCAAGTATATTTTAATATAATTATTAAAAAGATTTACCAAATAACTTGTACAAAGTCTTAACCAAAAAAAAGCACTCAACATTCTTAATCCTCAAACATTCAGCCAGAACAAACTTATTTAAAGCTGCTTCCACCTCATTCGGCAGTCTGCTTTTCTTTTCTCATTAGCTCCATAAATTGATGGAATACTGCACACAAATATCAAGTTTGTTAATAATACCTAATTATTTAAACCAAATTAAGATTATTAATTAATTAATAATTACCGAGGTCTGAATCGTGAGGTCCAGGAGAAGCTTCCGGATGGTACTGAAGAGACATGAGCTTTTGCTGACGGAAAGCAAGCCCTGCACAGCTTCCATCATTCAGATTCACATGCGTTACTTCCACTCCATCAGGAAGTGACTCCGGGTCAACTGCATAATTGTGATTCTGCAAAAAAGTCAAATGAGTTAATTACACTATTGGTCCTTTAGGTTTGTACCATATTACAACTTTGGTCCTATCGTTTCAAAATAAGGACTATCGGTGTCATTTTTGTAACGATAGGACCAAAGTTGTAATATGGTACAAACCTAAATGACCATTTCTGTAATTTACTCTAAATAAATAAATAATTACAGAAATTATCTCTATGGTTTTACGAATTCTCCATTTTGTCCCTAAACTTTTCTTTTCGTGATTTTTGTCCCTATGGTCTTCAAATATCATCTTTTTGGTCCATTTTGACCTAAAGTAAACTGACCAAAATACCCATACTTTAATTTATTTGTTAAAAAGTTCTACATTTTTTAGTAAGGGCATTTTGGTCATTTATGTCAAAATGGACAAAAAAGATGATATTTAAAGACCATAGGGACAAAAATCATCTATTACATACTCCCTCCGTCCCACAAAGAAGTTCACATTTCTCTTGGGCACAAGATTTTAGGTAATAGTTAGTGGTGGGGTCACTAGTATTACTTTTGATTAAAATATAAAGTAGGATTGGAGAGAGAAAGATAATTAGTGAATATTAATGGTGGGGTTCTTAGTAATAATAATATTTTATTATGTGGGGTCCATCAAATGTGAGAAATGTTTAACTTTTTTGTGGGACAAATGTTTAGTGAGAAATGTAAACTTTTTTGTGGGACGGATGGAGTATTATTTTAATATATTTGTTAAAAATTTCTACATTTTTTTAGTAAGGGTATTTTGGACATTTTAGGTCAAAATGGACCAAAAAGATGATATTTGAAGACCATAGGGACAAAAAAACACGAAAGGAAAAGATTAGGGATAAAATCGGAAAATTGATAAAACCACAGGGACAATTTTTGTAATTTACTCTTAAATAAATAATTGACTATATAAAATAATAGATTAATATATTTTCTTTTCAAAATACCTGAGCACTGATCTCAACACTACCATTTCTAACGTTTCTAACAGGATGATTTCCACCATGATGACCAAATTTCATTTTATATGTTTTACCACCCAAAGCTTGACCAAGTAACTGATGACCCATACAGATTCCAAAAACAGGTACTTTTCCAATAATCTCTTTAACTGTCTCAACTGCATAAGGAACTGCAGACGGGTCACCCGGCCCGTTGCTGAAAAGAACTCCATCTGGGTTCATTTTTAGGGTTTCAGATGCCGGCCATTTTGAAGGGACAACAGTGATTTTGCACCCGTATGATGCTAATCGCCTTAGTATATTGTGTTTGATACCAAAATCATAAGCAACCACCTTTATTTAAAAAAAAAATAATTAATATGAACTCATGGATTCTCAACAGATTTAATATTCCAAAGCATAAATTACATAAATCGTCCCTATGGTTTGTATGCAATTACGGATATCGTCCCTTGACGTTAAGTTGATGCTACAACTAACAAGTTTCAAAATTAGGGACTATTTATGTAATAAAAGAAGTTGAAGGACGATATCCGTAATTTCATACAAACCATAGGGACTATTTATGCAATAAAGAAAAATACTAACATGGAAAGTCTCCCCATTTCTTAGATCAGAGTTAAAATCCCATTCCAAACCGGTCTTTCCAACCCATTCATAAGGTTTCTCACACGAGACACTAGAAATTAAATCCACACCTGCAGAAAAACGTCAAATAACGGGTCAAATATAAAATTTAGCTTACAAGGAAACTGGTTAAACAGGTTAGAAGTCGCCCAAAGTGCTATTTAATGCATAAAAATTGCTAAAATCATCATAATCAGAGAATTAGATTACTAACAAAATAATAATATAATAAAATTAAAAGATTTTTGGAACTTACCAACAATATTCCATGTTCGTGACATCTCCAAAAGCTGTTCATCCGTTTTGGATTTTTCTGTGCTGAGGACACCAATCAGGCTTCCATCTTGTCGTAAGCGACGGGTAATTGCACGAGTGTCAACATCATCTATTCCATAAAATAAACAACAAAATAAATAGGAATTATAAAAAAAAAAAAAAAAAGTAAACAAAAAATAATTTGATGAGATAAAGAAGTTACATATTCCCATGATGTTCCTTTTTGACAAATAGTCAGAAAGTGTTTCTGTGCATCTGTAATTTGAAGTGCTGCATTTCAATAATTAAAGTCAGATCAAGTAGGAACAATTTTAACAAAAAAAAAAAACATGAATATGAATGTACCTAAGACTCAAACTTCTAACTACTAAACCGGCCAAAAAGCACTTAATTGATTCTTCATCATCTGCAAAAAATATAATAATTAGCATTTAACCAAAAAACCAAAAGTACAAATATATAATAGAGATATATATAATAATTACCTATATTAACCCCTGTATTGCCGATGTGTGGGCAAGTCATAAGGACAAATTGGCCTGCGTAACTTGGATCTGTGAGAATTTCTTGATACCTACACATGATCATATATATAATCATTTATTTGATTCATTTAAAAGTGTAATTAAAAATTAAAAATGATATTATAATATATAATGGACTGACTGACCCTGTTAATGAAGTATTAAATACAACTTCACCAACTTGAGTCCCTGAAGCACCAAACGATTTGGCCTTCCAGATAGAACCATCTTCAAGCACAAGTCTGGCATCTGCAACCTTCCATGGAGCTACCAACAAAAATATTCATCCATTAATACGATTTAAATAATATTAAAAAGCAATTATTTAGAGGAAAATGAAAGAGTACCAGTAACTGCAGAACCAGTGGATACAGCACCAGTTGAGCATCTCACAGTGAATGATCTCACTTTTAGCGACTTTACAGTACTATGATTTGAAATTAAGCCCTGATTTGTTGCAGAAAGATACAATGCCTTGGTTGCAATTGCCATTCTTGTTATTGTATTTTGCTCCCCTTTTCTACAAAAATATACATAAAAATCCATCCAAAATGAAGGGTTAGTTTCTTCCATCTAGGTCACTTAAACTTTGATTTCCATCTATAATAATAACAAATTTTAAGAGGCGGTTCAATCATATGAAATTTACATTATAGGTATATTATTCAACAGATAAGAAAAACATAATTATTTTTTTATACACTGATTGGACAGCTGAAAACTCATAATAGAATTACACAAGTAACATATGCATCTTTTTTACTTCAAAATCAACTATAGTGTTTCTACAACCATATTTTTAATAAAATTAAGAAAAAAATGGGACAGTTACTAGCTGTTTACCGCCGGCGCCTAGCGCCAATCAGGTGTCTCCGCGAGGACTAAGCTGTAATCAGAGTATTTAGCCGCGTCAAAGATGGTCAACAACGGTTAAAATCAGGTCTAGGTGGTCAAAATCGGGTGTTGGCGGTCAAAGATTAGGGTTGAAGATACCTGGGGTTCTTGCGGTGGATGACCGGCAAATGGATGCTGCAGGGCAGAGTGAAGAATGGCGACTGACCGAGAGACAGAGCGAGCCAAATGAAGGCAGTCGTTTATTATTTTAGAAATTAGGTTAAATACATGAAAATTACATATTTACCCTCTATTCTAAAATATTATTACAAATGGTCATTACTTTCTTTTATAAAATTCTCATAAAATTTATTTCAAACTATTTATAGGAAAAAGATAATGATATAAAAATTTGTATAATAATCAATAATAAACCCTACATTTTAGGTTATCTGTCATTGAAAACTACAAATATTTTATGCACGTAACTACTTCCTTAAGACATCCTTAAAGTTGTCACTAACAAAACCTTTATTTTTAATATATATGCATAGAGTTGTCTTCAACGAAGTCCAAGGATTTTGCATAGTCCCAAGGGGCAAATTCTAACAATTGGATCAAAATAGTCAATATCAAATCACAGTGTTTCAAGCACATGTGTTTCAAACACATGTGCTTCCAGTCACGACCTCCACCACCACCAGTCACCACCGTCGGCCGCCGCCTCCGGCCACGCCCGCCGCCGCGATGGTGGTGGTGGCTGACAGTGAAGGTGCTGGTGGTAATGGAGGTGGTGGTGGTATTGATGTATTGAAACACATGTGCTTCACTAAAACACAAGTGTTCCAAAATATAAATGAGCATATTACTTCGAAGCACATGTGTTTCAAGTCACGAAACACATGTGTTTCAAGTCACTAAAAACATGAGTTTCTAAAACACATGGGGGCATACGAAGCACGTGTGTTTCAAGTCACGAAACACATGTGTTTGGCTGTACATATGCACTCCTTTATTTTCAAAATAACTGTTATTAGTGAAACATATGTGCTTCTAGCTTACAAACACATGTGCTTCATTACATGAAACACATGTGCTTGGCTGTACATATACACTCCTTTATTTTCAAAACAACTGTTATTAGTGAAACACGTGTGCTTCTGGTAACGAAACACATGTGTTTCAAGTCATGAAACACATATGTTTGGCTGTACATATACACTCCTTTATTTTCAAAACACATGTGTTTCGAAAGGTGAAACACATGTGTTTTAAGCACATGTGTTTCAAACACATGTGTTTCAAGTCACGACCACCACCGCCGGCGTCCACCTCCGGTCGCCATCCGCTGCCGCCGTCCGCCGCCGTCTCCGGCCGCCGGAGGTGGGTGGGGTATTGATGTAGAAGCACATGTGTTTGTATGGTTTAAATCTTGATCTTGACCTTTGACTTTTTCTTGATCCAAGGGCTATTAATTGTCCCTTGGGACTAACAAAATTCTTGGACTACCTTGAACATTTACCTATATGCATATTATTAAAATATTTTGGGTTTCTAAGTAGTTATATATAATACACCAGGTTATATCCCATGAAAATTCACGAGTTGTTGTAACTTTGTTGAAAGTAACATTTATATAATATATTTCTATAAGGTAATTATTTTATTGAATTGTTTATAATGCTATGGACGTCATGATGTATGATTACAAAATCATAATATCTAAAACATAAACTAAGTAATAAGATGCTTTAATATATATTTCTAAACATTCACTAAATGATCATGAAAAATTATTTAACAAAAATAAAGGTAAGTAAATGACAAATAAGATGCTTTAATATATATTTCTAAAGACTTCGGTAAAAACAACATTTAATATTTTATTTGTTATACTACCATCTTTACTTCTATTAATAATTTCAAACATTTTATGCTCTTTACTCTAGATAACACTACATATAATTGTCCATTCGAAAACATTGGCTTGCTCGAATACAAACCAACATTTTAATCATTGATTGTACTTGACTCTCGATAGTGGTCATAGAAAAACAAAGAGCCAATAAAAATTATCTTATTTTAAACTTAAATGGAACCCTGATGTTAGATGGTGTCAAAGACATTCTTAATATAAAAGCATAGTATCCGGCATTATTTCTAGATATAACAACTGCTTCAATAATATGAGTACTCAATGCTTCGATAAAAATACATATTCTCTTTATTAAATGTATAATTTTTAATGTATTAGGGTTTTAAATAATTATTTTAGTACTTAATGTTTTTGTTTTATTGTTATATTGTTTAAATAACACTCAGATTTTAAGTTCCGTTATAATATTGAAACTATAAAGATTTGAATTATAATATTAATTAATTAAATAATTAAAAGCTACTTGATGTGATCTTTTATGTTTTGATAAATTAGGATAATACCAAAGTTAAAAGATTTGAACTTTAATAGTAATAAATAATTAACAATTTAAAAAAAAGAGGTGGTCTCCTAGGCTGCAACGTGCCATTGGAGACTTTATAAGATAGCACGTGATATTTTAAAAACTTCTTTTGTTATAATGTATAAATTTATCAACTGACGAGTATTAGTTTTTGTCCTTTACTAAACTCTCACTTATGCAATATATATGAGAAAAGGAAAAATATTGCATATCCATGTGATAGCTAAGTTGGCAAGCACATAGTGCATATATCTTGTGTCTTTAAATCCTAATGATGTTATTTATTAACATTTTAAATTAATACTTCTTCCTTGCACACCCTAAATTTTACAAGAATTTTCCCTTTAGCCTAAATGTTTCAATTTTTTTCTTAGCCTAAGTTTCTTTTCATTATTTTTCTTTTTTGGTTCCTTAAGTTGTTTTTTCATAAATCAAAAGATGATAAATTTAATAAGTTCATAAAACATATTCTGTTTTATAAATATAATCTACTCAGTAAACTTTCAATTATCTTTATATTTAATAAAAGAAAGCATTACACGTCACCTAATCCACTTCATCTTTGTCATGTCATAACTCATCTACCAATGAAAGTATTTCACGTCACCTTAAGTTGCCACATACGATCATTCAAGATATTACCATTCAAGATAAATACGATTTGAATTTTTTTGTCACTTTATAATAAATATGATTTCGTGAAGCGTATTGAATTTTTTGTCACTTTATAATAAATATGATTTCCTAAAGCGTATTTTATATAATAATAAAATTAAAAACCAATTTAAAAAACGTATTTGTTATTTATTAAAATAATAGAATAGATACCTTAATTTTAAAACTAATTAATTTCCTAAGGCGGAGATCATAATAAATATATTTTTTCAAGAGCAATTGTTTTCGTGCTAAAACTGATTTATCATTATTTTTTATAAGATTTTTTTGATAAATATCAAAACTTGATATCCTTCTAAATTTAGTAGGTGGTTGAATGTTTTTTTTATTAAATTTTTAAATCTAATTTGTTTTTACAAATTTAGTAGAATTAAATAAAAATAAATCTTTTTGTTTTGAAAGTCCTAACTTTTCATAATTTATAGACAATGTCTTTCAAAATATGTTTCATCAACGAATTGACCGGAGATGTTAAGTAAGATGTATCATTCAAGGTAAGGGTGATTAGGTAGTGGAAATCCAATGATTTTAAAAATACACTTGTGGCCTACAGAATTGACATGATACTATAAGAAGAAAATGTATTAAACTTCCAATTTATCTCTTTTTAATCAGGCATATATTTAAATTATCACCATCTGTGTTGCTTATACATTAATTTATTTTTTATAGTCAAATATGATTCATGCCTACATGTCGAAAGATTTTTTTCCCAAAGTTCTATTTACCATTAAATTTACAAATGATTTTATAATGGTTGTAAACAACATGTACTCTATTATAAATTTTGTCTACTCTTTATACCATACAATGGGATATGCAATTATCATCAAAATATTGTGTTCTTAGTTTTATTGTCGTCTTGCATATAAAGTTTTTCAAACAAATATCATGAAATTATTACAAGCCGCCAGTATTATATCACACGTTATAGGCTAGTGTATATTTATGAGAAAAGAAAAAATATTGCATATCCATGTGATAGCTGAGCTAACAAACATATATATAGTGCACGTATCCAGAGTTTGTGTGTTTAAATCAAATCTTCTTCCTTTCTAAGCCTAAATTTTGCAAGAGTGTTTTTTTAGCCCAAATATTTCAAATTTTTTAGCCCAATTTTTTTAGTCTTTTTTGTTATTTTTCCTTTTCAATTTTATAAGTTGTTTTTTTATAAATCAAAGAATGACAAATTTAATAAGTTTATAAAACACATTCTGTTTTATAAAATAAAATTATATAAAATATAATCTACTTTTGTAAAGTTTAATTTTAATACTTCAATAAATGTAAATTACATAAATAAAGTTATAAACGTTTTAATGAAAAAACAAATTGAGTGGATCATATTAATCTTAGAAAAGAGTAATGGTATTTAGGCCTATCATTTAGACCTATTCATAGGCCTACTCATTAGATGAAGACATGTGTCAAAATCAAGCGATAATATTATGAGAGAGAATTAGTAGAATAAACATTTCATCCTATCAAGTAGTTAGGCCTATAAGCAGGTCTAAATGGTAGGACTAAATATCATTTCTCCTTAAAAAAAGCTTTTATGTTCATGTAAAAATAAGCATATTAATACCCCCAACAACATACGGTTGAATGTCAGATATATAATGGTTTCAATTAAATTCGCAAAGATGGGAGGATTTTGAAATCCCATGAATGAAGGAATGTGTAGATTACTATATTACCCTTAAACACTTTTGAACCTTAAACCAACCACCACCCACCGCCGCCACCCATAACCGCCACCGCCACCCGTCGACAACCACCACCCACCGCCACCCACCATCACCACCCGCCGCCCACCACCACCCACCACTACCGTTGTCACCACCCACCACTACTGTTGCCGCCGCCCACCACCGCCTCATCCACTTCCGTTGTCGCCGCCCACCACTGCCTCATCCACTACCGTTGTCGCCGCCGCCACCACCTCCTGCCACAACCACTGTCACCCACCACCACCCACCGCTACGATCACCCTCCACTACCACGACCACCGCCTCCACCACTACCGCCACCCACCACCTCCACCCACTGCCTCTACCACTACCATTGTCGCCACCACCACCACCTACACGAATAAGGGAAAATTCGTCTTTTTATAGAATTCTAATTCCATTTCCTGGCAACTAAACATAATATTGAATGAAATTTCAATTCCATTTCCTGCCAACCAAACAGAATACGAAATTGGAATCCAATTCCCGACAATTCCAATTCCTTACTAGATTCCAATTCCATCAGAAACATTCCAGCGAACCAAACGCCCCCTAGATGTACACTTTAACATACACGCGACAACACGCATGTCACATTTACTCGCTATATATAGACTATCAGGGTACTCGGGCAACGTGGCGGTGGGTACCCTAAAACTATATTTTGCGATAACGATAGTGATTGTACGATGGTGGCAGTAGTAATGGTGTGTTCGATAGTGATTGTGGCGGTAGTAGTTGTAGTGGCGGGCGGTAGTAGGTGGTGGTCAACAAATTGATATGAGGTTGTGGCTAGATCTCCTTGATAATAACATGAAAATCGCAAGTTCAAGTCCTTGTGGTGTCAATTTTTTCCTAAACACAAATATTTCCCAAGATAGCAAGATGGTTGGCTAAAAATTAAGCTTACTAAATTGATAAGATCTAAATAAATTTTATATATAATAAAATATAGTTAAATAGAAAATGAAATATTTATAAGTTAAATATATATGTGAAATGGGGTCGTTTACCTCTTAAGTTTTAGTTGTTATTGCACTTTGATGTGAAAAAACATGATCCTTCTACGCGTAAGGTCACGGGTTCGAATCTCGTGGCCTGCGTTTTATATTTTGGGTGCTTATAAGAATTAAAACATTTTTAGAAATAGGAAGGCTGAAAATTAAGATATGTCATAAAGGGAAGTCCCGAATGAATTATAAGGTACTAGCAGGGTACCCGCACAATGCGACGGCGGGTCCCTGCAACTATATCTTACGATACTGATTCTACGATGGTGGTAGTAGTGATGGTGTGTTTTGTAGTGATTGTAATGGCGAGTGGTAGTGGTCAACAAAATGATACGAGTTTGTGGCTAGAGCTCTTTGCTAATAACATGAAAGTCGTAAGTTCAAGTCCTTGGGGTTTCATTTTTATTCCTAAACACAAATATTCCCGAGATAGCAAGTTGGTTGACTAAAATTTAAACTTGCTAAATTAAAAAAAGGCTGAAATATATTTCAAATATAGTAAAAGATAATTAAATAGAAAATGAAATATTGTTAATTAAAGATAATTAAAAAGATTATTTGAAATGAGGCCGTTTACCTCATAAATTTTAGTAGTTATTGAACTTTGATATGAATAAGTACATTGAAAAGGAAACAATAGCAAGAATCCCATGTAGTTGAGATGGAAAATCATGTACCCTCTATGCCTAAGGTCATGGGTTCGAATGCTATACTCTGCTTTTTATATTTTGGGCGCTTATAAGAATTAAGACATTTTCTGATATAGTAAGGTTGAAATTAAGATCTGCCATAAAAGGATGTCCCAAATGCATAGATATAGATATCAATTACATGTTAAATACTATTGGTTAAATTAGTTTAAATAATTTGAATTATGGAGTATTTGAAGTATTATTTATGTGAACTTTAACATGTTTTTTCAAATTTTACGATATATTATACTGAAGATTCCAAATTTTGGTAGGTGCCACATCTGATAAGTCGCTCGGCGAGGGGTTGATCGACCGATTAGTGATGTGTGAAAAACTAGTTATAAAATAATGCTGGGTCGTTGAAAAGCATCCCCCACTGAGGAGATTTAATGAAGACAAAAAGACAAATAGTTAGAAAACAATCTGAGGATTTGTTCCTCAGATTGTGGGTAACTGTATCTGATCTGATCTGATCAGATTTCAGCTACCCAGTTACACTATCTGATCACCAGCTGAAACAACGATCAGTTCCCGTGCGGAATCAGATACTGGTCAACAGATCGGATAGTGTGACAGGTTCAACACAATGGACAAAACGCTGAACCATTGAACATATACTTCTCTAAGCAAAACTCTTAGTAAAGGTCACTGAAGCTGAAGGCCATCTGAAGAAGCATGAGTATCCGAAGAATCATGAGTACCAGAAGTGTATATAGGCTCGAAGCTTCAACGTCACAGAAAGAAACAAGTAACGAACAAGTTTGTGCATCGTTGATTATGGGAATATCTTGCAAATCTTCCAGAGGATATCAGCGATCACAAGACGACAGAAAGTACTGTCAAAATTCCGTGAGTCGTGCACGTCCCATGAAATATCCTCTGCACCAACGGAATTCTCACACGCGCAATCGATCGATCATTCCTTTGGCTCTACGTTTCCCAATGATATAAATTGAGTACTTAGATGATCGATCCCGGTGTGCACCCAACAAGGTTACACACTGCTGATTTTATCCCAGAACTTTATTCCCTTGAGCAGAGTGTAAACCACTAGTTAACTCTAGTTGTCTGATTCAAGAATTGAATCTGTACAATGAAAGTGTCTGGTCTTGTGCTTGATCATTTGTTGATCATAAACTTGTCTTAGAAAATATCTATTGTCTATCACATGCAAGCAGTTTAGTTTGGATTTGGTCTTAGCTATTCCGCAAACTGCTTGCATCTTTATTGTATCAATTATTGATAAATAAAGAAAAGTTTAAAAAGTATTGAGTGTCTCCATAAATTTAAATTGGTCAGTGAAAGCGTATATGTGTTATATTTCATCTATTGCGGGACTAACAATTGGTATCAGAGCAGGGACAATTAATTCATAATTGTTGATCTGCTCACTTACTGATCAAAATGAGTGATGTGATCTCTAAACTGAACCTAGGTTCAAAATCAAACGCTCCAGTCTTCACAGATGACGACTTTGGAATGTGGAAAGTGCGATTTCTGAGATTTGCCAAACACCAGCACAAACTTGCTCCTAGTATTCTTGAAGCTGGTCCTTATGTTCCACACTTCCTCAGTCATAATCATGTCATCTTTAAAACTAAAGAAAGCTCATCTGAAGATAGAAAAGAAGAAAGTCCTCACTCAACAGAAGAAGAAGAATATCTTTCTCAAGATGAAGAAATTTTTGTGAATGATTCTAAGGAAGCCAAGCCCAAAGAAGTGTGGACTGAAGATGAAAAAATAAAGGCAGGACTGGACGCAAAATTGAAGTTTTTTCTTCAAACCTCCCTACCAAATCACATTCTTGTGACAATCAAAGAATGTAAAACTGCCAAAGAAATTTAGGATATACTGGTAACGTCATACGAAGGAACTGCCGCTGTTAAATCAAGTAAAAAATATATGCTAAATCGAAAGTATGAGGCATTTAAAGTAATTCAGGGTGAATCTCTTAAGCTGTCATACAGAAGGTTCGTGATTCTAACAAATGAACTTAAGGAAGCTGATATTAAGAAAGATACACAAGAGCTGATGCACAAATTCCTAGAAATTCTTCTAAAGAAATGGAGCATCATCTCTACAGTCTTTAGAACAACATCAAAATTGAAAAATATGAATCTAAGCAGTCTCTACAGCACCTTAAAGAATTTTGAAAATGAAAATACTATGTATTCTGAATTAAACGGCGAACACTCTGTTTCTCTTGTCGCTGATACATCCTTAAAATCATTAATCTCTGAAGATGCAAGAGATGGATACTCCAAGAATACAAAATAAAAGAAGTTATCCGAGGACGATAACATCGATCTATAAGAAGACTCTACCAGTTGTTATTCCAGCGATAACGCACTCGACCTGGTAGAACAAATGGCTGCTCTCGTAACAAGATACAACAAAGTCATGAAACGAAACAAATCTGAAGCATCTAGCCCTCAGACACATAACAAGTCTAATGAATGTTTTCAGTGTGGTCAAAATGGTCACTACAAAGCAAATTGCAGAGTAAATCTGAAGAACAACCAGCGAAGTTCAAATCTATCCACATCTGATTCTGATAAGTATGTTGAATACAAAAGAAAGTATGAGGAAACTGAACGAGAATTTCAGTTTCTAAAGGCCAAACTCGCTATAGCACAAGAAGAAGTAAAAGTATTAGCCCTTAGAGCTACATGTCAGTCAAATACATACAACTCAGAATCAGACAGTGATGAACCATCTTACAAAGAATCTGAAAATCTCTCAAACAACAACAACTGCAAATGTCTGATGGCTAGATCATCTGATTCATCTGATAAAAACGATGACATTTGGTATATGGACAGTGGTTGCTCCAGACACATGACGGGTTTCAAATCACTTCTCAAGAATTTCACAGACAAAGCTGGGCCTAAAGTTGTCTTCGGCGATAACTCATACGGAAAAGGGGTAGGCCAAGGTGAAATCTCTAACGGATCGTGCACCTTCAAAAAGGTACTCGTTGTAGACGGCCTCAAGCACAATCTAATAAGTATAAGGCAGCTGTGTGATGCCAAGTACATGGTACTTTTCACTGATACGAAAGGCTACATCATTGATCAAGAAGGAACAATAGTAATGGATGCACCAAGAAAAGATGACATGTACATTCTCGACATGACCTCTACTTCTCCTGAAAAGGTACTATGTTTCTTCATTGCTGCTCCAGCTGATGTTAACTGGCTCTGGCACAAAAGACTCTCACACCTAAACTTCAAAAATATAAACAACATCAGTAAAAGGTGTTTAGTTGAAGGGCTCCTAAAACTCACTTTCTCCAAAGACAAGATGCGTCCTGCTTGTGAGAAAGGAAAACAACATCGAGCATCTTTCAGATCCAAAGTAGTCTCTGCCTCTACAGCTTGCTTAAACGTAATTCATATGGATCTTTTTGGTCCTGTAAATGTGGAAAGCCTGGGTGGAAGAAAAAGGTACACTTTAGTTATCATAGATGACTTCTCCAGATTCTGCTGGGTCTTCTTTCTAAGAGCAAAAAGTGATGCTGCTGAAGAAATCATTAACTTCATCAAGAAAACTGAGGTAAGTCTTGGAATTAAACTTAAAAGTATCCAAAGTGATCGAGGAACCGAGTTCACAAACATCACATTAGAAGACTTCTGCAACGAGAAAGGCATATCTCAAAATTTCTCAGCTCCAAGAACCCCAGAACAAAATGGGGTTACTGAAAGAAAAATCAGAACCTTAATTGAGGCAGCCAAAACAATGCTAAATGAAGCAGAACTTCCAAGTCAATTCTGGACGTATGCAGTTCACACAACATGTCACACTCAGAACCGTGCAGTAAATGTCAAGAGACACCACAAAACTGCCTATGAAATCGTCAGGGAAAGAAAACCAAACATTGAATATTTCAAGGTCTTTGGGTGTCCATGTTTCATTTTAAACAACAAAGAGCATCTTGGGAAGTTTGATCCAAAAGCTAAAGATGGAATCCTTGTCGGATACGCTGAACAATCCAAAGCCTATAGAGTATACAATCTGAAGAGATCTACATTTGAAGAAACCGTTCATGTTACTTTCGACGAAAAACATCTTTCAGATCTTTCCCCTCCTTCTGAAAATGATGAAGAACTAAATTTCGACGAACCAATCTCAACCTATCAAGCTGAAGATACAGAATGCACCTCAGAAAGATCTGATACCCCTTTGGTCAATAACCCTTCAGAAAGTCAAAACTATATTTCAGGTAATGATCCAACATCTGAAATTTTCCAATCTGAAAATTCTACACCACCCAGAAGCAAGCCTACCACACCTATCAGAGATACAATATCTGATCAATTAACCCCGGTCCAAATTCAGAATCTCAAGAAAATGAAAACACGTCCTCTCCAGATACCATACCCCTCTACATTCAACTACCCCCACTCTCTCCAACACAACCTCTTCTCATCACAAAGGATGAACCCAGACCATCAAATCAAGTATCAACTCTATGGAATAAAAAACATCCAATAAACCTAGTCATTGGATCTTAAACAAGGTGTTCGCACTCGGAGCCAACAAGTCAGCGCCAACATATGCTTATTTGCTGGATTTGTCTCAATGGTTGAACCCAAAAATATCAAAACTGCACTTGAAGATCGTCACTGGGTTTCTTCAATGCAAGAAGAACTACAACAATTCGAGAAAAACAAAGTATGGACACTTGTTCCTCCACCAACAAACACCAATATCATTGGAACAATTGGTGTTCAGAAACAAACTGGATCAAGATGGAACCGTTATTAGAAACAAATCAAGATTAGTTGCCCAAGGATATCGACAAGAAGAAGGTATTGATTTCGATGAATCTTTTGCCTTAGTTGCTAGACTAGAAGCAATTCGAATGTTTCTCGCATATGCTGCTTACAAAAACTTTAAAGTCTATCAGATGGATGTCAAGAGTGCTTTTCTAAACGAAAATATTCAAGAACTAGTCTTTGTAAAACAACCTCCAGGGTTCGAAGTTCACAGACATCCAGAATACGTCTACCATGCCAACTTGATAAGGCTCTTTACGGATTAAAACAAACTCCAAGAGCATTGTATGACACCTTATCTCAATTTCTGCTCAAGAGTGGGTTTACTAGGGGCACGATTGATAACACTCTGTTCGTTCGCAAGCACAAGTCAGATGTCTTGCTGGTTCAGATATACGTTGATGACATCATATTCGGGTAAATAAATGAGAACATGTGTCAAAGGTTCTCCAAACTCATGACAGACAATTATGAGATGAGCATGATGGGTGAATTAACCTACTTTTTGGGTCTACAAATCAAACAGTCTGAATATGGAATCTTCATAAATCAAGAAAAATATGTTTCCGAACATCTGAAAAAAATTGATTTTGAAAACTGTTCCTTTATGAAAACCCCAATGGCAACAAATCTAAATCTATCAGAAGATCTCTCAGGCAAAGCTGAAAATCCAACAATTTACAGAGGAATGATAGACTCACTACTCTATCTGATAGCCAGCAGACCTGATATCTTGTTCTCCACATGTTTATGTGCAAGATATCAGGCAAATCCAAAGGAATCTCACATGCATGCGGTGAAATGAATCCTCAAATATCTGGAAAGCACATCTAACCTGGGTCTCTGGTATCCAAAAGATAATTGGTTTGATCTTGTCGGATACTCTGATGCTGACTACGCGGGTTGTAATCTGGATAGAAAAAGCACAAGTGGTGGATGTCAGTTTTTAGGAGGAAAACTGATAAGCTGGTCAAGCAAGAAACAATCCTCTGTTTCAACCTCCACTTGTGAAGCAGAATACATTTCTGCCGGAGCGTGTGTTGCTCAAGTTCTCTGGATGAAGAATCAACTCTAAGACTTCGATCAACATTACGAAAAAGTTCCAGTCTACTGTGACAACACTAGTGCTATAGCGATCACCAATAATCCGATTTTTCATTCTCGAACAAAACACATCGATGTCCAATATCACTTCATTCGAGACCATGTTGTGAAAGGTGATGTTGAAGTCCATTTCATTGCCACCGAACATCAACTTGTTGATCTCTTCACAAAACTGTTGGATGAAACCAGACTCAATTATCTAATTGGCAGGCTTGGTTGCTAAATATGTATAAATAAAAGAAAATTCTCAGATCGAAGACTGCGGTATTATCTGAAGACTCCTCAGCACCCTCTGATAACTATGAGCAACACGTGGCATCGTCTCATATGACCTCATCTCTGGTATTTAATTAATGGTACCACTTAGATGTCTTTTCCCGCCAGTTTATCTTTGACTTTTGATTGACCTCTATCATCACATCTACCCTACACTCACCCCCACCGTTTGATTCTTCACTACTTTACATTCAACCCTTGATCGCAACATCTCTCCACTCTGATACACACTTTGCTCACCCTCTCTTTTCCCCCAAATTACCTTTACATGTTCATCTTCAAACCCTTTCTGCGAATCCATTTCCTCATGGCTTTGTCATCTAAAATCCCATTCAACACATCTCTACCTGCAAAAATCAAACCAGCTCCTGCAGTACGTTGTCATTATACGGATCTGTATTATACGAAAAACAATTCTCGTTGCAACCTAAATCCAAAAGGTAAATTAAAACAAGAACTTCAAGCACTGGTCAGCTTCTTCATCTATCACCCTTTCAAGGAAGCACTTCATTATGATGTCCCATTGTCCAAAAGCATGCTCCTTGAATTCTGGTATACATGCACAGCCTCACTTAGCTGATAAAGCTCATTTACACAAACCGGAAAAAGAAAAATTTGAAAAACAGTGTAAATCTTGGGGAAATGCTTCTATTAAATTAAATAAATGTCTAAATCAACAATTTCCAGAAAATGTGAGGGCTGCACTTGGTGTTGATCCTCAGTTAAAAAATAGAAACAATTTTGCTGATTTATTTGAAGAATATTCTGATATGAACCCTATTCAGTTTGTCAAATCAAAAACATTTTGTGAAGTTGGATGTCAAACTGAATCAGATGATGAGGACAAAATCACTTTCAATAAACCTATTGGTCCATCTATCTGTTCAAAGTGCTATACTGAACTACAAGAGCTCAGTATTGAATTTCCTGAAAAAGAAATTTCTGATACTGAACCCGATGTAGTGCAGTATGACACATCTGCTGTTCCTCCATTTGAGTTATTATTTAATACAGATACATTGAAAAATGTAATGAAAATGAAACTACTCCTACTCCTAGTGTTACAACTGATACTAAAGTTGAAGGAACAGATGAATCATGTACTGAAGAACCAAAAGAGCCTGTTAAAGTTGTTATTTTAAAAAATAATACTCAAAAATCAATTTCAACAGGATCATCAAACGGCAAAAAGAAGAAGTCAAAATATAATAAGACTTCTTTGCCAAATAAAATGAAGAAACCAGATCCATCTCCTCCAAAACCGGTTAAAAATAATGATAGTCCACCTATTAAAAATGACATAAATAACATTTTAAAATCTATTGGTGATCAGATTAAATTTTTAAATCAAAAGTTTGCAAAACTTACTCATACTGATCAGCCAAGAGATAAACAACTTTCAAAGATTCCTTATGAAAACATGTTTAGGAATAGGCCTAGAAAATGTTATAGATGTCATCATACTGGTCATAAAGGAGATGAATGATGGACTGATCTCTCAAGTCCTAGGTACTCAGTACCAAAGAAAAAGAGAGAAACTAAGTCACTATCACCAAAGAAAACCTCCAAGGTTTCCCCTGAAGTTATACTGACATCTCCATCTAAAGAGATCAAGTCTAAACCTGTTTCTCCTACCAAAGGTCCCATTAAAAAATGGGCTCCTAAAAAGAACTAATCACAATTTTGTGTCTTGTGCAGGGTGACAAAAAATGGTACTTAGATAGTGGCTGCTCAAGACACATGACTGGCAGTATGGAGTACCTTCTAAACTATACATCAGAGAAGGGTCCTTCTGTCAAGTTTGGTGATGATTCAGTAGGAAAACAAGAGGATATGGAGTAATCAAGGAATGCAACATAATTTTTAAAAGAGTTGCCTATGTAGAGGGTCTGAAACACAATCTGCTCAGTATCAGCCAGATGTGTGATGATGACAATGAAGCTCGCTTCAGGAAGACTGCAGGAATCATCTACAATGACAAGTGGCAACATGTACTCATTGCTCGAAGAGAGAAAGATGTCTATGTGGTCAACTTGTCTGAACTAGACCCTACTATATGAGTTTGCCTGCTTTCTAAAGTCAATCCAGAACTAAATTGGATGTGGCAAAAGAAATTCTCTCACATCAAATTTAGAAACATCAACGAGCTCAGCATGAAGAAATTGGTGAGAGGGTTGCCCACAATTACTTATTCTAAAGATAAGTTGTGTACAACATGTGAAATAGGGCAAGCAGAAGAAGAAGTTGTGTACATCAGTACACCATCTCTGGGCAAAAAGATCTATACATTAGTCTTGGTTGATGAATACTCAAGATACACTTGCGTCATCTTCCTCAAGACCAAATCAGATGCTACCACAGAAATCATTGCCTTTATAAAAAGAGAAGAACTTCAGAAAGGCAACAAGGTCAAGCAACTAAGAAGTGACCATGGTACCGAGTTCAAGAACTCAGTAATATCAGATTTCTGTGAAGACAAGGGAATCGTACAAACATCTCTTCAGCCTACACACCACAACAAAATGGTGTTGTAGAAAGGAAAAATAGAACACTGATTGAAGCTGCAAGAACTTTGTTATGCCATGCTGGACTGGCACTGAGCTTCTGGGCTAAAGCTGTAAACTGTGCAAACTTTACACAGAACAGAGCTACCATAGTCCAGAGACACCACAAGACTCCTTATGAGTTATATCATGGCAAGGTTCCTAATGTGGAATATTTCCACATCTTTGGGAGTAAATGTTTTGTACTCAGTACTAAACAAAATCTCAACAAATTTGCTCCCAAAGCAAATGAAGGTGTGTTCATGGGCTATTCACCACACTCCAAGGCTTTCAGAGTATCTGTTATATCAACAAAGGTGATTGAAGAATCCATCCATGTTACTTTTGATGAAAATCCGGATGTGCATTCTGATTCAGCACATGAGGACATAAGTGGTCTAGAAACCTCATGCAATCTAGAAAACTCCAATGCTGACCAGCCCAAGTTTCATCCATACTATGTTGATCATGGTATGAGTGATACTGATTAATCCAGAACTCGAAATAATACAACTGCATCAAATACCGAGGTTCCCATTTCTGAGAACCCCAATACTGAGTTCCCAATTATTGATCTGAACAACTCCACATATAAAGAAGGTGAAACATCCAACACTTCCCAAGAATCCACCTCAGATCTGCAAAATGAAGAAGAGCACCAACCTGAACTGTCTAATACTGAACAAGAGTCAGATCAGTATCAGACAGACAAGACTCCAGTTCAACAAGATATTGTTGACCTTACTTCAAATGCTCCCTTAGGAAACAATCTAAGGGAACACAGAGACCATCCACACTCGAATATTATTGGTCCAATTGAACAAGGTGTCCAAACAAGAAGAAAGTTAGCCTTTGAACCCCAAGCCATTGCTAATTTCTGTTTCTTCTCAAGTTTTCTGTCTACCATGGAACCAAAGAAAGCTGATGAAGCTTTATTAGATGAAGACTGGGTAGAAGCTATGCAAGAAGAGCTTACAGAATTTGAAAGAAACAAGGTCTGGAACTTAGTACCACCCCCTGTTGGCAAAACTATTATTGGTATTAAGTGGGTGTTTAGAAACAAGATGGACAAGGATGGTGTTGTAATCAGAAACAAGGCAAGACTGGTTGGTCAGGGTTACAGGCAAGAAGAAGGCATTGACTATGATGAAACTTTTGCACCAGTTGTAAGAATTGAAGCTATTCGGTTGTATCTTGCATATGTAGCTTTCAAGAACTTCAAAGTTTATCAGATGGATGTCAAGAGTGCCTTCCTCAATGGAAAACTACAAGAGGAAGTTTATGTTAAACAACCCCCAGGTTTTTTTGATCCTAAATTTCCTAATTATGTTGTCAAGCTTGATAAAGCTTTGTATGGGCTCAAACAAGCTCCGAGAGCCTGGTATGATACCCTGTCTGAGTACCTACTTGAAAATAAATTTACACGAGGTAAAATTGATAAAACTTTATTTTCAAAAAGGAAAGGATCTGACATTTTACTCATTCAGATATATATTGATGATATTATCTTTGGCTCCACCGACAAATCCATGTCTGATTGGTTTGCTAAGATAATGTCATCTCAGTATCATATGAGTATGATGGGAGAACTTACTTATTTTCTTGGTTTACAAGTTGATCAAAAGCCTGATGACACTTTTATAAACCAAAGTAAGTATGTGCATGACATGTTGAAGAAATACAAATTTGAAAACCTATCTTCTATGCACACTCCTATGGGTACTCAGGATAAGATAAGTAAGGATGAGACTGGTAAGCCAGTATGTCAATCCACATACCGAGGTATGATTGGTTCTTTACTTTACTTAACAGCTAGCATGCCTGATATCATGTTTGCAACATGTTTGTGTGCTCGATATCAGACTGATCCCAAGGAATCACATATGAAAGCTGTTAAGCGTATCTTTAGATATCTTTCAGGTACCCCTAACATGGGTCTTTGGTATCCCAAAGACTCAGACTTTGACCTTGAAGGGTATACGGATCCAGATTTTGCAGGTTGCAGGTTGGACAGAAAAATCACAAGTGGAGGATGTCAATTCCTTGGTGGAAGATTAGTTGGTTGGTCATCCAAGAAGCAAAATTCAGTAGCAACTTCCACAGCAGAAGCAGAATATGTTGCTGCAGGAAGTTGTTGTGCTCAACTCTTATGGATGCAGTATCAACTTATGGACTATGGGTTCAACTTTCAGAAAACACCCATTCATTGTGATAACAAGAGTGCTATTGCTATCACTGAGAATCCAGTCCATCACTCAAGAACAAAGCACATTGATATCAGACACCACTTTATTCGAGATAATGTGGAAAAGGGTAAGGCTGAGGTAGATTTCGTTCCTACAGAGGACCAATTGGCTGATGTGTTTACTAAACCTCTCTCTGAAGAAAGGTTTATGTATCTACTAGGACAATTGGGCATGCTGAATCCTTAAATCTTCTCAAATTTTTCTGCTACTGTCTGCTCAGTATTGATTCTAATACTGACCAGATCAGTATCACTCGTCTGGTTTATCAAAGTTTAATAATTTTTATTTTTTTATTAATTTACAGATTAAATTAATTTTTTTTTATATTTTTTAAATTTTTTTTAATTTAATTTTTTTTATCTTGGTATTGGATGTTCTGGAGTGTTAAAACTGATTCTAACCCTCATACTCCCCAGCGGTAACCTTTCCTAATAGGAAAGTTACCGTTGGAACATGATAAGGCTGTCATTTCAGCCGATCTAACTTCCTAATACCGTAATTATTGCCTTTTTACTATAAATAATTGTTTTTCCTTTCTTTTACATCTTTTAACAGTTATTCATTCTAAATATCTTTACTCTCTTTCTGCGATTAACGATTCAACTCTCATTTTGCAAGCAAAACTCTTTGGATTCGTAAATTCACAGATAGAGATGGCAAATTTTCAGTTCGTCGCACCAAATGCTGCACCAACGAAGGATTTTCAACGCGAAGAACTTCCTAAATTCTCAAGGAACAACATCACATCGAATTTCGTCATTCCTGGAGGTTGGGCATGTCTTCCTTTCAGACAAATGGTCACCTATCTCCGACATAGCCCAATCTCACATGCTCTCCAAGCCTCTTCGAGAGCAATATACCCTGCAATGGTTTGTGACTTACCAGACATGATTGCACGGTGGGTTATTAGAGAACAACGAAGGGCGTTTATTTCAACAGCAATCATTAGAGAAACACTTCGTTTAGCCGCTCATGCCCAGTATGAAGAATTCGTTGATCATGATACTGCACGATCAGTATTGGCTCTCCTAGGCAGACAACAGACAACGAGCATAATCAAGAGGCATGAATTTGGCCCAATGTGGGGGATTATGATTTCCACAATGATCCGGTGTATGTCCCACAAAACAGGAGCCCTTGATCAAATTAATGATTTTGGGATGCAGCTGGTATATGCTATGTACCACAACATGCACATTGACGTATAGAAGTCGTCTCGAGTATTATCGAAAGAATCAAAAACGCCCAACGAGAAGTTATGGGAAAAGATGAGTTAAGACGAGAACGGTTAGGTAAGAACCAACATGTTCGCGAAAATGCACAAGGGTTGAAGACCATAGGCGGTCGTATTTGGGTTCCTAAGTTCGGTGGTATCCGAAAAGAATTGTTGAATGATGTGCACAAGTCAAAGTATTCGATTCACCCGGGGAGTACAAAGACGTACCAAGATATGAAACGGGTTTATTGGTGGCCCGGAATGAAGGCGATGGTAGACAAGTATATCTCGAAGTGTGCCACATGTGCACAAGTGAAAGCCGAGCATCAAGTACCGTATGGGGTAGCTCAATCATTGTTAGTACCGGCCGAGAAGTGGGAAGACATAACTATGGATTTCATAGTAGGCTTGCCGAAGACGAGTAAGGGTCATGACGCCATTTGGGTCATAGTTGACCGGTTGACCAAGAGTGCGTTATTTTTAGCCATTCGGGAAACGTTGCCACTTGAGAAATTGGCTAAGTTGTATGTTGATGAGGCTGTTCGACTCCACGGGGTTCCATTGTCCATTGTATCCGATAGAGACGCGAGGTTTACCTCGAGATTTTGGAGATCGTTACAAGAAGAGTTGGGTACAAAATTGCGGTTGAGCACGACTTATCATCCGCAAACCGACGGTCAAAGTGAAAGAACAATTCAAACGGTTGAAGACATGTTGAGATCGTGTGTTCTAGATTTCGGTGGTAAATGGGATGAACATTTACCGTTAGTCGAGTTCTCATATAATAATAGCTATCACTCGACTATTAAGATGCCGTCTTATGAGGCGTTGTATGGGAGGAAGTGTAGAACTCCATCTTTTTGGTTAGAAGCGGGAGAGACGAAACTCATGGGTCCCGAGATCGTGAAAGTAACGAATGAAAAGATCAGTATAATACAAGCCAACATGAAAGCCGCCCATGATAGACAACGAAGTTATTCGGGTTTAAAGAAAAGGCCATACGACTTGGATGTCGGTGATATGGTAATGTTGAAAGTGTCACCTTGGAAAGGTGTGATGCGGTTTGGGAAGAATGAAAGTTAAGTCCAAGATATGTTGGACCGTTTAAGATATTGAAACGGGTCGGGCTTCAAGCATTTAAGTTGGAACTTCCACCAGAGCTTCAAGGTGTGCATGACACCTTTCACGTAAGTTATTTGAAGAAGTTCATCGGGGAAGCTGAAAATATTATTCCATTGCAAGAGTTGCGGGTTGATGCCCCGAACCGGTTGATTGAGGAGCCCGAAGCTATATTAGAAACAAAAACAAAGAAGCTTCGGAATGAAGAGATCGAGTTGGAATTGGTCAAGTGGAAGCACTCACTTGGGCCAAATTTGACTTGGGAAGTCAAAGACGAGATTCGGAAGAGGTACCCGGATTTCGTGAACTATGATGAGATTCCGAGGACGAAATCTTCTTAAGGGGTAGATAGTTGTAATGACCTGAAATTTGTAAATAAATAAATTGTACAAAAATATGATAAATAAGGATAAATCGTTTAAGGAACGTAGGAATTGGTTTCGTGTCATTTGGACACCGTACGAGAAAGTTATGGGCGAAACCGGGCTCGAGACAACAACCGAAAAATGCAGCCCTGCTGCATTGGAAAGTTCACGCCGTGAACTTGAGTTCCAAAGCGGGAACTCCATAGAGCAATTTGGTGGTTTTGATCGATCAGAGTTCACGCCTAGGTCGCGATCGGGAAGTATTCACGAAGTGCGAAGTTAGCGACGCGAACTAAGTGTAACACCTCAAATTTTAAAAATAATACTTAAACATTTTTCCTTTCATATACATAACATTTCAACGTTTCCAAATACCAAAATACAAAACGGTAGGTTTCTTGTTTGAGATTATCAGAGTTTACAAAAACGGTGTT
Organism: Calendula officinalis; assembly: GCA_963853835.1. Taxonomy (NCBI): domain Eukaryota; kingdom Viridiplantae; phylum Streptophyta; class Magnoliopsida; order Asterales; family Asteraceae; genus Calendula; species Calendula officinalis. The sequence goes on along the minus strand of OY970828.1, from coordinate 26,597,022 downwards.
ACAAAATATATTTAAGCCATATGATAAGAGCTCTAACTATGAACACCAAATAAATCTCAACAAAGCTTCCTCTCTAAACGGGCCTCCTATATCTTCGATCCCGATCCTGAGTACATAGCAAACACACAAACATAGTACGTGAGACAAAATTGCCTCGTGAGATACATGGGTTTTAGACCCGATAAACAACTAGTCACATAATATCATTTATACTTAAAATAATATTATTAATTTCGTTTGGGTCACTTCATTTCTTTAATCATTGGCCAATGTCAAGATAATCGGAATGCCTCCAATCTATCAAGACCGTCATATCCACGGTAATCGGAATGCCTCCAATCTACCGGGACTCATAGGTATTGGATAATCGGAATGCCTCCAATCTACCACTAACCTTAAGGTAACGTAATAACCGGAATGCTTCCAATCTATCACGGTCCTAGGGACATCGTCATCATCATCATCATCATCATCAATTATCATTATGAGCTTATAGCTCCATCGTTACTTAGTCAATTAATCAATTCATCATCAAAGAGCAATTCATTCAAAAATCACACAGTCAACTAAATTACTTATAGACTCGATAAAAGCATTTTTAACATAAAACAATTTCTAGCTATGTACCCAGTTTTGAAAGTTCACATGTACTCACCTTAGCTAAGCTATCCAATTCTCGTGTTCAACCACACAATCTTTACTTCCCACTCAAGGGAGTACTTCCAATCACGAGTCTTCTTGACCTAACATCAATATCACCATAACAACCTAGTTATAATCCACTCTAGCTATTAATTAATCCATAAGAACATCCCCAACCACCAAGTTCATACAACTTGGTGGAAATCGCCAACCCTAGTTCAAGACTTTCCATCATATATCCCAAATCTAACTTGTACACCATGAATACAAGCCTACAAGGAGTGCTTTACACCCATAATCGTTCATCTTCCCCAAAGATGATATGGTTGGTTCCCCAAACCACCATCCTTACCCAAATCAAGCTCAAAATCAAGATAACTAAGTAAATCAAGCAAGAATCCTTACCCTTGATGCTTGAATCCTTCAAAGTGATGAAGATTTGAGCTCTTTAGCTCCAAAAACCGACCAAGATGCTCCAATTTCGGCTGCTAGGGTTGTAGGGTTCGTAGGTTATGAAGCCCTAGCTTACACTCTTGTTTTTATTGTCCAGGCACACCTCGCGTTTCGCTCGTGTCTCGCTCGCGCCGCGAGATCGCGCGGGTTGTCCACTTGGTCTCCGCTCGAAGCAGTCTCTCGCGACTGGCTCGCGTCGCGAGTCTCAACTCGAGCTCGGCGCGAGTCCCGCGCGTCAGGGCTCTACACCTTCTGTTCGACCTCGCGTTTCACTCACGCCAGGCTCGCGCCGCGAGTGCTGATCAGGCCAGTTTCTTGGTCTTTAAACTTGTTTCCATCCAAGTTTTGACCCGTTCTCGGTTATACTAAGTTCCAATCATTCCAACACTCGATAAATCACCACTCAAGACATAATTTAACATAAATACTAAAATTCATATAAATTCCAAATTAAATATACGACATGAAAAATTGTGAAATTACGGTCGTTACAACTATCTACCCCTTAAGAAGATTCCTTCCTCGGAATCTCATCATAGTTTACGAATTTCGGGTATCTCTTCCGAATTTCGTCCTTGACTTCCCAAGTCAAGTTCGGTCCAAGGGAATGCTTCCACCTGACCAACACCAATTCAATCTCTTTGTTCCGAAGCTTCTTGGTTTTCGTCTCTAGTATGGCTTCAGGTTCCTCAATCAATCGGTTCGGGGCATCGACCCGCAATTCTTGCAATGGGATTATATTTTAAATTTCACCCACGAACTTCTTCAAATAACTTACATGAAATGTATCGTGAACACCTTGAAGTTCGGGTGGAAGTTCTAACTTAAATGCTTGCAAACCGACCCATTTCAAAATCTTAAACGGGCCAACATACCTTGGGGTCAATTTTCCTTTCTTACCAAACCGAATCACGCCTTTCCAAGGCGATACTTTCAACATCACCATGTCTCCAACATTTAAATCATACGGTCTCTTTTTCAAACCCGAGTAGCTTCTTTGTCGATCTTGTGCGATTTTCATATTGGTTTGGATTATTCCAATCTTTTCATTGGTCACATTCACAATTTCGGGACCCGTGAGTTTCGTCTCACCCGCTTCAAGCCAACATGAGGGAGTCCTACATTTCCTTCCATACAATGCCTCATAAGGTGGCATTTTGATAGTCGAATGATAACTATTATTGTAGGAGAACTCGGCTAACTAGTAATGTTCATCCCATTTACCTCCAAAATCTAGCACACACGATCTTAGCATATCTTCAACCGTTTGGATGGTTCTTTCACTTTGACCATTGGTTTGCGGGTGGTAAGCCGTACTCAACCGCAATTTCATTCCCAACTCTTCTTGCAACGATCTCCAAAATCTCGAGGTAAACCTCGCATCTCTATCTGACACAATCGACAACGGGACTCCATGAAGTCTTACTACTTCATCCACATACTACTTTGCCAACTTCTCAAGTGGCATGGTTTCCCGAATTGCCAAGAACAATTCACTTTTGGTCAACCGGTCAACTATGACCCAAATGGCGTCGTGGTTCTTGCTCGTCTTTGGTAATCCAACAACAAAATCCATTGTTATATCTTCCCATTTTCCGGCCAATACTTGTAACGATTGAGCTACCCCATACGGTACTTGATGCTCGGCTTTTACTTGTGCACACGTGGCACACTTTGAAATATACTTTGCCACTCTTGCTTTCGTCCCGGGCCACCAATACGTCTTCTTCATATCTTGATACGTTTTTGTACTTCCTGGGTGGATCGAATACTTAGACTTATGAACTTTGTTTAGCAATTCCTTTCGGGTACCCCCGAACTTGGGAACCCAAATTCGACCACCAACGGTTTTTAACCCTTGTTTGTTTTCCACAAAGTGTTGGTTCTTCCCTAAGTGTTCTTGCCTCAACTCTTCTTTTTCCATCACTTCTCGTTGGGCCTTCTTGATCCGTTCTATTATACTCGAGACTACTTCAATAAGTGTTAGTTTTCCCCTATTCGGTGCTTCATACACTTTTCGGCTTAGGGCGTCGGCTACCACGTTGGCCTTCCCCGCATGGTATACAATCTCACAATCATAATCATTTATCAACTCGATCCATCTTCTTTGTCTCATATTTAAGTCTTTTTGTGTGAAGACGTATTGAAGACTCTTGTTATCCATATATAACGTGCACCTTGTGCCATATAAGTAGTGTCTCCACAACTTCAAAGCAAACACTATCGCCGCCAATTCCAAATCGTGGGTCGTGTATCTTATTTCCACATTCTTTAGTTGTCTCGAGGCGTAGGAAATTAGTTTTCCTCGTTGCATCAAGACGCAACCTAAACCTTTATTCGAGGCATCACTATAAACAACAAAGTCTTCCATCCCTTCGGGTAGTCTAAGAACCGGGGCGTTACACAACTTTTCTTTCAATATGGCGAAGGCTTTTTCTTGCTTTTCTCCCCACAAGAACTCACTACTCTTTCGGGTCAACAAGGGGAGTGGTGTCGCCACTCGAGAAAAGTCTTGGATAAATCGACGATAATATCCGGCAAGGCCGAGAAACCTTCTCACTTCGGTTGGAGTTCGTGGCGGTTTCCACTTCATGACCGCCTCAATCTTTGACGGGTCAACTTTGATTCCTTCTTGCGATACAACATGACCGAGGAATTGGGCTTCTCGAATCCAAAATTCACACTTAGAAAACTTAGCATACAATTTTTCTCGTTGTAGCACTTCTAACGTTATCCTTAGATGGTTCTCGTGTTCTTCTTCGGTTTTCGAGTAAATAAGAATATCGTCAATAAATACGATAAGAAACTTGTCGAGGATTGGTTTGCAAACCCGATTCATAAGGTCCATAAAAAAGGCCGGTGCATTAGTCAACCCGAATGGCATTACCAAAAACTCGTAATGCCCATAACGTGTACGAAACGCCGTCTTCTCGGTATCTCCTTCTTTCACTCGAACTTGATGGTAACCCGATCTCAAATCGATCTTTGAGAAATAATCGGCTCCTTGAAGTTGATCAAACAAGTCTTCGATTCTAGGCAACAGGTATCGGTTCTTAATGGTCATTTTATTCAACTTTCGGTAGTCGATGCACATTCTCATCGAACCGTCTTTCTTTTTAACGAACAATACGGGCGCACCCCATGGAGACGTACTAGGACGAATGAATCCCTTGTCGAGTAATTCTTGCAATTGCGACATCAATTCCCGCATTTCGGTGGGAGCCAAACGGTATGGAGCACGAGCTATCGGCGTCGCTCCCGGAACTAAATCAATACGAAATTCTACTTGCCTCTCTGGTGGTAATCCCGGTAAATCGTAGGGAAATACTTCGGGAAAATCCCGAATCACCTTCACATTTTCCACCGTCTTCTTCTCTTTCCTTCCATCTAACACGTATGCTAAAAAGGACGAACATCCTTTTGCTAAACATTTTCTTGCTTTAACCGCGGTCATAAGACATGGCAAATGGTGTCGTCTCTCACCATATACATAAACCTTTTCGTTGTCGGGAGTCTTGATCGAGACTATCTTTTTCCCACATAGAATCTTTGCTTGATGTTCACCCAACCAATCCATACCAATAACTATATCAAATCCCGCAATCTCCATAGGTAATAAATTTACCTTAAACTTTTTCCCGTCTATCTCTAATTCACAATTCCGACACATATGTTGTACTATAGTGGTTTTCCCATCCGCGATTTCTATATCATAAATCTCATCTAGAAGTTCTAAAGGTACAATCAAACTTACAACAAAGTCATGAGACACAAACGAATAAGTAGCACCCGAGTCAAACAAGATCTGGGGGGAATAGAATTTACGAGTAGAGTACCTGAAACGACATCGTTGGCCTCCTTGGCTTCATCTCGGGTAAGTTGGAAGGACCGCCCTTTGACCTTTGTCGGTTCCGCTTTCTTTTGAGCGGTCGACACCATCGTCTCACTTCCCTTCTTCGGGCAAGCATTGCTATAGTGCCCTTTTTCGTGGCATGAGTAGCATTCAATCTCATCCAACGGCTTATCCTGACAATCCCTTGCCATATGCCCCGGCCTTCCACACTTAAAACAAGCTTTTGAATCCGCCAAACACTCACCCTTGAGGTCCTTACCAAACCTCCTACACGTGCCCACACTCGATTGCTTAGAGAAAGTCGGGGTGAACGTTCCCTTCTTCACCGATCCCGAGCTTCCCTCAAACTTCCTTTTCTCAAACTTTGGCCTTTCATTGATCCTTCTTTAGCCAACCTCCTCAACATTCCTCGTCGCACCAATAGCTTCATCTAGCGTGGCGGCTCTCTTCACTTCCAATTCATACTCCCACGGGAGTCCATTAGCATAACGAACAATCCGGGACCTCTCATCCGGGTACAACTTGATCACAAACGGGATCAATCCCGTGAACTTCTTTGTGTATTCATCTACACTCATGCTTTCTTTCTTCAAGTGGATAAATTCTTCTTGGAGTTTCTCCAAGTTTCTTTCGGGGCAAAAATTTGCCTTCAACCGTTTCACAAACCCTTCCCAATTCATCTTGTACACCGCCCTCTTCCCCAAGGATTCATACATGGTGTCCCACCACACGAGGGCTTCATCTTTCAACAATTGAGAGGCATATATCACCATATCCCCCTCCTTACACTTACTAGCTTCAAGGACTTGTTCGGTTTTACGAATCCAACGGAACGTAGCTTTCGGTTTGGAGCTACCGTAGTAGTTATCCGGCTTTAAAGCCATAAAGTTCTTGAATGTGCACCCTCTCCTTTCCCTTGGTTCGGGGTCACTTTCCTCCTCTTCCGTCGAAGACTTTTCGGTTTGAGCAACACTACTTGACTTGCTCTTTGAGCGGGGTGGAGACTCTTCCCGCCTTTCCCGAGCCTTATGTTCATTGAGGATTCGGTTCACATCGTCATTCACGATGTCCCTCATTTGGTTGAACATGGTTTGGAGGTGTTCTACGGTGACCGGGGTGTGAGTGTTCCTTTCGACACCCGAGTTCTCCACTTCTTCCCGAGGTGGAGGGCCAAACACCGGATGAACAATGTTATTCGAATCTTGCCCTTGATCAAGTGGGCGTCTTCCACTTCTATTGTGCACCATATTGCTATAACAAGACATAAACCATTTAGAAGTCAATTTATCAAACATTGTGAACATTGACCGTTCCAATTTCAAGTATGTCCTATTCCCTCAAGGTCAACCCTCTTGAACCTACACCTAAGGTCTCAATAGTCAACTCTTAAATATCCTATGGAACCTATGGTCCTACTAGCTCAGTTTAAATCTAGGATGGTCAAATCAACCTAGTTCACTTAAACTATAACTCTGATACCAAGTCGTAACACCTCAAATTTTAAGAATAATACGTAAACATTTTCCTTTCATATACATAACATTTCAACGTTTCCAAATACCAAAATACAAAACGGTAGGTTTCTTGTTTGAGATTATCAGAGTTTACAAAAACGGTGTTACAAAATATATTTAAGCCATAGGATAAGAGCTCTAACTATGAACACCAAATAAATCTCAATAAAGCTTCCTCTCTAAACGGGCCTCCTATATCTTCGATCCCGATCCTGAGTACATAGCAAAAACACAAACATAGTACGTGAGACAAAATTGCCTCGTGAGATACATGGGTTTTAGACCCGATAAACAACTAGTCACATAATATCATTTATACTTAAAATAATATTATTAATTTCGTTTGGGTCACTTCATTTCTTTAATCATTGGCCAATGTCAAGATAATCGGAATGCCTCCAATCTATCAAGACCGTCATATCCACGGTAATCGGAATGCCTCCAATCTACCGGGACTCATAGGTATTGGATAATCGGAATGCCTCCAATCTACCACTAACCTTAAGGTACCGTACTAACCGGAATGCTTCCAATCTATCACGGTCCTAGGGACATCGTCATCATCATCATCATCATCATCACTTATCATTATGAGCTTATAGCTCCATCGTTACTTAGTCAATTAATCAATTCATCATCAAAGAGCAATTCATTCAAAATTCACACAGTCAACTAAATTACTTATAGACTCGATAAAAGCATTTTTAACATAAAACAATTTCTAGCTATGTACCCAGTTTTTAAAGTTCACATGTACTCACCTTAGCCAAGCTATCCAATTCTCGTGTTCAACCACACAATCTTTACTTCCCACTCAAGGGAGTACTTCCAATCACGAGGTCTTCTTGACCTAACATCAATATCACCATAACAACCTAGTTATAATCCACTCTAGCTATTAATTAATCCATAAGAACATCCCCAAATCTTACTTATTCACCATGAATACAAGTCTACAAGGAGTGCTTTACACCCATAATAGTTCATCTTCCCCAAAGATGATATGGTTGGTTCCCCAAACCACCATCCTTACCCAAATCAAGCTTAAAATCAAGATAACTAAGTAAATCAAGCAAGAATCCTTACCCTTGATGCTTGAATCCTTCAAAGTGATGAAGATTTGAGCTCTTTATCTCCAAAACCCGACAAAGATGCCCCAATTTCGACTGCTAGGGTTGTAGGGTTCGTAGTTTATGAAGCCCTAGCTTACACTCTTGTTTTTATAGTCCAGAAACACCTCGCATTTCGCTCGCGTCCCCGCTCGCGCCGCGAGATCGTGCGGGTTATCCACTTGGTCGCCGCTCAAAGCAGTCTCTCGCGCCTGGTTGGTTCCCCAAACCACCATCCTTACCCAAATCAAGCTCAAAATCAAGATAACTAAGTAAATCAAGCAAGAATCCTTACCCTTGATGCTTGAATCCTTCAAAGTGATGAAGATTTGAGCTCTTTAGCTCCAAAAACCGACCAAGATGCTCCAATTTCGGCTGCTAGGGTTGTAGGGTTCGTAGGTTATGAAGCCCTAGCTTAAACTCTTGTTTTTATAGTCCAGACACACCTCGCGTTTCGCTCACGGTTTCGCTCGCGCCGCGAGATCGCGCGGGTTGTCCACTTGGTCGCCGCTCGAAGCAGTCTCTCGCGCCTGGCTCGCGCCGCGAGTCTCAACTCAAGCTCGGCGCGAGTCCCTCGCTTCAGGGCTCTACACCTTCTGTTCGACCTCGCGTTTCACTCGCGCCAGACTCGCGCCGCGAGTGCTGATCAGGCCAGTTTCTTGGTCTTTAAACTTGTTTCCATCCAAGTTTTGACCCGTTCTCGGTTATACTAAGTTCCAATCATTCCAACACTCGATAAATCACCACTCAAGACATAATTTAACATAAATACTAAAATTCATATAAATTCCAAATTAAATAAATTACGGTCGTTACACTAAGTTCACGCCGTGAACTTGGGTCAACGGCATTAAAGTCGGGTTTTGGCTCATTTAATACCATATCAAAACCCTAGTTTCTCCTTTGGTGATTTTTGAGCTCAAGAACAGTTGGAGGTCGATTTCTTCACCAATCCTTGGTAGATTTCACTCCTAAGTGAAGATTAAAGGTATATCTTTACTCTTTGATATTTATAGCTTAAGATCTATAGATTTTGATGTATGGGTTTGAAACCCTAGTTCTTGGGGTGTTGGGTTATGGTGAATTAAATGATGTATATACTTAATAGATGGTATATTAATAAAGGAAACAAGTGTATGGTTAAGATTTGTAAGAATCTTAAGGGTGGTTAAACCTAGGGTTTGGTAAATCACCATAATTGGGGGAAATGTGTTAGTAAGTGTTATCTAGAGGTAGATGGACACATTGGTAGTAGTATGTGATGTTGATCATCTCGTGATTATTGTATTAGGCACTTGGTGAGGTCTTGGAAGGTTGATCGATTTGTGAAGCAAGTAAATTGGCGTGAAGAATACGGTTGGAGCATTTTATTGCTAAGGTGAGTACGTGTGGACTTTACTGAGTACATAGCCTTTGAATTACTTTTCTTACTTGTGTTATGGTCTATTTACTTATTTGTGTAGACTTATAGTATGTTGATTTAGTGATAGATATTATTGATAATATTGGACTAACTTGTTTGATGATGAAAGTGATAGCTGAGAGCTAGTTGACATAACCGTTGAGTTATGGTGAGATTGAGATGATGAGATGACACGGGCGACTCCCGGTAATGAGGTGTGGATTGAGGGGCAGTTGGGCGAATTCCCATCGATGCATCCACGTTAGTAGTCTTGCTAACTGGACGTATTCCGGCGTGTAAGGAAGGTATCGGTAGATTGGGCAATTCCCTCTTGCCGGTATCTTGTTTCTAGTTAGTTCGGGGGCAACCCGATAACTAGATATGTACGTGCTTCTAGCTAGTTCGGGCGCAACCCGATAGTTAGATATGTTTGCTAAGAGAGCAAGTTTGTTAGGGTCATAATAGGGTGACTAGATTGGATAGACGACTTATATGTTTATATATGTGTTTATATGTATTGTGACATTTTATTATTTTCAGCGGGTCTAAACCCACGTAGCTCACAAGACGTTTTTGTCTCACGTACTTGTTGTTTGTTTTTCTATGTACTCAGGTTCGGGGTCGAAGGTTTAGGTACGCATGAATAGAGATGCGGGACCTAGAGTAGAAGAACATTAGATTGGATTTATGCTTAGTTTTAGTTTTGATTTATTTTGTAACACCAATTTATACTCTGATTTTCATACCAAAGGTTTTTGTAAGTCCATATTTTTGGAACGGTTCTTCTATTTATGAAAATGATATATTTTGGGCAAATGTTTTGTATTAAAATTTGAGGTGTTACAACTTGGTATCAAAGCTACTGTTTAAGTGAATTAGGTTGGATGACTATCCTAGTCTTAGACTGTAGCATTAGGAATATAAGATTCCTTGAGTTTATAGGTTGACCTTAAGACTTTATGTTAAGTTTAGGGTTGAACATAGGGGGACCTATGAAATTTGATATGATTTTGGATGTTGAGTCTTATGCGACTAATGGGTTGTACACATGGTACTAAATGTTTAATGTCTTTCGAATAGTCTTGATTGAAAGAAATGGTGACCACACGTAGAAGTGGTAAAGCCCCGGAGGGCCGGGAGGAGGAGATACCTCATGTTGAGATGGTGGTTGAACAAGAGAGTCACCCGTCGATGCATCGGGTTGATGAATCGGAAGTTGGAGCTAATAGGACTCCGGTAACCATGGCGGATCTCCAAAATTTTCTTGATCAAATCAAAGGAACGGTGGCCGATGAAGTGCACCGTATTATTGGGGGACGGGAGAGGTCGGGTGGAGACCGTGAATCCGAGGCTAAATCGGATGAGAGAACCGGTGGTAGTGGCACCGGTGAAGGGAAGTCCTCCACGGGTGGCCAAAGTGATGCTAGGGCTAGGCCCGATGTTAAAGAAGGTTGCTTGTTTAAATCCTTCATGGCTTGTAAGCCAAATGTGTACACGGGTAATTCGGACCCGAAAGTGACTATGAGATGGATCCGAGAGACCGAGCGGGCCATCGGTAGTAGCAAGTGTAAGAAAGCCGATATGGCGACGTATGCTTCACAATTGTTAAAAGAAGATGCTATGGTGTGGTGGGATATCATGTATGGAAGCCTCGGGAGGGAGGTGATTGAGGTGATGTCGTGGGATGAGTTTACCACGAGATTGAAAAAGAAGTTTTGTCCCGAGAGGGATTTAGAAAAGATGCATGAGAAGTTTGTGACCCTTAAGAAGGGTGATATGTCGGTTGAAGAATACTCAAGCGAGTTCACGGGATTGCTCCCGTTTGTTGCTAAAACCTACTCGGATGAGAGGTTGAGGGTGGTCCAGTATGCTAGTGGGTTATCGTGGGACTACCAATTGGAAGTTAAGAGGGCGGTCACACTTAATGAGGCCATTAGTGCCGCCCGAGGTGTTGAGGAAGTGAATGAGGCACGGGTTGCCGAGAGGGCCCATGTGGGAGAGCGGCTCTAGTTCGTTCAAGAAAGGGAAGTTCACTTCGAGCTTCTCTAAACAAGGAAGTATGGGCTCGTGCAAGAAGTGCGGGAAAAATCATACCGGCGAATGCCGAAGTGGGTCAAAATCTTGCTTTAGTTGTGGTAGGTCGGGGCACATAGCTCGGGATTGTAAGGCCAAGCCATTGGCCGAGGTGGAATGTTTCTCGTGTCACGAGAAGGGGCACTATAGCAATGTGTGCCCGAAGAAAGGGACCGAGTCGATGGTGTCCACGGCTCAAAAGAAAGTGGAGCCAGCAAAGGTGAAGGGTCGATCCTTTCAACTAACTCGGGAGGAGGCGAAGGAGGCACACGATGTGGTGTCAGGTACTCTACTCATTAACTCCTTGCCAACTCATATTTTGTTTGATTCGGGTTCTAATTTTTCGTTTGTGTCTTATGAGTTCGGTTGTAAGTTGAATGTGCCGTCCGAGATGTTAGATGAGATTTATGAGATAGAGGTAGCCGACGGGAAAACTTCTATGGTTGAAAGTATTTATAGAAATTGTGAGATAGAAATAGACGATAGAAAGTTTAAGGTTGATTTGTTGCCCATGGGGATAAAAGCGTTCGATGTGGTTATCGGTATGGATTGGGTGGGTATGCACCAAGCCAAAATATTGTGTGGTAAGAAAATTGTGTCGATTAAGACACCCGAGAATGAGAAGGTGTATGTGTATGGGGAGAAACGTCATCACATGCCTAATGTGATTACCGCCATTAAGGCGAGGAAAAGTATATCGAAAGGTTGTGCATCGTTTATTGAATATGTATTAGATGGCCGAAAAGAAAAGAAGACGATGGATAACGTCAAGATTATTCGGGAATTCCCCGAAGTATTTCCCGATGACTTCCCCGGTTTGCCACCGGAGAGACAAGTCGAGTTTAAGATTGATTTAGTTCCGGGGGCGACGCCGATTGCTCGTGCTCCAAATCGTTTAGCTTCCACCGAGACGCGAGAATTGATGACTCAATTGCAAGACTTTTTAGATAAGGGCTTTATTCGTCCGGGTTCGTCACCATGGGGCGCACCGGTATTATTTGTCAAAAAGAATGACAGTTCGATGAGAATGTTTATCGACTACCGAGAGTTGAATAAAGTAACTATTAAGAACCGTTACCCGTTGCCGAGAATTGACGACTTATTCGACCAATTGCAAGGTGCTAGTTATTTCTCGAAGACCGATTTGAGGTCGGGTTATCACCAAGTTCGGGTGAAAGAAGGCGACACCGAGAAGACGGCTTTTCGTATGCGTTATGGTCATTATGAATTTCTAGTGATGCCGTTTGGTCTTACAAACGCGCCGGCCATTTTTATGGATTTAATGAATCGGGTTTGTAAACCGTTTCTTGATAAGTTTTTGATCGTGTTCATTGACAACATTTTGATTTACTCGAAAACCGAGGAAGAATACGAAGGTCATTTGAGGCTTGTGTTAGATGTTTTAAAACGGGAGAAGTTGTATGCCAAATTCTCGAAGTGTGAATTTTGGTTGCGGGAAGTACAATTCTTAGGTCACGTGGTGACATGTGATGGTATTAAAGTTGACCCGTCCAAGATTGAAGCAGTGTCCAATTGGGAGCCTCCGAGGACTCCTACCGAGGTTAGAAGTTTCCTTGGATTAGTCGGTTATTATCGAAGATTTATTCAACACTTCTCGAGAATCGCGATTCCACTAACAAAGTTAACGAGAAAAAGTGAGAAGTTTGTGTGGGAGAAGAAGCAAGAAGAGGCGTTTAATTTGTTGAAGGAAAAGTTATGTAACGCGCCGATTCTTACATTACCGGATGGTATGGAAGATTTTGTGGTTTATAGTGATGCTTCGAATCAAGGGCTCGGTTGTGTGTTGATGTAAAGAGGGAAGGTCATCGCGTATGCCTCGCGACAATTGAAAAATGCGGAATTGAGGTACACGACACACGACTTGGAGTTGGCGGCGATTATATTTGCCTTGAAGTTGTGGAGACATTATTTGTATGGTACTCAGTGTACATTGTACAGGGATCATAAAAGTTTACAATACATGTTTACTCAAAAAGATCTTAATATGCGACAAAGAAGATGGACCGAGTTGTTCGCCGACTATGATTATGAGATTGTGTATCATGCGGGAAAGGCTAATGTAGTAGCCGACGTCTTGAGCCGAAAAGTTTATGAGAACCCGAACTGAGGAATTTTAACACGTATAGACGTCGTCTCGAGTATTATCGAAAGAATCAAGAATGCCCAACGAGAAGTTATGGGAAAAGACGAGTTAAGACGAGAATGGTTAGGTAAGAACCAACATTTTCTCGAAAATGCACAAGGGTTGAAGACCGTAGGCGGTCGTATTTGGGTTCCTAAGTTCGGTGGTATCCGAAAAGAATTGTTGAATGATGTGCACAAGTCAAAGTATTCGTTTCACCTGGGGAGTACAAAGACGTACCAAGATATGAAACGGGTTTATTGGTGGCTCGGAATGAAGGCGAGGGTAGCCAAGTATATCTCGAAGTGTGCCACGTGTGCACAAGTGAAAGCCGAGCATCAAGTACCGTATGGGGTAGCTCAATCATTGTAAAGTACCGGCCGTGAAGTGGGAAGACATAACTATGTATTTCATAGTAGGCTTGCCGAAGACGAGTAAGGGTCATGACGCCATTTGGGTCATAGTTGACCGGTTGACCAAGAGTGCATTATTTTTAGCCATTCGGGAAACGTTGCCACTTGAGAAATTGGCTAAGTTGTATGTTGATGAGGTGGTTCGACTCCATGGGGTTCCATTGTCCATTGTATCCGATAGAGACGCGAGGTTTACCTCGAGATTTTGGAGATCGTTACAAGAAGAGTTGGGTACAAAATTGCGACTGAGCACGGCTTATCATCCGCAAACCGACGGTCAAAGTGAAAGAACAATTCAAACGCTTGAAGATATGTTGAGATCGTATGTTCTAGATTTCGGTGGTAAATGGAATGAACATTTACCGTTAGTCAAGTTCTCGTATAATAATAGCTATCACTCGACTATTAAGATGCCGCCTTATAAGGCGTTGTATGGGAGGAAGTGTAGAACTCCATCTTGTTGGTTAGAAGCGGGAGAGACGAAACTCACGGGTCCCGAGATCGTGAAAGTAACGAATGAAAAGATCGGTATAATACAATCCAACATGAAAGCCGCCCAATATAGACAACGAAGTTATTCGGGTTTAAAGAAAAGGCCATACGATTTGAATGTCGGTGATATGGTAATGTTGAAAGTGTCACCTTGGAAAGGTGTGATGCGGTTTGGGAAGAATGAAAGTTAAGCCCAAGATATGTTGGACCGTTTAAGATATTGAAACGGGTCGAGCTTCAAGCATTTAAGTTGGAACTTCCACCAGAGATTGAAGGTGTGCATGACACCTTTCACGTAAGTCATTTGAAGAAGTTCATCGGGTAAGCTGAAAATATTATTCCATTGCAAGAGTTGCGAGTTGATGCCCAAAACCGGTTGATTGAGGAGCCCGAAGCTATATTAGAAACAAAAAGAAAGAAGCTTCGGAATAAAGAGATCGAGTTGGTATTGGTCAAGTGGAAGCACTCACTTGGGCCAAATTTGAGTTAGGAAGTCAAAGACGAGATTCGGAAGAGGTACCCGGATTTCGTGAACTATGATGAGATTTCGAGGACGAAATCTTCTTAAGGGGTAGATAGTTGTAACGACCCGAAATTTGTAAATAAATAAATTGTACAAAAATATGATAAATAAGGATAACTCATTTAAGGAACGTAGGAATTGGTTTCGTGTCATTTGGACACCGTACGAGAAAGTAATGGGCGAAACCGGGTCGAGACAACAACCGAAAAATGCAGCGCTGCTGCATTGGAAAGTTCACGCCGTGAACTTGAGTTCCAAATCGGGAACTCCATACAGCTATTTGGTGGTTTTGATCGATCAGAGTTCACGCCTAGGTCGCGATCGGGAAGTATTCACGAAGTGCGAAGTTAGCGACGCGAACTAAGTGTAACACCTCAAATTTTAAAAATAATACTTAAACATTTTAAATCTAGGATGGTCAAATCAACCTAGTTTACTTAAACTATAACTCTGATACCAAGTCGTAACACCTCAAATTTTAAGAATAATACGTAAACATTTTCCTTTCATATACATAACATTTCAACGTTTCCAAATACCAAAATACAAAACGGTAGGTTTCTTGTCTGAGATTATCAGAGTTTACAAAAACGGTGTTACAAAATATATTTAAGCCATAGGATAAGAGCTCTAACTATGAACACCAAATAAATCTCACCAAAGCTTCCTCTCTAAACGGGCCTCCTATATCTTCGATCCCGATCCTGAGTACATAGCAAAAACACAAACATAGTACGTGAGACAAAATTGCCTCGTGAGATACATGGGTTTTAGACCCGGTAAACAACTAGTCACATAATATCATTTATACTTAAAATAATATTATTAATTTTGTTTGGGTCACTTCATTTCTTTAATCATTGGCCAATGTCAAGGTAATCGGAATGCCTCCAATCTATCAAGACCGTCATATCCACGGTAATCGGAATGCCTCCAATCTACCGGGACTCATAGGTATTGGATAATCAGAATGCCTCCAATCTGCCACTAACCTTAAGGTACCATAATAACCGGAATGCCTCCAATCTATCACGGTCCTAGGGACATCATCATCATCATCATCATCATCACTTATCATTATGAGCTTATAGCTCCATCGTTACTTAGTCAATTAATCAATTCATCATCAAAGAGCAATTCATTCAAAAATCACACAGTCAACTAAATTACTTATAGACTCGATAAAAACATTTTTAACATAAAACAATTTCTAGCTATGTACCTAGTTTTGAAAGTTCACATGTACTCACCTTAGCCAAGCTATCCAATTCTCGTGTTCAACCACACAATCTTTACTTCCCACTCAAGGGAGTACTTCCAATCACGAGGTCTTCTTGACCTAACATCAATATCACTATAACAACCTAGTTATAATCCACTCTAGCTATTAATTAATCCATAAGAACATCCCCAACCACCAAGTTCATACAACTTGGTGGAAATCTCAAACCCTAGTTCAAGACTTTCCATCATATATCCCGAATCTAACTTGTACACCATGAATACAAGCCTACAAAGAGTGCTTTACACCCATTATAGTTCATCTTCCCCAAAGATGATATGGTTGGTTCCCTAAACCAACATCCTTACCCAAATCAAGCTCAAAATCAAGATAACTAAGTAAATCAAGCAAGAATCCTTACCCTTGATGCTTGAATCCTTCAAAGTGATGAAGATTTGAGCTCTTTAGCTCCAAAAACCGACCAAGATGCTTCATTTTTGGCTGCTAGGGTTGTAGGGTTCGTAGGTTATGAAGCCCTAGCTTACACTCTTGTTTTTATAGTCCAGACCACCTCGCGTTTCGCTCGCGTCTCGCTCACGCCGCGAGATCGCGCGGGTTGTCCATTTTGTTGCCGCTCGAAGCAGTGTCTCGCGACTGGCTCGCGCCGCGAGTCTCAACTCGAGCTCGGCGCGAGTCCCTCGCGTTAGGGCTATACACCTTCTGTTCGACCTCGCGTTTCATTCGCGCCAGGCTCGCGCTGCCAGTGTCTTGGTCTTTAGACTTGTTTCCATCCAAGTTTTGACCCGTTCTCGGTTATACTAAGTTCCAGTCATTCCAACACTCGATACATCACCACTCAAGACATAATTTAACATAAATACTAAAACTCATATAAATTCCAAATTAAATATAGGACATTACAAATTGTGGTCGTTACAACTATCTACCCCTTAAGAAGATTCCGTCCTCGGAATCTCATCATAGTTTACGAAGTTCGGGTATCTCTTCCGAATTTCATCCTTGACTTCCCAAGTCAAGTTCGGTCCAAGGGAATGCTTCCACTTGACCAACACCAATTCAATCTCTTTGTTCCGAAGCTTCTTGGTTTTCATCTCTAGTATGACTTCGGGTTCCTCAATCAATCGGTTCGGGGCATCGACCCGCAATTCTTGCAATGGGATTATATTTTTAGTTTCACCCACGAACTTCTTCAAATAACTTACATGAAACGTATCGTGAACACCTTGAAGTTCGGGTGGATGTTCTAACTTAAATGCTTGCAAACCAACCCTTTTCAAAATCTTAAACGGGCCAACATACCTTGGGCTCAATTTGCCTTTCTTACCAAACCGCATCATGCCTTTCCAAGGCGATACTTTCAACATCACCATGTCTCCAACATTTAAATCATACGGTCTCTTTTTCAAACCCGAGTAGCTTCTTTGTCGTTCTTGTGCGATTTTCATATTGGTTTGGATTATTCCAATCTTCTCATTGGTCACATTCACAATTTCGGGACCCGTGAGTTTCGTCTCACCCGCTTCAAGCCAACATGAGGGTGTCCTACATTTCCTTCCATACAATGCCTCATAAGGTGGCATTTTGATAGTTGAATGGTAACTATTATTGTAGGAGAACTCGACTAACGGTAAATGTTCATCCCATTTACCTCCAAAATCTAGCACACACGATCTTAGCATATCTTCAACCGTTTGGATGGCTCTTTCACTTTGACCATCGGTTTGCGGGTGGTAAGCCGTACTCAACGGCAATTTCGTTACCAAATCTTCTTGCAACGATATCCAAAATCTCGAGGTAAACCTCGCATCTCTATCGGACACAATCGACAACGGGACTCCATGAAGTCTTACTACTTCATCCATATACAACTTTGCCAACTTCTCAAGTGGCATGGTTTCCCGAATTGCCAAGAACAATGCACTTTTGGTCAACCGGTCAACTATGACCCAAATGGCGTCGTGGTTCTTGCTCGTCTTTGGAAATCCGACAAGAAAATCCATTGTTATAACTTCCCATTTTCCGGCCGGTACTTGTAACGATTGAGCTACCCCATACGGTACTTGATGCTCGGCTTTTACTTGTGCACACGTGGCACACTTTGAAATATACTTTGCCACTCTTGCTTTCATCCCGGGCCACCAATACGTCTTCTTCATATCTTGATACGTTTTTGTACTTCCCGGGTGGATCGAATACTTAGACTTATGAACTTCGTTTAGCAATTCCTTTCGGGTACCCCCGAACTTGGGAACCCAAATTCGATCACCAACGGTTTTTAACCCTTGTTTGTTTTCCACAAAGTGTTGGTTCTTCCCTAAACGTTCTTGCCTCAACCCTTCTTTTTCCATCACTTCTCGTTGGGCCTTCTTGATCCATTCTATTATACTCGAGACTACTTCAATAAGTGTTAGTTTTCCCCTATTCAGTGCTTCATACACTTTTCGGCTTAGGGCGTCGTCTACCACGCTGGCCTTCCCCGCATGGTATACTATCTCACAATCATAATCATTTATCAACTCGATGCATCTTCTTTGTCTCATATTTAAGTCTTTTTGTGTGAAGACGTATTGAAGACTCTTGTGATCCGTATATAACGTGCACCTTGTGCCATATAAGTAGTGTCTCCACAACTTCAAAACAAACACTATCGCCGCCAATTCCAAATCGTGGGTCGTGTATCTTATTTCCGCATTCTTTAGTTGTCTCGAGGCGTAGGCAATCACTTTTCCTCATTGCATCAAGACGCAACCTACACTACAAGAAAAATCTCGAATAGCTACGGATAAATTCTGTAGCAAAAAGTTGCTTTTCCGTAGTTAAACATGAATAGCTACGGAAAATGCTACAACCCCGTTCCGTAGCAAATTTCTTCCTAGCAAATGAGTTTTCGTAGCCAAATCCGTAGCAATCGTTTCGTAGCAAAATCCGTAGCAATGTTTTCGTAGCCAAATCCGTAGCAATCGTATCGTAGCAAAATCCGTAGCAATGTTGCGTAGCAATATCCATAGCAATGTTGTCGTAGCAAATTCCGTAGCCATCTTGACGTAGCAAATTCCGTAGCCAAATTGGCGTAGCGAATTCCATAGCCATATTGGCGTAGCAAATTCCGTAGCCTTATTAGTGTAGCAAATTCCGTAGCCATATTGGCGTAGCGAATTCTGTAGCCATATTGGCGTAGCAAGTTCCATAGTGATGTGATCGTAGCAGATTCCGTAGCCATATTATCGAAGCAAACGCTTCAAAAAAAAAATATTGTCGTAGCAAATTTCCGTAGCCATTTTGCAATAACAAAGTCTGTAGCCATATTATCGTAGCAAAGTTCGTAGCGAAAAGTCGTAGTTATATTGTGGTAGCAATCATAGTCGTATTGTCGTAGCAAAATCAATAATTATATTGTCGAAACTAATAATAAAATCGCAATTAGTAAAAATTCAAAACCAACTTATAATATAATTTAAAACAAACAATCTTTTGTTAAATAAAAAACATAACGTAATTCATTTAACAAAAGTGAAATGAAAACAAATCAATACTCAATAACAATCATTGGTTGTGCATTTGATCTTCAAGTTTGTCACTCTTTGCGTGCCTCATCATGTTGCCTCTTAATTAATTCCTTCAAATGTTTAGTCTCCCCTTTTGTAACAACAATGGATATCATCTTCCGGCACATAACACGTTTCAGTTGACTCCTTACTTGAAGGAATTGTCTTTTCTTCCAAATTCATACACTCTTCTTTTCTGGTCATGTCCTCCAACAATATCATAAAACAATTGACTTTCATCAACTTCCTCTCCTAGTGCTTCCAATAGTTCACTATAGTCTTTATAATCATTCTACAAAATTATTATAATATTATAAGGATATCTAATTTATAAAAAACTAAAATGGCATAATTCGAACATGCTCAATCAGTAACTTTTTTTTTTCCTTTTTTTTCAGTATATGCAACCCCTATTATCGAAGAAGGCAAGCAGAGTAATAAATACGAGATATAGCAAATAAAATCAGTAAACAACTAATAGGAATTAACACACCTAAGGATCCAAACTCTTCTTGCAATAAAATAATCGAAAAATCCCTTCTTGTAATATACTAATAAATAACTAGATAACTTTTTTCATTCATAAAAAATAAAACAGACGAATGCCACTCAAACAAAAAAAAAAACTTAAAACGAATCAACAATGAAAACTTAAAATACACATCTATTCAATACCCATACAAATTGAACAAATTAAGAACCTTAAAACAAAGCATATCACAATCGATGACAAACTTAAGATTACATCAAGCAAATTGAAAATTCAAAAACTTGCAAAATACCAAATGGGAAATAATAAATTCCATGGAAATTTGAGTTCAGAAGGATGAAGGTTGAGGAAATCGTCGGTGCACATGACTGTAAATTGACCAAATATTAATTTAAAACCTCCTAATTTTAAAGAACTTTGTGTAATATATACGAGGGGATCAGTTTTAGGGTTCTTAAATTTGACGTATTAATTTGAAGTGGTGGACTTATACCGAGTTTATTGACGTAATGGACCCCGACATTATGGGCTTTTCATGCGGAGAGTATGGGTAGTTTTTTAAAAACGGAATTTAACCCTTTTTTATATGTAAGTTTTCTAATTGGAATTTGATCACGCGTGTTAATTTCTGACCCGACATGAAACCGACTTGAAATCGACACGAAAATAAATAAGTTTGGGTTGAGGTAAAAATGTTTTGGGTCAGGCTTGGGTTGACTCAGTTGACCCGTTTATTAAACCGGTTAGGTTCAGATCAATGATAATTTAAATGAGTCGACCCGCCAACCTGTTTAATTCTTAAAATATATTTAAAAAATATATATTTATACTTAGTTTATACTCCTTCCGTCCTATTTTTATTGTTCACCTTACTAATTTAGTTTGTCCCAAAATAAGTATCAATTCAAAGTACAACCAATCATATGAATTATATGTGGGTAAATATGAGATTTTATTGGTGGATAATGCAATAGTTGCATTCTTAAAACTAAGTGTCTTTTGTCTAGAAGACAATTAATTTGGGACGGGAGAAGTTTAACCTCTTTGACCTACTAAATTGTTAAAATCGTTTAATTAAACAGGTTATACGGGCCAAGTTCGGGTTAAGGAAATACAGGTTAGGGTTTAGATAACAGACCCGTTTATATAATCAGGTCGATTTCTGGTTGAACGTTTCTGACCCGCCAACCCGCGAACATGTTAACCCGAACCCGACCTGAATTGCCACCCTAGTTTTGATAATGACAGCCTAAGGGCTGTCAATAAGAATGGATAAGAATGAGCGGTTTTGTTTTGATAGGACGAGGGATTTAAATGTTGCTATAAAGAAGGAAAACACTTTGACTAATTGAGTTAAAATGGGATCAATAGTATGAAATGTAAATAAACAATATTTTTTTAAACCTATTATCCTTTGTTATTGACAGCACTTAGACATGTCATTATCAAAACTCTTTCTAATTATATGCATTAGAAAGTATTCACAATCTTTTAAAACTCGGGTTATTACTCGGTATGGTAAGATGGTTGGGTCATGATTCAACCGGTTCAACAGCGGGTCAACCGAATCAACTAAGAACATATAAAAAATATTACATAAAAGATGTGTACATCATACAATAAAGATACGGAATCTAGTTACGTGGCAAAATTCCGTTGCATATTAGCTATGAAATTTCATTTTTTAGCAAACTTGTTACGGGATGAAGTTTCATAACAATTTCGGTAACAAATTAGCTACGGATTTTTACCTGGTAGCAAATTAGCTACAATTTCATTTTCATAACAAGATTCCATAGGAGAATAGTTGCGGAATCTAGTTTCATAGCCCAATTCCATTGCATATTAGCTATGGAATTTCATCATGTAGTTGACTTTCTATGGAATGAAGTTCCACAATATTTTCGGTAACAAATTAGTTACGGATTTTTGCCCCGTAGCAAATTAGTTACAATTTCATTTTCATAGCAAGATTTCGTAAATAGTGACAGAATCTAGTTCCGTAGCAAACTTCCGTTGCACATTAGCTATGGAAATTCATCCTGTAGCAGACTTGCTACGGAATGAAGTTCCATAACAATTTCGGTAGCAAATTAGCTACGGATTTTTTTCCCCGTAGCAAATTAGCTACAATTTCATTTTCATAGCAAGATTCCGTAGCTGAATAGTTGCGGAATCTATTTCCGAAGCAAAATTCCGTTGCATATTAGCTACGAAATTTCATCCTGTAGCAGACTTGCTACGGAGTGAAGTTCCATTACATTTTTCGTAACGAATTAGCTACGGATATTTTCCCCGTAGCAAATTGGCTACAATTTCATTTTCATAGCAACATTCCGTAGCAAAATAGTTACGGAATGAAGTTCCGTAACAAAATTCCGTTGCATATTTGTTATGAAATTTTTTTCTGTAGCAAACCTGCTACGAAATTAAGTTCCATAACATCTTCCATCACGATTTAGATACGGATATTTTCCCCGTTGCAAATTAGCTACAGAATTCAATTTCGTAGAAATATTCCATAGCTGAATAGTTATGGAATCAAGTTCCATAGTAAATTCCATAGCAAACTAGCTACATATTCAGATTCTGTAACAAAATTCCATAGCTAATCTTGGATTTGCTACGATTTGAAATTCTGTAGCATATTCCGTAGCAAAATTGCTACGGAACCTCAATCCGTAGCATATTCCGTAGCAAAATTGCTACGGAATCGACTTCGTTGCAACTTTCCGTAGCTATATCGGAATTTTCTTGTAGTGCTAAACCTTTATTCGAGGCATCACTATAAACAACAAAGTCTTCCTTCCCTTCGGGTAGTGTGAGGACCGGGGCGTTACACAACTTTTCTTTCAATATGGCGAAGGCTTTTTCTTGCTTTTCTCCCCACACGAACTCACTACTCTTTCGGGTCAACAAGGTGAGTGGTGTCGCCACTCGAGAAAAGTCTTGGATGAATCGACGATAATATCCGGCAAGGCCGAGAAAACTTCTCACTTCGGTTGGAGTTCGTGGCGGTTCCCACTTCATGACCACCTCAATCTTTGACGGGTCAACTTTGATTCCTTCTTGCGATACAACATGACTGAGGAATTGGACTTCTCGAATCCAAAATTCACACTTAGAAAACTTAGCATACAGTTTTTCTCAATGTAGCACTTCTAACGTTTACCTTAGATGGTTCTCGTGTTCTTCTTCGGTTTTCGAGTAAATAAGAATATCGTCAACAAATACGATAAGAGACTTGTCGAGGAATGGTTTGCAAACCCGATTCATAAGCTCCATAAAAATGGCTGGTGCATTAGTCAATCCGAATGGCATTACCAAAAACTCGTAATGCCCATAACGTGTACGAAACGCCGTCTTCTCGGTATCTCCTTCTTTCACTCGAACTTGATGGTAACCCGATCTCAAATCGATCATTGAGAAATAATAGGCTCCTTGAAGTTGATCAAACAAGTCATCGATTCTAGGCAACGGGTATCGGTTCTTAATGGTCATCTTATTCAACTCTCGGTAGTCGATGCACATTCTCATCGAACCGTCTTTCTTTTTAACGAACAATACGGACGCACCCCATGGAGACGAACTAGGACGAATGAATCCCTTGTCGAGTAATTCTTGCAATTGCGACATCAATTCCCGCATTTCGGTGGGAGCCAAACGGTATGAGGCACGAGCTATCGGCGTTGCTCCCGGAACTAAATCAATACGGAATTCTACTTGCCTCTCTGGTGGTAATCCCGATAAATCGTCGGGAAATACTTCGGGAAAATCCCGAATCACCTTCACATTTTCCACCGTCTTCTTCACTCTCCTTCCATCTAACACGTATGCTAAAAAGGACGAACATCCTTTTGCTAAACATTTTCTTGCT
Source organism: Calendula officinalis (assembly GCA_963853835.1). NCBI lineage: Eukaryota > Viridiplantae > Streptophyta > Magnoliopsida > Asterales > Asteraceae > Calendula > Calendula officinalis. The sequence goes on along the minus strand of OY970828.1, from coordinate 26,573,250 downwards.
TTAACCGCGGTGACAAGACATGGCAAATGGTGTCGTCTCTCACCATATACATAAACCTTTTCGTTGTCGGGAGTCTTGATCGAGAATATATTTTTCCCACATAGAATCTTTTCTTGATGTTCACCCAACCAATCCATACCAATAACTATATCAAATCCCGCAATCTCCATAGGTAATTAATATACCTTAAACTTTTTCCCGTCTATCTCTAATTCACAGTTCCGACACATATGTTGTACTATAGTGGTTTTCCCATCCGCGATTTCTATATCATAAATCTCATCTAGAAGTTCTAAAGGTACATTCAAACTTACAACAAAGTCATGAGACACAAACGAATAAGTAGCACCCGAGTCAAACAAGATTCAGGTGGGAATAGAATTTACGAGTAGAGTACCTGAAACAACATCGAGGGCCTCCTTGGCTTCATCTCGGGTAAGTTGGAAGGACCGCCCTTTGACCTTTGTCGGTTCCGCTTTCTTTTGAGCGGTCGACACCATCGTCTCACTTCCCTTCTTCGGGCAAGCATTGCTATAGTGCCCTTTTTCGTGGCATGAGTAGCATTCAATCTCATCCAACGGCTTGGCCCGACAATCCCTTGCCATATGCCCCGGCCTTCCACACTTAAAACAAGCTTTTGAATCCGCCAAACACTCACCCTTGTGGTCCTTACCACACTTCCTACACGTGCCCACACTCGATTGCTTAGAGAAAGTCGGGGTGAACTTTCCCTTCTTCACCGATCCTGAGCTTCCCTGAAACTTCCTTTTCTCAAACTATGGCCTTTCATTGATCCTTCTTTGGCCAACCTCCTCAACATTCCTTGCCGCACCAATAACTTCATCTAGCGTGGCGGCTCTCTTCACTTCCAATTCATACTTCCACGGGAGTCCATTAGCATAACGAACAATCCGAGACCTCTCGTCCAGATACAACTTGATCACAAACGGGATCAATCCCGTGAACTTCTTTGTGTATTCATCTACACTCATGCTTTCTTTCTTCAAGTGGAAAAATTATTCTTGGAGTTCTCCAAGTTTCTTTCGGGGCAAAAATTTGCCTTCAACCGTTTCACAAACCCTTCCCAATTCATCTTGTACACCGCCCTCTTCCCCAAGGATTCATACATGGTGTCCCACCACACGAGGGATTCATCTTTCAACAATCGAGAGGCATATATCACCATATCCCCCTCCTTACACTTACTAGCTTCAAGGAATTGTTCGGTTTCACGAATCCAACGGATCGTGGCCTTCGGTTCGGAGCTACCGTAGTAGTTATCGGGCTTAAAAGCCATAAAGTTCTTGAATGTGCACCCTCTCCTTTCCCTTGGTCCGGGGTCACTTTCCTCCTCTTCCGTCGAAGACTTTTCGGTTTGAGCAACACTACTTGATTTGCTCTTTGAGCGGGGTCGAGACTCTTCCCGCCTTTCCCGAGCCCTATGTTCATTGAGGATTCGGTTCACATAGTCATTCACGATGTCCCTCATTTGGTTGAACATGGTTTCGAGGTGTTCTACGGTGACCGGGGTGTGAGTGTTCCTTTCGACACCCGAGTTCTCCACTTCTTCCCGAGGTGGAGTGCCAAACACCGGATGAACAATGTTATTCGAATCTTGCCCTTGATCAAGTGGGCGTCTTCCACTTCTAGTGTGCACCATATTGCTATAACAAGACATAAACCATTTAGAAGTCAATTTATCAAACATTGGGAACATTGACCGTTCAAATTTCAAGTATGACCTATTCCCTCAAGGTCAACCCTCTTGAACCTACACCTAAGGTCTCAATAGTCAACTCTTAAATATCCTATGGAACCTATGGTCCTACTAGCTCAGTTTAAGTCTAGGATGGTCAACTCAACCTAGTTCACTTAAACTATAGCTCTGATACCAAGTTGTAACATCACAAATTTTAAAAAGAATACTTAAACATTTTTCCTTTCATATACATAACATTTCAACGTTTCCAAATACCAAAATACAAAACGGTAGGTTTCTTGTTTGAGATTATCGGAGTTTACAAAAATGGTGTTACAAAATTTATTTAAGCCATAGGATAAAAGCTCTCACTATGAACACCAAACAAATATCAACAAAGCTTCCTCTCTAAACGGGCCTCTTATATCTTCGATCCCGATCACGAGTACATAGCAAAAACACAAACATAATACGTGAGACAAAATTGCCTCATGAGATACATGGGTTTTAGACCCGATAAACAACTAGTCACATAATATAATTTATACTTAAAATAATATTATTAATTTCGTTTGGGTCACTTCATTTCTTTAATCATTGGCCAATGTCAAGATAATTGGAATGCCTCTAATCTATCAAGACCGTCATATCCACGGTAATCGGAATGCCTCCAATCTACCGGGACGCATAGGTATTGGATAATCGGAATGCCTCCAATCTACCACTAACCTTAAGGTACCGTAATAACCGGAATGCCTCCAATCTATCACGGTCCTAGGGACATCGTCATCATCATCATCATCACTTATCATTATGAACTTATAGCTCCATCGTTACTTAGTCAATTAATCAATTCATCATCAAAGAGCAATTCATTCAGAAATCACACAGTCAACTAAATTACTTATAGACTCGATAAAAGCATTTTTAGCATAAAACAATTTCTAGCTATGTACCCAGTTTTGAAAGTTCACATGTACTCACCTTAGCCAACCTATCCAATTCTCGTGTTCAACCACACAATCTTTTCTTCCCACTTAAGGGAGTACTTCCAATCACGAGGTCTTCTTGACCTAACATCAATATCACCATAACAACCTAGTTATAGTCCACTCTAGCTATTAATTAATCCATAAGAACATCCCCAACCACCAAGTTCATACAACTTGGTGGAAATCTCAAACCCTAGTTCAAGACTTTCCATCATATATCCCAAATCTAACTTGTACACCATGAATACAAGCCTACAAGGAGTGTTTTACACCCATAATAGTTCATCTTCCCCAAAGATGATATGGTTGGTTCCCCAAACCATCATCCTTACCCAAATAAAGCTCAAAATCAAGATAACTAAGTAAATCAAGCAAGAATCCTTACCCTTGATGCTTGAATCCTTCAAAGTGATGAAGATTTAAGCTCTTTAGCTACAAAAACCGACCAAGATGCTCCAATTTCGGCTGCTAGGGTTGTAGGGTTCGTAGGTTATGAAGCCCTAGCTTACACTCTTGTTTTTATAATCCAGACACACCTCGCGTTTCGCTCACGTCTCGCTCGCGTCGCGAGATCCTGCGGGTTGTCCACTTGGTCGCCGCTCGAAGCAGTCTCTCGCGCCTGGCTCGCGCCGCGAGTCTCAACTTGAGCTCGGCGCGAGTCCCTCGCGTCAGGGCTCTACACCTTCTGTTCGACCTCGCGTTTCACTCGCGCCAGGCTCGCGCCGCGAGTGCTGATCAGGCCAGTTTCTTGGTCTTTAAACTTGTTTCCATCCAAGTTTTGACCCGTTCTCGGTTATTCTAAATTCCAATCATTCCAACACTCGATAAATCACCACTCAAGACATAATTTAACATAAATACTAAAATTCATATAAATTCCAAATTAAATATAAGACATTACAAATTGTGAAATTACGGTCGTTACACTAAGTTCACGCCGTGAACTTGGGTCGACAACATTAAAGTCGGGTTTTGGCTCATTTAATGCCATATCAAAACCCTAGTTTCTCCTTTGGAGAATTTTGAGCTCAAGAACAGTTGGAGGTTGATTTCTTCACGAATCCTTGGTAGATTTCACTCCTAAGTGAAGATTAAAGGTATATTTTCACTCTTTGATCTTTATAGCTTAAGATCTATGGATTTTGATGTATGGGTTTGAAACCCTAGTTCTTGGGATGTTGGGTTATGGTGAAATAAATGATGTATATACTTAATAGATGGTATATTAACAAAGGAAACAAGTGTATGGTTAAGATTTGTAAGAATCTTAAGGGTGGTTAAACCTAGGGTTTGGTAAATCACCATAATTGGGGGAAATGTGTTAGTAAGTGTTATCTAGAGGTAGATGGACACATTGGTAGTAGTATGTGATGTTGATCAACTTGTGATTATTGTATTAGGCATTTGGTGAGGTCTTGGAAGGTTGACCGATTTGTGAAGCAAGGAAATTGGCGTGATGAATACGGTTGGAGCATTTTATTGCTAAGGTGAGTACGTGTGGACTTTACTGAGTACATAGCCTTTGAATTACTTTTCTTGTGTTATGGTCTATTTACTTATTTGTGTAGACTTATTGTATGTTGAGTTAGTGATAGGTATTATTGACAATATTGGACTAACTTGTTTGATGATGAAAGTGATAGCTGAGAGGTAGTTGACAAAACCGTTGAGTTATGGTGAGATTGAGATGATGAGATGACACGGGCGACTCCCGGTCATGAGGTGTGGATTGAGGGGCAGTTGGGTGAATTCCCATCGACTCATCCACGTTAGTAGTCTTGCTAACTGGACGTATTCCGGCGTGTAAGGCAGGTATCGGTAGATTGGGCGATTCCCTCTTGCCGGTATCTTGTTTCTAGTTAGTTCGGTGGCAACCCGATAACTAGATATGTATGTGCTTCTAGCTAGTTCGGGGGCAACCCGATAGTAAGATATGTTTGCTAAGAGAGCAAGTTTTTTAGGGTCACAATAGGGTGACTAGATTGGATAGATGAGTTATATGTTTATATATGTGTTTATATGTATTGTGACATTTTATTATTTTCAGCGGGTCTAAACCCACGTAGCTCACGAGACGTTTTTGTCTCACGTACTCGTTGTTTGTTTTGCTATGTACTCAGGTTCGGGATCGAAGGTTTAGGTACGCATGGATAGAGATGCGGGACCTAGAGTAGAAGAACATTAGATTGGATTTATGCTTAGCTTTGGTTTTGATCTATTTTGTAACACCAACTTTATACTCTGATTTTCATACCAAAGGTTTTTGTAAATCCATGTTTTTGGAACGGTCCTTCTATTTATGAAAATGATATATTTTGGGCAAATGTTTTGTATTAAAATTTGAGGTGTTACAACTTGGTATCAAAGCTACTGTTTAAGTGAATTAGGTTGGATGACCATCCTAGTCTTAGACTGTAGCATTAGGAATATAAGATTCCTTGAGTTTATAGGTTGACCTTAAGACTTTATGTTAAGTTTAGGGTTGAACCTAGGGGGACCTATGCAATTTGATATGATTTTGGATGTCGAGTCTTATGCGACTAATGGGTTGTACACAAGGTACTAAATGTTTAATGTCTTTCGAATAGTCTTGATGGAAAGAAATGGTGACCACGCGTAGAAGTGGTAAAGCCGCGGAGGGCCGGGAGGAGGAGATACCTCATGTTGAGATGGTGGTTGAACAAGAGAGTCACCCGTCGATGCATCGGGTTGATGAATTGGAAGTTGGAGCTAATAGGACTCCGGTAACCATGGCGGATTTCCAAACTTTTGATCAAATCAAAGGAACGGTGGCCGATGAAGTGCACCGTATTATTGGGGGACGGGAGAGGTCGGGTGGAGACCGTGAATCCGAGGCTAAATCGGATGAGAGAACAGGTGGTAGTGGCACCGGTGAAGGGAAGTCCTCCACGGGTGGCCAAAGTGATGCTAGGGCTAGGCCCGATGTTAAAGAAGGTTGCTTGTTTAAATCCTTCATGGCTTGTAAGCCAAATGTGTACACGGGTAATTCGGACCCGAAAGTGACTATGAGATGGATCCGAGAGACCGAGCGGGTCATCGGTAGTAGCAAGTGTAAGAAAGCCGATATGGTGACGTATGCGTCACAATTGCTAAAAGAAGATGCTATGGTGTGGTGGGATATCGTGTATGAAACCCTCGGGAGGGAGGTGATTGAGGTGATGTCGTGGGATGAGTTTACCACGAGATTGAAAAAGAAGTTTTGTCCCGAGAGGGATTTAGAAAAGATGCATGAGAAGTTTGTGACCCTTAAGAAGGGTGATATGTCGGTTGAAGAATACTCAAGGGAGTTCACGGGATTGCTCCCGTTTGTTGCTAAAACCTACTCGGATGAGAGGTTGAGGGTGGTCCGGTATGCTAGTGGGTTACCGTTGGACTACCAATTGGAAATAAAGAGGGCGGTCACACTTGATGAGGCCATTAGTGCCGCCCGAGGTGTTGAGGAAGTGAATGAGGCACGGGTTACCGAGAGGGCCCATGTGAGAGAGAAAAGGAAGGCCGATAGCGGCTCTAGTTCGTTCAAGAAAGGGAAGTTCACTTCGAGCTTCTCTAAACAAGGAAGTATGGGCTCGTGCAAGAAGTGCGGGAAAAATCATACCAGCGAATGCCGAAGTGGGTCAAAATCTTGTTTTAGTTGTGGTAGTCGGGGCACATAGCCCGGGATTGTAAGGCCAAGCCATTGGCCGAGGTGGAATGTTTCTCGTGTCACGAGAAGGGGCACTATATCAATGTGTGCCCGAAGAAAGGGACCGAGTCGATGGTGTCCACGGCTCAAAAGAAAGTGGAGCCGGCAAAGGTGAAGGGTCGATCCTTTCAACTAACTCGGGAGGAGGCGAAGGAGACACACGATGTGGTGTCAGGTACTCTACTCATTAACTCCTTGCCAACTCATATTTTGTTGGATTCGGGTTCCAATTATTCGTTTGTGTCTTATGAGTTCGGTTGTAAGTTGAATGTGTCGTCCGAGATGTTAGATGAGATTTATGAGATAGAGGTAGCCGACAGGAAAACTTCTATGGTTGAAAGTATTTATAGAATTTGTGAGATAGAAATAGACGGTAGAAAGTTTAAGGTTGATTTATTGCCCATGGGGATAAAAGCGTTCGATGTGGTTATCGGTATGGATTGGTTGGGTATGCACCAAGCCAAGATATTGTGTGGTAAGAAAATTGTGTCGATTAAGACACCCGAGAATGAGAAGGTGTATGTGTATGGGGAGAAACTTCATCACATGCCTAATGTGATTACCGCCATTAAGGCGAGGAAAAGTATATCGAAAGGTTGTGCATCGTTTATTGCATATGTATTAGATGGCCGAAAAGAAAAGAAGACGATGGATAACGTCAAGATTATTCGGGAATTCCCCGAAGTATTTCCCGATGACTTGCCCGGTTTGCCACCGGAGAGACAAGTCGAGTGTAAGATTGATTTAGTTCCGGGGGCGACGCCGATTGCTTGTGCTCCAAATCGTTTAGCTTCCACCGAGATGCGAGAATTGATGACTCAATTGCAAGACTTTTTAGATAAGGGCTTTATTCCTCCGAGTTCGTCACCATGGGGCGCACCGATATTATTTGTCAAAAAGAAAGACGGTTCGATGAGAATGTGTATCGACTACCGAGAGTTGAATAAAGTAACTATTAAGAACCGTTACCCGTTGCCGAGAATTGACGAGTTATTCGACCAATTGCAAGGTGCTAGTTATTTCTCGAAGACCGATTTGAGGTCGGGTTATCGCCAAGTTCGGGTGAAAGAAGGCGACACCGAGAAGACGGCTTTTCGTACGCGTTATGGTCATTATGAATTTCTAGTGATACCGTTTGGTCTTACAAATGCGCTGGTCATTTTTATGGATTTAATGAATCGGGTTTGTAAACTGTTTCTTGATAAGTTTTTGATCGTGTTCATTGACGACATTTTGATTTACTCGAAAACCGAGGAAGAACACGAAGGTCATTTGAGGCTTGTGTTAGATGTGTTAATACTGGAGAAGTTGTTTGCCAAATTCTCGAAGTGTGAATTTTGGTTGCGGGAAGTACAATTCTTAGGTCACGTGGTGACATGTGATGGTATTAAAGTTGACCCGTCCAAGATTGAAGCACTGTCAAATTGGGAGCCTCCGAGGACTCCTACCGAGGTTAGAAGTTTCCTTGGATTAGTCGGTTATTATCGAGGATTTATTCAAGACTTCACGAGAATCGCGATTCCACTAACAAAGTTAACAAGAAAAAGTGAGAAGTTTGTGTGGGAGAAGAAGCAAGAAGAGGCGTTTAATATGTTGAAGGAAAAGTTATGTAACGCGCCGATTCTTACATTACCGGATGGTATGGAAGATTTTGTGGTTTATAGTGATGCTTCGAATCAAGGGCTCGGTTGTGTGTTGATGTAAAGAGGGAAGGTCATCGCGTATGCCTCGCGACAATTGAAAATGCGGAATTGAGGTACACGACACACGACTTGGAGTTGGCGGCGATTATATTTGCCTTGAAGTTGTGGAGATATTATTTGTATGGTACTCGGTGTACATTGTACACGGATCATAAAAGTTTACAATACGTGTTTACTCAAAAAGATCTTAATATGCGACAAAGAAGATGGATCGAGTTGATCGCCGACTAAGATTGTGAGATTGTGTATCATGCGGGAAAGGCTAATGTAGTAGCCGACGCCTTGAGCTGAAAAGGTTATGAGAACCCGAACTGAGGAATTTTAACACGTATAGAAGTCGTCTCGAGTATTATCGAAAGAATCAAGAATGCCCAACGAGAAGTTATGGGAAAAGACAAGTTAAGACGAGAATGGTTAGGTAAGAACCAACATTTTCTCGAAAATGCACAAGGGTTGAAGACCGTAGGCGGTCGTATTTGGGTTCCTAAGTTCGGTGGTATCCGAAAAGAATTGTTAAATGATGTGCCCAAGTCAAAGTATTCGATTCACCCGGGGAGTACAAAGACGTACGAAGATATGAAACGGGTTTATTGGTGGCCCGGAATGAAGGCGAGGGTAGCCAAGTATATCTCGAAGTGTGCCACGTGTGCACAAGTGAAAGCCGAGCATCAAGTACCGTATGGCGTAGCTCAATCATTGTTAGTACCGGCCGGGAAGTGGGAAGACATAACTATGTATTTCATAGTAGGCTTGCCGAAGACGAGTAAGGGTCATGACGCCATTTGGGTCATAGTTGACCGGTTGACCAAGAGTGCGTTATTTTTAGCCATTCGGGAAACGTTGCCACTTGAGAAATTGGCTAAGTTGTATGTTGATGAGGTGGTTCGACTCCACGGGGTTCCATTGTCCATTGTATCCGATAGAGACGCAAGGTTTACCTCGAGATTTTGGAGATCGTTACAAGAAGAGTTGGGTACAAAATTGCGGTTGAGCACGGCTTATCATCCGCAAACCGACGGTCAAAGTGAAAGAACAATTCCAACGGTTGAAGACATGTTAAGATCGTGTGTTCTAGATTTTGGTGGTAAATGGGATGAACATTTACCGTTAGTCGAGTTCTCGTATAATAATAGCTATCACTCGACTATTAAGATGCCGCCTTATGAGGCGTTGTATGGGAGGAAGTGTAGAACTCCATCTTGTTGGTTAGAAGCGGGAGAGAAGAAACTCACGGGTCCCGAGATCGTGAAAGTAACGAATGAAAAGATCGATATAATACAAGCCAACATGAAAGCCGCCCAAGATAGACAACGAAGTTATTCGGGTTTAAAGAAAAGGCCATACGACTTGGAAGTCGGTGATATGGTAATGTTGAAAGTGTCACCTTGGAAAGGTGTGATGCGGTTTGGGAAGAAGGAAAGTTAAGCCCAAGATATGTTGGAACGTTAAAGATATTGAAACGGGTCGGGCTTCAAGAATTTAAGTTGGAACTTCCACCAGAGCTTCAAGGTGTGCATGACAGCTTTCACGTAAGTTATTTGAAGAAGTTCATCGGGGAAGTTGAAAATATTATTCCATTGCAAGAGTTGCGGGTTGATGCCCCGAACCGGTTGATTGAGGAGCCCGAAGCTATATTAGAAACGAAAACAAAGAAGCTTCGGAATAAAGAGATCGAGTTGGTATTGGTCAAGTGGAAGCACTCACTTGGGCCAAATTTGACTTGGGAAGTCAAAGACGAGATTCGGAAGAGGTACCCGGATTTCGTGAACTATGATGAGATTCCGAGGACGGAATCTTCTCAAGGGGTAGATAGTTGTAACGACCCGAAATTTGTAAATAAATAAATTGTACAAAAATATGATAAATAAGGATAAATCGTTTAAGGAACGTAGGAATTGGTTTCGTGTCATTTGGACACCGTACGAAAAAGTTATGGGCGAAACCGGGTCGAGACAACAACCGAAAAATGCAGCCCTGCTGCATAGGAAAGTTCACGCCGTGAACTTGAGTTCCCGATTGGGAACTCCATACAGCGATTTGGTGGTTTTTTATCGATCAGAGTTCACGCCTAGGTCGTGTTCGGGAAGTATTCACGAAGTGCGAAGTTAGCGACGCGAACTAAGTTCACGCCGTGAACTTGGGTCGACATCATTAAAGTCGGGTTTTGGTTCATTAATGCCGTATCGAAACCCTAGTTTCTCCTTTGGCGATTTTTGAGCTCAAGAACAGTTGGAGGTCGATTTCTTCACGAATCCTTGGTAGATTTCACTCCTACGTGAAGATTAAAGGTATATCTTCACTCTTTGATCTTTATAGCTTAAGATCTATGGATTTTGATGTATGGGTTTGAAACCCTAGTTCTTGGGGTGTTGGGTTATGGTGAAATAAATGGTGTATATATTAAATAGATGGTATATTAACAAAGGAAATAAGTGTATGGTTAAGATTTGTAAGAATCTTAAGGGTGGTTAAACCTAGGGTTTGGTAAATCACCATAATTGGGGGAAATGTGCTAGTAAGTGTTATCTAGAGGTAGATGGACACACTGGTAGTAGTATCTGATGTTGATCATCTTGTGATTATTGTATTAGGCATTTGGTGAGGTCTTGGAAGGTTGACCGATTTGTGAAGCAAGGAAATTGGCGTGATGAATACGGTTGGAGCATTTTATTGCTAAGGTGAGTACGTGTGGACTTTACTGAGTACATAGCCTTTGAATTACTTTTCTTACTTGTGTTATGGACTATTTACTTATTTGTGTAGACTTATAGTATGTTGAGTTAGTGATAGATATCATTGATAATATTGGACTAAATTGTTTGATGATGAAAGTGATAGCTGAGAGCTAGTTGACATAACCGTTGAGTTATGGTGAGATTGAGATGATGAGATGACACGGGCGACTCCCGGTCATGAGGTGTGGATTGAGGGGCTATTGGGTGAATTCCCATTGACTTATCCACGTTAGTAGTCTTGCTAACTGGACGTATTCCGGCGTGTAAGGCAGGTATCGGTAGATTGGGCGATTCCCTCTTGCCGGTATCTTGTTTCTAGTTAGTTCGGGGGCAACCCGATAACTAGATATGTATGTGCTTCTAGCTAGTTCGGGGGCAACCCGATAGTTAGATATGTTTGCTAAGAGAGCAAGTTTTTTAGGGTCACAATAGGGTGACTAGATTGGATAGACGACTTATATGTTTATATATGTGTTTTTATGTATTGTGACATTTTATTACTTTCAGCGGGTCTAAACCCACGTAGCTCACGAGACGTTTTTATCTCACGTAATCGTTGTTTATTTTGCTATATACTCAGGTTCGGGATCGAAGGTTTAGGTACGCATGGATAGAGATGTGGGACCTAGAGTAGAAGAACATTAGATTGGATTTATGCTTAGCTTTGGTTTTGATCTATTTTGTAACACCAACTTTATACTCTGATTTTCATACCAAAGGTTTAGATTGGATTTATGCTTCCAGTGTGTGTTACAATATACTTTCATCAACCAAGGGTAGATGAACCACCACTCAGTGCCACTATGTTAGCCATTGCTCAGACTCACATAGATGATGATGATGATGATGAAGATGATTCTGGTACTGAATCAACAGTAGACAGTGATGGTAATAATGATGATGATAATGGTGGTGGAAATGCATATCAAGATGTGGAGTTGGTGGATGCTCAACAATAACTAGAACCAGTGTAGCCAGTCATTCGACACCATGAACATGATCTTGATGCTCCTCATACTGCATCAGATTCTGATACTGAGTCACTTGAGCAACCTTTGGTTGCACGAAGAAGAAGAAGAAGTCTGACTCCGGTGATCATGGGAGCTTTATCCTCTAAAGAGGTGCAGCACACTAATGTTCCATCATTGACTGCATCTCTTGAAGAGCAAAATGTCATTGCTGCAACTGCAGCCCTTCCAGGTCCTGAACCATAAATTATTGCTCAACCAATTGAGGAACCTCATGTTCCTCTTGATGTGGAGATCCATTATGAGCAACACACACTGGAAGGTGCTCAAGATAGAAGAGTTGAAGGTCTGAGGGTGCTGGTGGTTCAAATCAACACACAAATGATCCAACACCAAGCTCTGCAGATGGTCGAAGGGAATCTGACAAAGTCTCAGGTATGAATTTCTATAATACCCTAAAACTCATATATATATATATATATATATATATATATATATATATATATATATATATATATATATATATATATATATATATATATATATATATTCCCAAATAGAGACTAAGTATTGGCTAGTACCAACTCAATATTGACCAAAGTCTCAATCGAACTTTCAAATATATATCCTCTTATGGCCAACATAGTTAGCCCACTGCTACTATGAAACATTCATACACTGAGCACTCAAATGATCACTGCCAGTGTACAGTTGTCTCAACATTTAAAGAGACGATGGTGGTTGATGTCACACTGACACCCACTAGTGCTGCTTGAATCATGTCTAACTTATTTTTAGGTTGGATCACATGATTCAAGAAGTGATCACAAACCTTTAAGCCACAATAGCCAAATATTTTCCTTAGGGTTTTAGCCACATTTCTGTTATCACTCTAATACCGAGTGATAAACATTGAAAATAAAAAGAAGCACATCCCAGGCTTCGATTTCCCAAACCCAAAACCATTTCAGAAAATGTGACTTATCCTACAATAAGCCACTAAATTTCACACTCACTTTTTACTGAAAATTTCTTACACATGCTTTGCACAAGTCCACAATATTTCATCATGAACCAGATGAAATACAGACTTCACAATTCTGTTTAAATGATTATAGAGTTAACGAACAACATAATTCTATTTGATAAACCTTTCTTACTAACCAGTTTTCTATTGTTGTTTCTTTAGCACCATATGTGCAGGGTATTCAAGCATCTCAGGCTCAACACGAACACGTGACTCTGCAAACAATCATGCAGCAGATCCTGGCCATGCAGAACACTAAGAACAATATTCTGGCCAGGATGAACACCATGAGTAGTGAAATTGACTCACTAAAGCAGTCAGTGGCACTACTCCAACAGCAACATCAACCTCCACCGACTCCACAATCTCAACACGGTGGAAACAATGAAGATGAAGGTGGAGATGGTACTGAGCCAAGAAAATCACCCTCCAATGCTGATCCTGAGGGTGATACTGATGCTGCCACCGAGCCTATGCCCTCCCCTAATCAAGATGATCCTGAAGGGGACATAGGTGGTGATACCGAACCTCTTACTTCCCCATCAAATGATAACAATAAGGGGGAGAAGAGACAAAGAGAAGGTGAGGTTGATCAACCCGAGCCATCTGCTCAGGGGGAGAAAAGAAGAAAGTTGAATCAAGATCAACCTCCACAACAACAACAACAACATAACAATTCACTCACACTGAACCACTTCGATTTCAGTATGACAGAAGAATACAAAGAGGGAGGTCAGTCCTGCAACAACTTAAAGAACCATCTGAGCCATCTGCTCAGGGGGAGATTGATACTGACCAACCTCAGCAGGAAGTCAACAACCTACATATTGTGGTTTACAGGCCATTCATTTGGCCTATTGATGATGATGAAGATGAAGACCCAAATCCAGTGCCAAATCAAAACTTTCTTAAGTATGCACCGGATATGGAAGAACAAGAAAGCTCTTCATAATCATCCTCCGATAATGAAGAGCCAGAAGAACCTCAAGACTATCTGGTTACCAGAAGAAGAAGACCACCCACAAGAAGACTTATAAATGTGGTCCTCACTTCTTCTGAATCAAGTGAGGAACCTGCTCCTTTAATTACTAGACCAAGAAGACCTGTCCATACTGTGGACAGTGATACTGAGCAAGTTCCAAGATTGACTCGCCAATAACTTTGTGAAGAACAAGAAATATTTCTATATGAACAAGAGTTGGGGGTCAAATAAGAACCAGATACCGACCCAGATACTGATACTCCTGGTCCATCTCACAGAGTTACAAGAAAGGGTCCAGACTGTAACATCCTGAAACCCGGTCTAGTAGTTTTGGCTTTAAAGTATTATTAAATGATATATTTAGTGTTTTGTCTTTTTGTGATATTTTAATCAAGGGATTAAAATAACCGATTTCTGAAATGCTTAAATGATTATGTGGTTTTTATATTGTTAGATTAACTTTTGAATTTCAATCCCGAAAATATATTCGTTTTTGAAAATGGAGTCTGTTTGGTGTTTTAAATAAATTAGCTACGGACCGGATACCCTTTTGATACTGTTATTAAATGTTATGTGCACCTGTTGTTTTCCCCTTGTGCCACGTTTTGAAGGAGCTGTCAAAACCTCCTTTTCTTCTCTCAGTTACATATCACCACACACAACAAGATTGCATGTGCCTTTTCTCTCTCTAACTTCTCTCTAAAAACCCTCTTCACCTTCTTGCATGTTCTTGGTGTCTTTTGAAGATCTAGGGTTTGTTTCTTGCTCAATCTAAATTCTAAACTCATTTTTGAGTAGGCCTTGAGGTGAGCTTCATCCTATATGTGTTCGTTTTTTATTTCATGCAAGTTGGTCAAACTAGGGTTTATGATTCTTGAAGTTTTGTAGGCGAATCTTGTGTTAGATGTTAGATTACATGTTTATTCAAGCTTTTACATGTATTGTGTGGTTATTTATGGGAAGAAACTAAGTTTTGGTGAAACTCACCTTCAAGCTCCATTAATGGAGGTTTGGAGAAGATGGGTTTTGTCAAACCTTGAATTTCTTGAGGATTTGATAGTTATTGTTGTTTATTATGTTAATATAACATGTTTGGTAAATTACTTTTGTTGATTGTCAAGTATTGGTGGATGTTGTGAAATAAACTAGTTAGTGTTTGGATGATTTGGGTCAAAAAAGATAAACTAGTGATTTTGGGTAAAATACTTGGTCAAGAATTTGGTTAAATTATGTAGTTAGTCATGACTTGCTAAATGTGGTGTTTATATGGGTTAAAAGTCGAGATTTAGTAGTTTTAGAACTATGTTGGGTTTTTGACCCGTTTGGGTGTAAAATGTTTAATGTGGTTAGTTGACTTGAATTATGAAAGTATGATGTGAATATGACTTGAGTAGTTATTATTGCAAGTATTTAGATGTCATTTGGGTTAAAAGTTAGTTTATGAACTTATTTGACAATTGTTTATAATTTGGTAGAATTATGTACTAATTCGGTATTCATTTGGATTCACAGGAAACGGGAGGACAACTCAGTGACATTAGACTACTGAGTTGGCGGCAAGGAGAAGGTTACGGTGAGTGGATTTAATCTCCAACTTGTGTTTGGTTGCAATAAGTTAGTATTGCTCAGTTAGTGCTGACCCCGTTAGTACTGATCAGTAAATGTTGATCAGTTAGTGCTGACCCCGTTAGTGCTGATTTCGTTAGTGCTGACCCCGTTAGTGCTGATCAGTTAGTGCTGATCAGTTAGTGCTGACCCAGTTAGTGCTGACCCCGTAAGTGCTGATCAGTTAGTGCTGATCAGTTAGTGCTGACCCAGTTAGTGCTGACCCCGTTAGTGCTGATCAGTTAGTGCTGATCAGTTCGTGCTGATCCCCTTAGTGCTGATTCCGTTAGTGCTGACCCCGTTAGTGCTGATCCGTTAATGCTGTTTAGTTAGTGCTGATCAGTTAGTGCTGATCAGTTAGTGCTGATCAGTTAATGCTCATCAGTTAGTGCTGACTCCGTTAGTGCTGATTAGTTAGTGCTGATCAGTTAGTGCTGACCCCGTTAATGCTGATCTTGTTAGTGCTGACCCCGGCGCAGATTATTATATCATGCTTTTGTGGTTTATATGATTAATTGCGGTATGTTAATTATATGATAATGATATATATCTAGTTGCGTGTGGATTTCAATAAATGGAATAGGTGCGCACATTTGAGGAGGTTTGGCTTCATCGGTAGCAACAACTCGGTTTAGTGGGAAACCGAGGTTTGAGATGTCAGCAATGGTGGTTATCGGCTGGGCATAGTGTATTTTGATCGCGGTATTCAGACCTTACCTGTATGTGTTACACGTAAGGGGGTTTACCAGACCATTGGGTACAGCGCCATCGGTTACCGTCGTTTGGCCAACGATGGTTTTAGGGCTCCTGCAGGACCCACCGATCTTCTCAAACAAAACAGTGGTTATGTGGTTATGTGGAACAGTGGTTATGTGGAACAGTGGAACAGTGGTTATGTGGCTTTTCGATCGTGGATATGCTATTACTTGCTTGTTGTGCTTTACAGAATTTGTAGATTATATTCATTCACTTAGCTTTGTGCTAATCCCTCCCTCGTTGACTCTTTTCGAGTTGATCGGTGCTTTGGACGGGATGAGTGACCAAACTCAATTGGATATGTTTTTTAAAATGAGTCATTTCGTTAAGTGACACCGTTTAAACAATAATGTTTATTTTGGAAATTAATTTGGGACTTTTGGACTGTAAACATAAAAACTTAAGACTTAGTTATTATCTTATGCTTCCGCACTTGCTCTTTAAAAAAAATGCTTTCTGAATTTTGCGGTGTTACAACTTGGTATCAGAGCTTCGGTTTGGCGATGGATACACTGTTAGGTGTTTCATTCCCAAATCGTGGCTCGAGTTTGGTCAAGCATTCCGGACGAGTGGGATTAGAGCAACGGTGAATGAAGTTAGTTGTAGTTAGTATGTAGTTTCTAACGATTTAAACTAAGCTTTCATGAGTTGTTGTGATTGTTATAGATATAGCAGGTAAAGAGAACCCGAACCCCTTGGCCCTA
This sequence comes from Calendula officinalis, assembly GCA_963853835.1. Taxonomy (NCBI): domain Eukaryota; kingdom Viridiplantae; phylum Streptophyta; class Magnoliopsida; order Asterales; family Asteraceae; genus Calendula; species Calendula officinalis. The sequence continues at coordinate 26,556,376 of OY970828.1, read as the reverse complement.
GGAAATGTTGGCACCTCAAGGAACGATGCGGGAACTGACCGAGGAGCGTATATACGCACATTGGGAAATGAAGTGCATTAGAGGTGTTCAATTTTGAGCAAGAGGGAAATTGGTCTTGAGAAAAGAAAATGGGTTGTGGGTCAAGGACGGGGGCGGTCGGGGAACCTTCATCAACATTAGACCGACAGTGATAGCTCGGGTATGTTTTGATAAAATCAATACTTGTGCTTATGTAGAATTGTTAATTGAGTAGGTCGCTTAATTGAGATTTGTGAAATGTTGTGATGAACTGAACTGCTTACCTTTGGTGTGTTATGTCACTCGAATTAGAATAATTGATTGCTTATTGATTTGGGATACATCACATGTGTCGGGAGTTTTGTGGATATAAGTGATGCATGCTTACATGTTCCTTTTATTGAAACTTGGACTAAGTTTAGTGTGATATGATGTATGGATTAGTCTAGTTTAATCAAAGTTAGGAATAAACGTTATAAAAGATAGTTTTGTTTTCTAATTGTCGGCGCACACATAGTGCCTCGTGTGTTTAAGTTGTTCATTTATGTTTTGTGCAAATTGGCGATAAGTTGAAATTGACGGTCTTAGTTGTTCCTTCGCTTCAGGAGAAGTGAAGAGAATCGGTTGTATGTCGGTTTCGGTCACAATATATGTGATCATAGACAAATTGAGTATGATAGCAATTGTTGTGAATATCGTTAATGTAAGGGTTATAATTATAATGGATGTAATCTTAGCCATGAACTGAATAGTCCAAGTAGAACTAGTGTTTGTTATGTGTAATGATGAAACTCTTACTGCGACTTGTCGGGTTACGTGTAGTGACTTGTATAGTGAAAATAGTAAATGCCTGACCAATGTGAATGAATTGATGTGTGCTTTTGTTATAGCCATTAATTATGACAGTCAGTCAAAGTTAAATAGTTAAAGACCTGAAATGTTTATGATAAAAATTCGTGATTTGTTTCCTATGTTGAACATAGAGTCTGAAAAGTGACTAATGAACTGTATGTGTAGATTATTTTGAGTTGAATTGCGATAGTAATAATTGAAGATAAAAGAGGTTGTAAGTGATATCATTGATTATGAAATTATTTGAGAAGAGTTTTGAAAATGTGATTTATACTTAAATCTAGTGTTTAGATTTAATGATTGTATTGAAATGATTTATGTTAACAAAAAATTGATCATAGTTGGTAATTTTTAAATTACTCAAAGTGATGATGATATTTTATTAATTGTAATAGAAGTTGTCAAATTAAGGTCATGAGGTTTTATGCCTTAAGAAATATGTTTCTAGATCAAATAACATATTAGAATGATAAATGTTGTTTATGCTTAATTGTGGAGTGAATCGATGAATTTACCTTGCTATTTGGATGTTAATAGGTAAGATTCAAGAACTACCTGAACCGTAATTGGTTGACTTCAGTCTAGGTAAAAGTTGACATTTAATTGAAAATGCTTATTAGTCATAACACGAGTTTGACATGTTTAATGAACCATTAATTGTATGTTTGGAATTGTTATGATAAATTCTCAATGTTGACCCGTTAAAGGTAATTAGTGTCAAAACTTGATTGAATGCATTTTTAGTTGCTAAACCTGGATTATGATGATAATCGTTTGATAATTGCATGAGTTGGTTTTGGTAAACACTTTAACATGTTATGGAAGTTTGAAATCGAATCAGAATACTTTTGTGGTAGAAAAGTTGTGGTTGGATTCCGGGGACGGAATCCTTTTAAGGAGGGGAGAGTTGTAACATCCTGAAACCCGGTCTGGTATTTTTGCCTTTAAAGTATTATTAAATGATATATTTAGTGTTTTGTCTTTTTGTGATATTTAATCAAGGGATTAAAATATCCGATTTCTGAAATGCTTAAATGATTATGTGGTTTTTATATTGTTAACTTTTGAATTTCAATCCCGAAAATATATTCGTTTTTGGAAATGGAGTCTGTTTGCTGTTTTAAATAAATTAGCTATGGACCGGATACCCTTTTGATACTGTTATTAAATGTTATGTGCACCTGTTGTTTTCCCCTTGTGCCACGTTTTGAAGGAGCTGTCAAAACCTCCTTTTCTTCTCTCAGTTACATATCACCACACACAACAAGATTGCATGTGCCTTTTCTCTCTCTAACTTCTCTCTAAAAACCCTCTTCATCTTCTTGCTTGTTCTTGGTGTCTTTTGCGGATCTAGGGCTTGTTTCTTGCTAAATCTAAATTCTAAACTCATTTTTGAGTAGGCCTTGAGGTGAGCTTCATCCTATATGATTTCGTTTTTGATTTCATGCGAGTTGGTCAAACTAGGGTTTATGATTCTTGAAGTTTTGTAGGCGAATCTTGTGTTAGATGTTAGATTGCATGTTTATTCAAGCTTTTACATGTATTGTGTGGTTATTTGTGGGAAGAAACTATGTTTTGGTGAAACTCACCTTCAAGCTCCACTAATGGAGGTTTGGAGAAGATGGGTTTTGTCAAACCTTGAATTTCTTGAGGATTTGATGGTTATTGTTGTTTATTATGTTAATATAACATGTTTGGTAAATTACTTTTGTTGATTGTCAAGTATTGGTGGATTTTGTGAAATAAACTAGTTAGTGTTTGGATGATTTGGGTCAAAAAAGATAAACTAGTGACTTTGGGTAAAATACTTGGTCAAGAATTTGGTTAAATTATGTAGTTAGTCATGACTTGCTAAATGTGGTGTTTATATGGGTTAAAAGTCGAGATTTAGTAGATTTAGAACTATGTTGGGTTTTTGACCCGTTTGGGTGTAAAATGTTTAATGTGGTTAGTTGACTTGAATTATGAAAGTATGATGTGAATATGACTTGAGTAGTTATTATTGCAAGTATTTAGATGTCATTTGGGTTAGAAGTTAGTTTATGAACTTATTTGACAATTGTTTATAATTTGGTAGAATTATGTACTAATTCGGTATTCATTTGGATTCACAGGAAACGGGAGGACAACTCAGTGACATTAGACTACTGAGTTGGCGGCAAGGAGAAGGTTACGGTGAGTGGATTTAATCTCCAACTTGTGTTTGGTTGCAATCAGTTAGTATTGCTCAGTTAGTGCTGTCCCCGTTAGTGCTAATCAGTAAGTGCTGATCAGTTAGTGCTGATCCCGTTAGTGTTGATTTCGTTAGTGCTGACCCCGTTAGTGCTGATCAGTTAGTGCTGACCCAGTTAGTGCTGACCCCGTTAGTGCTGATTAGTTAGTGCTGATCAGTTAGCGCTGACCCAGTTAGTGCTGACCCCGTTAGTGCTGATCAGTTAGTCTGACCCCGTTAGTGCTGATTCCGTTAGTGCTGACCCCGTTAGTGCTGATCCGTTAATGCTGTTTAGTTAGTGCTGATCAGTTAGTGCTGTTCAGTTAGTGCTGATCAGTTAGTGCTGATCAGTTAGTGCTGATCAGTTAGTGCTGATCAGTTAGTGCTGACTCCGTCAGTGCTGATTAGTTAGTGCTGATCAGTTAGTGCTGACCCCGTTAATGCTGATCTTGTTAGTGCTGACCCCGTTAATGCTGATCTTGTTAGTGCTGACCCCGTCGCAGATTATTATATCATGCTTTTGTGGTTTATATGATTAATTGCGGTATGTTAATTATATGATAATGATATATATCTAGTTGCTTGTGGATTGCGATAAATGGAATAGGTGCGCACATTTGAGGAGGTTTGGCTTCATCGGTAGCAACAACTCGGTTTAGTGGGAAACCGAGGTTTGAGATGTCAACAATGGTGGTTATCGGTTGGGCATAGTGTATTGTTGATCGCGGTATTCAGACCTTACCTGTTTGTGTTACACGTAAGGGGGTTTACCAGACCATCGAGTACAACGCCATCGGTTACCGTCGTTTGGCCAACGATGGTTTTAGGGCTCCTGCAGGACCCACCGATCTTCTCAAACAAAACAGTGGTTATGTGGTTATGTAGTGGAACAGTGGTTATGTGGAACAGTGGTTATGTGGAACAGTGGTTATGTGGTTATGTGGCTTTTCGATCGTGGATATGCTATTACTTGCTTGTTGTGCTTTACAGAATTTGTAGATTATATTCATTCACTTAGCTTTGTGCTAATCCCTCCCTCGTTGACTCTTTTCAGGTTGATCGGTGCTTTGGACGGGATGAGTGACCAAGCTCAATTGGATATGTTTTGTAAAATGAGCCATTTCGTTAAGTGACACCGTTTAAACAATAATGTTTATTTTGGAAATTAATTTGGGACTTTTGGACTGTAAACCTAAACTTAAGACTTAGTTATTATCTTATGCTTCCGCACTTGCTCTTAAAAAAAAACGCTTTCTGAATTTTGCGGTGTTACACAGACCATATTCAACATTATTGGAATATGGTTGCTGCTCGGACTCAGTATAAGGAAAACATGAAGGAGTTCTTGAAGACCATGGCATTTCCAAATGTGAGGGGGATACACTGGTTAAACCTTGATATCAATAAGGTTAAGTGCAGTCCAAAGAAGGAAGAATTGTTATCACCTGCACTGGCTTAATCAGTCCCCCCATGAAGATTTTTCTTCATGATATTCAGAGAATAGGTCTTCAAGACTGGGTGAAGATCACAAGACTGATCAAAGAGCTTCCAAAAAGATCAACAAATGCTCAGATAGTCTTGGATGAAATCTGTGCAGTATGTGCTGTATGCTATGAGAAGGGACTACTCCATGAGTTGGAGTATAGGGCACTCAGTGTGATGACTGAAGCATACTCAAACAACAGACCTGAGCGTCTCCATACATACAAATTTTTCCACAAGTACCCTCTTCCTCCTAACCTTGTATTTCAGGATCAAAAGAGTGTCATATATCCAACCTCTGGATATATGTACACTGACTCAGAGGGTAGGGAGTGCTTCATCTCTGAAGCATCTGCCAAGAGCCCACATCAGTCATCTTGTTGGACCGAAGTGGATGATAACGAAGAAGGAGGACTCTTGGTTCAGAAAGAAGATCGTTGCAGTGCTAAACAGCAAAAGGGATGAACTTAGGAAAAGAGAAGAGTTCATCCACGTCAAGCAAGAGGTCTTATATGAGCAGGAATCCATCAACAGCAGAAGAAGAAGAAGATTCAGCTGTTAGATGAAGAAGAAATTTTTTGTTGTTATTTTGTTTGATTCCTTCTCTTTGTATTATTGTCTAGTTATCATTAGATAGGGGGAGATTGTTAAGGCAAAAAGCCTTACCCCTTTAGGATCTTAAGATAACAAGACAACCTAGACTAGCTTAGATTAGATTGTAGAAATTAGCTAAGTCTCGGTGTGATATTGAGTGGGCAGTATTGGCCAATCACTATCAGAACTCAGTATTGGCAATCCAATACTTAGTGGAAGGACTGAGTTACATTCTCAAATGTAACCGACTAGATCAAATCCCTTGATCTTAGTCATTTTCCTTGTTCGGTCCTTCCATTACTCCTTTGCCCATCTTGTAAGGTCTCTATATCACTATAAATAGAGATCACTTGGCAAAGGAGTACTCACCAATTTACACGTTCATTTTCATATCCTTTGTAATTGTTAAGTGGTCTTGTATTTCCGCTACAAGCCACACTTTGTGGAATAAAATATGATTGACTAAATTATTGTGTTCATCACCTTAATTGTCTTAAGTAAATTATAAATATAACAATTAGCAAACAAACCAGGGTTGTGGTGACCTAACAGATGTTCCCGAAAGCTCTAGGAGACGTAAAAGAACAACAGTTCAAAAAACTTTCAGACGTTGTGGTACTATTATGACCTAATGTGGAACACTCAATGCAAACATCCGGTTTCTCAACAAAACGCAGAGGAATCTGAACAAACATCAGGCCATTTTAACAAAGAACCTGCAAACTACATACGGTGCAGTTTCTGATCACTCTGATAAAATCGAGGCACTTGCGTCTGCTGTCAACAACATCAATGCTAATCAAACTGCCTTACTTGCATCAGTAACTGCACTTCACTCCAGGTTTGATTTCCTTACCTAGATGGTTCAAAATCGGTCTACTGAGTCCCCTGTTGTGCATGAAAATGTCTATGTCCGCACACGCTCTCCTCCAAATTTTCAGGGGGAGAACACAGCGCCTCAGCAAGAAGCTCCGGAGAAGGTTGTTTGTGAACCAGCCGGGGCTTCTCATCAAAGGAATGAGAAAGCTGGAGAGTCAATGTCTAAGAAGGTTGTCTCCTACTCAGACAGTGAAGATGAGAGTATTCACTTAACTCCTCTCATTGACAAAGTTGTGAAAGGCTTCTCCGAAACTCCAACCGTTCATTCAGGCATTTCAATCATTCCAAAGAAAAAACCGCCCGCATGTCTGTCTCCCTTGGAGAGAATGTTCTTGGTCCCAAATCTGATGATCATCCTTCCTCCCATGATAAAGGAAAGGGTCCTGCTGCTCCTTCTAAACTCAAAATGAAGAAAAGAAAAGGATCAGGCGTCCCGATCGAAGAAAAATCAAGGATGTTTGCAAGGGCACTGAAAGCGTCTGAGGCAGAGCTTCAGACAAAGGAGAAAGATGAACAGGTGTCTAAGCTAGGGCGTAAGAAAAAGAGAAGGGAATGATGGTGATCTTCAGAAGATGCAGGGTGACGATTTCTATTTCAAAAAAAAGTTTCTGTACTTTAAAACAATTTCATTTCCTGATTGCATGCTACAAAACATTTAACTCTGTTATTATCGCTTAGCCGTTATGCTTGAATGCCATCAGTAAATGATGATGATTTTGACATACCTGAGTTTATTTACCTGCTAGATACTTAGAAAAACTCAAAAATAAAACATGAGTTATAAGCTGTTGTGTGATCAAATTTTATCAGATCACCATATCTTGTAATGCTTTCTAGGTACGTCGAAGACCCTTTGAATTGTGAAAAATATTCAAGGTTAAATTTATAAAACCTTCGCATATTCAGGGGGAGTTGCCTAACTATTTGTCTACATCAAATAGGGGGAGATTGTTGGGTCGCTGAAAAGCATCCCCCACTGAGGAGATTTAATGAAGATAAAAATGCAAATAGTTAGAAGACAATCTGAGGATTTGTTCCTCAAATTGTGGGCAACTATATCTGATCTGATTAGATTTCAGCTACCCAGTTACACTATCTGATCACCAGCTGAAACTACGATCAGTTCCCCGTGTGGAATCAGATACTGGTCAACAGATCGTATAGTGTAACAGGTTCAACACAATGGACAAAACGCTGAACCATTGAACAAATACTTCTCTAAGCAAAACTCTTAGTGAAGATCACTGAAGCTGAAGGCCATCTGAAGAAGCATGAGTATTCGAAGACTCATGAGTACCCGAAGTGTATATAGACTGGAAGCTTCAGCGTCACAGAAAGACACAAGTAACGCACAAGTTTGTGCATCGCTAATTATGGGAATGTCTTGCAAATCTTCTAGAGGATATCAACGATCACAAGACGAAGAAAGTACTGTCAGAATTTCGTTAGTCGTGCACGTCCCATGAAATATCCTCTGCACCAATGAAATTCTCACACGTGTAATCGATCGATCATTCCTTTGGCTCTACATTTCCCAATGATATAAATTGAAGACTTAGACGATCGATTCCGATGTGCACCCAACAAGGTTACACGCTGCTAATTTTATCCCAGATCTTTATTCCCTTGAGCAGAGTGTAAACCACCAGTTAACTCTAGTTGTCTGATTCGAGAATTGAATCTGTATAACGAAAGTGTCTGGTCTTGTGATTGATCATTTGTTGATCATAAACTTGTCTTAGATAATATCTGTTGTTGTCTATCATATGCAAGCAGTTTAGTTAGGATTTGTTCTTAGCTATTCCACAAACTGCTTGCATCTTTATTGTATCAATTATTGATTAATAAAGAAAAGTTTAAAAAGTGTTGAGTGTCTCCATAAATTTAAATTGGTCAATGAAAGCGTATAGGTGTTTTATTTCATCTATAACGGGACTAACAAATAATAACCTAAAATACGCCTTCTATAGATTACCACACTCTAAGGCAAGTATGACCTAATCGTGACTAATATAGTTTAGGTAAGTACTTCGGTATTCGTTTCCGCTGGGAACAATTAATCCGACTAAATAGTCTAAAACTAATGATTTAATCAGAAAAAAGGCATAAAGTAGGGGTTTTTGTTTTTAAAACTAATTAGTTAAAGATACTGATTAAAAGTGAGTCGAGCTTTTGAAAACTGAAACAAGTTGACAAAGTAGTAAAACTGTGTTCAAATATGAGAGGGAATATTCACTATGATCGATTCCATCTAGGTCTATGTTTGATTGGTTAAGTCCCGATTTAATTGGTGTTGTAGAAGTTGTTGGATTTATGTGCACAGATAAGTACACGTGTCATCGTGTCCAATGTTATAAGACACTAAAGGGTCACACCACTACACACCCAATAATGGACAACCGAACAAAGTGAGTTGTGTGGTATAATTAACTAGTTAAGTTAATTATAAAGAAGAGAATAAATAATAATAGTTAATTATTATTTGTGAGGATGCTTAAATATTAAGTTAAATATTTAACGGAATGTTAATTAATAAGTCTATTAATTAACTAGTAATAGTCCAAGGGTTTAAAGTGTTAATTGGAAGTTTAATTATGAGATTAATCATAATTAAACTCCAAGGACTAAACTGTAACATGAGACCTTATAAATAAAGGGTTTGTGTGTGGGTTTAGAGGCTAATCACTTTACACACTCAAAACCCTATTCCCTCCCTCCCTCTCTCTCGTTCGTACGTACCAAAACCCCAAGGGGTTCGGGTTTTGGTGTTCGACCGAACACACACATACACACACACACACAAGTTCTTGTGTGATAATTTGTTGGTATAATGCGGTCTTGCAGCATGTTCAGGTGGTGCAGTAGAGGTGGATCATTCTTTAGCAATCTAAAGGTAATGTTCTTATTCATCTTCTTCTTGTGATCCCATTGTATAGTAAAGATCCGATATGTGGGGTTCAAGTTCCGTCATGTGAATCCTACAAGGTATTCCTACAGTGGTATCAGAGCTTCCTACTAATCAATGGGATTCACTTTAGTTTCTTTTCGTCTAGAAAAGAACCCTAGAAAATTCAAAATCCAAGTATGTGTTCTTCAAGTTTTGAATGAGCATTGGACTGAATAGGGTTCTAGATAAAAAGAAATTAGGTTTATTTTTCCCTCCCTGTATTTTTCGGAAATTCGTATATATGTATATATATATATTTAAGTTTTTTTTTATCTAGAAAAGAACCCTAGAGATATTCTAACCAAGCATGTGTTCTTCAAGTCTTGAATGAGCATTGGATTGAATAGGGTTCAAGATAAAAAGAACTAGGTTTCTTTCTTTTTGTTTAGTAATAAAACCTAGTATGTTTGATCCAAGTATGTAATTCAAAGTTCTTGAATAATTGGAATAAATAGGTTTTAAGACAAAATAAAAAAAAGGTTATGTTAGATTTTACGTTTATAAAGTTTAACACTTTATTTGCTTATTATTGTTATTAGGGTTTTTCTATTGTATGCCCCTGGGGCATACAATAACGTGCATTTAATGAGGTCATCATTACCATTTAAACATAAAATTGAAATTAATGCTTCTGTTAAAATGGTAGGTTTTAGAGTGCACTTATATCGTTCAATACATATTTAGGAAATTTCAACCTCATTAAATGCATGTGATTGTATGCCCCAGGGTCATACATTAGAAAACCCCTTTTCATTAAATGCATGTGATTGTATCCCCCAGAGTTTCGGTCGGACCGGCTCGGCCATCGAGGTGATCGACGAACACCATCCCACCGAGTTTCGGTTGGGGTAACTTTGTGGTTAAGAAACTTTTATTTTTGGTCCAAGATTTCCCAATGTTTTTGGAAAGTATGTTATCCTAAATAAGGGATAAAATCTACAAGGTTCTAATGTAAGATTTTATCATTAAAAGTCAAATCTTTTCAATATTTTGACTAATTTATTATTTTTGTCAAATAATAACAATAAAGTTTAAAAAAACATTTAAATTAAACCTAATGATTTTAATAGTCTATTAAAATCAAGATAATTATGAAATTAAGGGGGAAATAAGAAATCAGTTTTATGTGTAATTTAATTATTATCAGTTTAATTTATTAATTAATATGACATAACCCAAAAGAAGTGACATTGTGTTTATTTAAATTTTTTTGAATTTTTATATATATTTTTCGAAAATTATAAAATCTTTTATTTTTAAATATACAAAACACAAAACCTGATTTTAAGTGTTTGGGGTTATGACATAGAAATTTTTCGAAATTGCATGCATTTATTTTTATTTCCTTAATTTATTTTATTTGAAATAAAAAAGATGGTGACTATAAACAGTTTGTTTAGAAAACCAAGTTTTAAACTAACAATGGCAAAGTAAACAATTTGTTTATAAACCAAGTGTTTAAAAGACAAAATTAAAAGTGGAATTTATAAACAGTTAGTTTATAAAACCAAGTAATTTTAAAAGGTTAAAAATTGGCTAACGTTTTTCGAACAAAGGAAAATCCTTTTTTAGAAAATCATAGATCAGAGTGCAACCCACCTAATGGAACACCTCACTTGTTAAACGATATTCACATTGTAAGGAGAAAGAACTTTAGATGTGGATTCAAATCTTTGCGAGTGTTAGGGTGCGTAGGGTCTTGTGATAATCGGGAGTCCCGGCGCAAGGCATCGCACTGTCTTAGGTGATACGATCTATTTTGGTGATAATCGGGAGTCCCGGCCCAAAATGCACTAGAGGGATTAAAACATGTACAAGTTTGTTATTCAACCTTATATCCCGAACATCTAGGAATCGTTTTTAGTTTAGAGGCGATCGGTATGGCTATACCTACCAGAAATAGCGTGGCTCTAATGGGAAGTGCCCAAACCTTGCACTAGAGGGCGTGAAATATGGATCCTAGTCTAACTATTATTCTTAAAAGGTGATAATGTTAGAAGTTATTTATTTATCTAATCATACTAACCGTTTGTTGTTTTTCTTATAGATGCTTGTACCGTCAGATATTCCATTTTACTCACCAAACGAATCGCGAAAGTTCATCACTGGAAAATGGAAGCTTAGTGGTCCGAACTACAAAGTTTGGAAAGTGCATTTTAGGAGTTACCAAAAAGCACAGAATCTACTATACGTGATAGACGAGGTGCCCAAGGGACAACCAGGGTAAGATGCCCAAGATGATGAGCTTGACGCTTATTATCAGTATCTGGTAGATGAATTACAAGTTATGTCGATTCTCATTCTTACTTCATTATCAGAGCTTACTGATAATCTACGTAAGAAACCGTGCTATGAGTTTGTTCAGTATCTTGAGGAGACGTTTAAAAATAGTACAGAAGAAAGTAAGCAGTTCGTTTTGCAAGAAATCTTCTCGTCAAAGATGAAAGATGATCAACCATTGAATGACCATCTTATTAACATAAGAAGGTTGCTGGATTGTCTCACCCTGGTTACAGGCGCATCAAACCAGCAAGAACAAGTCTTGTTCTTATTTGGATCTCTCACTCAGTACTATCAGGACAACGTAGTACCTGAAGGAATTATGTGCACAGTTGGTCAACCTATGATGATACATCCATACCTACGAAACACTTAAGGGTCACACCAGTGAGTGCATGTAATACGAGCAAGATAAGCAATGATACTACGAAGAGGAATGATTCATAATAGTCATTATGAATCAGTTAAGTATTAAGTTAAGATTAACATATAACTAGATTAGTTTAACTAACTAATTAATACAAGTAGTTGTATATTTACTAGTTGAGTAAATATACAATGTGTTAATTATAGATTATCCATGATATGATTTAAAGCTATTAAATCATATAGTAATTGGATAATATTGTTGTACAAATTATATAAAGTTTATTATATAATTAATTATTGAAAATATAAATGCAAGTATATAATTCGTGTATATGGGTACTGAATTATTAGTGTGTTAATACTAGACATTTGATAGTTAAGTGTTACAATAATAAACTAGTTAATCTATAAGGGATGGAAGTGTAAAAGGATAAGTTTAATTAAGAGATTAATCTTAATTAAACTAGAAGGGCCCTAAGTGAAAGTCCATCTATTATAAATAGAGAGCTTAGGCATCACTTATTAGGTTACACCTAAACAAGCCGAAACCCTTGCTCCTTTACCCCATTCGGCTGAACACCCAAGAACACCAAGTTTGGTGTTCTTCGTTCTTCGTGTTCTTCGTTCTTCGTGTTCTTCATGTTCTTCAAGTCTTGAAGATCCAAGTTCATTGCTTAGATCAACTAGAAGATCGCTCGATTTGTTCATCATCAGTGGATCTATCTTAAGCAATCAACAAGGTATGTTTTGGGAAACCCTTTTCTCCCTTCTCCCATCTTGGACGAATTCGACCAAAGAACCCTAGGGTTCTTTGGTTGATGGTCGAACGACACACACAAGCAATGTGTGTGTTCGAGTTCTTCGTACAAGGTTTCTTTCTTGTTAACCTAATCTAGATTTCCAACATCCCAATCCTTTAGGATTTAATGATTACGTTTAATCCCAGTTCCACATTTAGGGATTAAATCAGGTAGTTGGTTTTAACCGGTCAAGAACAAGTTCATGTTCTTGGTCAGTCATGGTTCGAACCAAGTACACTAAGAGGTCGACCCAAGTGGTTGATCAGTCGCATGGTGCGTAGTGAAACCCTGCAGTGGTATCAGAGCGTTGGTTTAGAGATCTAGACTAGATTAACAAAGATTGTTTGTTTACTTTAATTTAAGATTTTTTTGTTTCAAGTTTTCTTCTTCTTCTTCATATTTTTCGAAAAAGGGAAGAACCCTAGGACCAAGAACATTAAACTAGTCTAAGTTTAATAGGTCAAGAAGGTTTCTAGAAAACCCTAGCAATTTTCGAAAACCATAGGAAAAGCCCTAGGATCAAGTATGTTAAACAAGATATGTTTAATTGATCAAAAGGATTCTTTCCTTACTTCCTTGAATTTTTCGTGACCAAGGAAGATCCCTAGGATCAAGTATGTTAAACAAAATTTGTTTAATTGATCAAAAAGATTCTTTCCTAATCCCTTAGAGATTTCGAAAATCTAGAGGTTACTTGGACACCAAGTTTATTAAACTAGCCTAGTTTAATTGGTGGAAAAGTTTCCTAGGCTTAAGAATTTCGAAACCCTAAACAACCCTAGAATATTAAACTAGATTAAGTTTAATGGTTTAAAAGTATTAATTAGGATATTAATCTAAAACCTAGTTAATTAGACAAGTTTATGTCTAATAGGTTTAATTATTATTTTGGTAGATTTATTAAGGCTAGTTCTTTAAACCTAGTAATTTAGACAAAGTTTTATTGTCTATAAGGTTTAAATTAAAAATGTTTAAATAAATTTATTAAAGATTATAATCTATCCTAGAATTTAAACAAAGTTTATTGTTTAATAGGATTGATTAAAAATTAATCTTTTAACTAAAATAGTGTCTTTGATCAAGTAAGTCAAAACCCTAGTTTTGATTGGTCAAAAACAAAATTAGGGTTCATCTGATTAATTTAGGGAATTTATAAAGAGGATGTTAATTTTTTAAGTTCTAAAATTAACAAGGTGTATTTAGTTATTTATATATATGTATTAAAATTTTCGGAAATTTCTAATTATTAAGTAAAATTGAATTTTAAAAGATATAATAAGTTTATACGTATTTTAATTAGATTAAGTTAAAATACATATGTATAAATTAGATGTAATATTCTTATTAGAATGTTACAAGTTTATTATAAAATGTACATATATACGAATACATTAAAATACAAGATAAAATGGAACAATTAAAAAGGGTAATGTTATTTTGATCTTTAAGGATAATATTATAATTAGTTATTGTATAAGTTATAATATAATTAAAACTAGAAAGTACAAAGTTATGATTTCATTATAATTAGAAATTGTACAAGTTGAAATTATATGATTAACTAGAAATATACAAAGTTATATATATTATCATATATTAAGATGTATAAAGTTATAAGTTATTATAACTAGATAATTATACAAGTATAATATAAGTATTTTACAAGTCATGTAATATACTAGATTAATGATCAAGTAATAAATAACAAGAAAACTTAATAACCTATATTTAACTAGTTCAAGTTAAATGTAAGAAAGGTTTAAACAAACTAAGAATTATTATATATAGTCTTTATATAAGAAATTTATTAGTTTCACCAAATATAAACCGGTGATTGTGTTAGCTTAAGTTTCATCATGGTTGTTGAAGCTAGTGGGAGCCACAAGAAAATCACAAAGTTTACAAGTGTGTCGTTAAGACATAAGTCTTGGTCGAATCTAGTAAGTCAAAACAAATGTTTAATTTCATTATTAGACATATGAAGAACTAGGTGTGTTAAACTAGGTTTATGTTTCAAGTTCATGAATCATAAAAGAATTTAAAAGTTTAACATAAGTTTATAAGTTTTTCAAGTAAGATAAAAAAAAATAAGTTTTATTCTAGATAAGGTTTCTCACAAAACCTAGTAAAACGTTTTGTACACCTCGTTTAAGGTATACATATAAAATCGCGCATATTCTAGAAACTATAAGTTTTAAAGAATAGTTCTTATGTTTTAAAATGGTGTATTGTAGAACTCTTCAATTCGCAAGTCACACATTTTAAAGAAGGATTAAGATTGGAATAAAAGTTTAAGTTTAGTTTAAGACTTAAAGAAACCCAAGAAAATCTTAGATCTAAGTACTATCCACCTAATGGAACACCTCACTTGTTAAACGATATTCATATTGTAGGGATAAAGAACGTTGGATATGGATTCAAATCATTGCGAGTGTTAGGGTGCGTAAGGTTCTGTGATAATCGGAAGTCGCGGCGCAGAACATCGCACTGTCTTAGATAGTCTGATCTACTTTGGTGATAATCGGGAGTCCCGGCCCAAAAAGTACTTGAGTAGAATAAACATACTAGACTTTATTACTAACTTAGAAATGTACAATTATATTATACAAGGTTGTAATAAGTTATAAGTCTAAAGATTCTACGACCCCTAGGAATCGTGTCAAGTTTGATACGATTGGTAAGGATGTTACCTACCAGAAATAGCATGTCTCGTCGGGAAGTGCCCAAACCTTACGGCGAGAATGTGATATATGGATCCTAGGCCTAAAATATTAATTATGGATTTATAATATATTTTAGAGAATGTTTATTGATGATTACTAATTAAACTGGGTTTGATTTGTAGATGGCAGCAACAAACACAACGATAACCTACAACAAACTCTCGCAACGTTTCTTCCTAGGAAAGAAAGAAAAGACTGGGTCAAATTTCCTCAATTGGAAGCGTGATTTTAAGTTCGTGCTCAGACAAGAGAGGGAAAGGATTGACCGAGAAAGAAACGTATTGAGAACCCCTGCCAAGGATGAAGAAAACGAACCAGGACAAGCATTTTACGCTTGTAAGGCGTTCTCTTCTTGCAAAATGGCTAAGGGAGCATCAGTAGGTGCACACGTCATGAGAATGAAAGTGCATGTTGATCACTTTACTAGACTTGGTCATCACATGCCATTGCAGTTTGCAATTGACATGATACTCAACTCATTGTCCGATGACTACAAATTCTTTGTAGCCAAGTACAACAAACGTGATATGGATAATTCCATTCCCGAGCTACAATCTATGCTCGGGGCTGTTGAGTTGAATATTGAGACCAATTCTAAAAGGGGTCGCACAACTGATGGAGCGATGAGAATGGGCATGGTGGTAAAGGAAAGGGTAAAACCTATCCTAACCAAGGAGTGCCAAATGGTAAAAGTGTCAAACAAAAGTTCAAGAAGGTTAAGCCTAACACTGCGAGGACCGAGAACCGGTGTTTCAAGTGTGGTGAGGCTGGGCATTGGAAAAGGAATTGTCCAAAGGGTGTAACTGGTAGTGGAGGAAACGCAAGTTCTTCAGGTAACACAACCACACTTCTTAATCACTTTAAGATACTTGTAAAGTACATTACGAGTAATCTAACTTTTGCAATCGTTTATTGCAGAGGAGATGGAAAGTGATAGTGACCGGCATGAGATGGTGATGATCCCACGAGCACCAAGTTTTTATAATTCAGTATTTTTGTGGATTCGTTTTAAACAATTTTACTTTATTGTTTGGATAATTCTATTTTGTTAAAACAAGTTTTATTTTTTGGTTTTAATTAATCTCGAATCCATGGTTGAATTATATTGTGTGCATGTGTGATAATTACACTAGTCAAGGTTTATGACTAGATTGTAAGTCAAGTTTTGATTTACTTATATTTCATGTTTTATATATATTTGTTTAATTGTTGTATAAATAATGTCTTGATAGCTCAAGGCACTTAGATGCTAGTAATTAGAAAGTTTTTCTAATGAAAGTATTTAAGAGTTTTATGGAAGCATAAGGTTCAAAAGTTATTGAACTTAGTTAAAACATCTTAAGTAATAGTCATTACTTATGATAGAAAGTTTTAAAGTATTAGTTTTAATATAGTATGACTATATTGGATATAATCAAGATAGACTTTAAGAGGATTATTACAAGTCTTTTATACTTGTAGTAAAGAAATTAATGAAGTCATAATTCCCTAATAGGAATAATTGGATATTCGTATAATCCAAGTAAAATGACTGAGACATTAAATGACTCTTAAAAGGGACAAAACTATATTAAAGTTTTTAAGAATTAAAAGGTATTATTGCAAGTCTTTTATACTTGTAACAAATATAATATTTAATCAAGTCATAATTCCCTAATAGGAATAATGGATATTTGACAAATCCAAGTAATGACTTTGGCATTAAATAAAGATTCTTAAAAGAATACTAATGTGTTTAAGAATTGATAGTATCATTTCAAGTGTTTCATACTTGTTAGATACAGTAATCAATAGAGATCATAATTCCCTAAAAAGGAATGTTGGATATTCGCAAATCCAAAGAATGATCTTAATTATTGATAGAATTCTTAAAGGATTAAACTACAAGTTATTGACTAGGTCAAAGTAGTTTAAGAGATGCTTAAATTCCATAAAAGTAAGTGGGAGCTAAGACTAACGTAATTCATTAAAGAGGTTGATGAATTCAGCAAGTTAGTAAAGCATTAACAACAAGGTTTTAGCAAGTCGTTAGCCAAAGAGTTAAGAGAAATAATAAATGATCATTAATTAGATTATTGCAAACCTAATAGCGTGATCACAAGTCTTGTGATTAATTATTGCATATCTAATAGGTTGTTAAACACTTTAAGTGGATAACACAATTATTTAAGGAAAATTCTTTAACTAGTAAGAATATCTACAAATCAAGTAACTAAAAGAGGCTTTAGTTACAAGGATGATTTTTATGAATTCAAGAAACTAAGGAGTTAATTTCCAATCCTCCTATGTTTACCGAATTGCATAAAAGGCAAGACTAGAATATGTTCTATATTGTTGCAAGAACAATATCTAGCAAAGACAAAAGCAATAATATTCCAAAATACTCGTCTTATATCTTTAGTTTAATAGAAATGATTGGTTTAGTGATAAAGTTACAATTAAAATTGTAAGAATAATTAAGTAATCAACACGAACGAAAGGAATAAGTAATGATCCAGTAATAATTCAGTATCTATGTCCAGTGAGGAATAATACTTGAGTTAGTATCATTCTTATTCAGACTTTGTATGTTTTACATCATCCATGAATAAAAGTCCATTTATTCAAAAAGATACAAAAATCCGTGACTACTCGTCTAGGTGGGAACCTTGATGGGACGTTAACGTTATCGAGGTATTTGGTGGTAGATTCGAAGTTCTTCAAAGATAGCTACACAAGTTTTGTGTAAACCAAATATCGGTGATATTCTGTTGGAGGCTCAACGAATATTGGGATTGACCACCGTGACAATACTTCGTGGTTGAAAAGTTCAAAAGTATTGTTCACTAGGATTGTCCTTAAGCCTGAGATATTTGGTTTAGGATACAATGACTAATGTGCTTTGGTTCAACTCAGACAATTCTGAAATACGTTTGTCATACGAGGCGATACTGGGTACAAAGGAAGTTGTATTTTAAATCGAAATATAACAAGATGGTAATTGCACCTCCTCTTTATGAGAGATATTTATAGGTCCTTTGACTTGATAAGAAACTAGCAAGTGCACGGCCGTGCCCAAACGAACTGATATGTTCTTTGTCGTTTATCACAGCAGTTTGAATCAAGAAGTCATAAAATGATTTCGAATACAGGAGTTGATAATTTCTACCATGCTCGTATTCGTTATCACAAATATCGTGCTGCAAGGGATAAGCCTAACATAGTTTGCCCAAGAAGTAGAGACAGAGTGTTCTTTATTAGGAGCCGCTATTAAAGAGTTTTTCATAAACTATACCTGGGTTACGTAAGCTGTTTTTATGGGTTGGTTACCTACATGCCCATCTAGAAGGCCATTGTAGCTCGTATCATTAAGACAAAGGTTACAAACTTGCATAAGTGGGAGTCTGAAGGAATTATGTGCACAGTTGGTCAACCTATGATGATACATCCATACCTACGAAACACTTAAGGGTCACACCAGTGAGTGCATGTAATACGAGCAAGATAAGCAATGATACTACGAAGAGGAATGATTCATAATAGTCATTATGAATCAGTTAAGTATTAAGTTAAGATTAACTTATTACTAAATTAGTTTAACTAACTAATTAATACAAGTAGTTGTACATTTACTAGTTGAGTAAATATACAATGTGTTAATTATAGATTATCCATGATATGATTTAAAGCTAGTAAATCATATAGTAATTGGATAATATTGTTGTACAAATTATATAAAGTTTATTATATAATTAATTATTGAAAGTATAAATAGAAGCATATAATTCGTGTACATGGGTACCGAATTATTAGTGTGTTAATACTAGACATTTGATAGTTAAGTGCAACAATAATAAACTAGTTAAACTATAAGGGATGGAAGTGTAAAAGGATAAGTTTAATTAAGAGATTAATCTTAATAAAACTAGAAGGTCCCTAAGTGAAAGTCCATCTATTATAAATAGAGGGCTTAGGCATCACTGATTAGGTTACACCTAAACAAGCCGAAACCCTTGCCCCTTTACCCCATTCGGCCGAACACCCAAGAACACCAAGTTTGGTGTTCTTCGTTCTTCGTGTTCTTCAAGTCTCGAAGATCCAAGTTCATTGCTTAGATCAACTAGAAGATAGCTCGATTTGTTCATCATCAGTGGATCTATCTTAAGCAATCAACAAGGTATGTTTTGGGAAACTCTTTTCTCCCTTCTCCCCTCTTGGACGAATTCGACCAAAGAACCCTAGGGTTCTTTGGTTGATGGTCGAACGACACACACAAGCAATGTGTGTGTTTGAGTTCTTCGTACAAGGTTTCTTTCTTGTTAACCTAATCTAGATTTCAAACATCCCAATCCTTTAGGGTTTAAGGATTAGGTTTAATCCCAGTTCCGCATTTAGGGATTAAATCAGCTAGTTGGTTTTAACCGGTCAAGAACAAGTTCATGTTCTTGGTCAGTCATGGTTCGAACCAAGTACACTAGGAGGTCGACCCAAGTGGTTGATCAGTCGCATGGTACGTGGTGTAACCCTACAGTACGTGTAGTTGGGAACTTTGATCTGAGTGTCGTAGGTCTACACGAGAATCTCTTGTGTATACGCGATGTTCAAAGGATAGAGGAAGAATCTCTCCCAGGAGTTCAGCAGGATGATTTCGATGATTGGTTGAATGACTTTGCTGATTTGTGTTGCCCAGCTTGTTGCAACAAGGATATTTGCAAGCACACGTCCGATGTGGGACTGTTGGACGCTGACTTTGTCAGTGATTCAAGTATCTTTATGATTGATTGTCTCGTTACTTCTAGTGAATCTTGGGTATTGGATACCGGATGTGGTCATCACATTTTCAATCACTTGCAGGGATTTAAGAAGGACAGGAGGCTGGGTCAAGGAGATGTTAAACTACGAGTAGGCGAAAGTTCCAAGGTTGGAGCCGAAGCTGTAGGAACATACCTTCTCAAGTTGCCTTCAGGAAGAGTTTTGGAACTTAAAGATTGTTATTATGTTCCTAGACTTATTAAAAATGTTATTTTGTTTGATTTACATATAGACAATGGTTTTTATTATGAGTTTTATAGTAAAACAATTTCGTGTTTAAAAGATGACATTTTATATTTTAAAGAAAATTCTCATAATGGTCTATACACGTTAAATCTAAATAACATAGAACGAGACGTTTATCATACAAGTAAAAGATCCATGTGTAACTTGAATCAAACTTATTGTTAAGGCAAAAAGCCTTGCCCCTTTGGATCTTAAGATAACAAAACAACCTAGACTAGCTTTGATTAATATATAGAATAATATAGCTAAGTTTAGGTCTGATACTGAGTGATCAGTATTGGAACTCAGTATCAGTACTCAGTATCAGATAGTGATACTGAGTACAAGGACTGAGTAGAAGGACTGAGTGATTCTCAGTATATTAACGGACTAAGATCAAATCCCTTGATCTTAGTCATTTTCCTTACTTAGTCCTTCGGTTACTCCTTTGCTCATCATGTAAGATCTCTATAACATTATAAATAGAGATCATCTTGCAAAGGAGTACTCACCAATTCACTTTACACTTTCATATCTTTGTAATTGATCAGTGGTCTTGTTATTCCGCAACAAGCCACACTTAGTGGATTCATACATTGACTATATTCTTGTGTTATCACTTTAATATTTCTCTAAGTATAATATTCTATCAATTAACATCAAAACAGGGTTGTTTTGACCTAACACTTATCTTTGGCATTGTCGTTTAGGTCATATAAACGAGACTCGCATAAAGAAGTTCCACGATGATGGAATTCTAGAGCCATTTGATTTAGAATCATATGCAATATGTGAAGCTTGTTTATCTGGCACAGCAAAGGTGAAGTTGCAAAGAAAAAGCAACATGAGAAGGAAATATGAAAACTTCTTCTCAACTCCTAATGAAGACATCACCACTCTCTATAACAGGTTCAATACTGTTATCCATGATTTAATCAGTGTAGGCATTGTGAAAGAGGAAGGAGAACTTGTTCAAAAGTTCCTGGATAGTCTTCCTCAACAATTTCTTGACATGACAAACTCTGTCAATGCTGCTAACAACATTGAGTCATACACTCTTCAAACTTTGTATGGTTTAATGTTGAATCATGAGGAGAACAATGCTGCAAGACTGATCAACTGGAAGAAAACTGACAAAGCTTCCACTGGAATGGCTCTAGTTGTGCAACATGCCTATACTGTGACTGAGCCAGATGAACCAGAAGTTGATCTAGCTGATGCTGAGGCAGAAGAGCTTGAAACTCAAATGGCTCTTATGTCTATGAAGCTGGATCAGTTGAAGAAGAAGAGGCTTGGTGTTAGCTCTTCTAATACTGACCCAAGATCAGGTCTGTGCTATAGGTGTGGAAAGCCTGGACATATTGCTGCAAATTGTCATACCAAGTCTTCTGAGACTGACCAAAATGACAAGATTGCATACCGAGCAAAAAGGTATAGAGACAAATATGTCAAGTAGAAGAATTGGAGCAAGGGCAAGAGGGCAGAAGGGAATGGCGCACCTCATCAAGCACTTTACTCAGAAGCCTGGATGGATGAAGACTTAAGTGATGATGAGGAAGAGATTGAGAATAAAGCCTTTATGGCTTTCACTGAAGATGATTTGAAGAGCTCCTTTGAAAAGGATATCAAAGAGGCTGAGAGGATGAGTGTTCATACTGATTGGGATTCCACTTAGTTGTACAAGGTAAGTTCCTTTCAAACTTATTCAGTGAATGAAAAAACTAAGATTTTTGAGTATATGCTTGTCGATCTTAAAACTTCTGTACAAAAAGAAAAAGCTTTAAAATTAACAATTAAAGAACTTGAAAGGGTAAATAATGAAAACTTGGATAAATTAGCAAAATATAAAGATTTAGAACTAAACTTTTCAGATTTAAAAGACATTAACCAAAGATTAGCTGATAAAGCTCATTTACACAAACTTGAAAAAGAGAAATTTGAAAAACAGTGTAAATCTTGGGGAAATGCTTCAATAAAGTTAAATAAATGTTTAAATCAACAATTCCCAGAAAATGTGAGGACTGCACTTGGTGTTGATCCTCAATTTAAGAATAGGAACAATTTTGCTGATTTATTTGAAGAGTTTTCTACTATGAACCCTATTAATTTTGTAAAAGCTAAAATTTTATGTGAAGTTGGGTGTCAAACTGAGTCAGATGATGAGGAAAATGAAATTTTATGTGAAGTTGGATGTCAAAATGAAATTTTTGAAAAACCTATTGGTTCCTCTATCTGCTCAAAGTGCTACACTGAGCTACAAGAACCCAGTATTGAATTTTCTATAAAAGAAATTTCTGATACTGAGCTCCCAATAGTTCAGTATGACACCTCTGCTGTTCCACCTTTTGAATTATTGTTTAATACAACAACTTTTGAATTATATAATGATAATAAGACAACTTCTATCTCACATGTTTCATCAAATACAGAAGTTGCAGGAACAGAAACATCATATACTGAGAAATCTAAAGAACCTGTTAAAGTTGTTTCTTCAAAACATGATAAACAAAAACCAATTTTAACTAGGTCATTAGATGGCAGAGACAAGAAGTCTAGCACTAGTAATATTAGAAACACTTCTCTGCCAAATAAAAAGAAGCAATCAGTTACATCACCCTTTAAACCAGTAAAACAAAATGCTAATACACCTATTAAAAATGACAAAAATAACATTTTAAAAACACTTGGTGATCAGGTCAAATCTTTAAGTAAACAATTTGCAAAACTTGTTCATACTGACTTACCAAAAGTGAAACATTTTTCTAAAATACCGTATGAAAATATGTTTAGAAATAGACCTAGAAAATGTTATAGGTGTCATCATACTGGTCATAAGGGGGATGAATGCTGGACTGATCTCTCAAGTCCTAGGTACTCAGTACCAAAGAAAAGGAGAGAAACTAAGTCAGTATCACCAAAGAAAACTTCCAAAGTTTCCCCCGAAGTGATACTGACCTCTCCACATAAAGAGATCAAGTCAAAATATGTTTATCCCACCAAAGGTCCCATTCAAAAATGGGTTCCTAAAAGGAACTAATTATTATTGTGTGTCTTGTGCAGGGTGACAGAAAATGGTACTTAGATAGTGGCTGCTCAAGACACATGACTGGCAGTATGGAATACCTTCTAAATTATACTCCAGAGAAGGGTCCTTCTGTTAAGTTTGGAGATGACTTGGTGGGAAAGACAAGAGGTTATGGTGTGATCAAGGCAGGCAACATAACTTTTAAAAGAGTTGCCTATGTAGAGGGTCTTAAACACAATCTGCTCAGTATCAGCCAGATGTGTGATGATGACAATGAAGCTCGATTCATGAAGGTTGCAGGAATCATCTACAATGATATAGGCCAGCCTGTACTCATTGCTAGAAGAGAAAAAGATGTATATGTGGTCAACCTATCTGAAATAGACCCAACTATTCGAGTATGCCTGCTTTCTAAAGTCAAGCCAGAATTGCATTGGCTATGGCACAAGAAACTCTCTCACATCAACTTTAGAAATATCAACGAGCTCAGTATGAAGAAACTGGTGAGAGGGTTGCCCACAATTACTTATTCAAAAGATAAGTTATGCTCAGCATGTGAAATGGGCAAGCAGAAGAAGAGTTCATTCAAGTCCAAAGTCAATCATTCCATCAATGAACCTCTTACTATGATACATATGGATCTTTTTGGCCCTATCAGCACACCAACTTTGGCCAAAAAGATCTATACTCTAGTCTTAGTTGATGAATTCTCAAGATACACTTGGGTCATCTTCCTCAAGACTAAGTCAGATGCAACAACAGAAATCATTGCCTTTATAAAAAGAGAGGAACTTCAAAAAGGCAACAAGGTCAAGCAACTTAGAAGTGACCATGGTACTGAGTTTAAGAACTCAGTATTAGCAGATTTCTGTAAAGAAAAAGGAATCATTCAAAACTTCTCTGCAGCCTACACACCACAACAAAATGGTGTTGTAGAAAGAAAGAACAGAACACTGATTGAAGCTGCAAGAACTTTATTATGCCATGCTGGACTGGCACTGAGTTTCTGGGCTGAAGCTGTAAACTATGCAAACTTCACTCAGAATAGAGCCACTATAGTCCAAAGACATCTGAAGACTCCATATGAGTTATACAATGGCAAGATTCCTAATGTGGAATATTTCCACATCTTTGGGAGTAAATGCTTTGTACTCAGTACAAAACAAAATCTCAATAAATTTGCTCCCAAAGCAAATGAAGGTGTGTTCATGGGCTACTCTCCACACTCTAAATCTTTCAGAGTGTATATCATCTCAACCAAGATGATTGTAGAATCCATTCATGTCACATTCGATGAAGATCAGAATGAGCATTCTACCTCAGCAAGTGAAGACATAAGTGGCATAGATACTCTATGCACTCCAGAACACTCCATTGCTGAACAGCCTAAGTTTCATCCACACTTTATTCCTAATAAGTTTAATGAAACTGATCAAGTTCAAACTCAGTATCACTCAAATGAGACTAATACTGAGGTTCCCATAACAGAGGACCTCCATACTGAGTTTCCAACTAATGATCTGAACCATTCTATCTATGAAGAAGGTGAAACATCTAACACTTCACAAGAATCCACATCAACTCTGCAAAATGAAGATGAACAGCAACCTGCACTGTCTAATACTGATCAGTATTCCACTCAGTATCAGACAGACAACACACCAAATCAACAAGATATTGTTGATCCTATTTCAAATGCTCCCTTAGGAAACAATTTAAGGGAACATAGGGACCATCCACACTCCAACATTATTGGTCCTATTGAAGAAGGTGTCCAAACAAGAAGAAAATTAGAATTTCCAACCCAAGCAACTGCAAATTTTTGTTTCTTCTCAAGTTTCTTATCTACCATTGAACCAAAGAAAGCTGATGAAGCTTTATTAAATGAAGATTGGGTAGAGGCTATGCAAGAAGAGCTCACAGAGTTTGAGAGAAACAAAGTTTGGAACTTAGTGCCACCTCCTTCTGGCAAAACTATTATTGGTACTAAGTGGGTGTTCAGAAACAAGATGGACAAGGATGGTGTTGTCATTAGAAACAAAGCAAGGTTAGTTGCTCAAGAAGAAGGCATTGACTATGATGAAACTTTTGCACCAGTTGCAAGAATTGAAGCTATTAGGTTGTATCTTGCATATGCAGCCTTTAAGAATTTCAAAGTTTATCAGATGGATGTCAAAAGTGCTTTTCTAAATGGAAAACTACAAGAAGAAGTTTATGTTAAACAACCTCCAGGTTTTGTTGATCCCAAATTTCCTAATTATGTTTTCAAGCTTGATAAAGCTCTATATGGGCTCAAACAAGCTCCAAGAGCCTGGTATGACACCTTGTCTGAGTACCTTATTGAAAATAAATTTACAAGAGGTAAAATTGATAAAACATTATTTTCAAAAAGGAAAGGTTCTGACATCTTACTCATTCAGATATATGTAGATGATATTATCTTTGGTTCCACTGACAAGTCAATGTGTGACTGGTTTGCTAAGATAATGTCAACTCAGTATCAGATGAGTATGATGGGCGAACTTACTTACTTTCTTAGTTTACAAGTTGAACAAAAGCCTGATGGCACTTTTATAAATCAAAGTAAGTATGTGCATGACATGTTAAAGAAATACAAATTTGAAAATTTATCTTCCATGCACACTCCTATGGGTACTCAGGATAAGATAAGTAAGGATGAAACTGGTAAACCAGTATGTCAATCCACATACCGAGGTATGATTGGTTCCTTACTTTACTTAACTGCTAGTAGGCCTGATATCATGTTTGCCACATGTTTGTGTGCTCGGTATCAGGCTGATCCTAAAGAATCACACATGAAAGCAGTTAAGCGCATCTTCAGATATCTTACAGGTACTCCTAACCTGGGTCTTTGGTATCCCAAAGACTCAAACTTTGACCTTGAAGGGTACACAGATGCAGATTTTGCAGGTTGTAGATTGGACAGAAAGAGCACAAGTGGAGGATGTCAATTCCTAGGTGGAAGACTAGTTGGCTGGTCATCCAAGAAACAAAATTCGGTAGCAACTTCCACAGCAGAAGCAGAATATGTTGCTGCAGGAAGTTGTTGTGCTCAATTATTATGGATGCAGTATCAACTCTTAGACTATGGGTTCAACTTTCATAAGACTCCCATTCATTGTGATAACAAGAGTGCTATTGCTATCACAGAGAACCCAGTCTATCACTCCAAAACCAAGCACATTGATATCAGACATCACTTTATTCGAGATAATGTGGAAAAAGGTAAGGTTGAAGTAGATTATGTACCAACAGATGAACAATTGGCTGATGTGTTTACTAAACCTCTCCCTGAGGAAAGGTTTATGTATTTACTAGGGCAATTAGGTATGTTGAATCCTTAATCTTTCTTAAATTTTCTTTAAACACTGAGTGCTCAGTATCACTCCTGTTGATACTGACCACTCAGTATCACTAGTCTGTTATCATTAAAATTTAAATTTTTTATTTTTTTTTATTAATTTAAAGAGTAGATTAATTGTTTTTATATTTTTAAATTTTTTTAAAAATTAATTTTTTTTTAACTCAGTATTGGGGTAGTACGGCGCTGAAACCGAGCTTAATCCTTATACTGCTCAAACGGTAACCTTTCTTAATAAGAAAGTTACCGTTGGCTGAGGATAAGGCAGTCAAATCAGCCGTTTTTACTTCCCAATACCTTAATTATCTTTCAAATCTCCGATAAATAACCGTTTATTTTTACTTCAAATTTTTTAACTGTTATTTCTTTCTCTATGCGATTAACGATTTCACTTTCTCTCTGCGATTAACGATTTCATTTTCAATTCTCTCTGCGATTAACGATTTCACTTTCTCTTAGCAAGCAAACTTTTTCAAATCAAAATCACAGATGGCGAATTACACTTTTGTTGCTCCAGACGTTGAATCGGAAATCCAATTACGAAATAATGAAGTACCCAGGTTTGCGAGGAACAACATCACAGCAAATTTCACTATTCCTCAAGCCTGGGTATGCCAAGAATTCACGAATATTGTGACCTTTATGAAGCATTGCCCAATTGCTCGTGCACTAACCCTATCTCCTCGAGCAATTTACCCAGAAATGTTATGTGAGTTTTGGTACTCTGCCACACTCGATTCTCCAGATATGATTGCTGGATGGGTAATTAGGGATCAAAGAAGAGCTTTTGTCTCTACTGCAATTATTCGTGAAACACTGAGGCTTCCAGCACAAGCTCAGTATGACCCATTTGTTGATAGATCAGAGGCACGCTCAGTACTGCCATTTTTGGGTCGAAGAGGAACAACATGAATCATCAAAAGAAACGAATTTGGTCCTATGTGGGGTATTCTCATTACAACAATAATTCGGTGCATGACTCACAAGACGGGTGCTTTGGACCAAATAAACGAATTTGGGATGCAAATAGTACATGCTCTGTACTATGGAAGAAATATTGATTATGCTCGGCTAATTTTCAATGAATTAGCTACTCTGGTTCGGGCAAACACAAGGGAATGCAATGTCCCTTTCTGCAGATTTCTATCACTCATCTTTCAACACTCAATGCCCACACATATTTATGATGAGTTTCATAGTCCAAGGGTTGATCTTCCTCCTCTTAGTGAGAAGATCTTCTTTTACAGGCCAAGACAAGCAGAGCCTTTACTGAGCCCTTCTATGTGGGCCATTGTTCAAGAACATATAAATGATGAAGAAGATATGTCTGACACTGAGTCAGACAATGATGGTGATGATGATAATGATGATAATAGTGGCAATGGAGCCCAGGCTGGTCAAGATATTGAGATGCAGGATGTTCCACAAGTTCAAGAACCAACTATCTCTCCACCTGCACAAGATCCTGCTGCACAAGAACCTGCTGCTCCTCATATTGAAACTGTTTTTGATACTGAGTCCTCAGAAGACACACCATTGGTTCTTCAAAGAAGAAGAAGGAATCTCTCTCCTATCATTATGGGAAACTTATCATCTGAGGAGGTGCAGCCTGCAAATGTTCCATCATTAACTGCATCTCTTCAAGCCCAAAGCCTAGTTGCAGCCACCGCTGACCTTCCAGGTCCAGAACTAGCTCCAACTGCTCAACCAATTGAGGAACCTCATGTTCCTCTTGATGTGGAGATTCAATATGCACAAACTACACTAGAAGGTGCTCAGCATGACAGAGAGGTCGGTATTGAAGATGTTGGTGCTGCACATCAACAAACACATGATCCTGCACCGACCTCTGCAGATGCTAGAAGGGAATCTGACAGAGTCTCAGGTATGAATTTCTAAAAAGCCCTTAAACTTATATATATATATATATATATATATATATATATATATATATATATATATATATATATATATATATATATATATATATATATATATATATATATATATTATTCCCAAATAGAGACTAAGTATTGGCCAGTACCAACTCAATACTGACCAAAGTCTCAAACGATCTTTCAAATCTATATCCTTTTATGGCCAACATAGCTAGCCCACTGCTGCTATGCAACATTCATATACTGAGCACACAAAATTGATCATTGTCAGTCTACAGTTGTCTCAACATTTAAAGAGACAATGGTGGTTGATGTCATACTGACACCCACTGGTGCTGCTTGAATCATGTCCAACTTATTTTTGAGTTGGGTAGCATCATTCAAGAAATGATCACAAACCCTTAAGCCACAAAAAACAAAAATTTCCCATGGGATTTAGCCACATTTCTGTTATCACTCTAATACCGAGTGATAAACATTGAAAATAACAAGAAGCACATCCCAGGCTTCGAATTCCCAAACCCAAACCTTTTAGTAAATGTGACTTATCCTATACTGAGCTACTTAAATTTTCACACTCACTTTTACTAAAATCTTCTTACACATGCTATGCACAAGTCCACAATATTTCATCATAAACCAGATGAAATACAGACTTCACAAACTCTGTTTATATGATTATAGAATTAACCAACACCACAATTCTATTTGATAAACCTTTCTTTCTAACCAGTTTTATATTTTTGTTTCTTTAGCACCATCAGTGCAGGGCATTCAGGCATCTCAGGCTGCAGCAGACCAAGTGACTCTGCAAGCAATCATGCAGCACATTCTGGCCATCCAACAAACTCAAAATATAATACTAGCAAGAATGGACAAGATGAGTGGTGATATTGACTCAATAAAACAGTCAGTCTCACTACTTCAACAACCACAGCAGCCTCCACAAACTCCACCATGTTCACATGGTGACCACAATGAAGAAGGAGAAAGAGAAGGAGGTGCTGGTGATACTGATGCTGCAACTGAGCCCATGCCCTCCCCTACTCTTGAACAACCTGAGGGGGACATGGGTGGTGATACTGATCCTCTTCCCTCCTCATCAAATGATAACAAAAGGGGGGAGAAGAGACAAAGAGATACTGAGGTTGATCAAACTGAGCCATCTGCTCAGGGGGAGAAAAGAAGAGACGACTGAATGAAGATCAACCTCCACAACAAGAACAGCAACATCAACAGAGTCCTCATACTGAACCACTTCGATTTTAGTATGAGAGAAGAAGCCAAAGAAGTAGGTCAGTACCACACTTTGAAGATCCACTTGAGCCATCTGCTCAGGGGGAGACTCACACTGACCAACCACAGCAAGCTTATACTGAGCCACCTGTTCTAGAAGAAAATAACTTGCAAATTGTGGTATATAGGCCTTTCATCTGGCCTATTTCTGATGATGAAGATGAAGAACCAGGTTTAGTGAACTATGCACTGAATCTGGTAGAACAAGAAAATTCTTCATCATCATCCTCGGATGATGAAGAACCAGAAAATCTGGTAATTAGAAGAAGGAGTTCCTTGTCAAGAAGACCCATCAATGCAGTTCTAACTTCTTCTGAATCAAGTGAGGAACCTGCTCCTTTGGTAACAAGACAAAGAAGACCTGTTCATACATTGGACAGTGATACTGAGCAGGCTCCAAGACTGACTTCTCAACAAGTCTGGGCAGAACAAGAAAGATTTTTATATGAGCAAGAGTTGGGAATCAAAGCTAAACCAGAATCTGACCCAGATACTGATACTCCTGGTTCTTCACATAGAATCTCAAGAAAGGGTCCAGACCATATTCAACATTATTGGAATATGGTTGCTGCTAGGACTCAGTATAAAGAAGAAAGGAAGGAGTTCTTGAGGACCAAAACATTTCCAAATGTAAGGGGGATACATTGGTTAAATATGGATGTCAATAAAGTAAAAGTGAAGCTCAAAGAAGGAAGAATCACTATCACTTGTACTGGCTTAACCAGTCCCCCCATGAAGATATTTATTCATGATATTCAAAGAATTGGTCTTCAAGACTGGGTGAAGATCACAAGACTGATCAAAGAGCTTCCAAAGAAATCAACTTATGATCAAATAGTCTTGGATGAGATCTGTGCAGTAGCTGCAGTATGTTATGAGAAGGACTTACTTCATGAAATAGAGTACAGAACACTCAGTGTGATGACTGAGGCTTACTCAAACAACAGACCAGAATGCCTTCATACATACAAGTATCTTAGAAAGTACCCTCTTCCTCCTAACCTTGTATTTCAGGATCAAAAGAGTGTCATATGTCCAACTTCTGGATATATGTATACTGACTCAGAGGATAGAGAGTGCTTCATTTCTGAAGAAGATCTACCAAGAGCTCAAATCAGTCACCTTGTTGGACTGAAATGGATGATCACCAAGAAAGAAGACTCTTGGTTCAGAAAGAAGATTGTTGCAGTTTTGAATATTAGAAGGGATGAACTCAAAAGCAGAGAAGAGTTTGTCCACATTAAACAAGAAGTCTTCTATGAGAATGAAGCCATCAACAGCAAATGAAGAAAAAGATATTGCTACCTATGCTGTTGTATTTTTTGTTTATCTCTTTATAATTGTTTTGTTATCATTAGATAGGGGGAGATTGTTAAGGCAAAAAGCCTTGCCCCTTTGGATCTTAAGATAACAAAACAACCTAGACTAGCTTTGATTAATATATAGAATAATATAGCTAAGTTTAGGTCTGATACTGAGTGATCAGTATTGGAACTCAGTATCAGTACTCAGTATCAGATAGTGATACTGAGTACAAGGACTGAGTAGAAGGACTGAGTGATTCTCAGTATAGTAACGGACTAAGATCAAATCCCTTGATCTTAGTCATTTTCCTTACTTAGTCCTTCGGTTACTCCTTTGCTCATCATGTAAGATCTCTATAACATTATAAATAGAGATCATCTTGCAAAGGAGTACTCACCAATTCACTTTACACTTTCATATCTTTGTAATTGATCAGTGGTCTTGTTATTCCGCAACAAGCCACACTTAGTGGATTCATACATTGACTATATTCTTGTGTTATCACTTTAATATATCTCTAAGTATAATATTCTATCAATTAACATCAAAACAGGGTTGTTGTGACCTAACACTTATCTTTGGCATTGTCATTTAGGTCATATAAACGAGACTCGCATAAAGAAGTTCCACGATGATGGAATTCTAGAGCCATTTGATTTAGAATCATATGCAATATGTGAAGCTTGTTTATCTGGCAAGATGCCAAAAGACCGTTTCAACCATTTCAATGAAAGGGCAGGCGAGTTGTTAGGGATTATACACACAGATGTGTGTGGACCCTTTACTCCAGAAGCCATAGGAGGATACCGGTACTTCATTACCTTTACTGACGACTTCAGTGGATATGGTTATGTCTTTCTTATGAGACAAAAGTCTGAGAGCTTTGACAAGTTCAAAGAATACCAGAATGAAGTAGAGAACCAACTGGGTAAGAAAATAAAGTCACTTTGGTCTGAACGATGAGGCGAGTATTTGTGCCAAGAGTTCGACAATCATTTGAAGGAATGTGGGATTATCTCACAACTCACACCTCCGTATACACCTCAGATGAATGGTGTATCAGAAAGGAGGAATCACACCTTGTTAGACATGGTACGTTCAATGATGTGTCGCGCCCCACTACCACTATCATTTTGGGGACATGCACTCGAGACTGCAACATTCACACTGAATAGGGTTCCGACCAAGTCGGCAGAAAAGACTCTGTTCGAGCATTGGACGTGTAAAAAGCCAAAATTGTCTTTTCTCAAGATTTGGGGTTGTGAAATGTACGATAGACGTAACTTCACAGACAAACTCAACCCCAAGTCGGATAAGTGTATCTTCGTTGGATATCCAAGGGAAACCTTAGGATACTATTTCTATCATCAAGAAGACAACAAAGTTTTTGTTGCTCGGAAAGGTGTCTTCTTGGAGGAGAAGTTTCTAGGAACTGAAACTCCAAGAAAAGAAATAGAGCTTCAAGAAATTGAATAGAATGAAGATCCACCGACGACTTC
The DNA here is from genome assembly GCA_963853835.1 of Calendula officinalis. Lineage (NCBI taxonomy): Eukaryota > Viridiplantae > Streptophyta > Magnoliopsida > Asterales > Asteraceae > Calendula > Calendula officinalis. The sequence goes on along the minus strand of OY970828.1, from coordinate 26,523,799 downwards.
AGTCGAACCAGTGGTTCAACAAAGAATTGTTGATCCTCAACCAGAACCACCGGTTGAAGAAGAAGAAACACGCAATCCGCGTAGGTCCAGTAGACCACGCCAAGAACCAGATAGGTATCTTGGATTCATGATCGATGAAGATGATGGAAGTCTACTAGAACCATTAACCTACAATGAAGCTGCTAACGGCATAGAGTCTGAAAGATGGCTCGAGGCTATACAACCAAGTCTGGGTGTTATCAGACTTGCCACCACAGTCACGAGCTGTTGGATGCAAGTGGGGTTTGAAGAAGAAAACTGACATGGATGGAAAAGTGCATACTTACAAAGCACGACTAGTCGCGAAGGGTTTCACGCAAACACGTGGTGTGGATTACTCTAAAACCTACTCTCCGGTCGCTATGCTTAAGTCTATTAGAATTCTTATGGCCATATCAACATATTACAACTATGTGATATGGCAAACGGATGTTAAAAGCGCCTTCCTTAACGGGGAGTTGAATGAGGACGTATTCATGATACAACCGGATGGTTTTACTGATCCAAAGAATCCTAACAAAGTATACAAATTGCTAAAATCCGTTTATGGATTAAAGCAAGCATCTAGAAGTTGGAACTTACACTTTGACAAAAGAATCAAAGAATTTTGTTTTGTCAAGAGTGAGTTCGAGGCGTGTGTCTACACAAAATTCAGTGGGAGCATAGTAATCTTCCTAGTCTTGTATGTTGATGACATACTGCTCATAGGAAACGATATACCATCATTACAAGGAGTAAAATCCTGGTTAGGTAAATGTTTCCAGATGAAGGACTTGGGAGAAGTCGCATTTATACTGGGTATAAAGATCTACAAAGATAGATCTAGGCGGCTTATTGTACTTAGTCAAAGTACATACATTGACAAAGTACTGAAGAGATTCAGTATGAGTGATCCCAAGAGAGGTGTTAAGGCAAAAAGCCTTACCCTTTTTGAATCTCAAGATAACAAAACAACCTAGAATAGCTTAGAATAATTAGTAGAATAAATATGCTAAATTTAGGAGTGATACTGAGTTTGGCCAGTATTGGCCACTCAGTATCAGCACTCAGTATTGGAAATCCAATACTGAGTAGAAGGACTGAGTTACAGTTGGTTATGTAACGGACTAAGATCAAATCCATTGATCTTAGTCATTTTCCTAGTTTAGTCCTTCGGTTACTCCTTTGCCCATTATGTAAGATCTCTATATCATTATAAATAGAGATCATCTTGCAAAGGAGAACATACTAATTTACTTTACACGAATATATCTTTTGTAATTGATCAGTGGTACTGCTATTCCGCAGCATACCACACTTAGTGGAATTACACATTTGACTCTAATATTGTGTCCATCACTTTAATTGTCTTAAGTCTAATTATAACATACATTATATAAGTAATCCAGGGGTGGTGTGACCTAACAACTGGTATTAGAGCATGCTAAATAAATCCTTATTTAGTCGATCTATTACCCTGGCAGCCATTCCCTATATCTATCCCTCTCTAACTCAAAAATAAAAAATGTCTACCATAGTTGCACCAGTTATGTCTGGAAAGGGAGTGCCCATCTTTGATGGAAAATATTCCCATCAATGGATGCTAAAAGCTCAGTGGTATCTTGAATCTATTCATCATGAGATGCTCACTATCCTGAATGTTGGTCCCATAATTCCACAAACTGTGGAACCCGTTGCAGCTACTGATGATGCTCCTGAGAGCATAAGAACAATTCCTAAACTGAAGCATACATGGCTTGATACTGACCGTCAGTTGTACAGTTTAGACTCCAGAGCAAAGGGGGTGATTGGTAATGCTCTTACCAAAGAAATACTGAATGCAATTATGAAATTGCCAACAACAAAGGCTATGTGGGATAGTCTATCAGTCACCTATGAAGGCACACCTAAGGTGAAGTTGCAAAGAAAAAGCAACATGAGGAGGAAGTATGAAAACTTCTTCTCAAGTCCAAATGAAGACATCACCACTCTCTATAACAGGTTCAATACTGTTATCCATGATCTCATCACTTGTAGGCATTGTGAAGGAAGTAGGAGAACTTGTTAAAAAGTTTCTGGATAGTCTTCCTCAATTGTTTCTTGATATGACAAACTATGTCAGTGCTGCTAACAACATGGAGTCATACACTCTTCAAACTTTGTATGGTCTAATGTTGAATCATGAGGAGAATAATGCTGCAAGACTGATCAACTGGAAGAAAACTGACAAGTCTTCCACTGGCATGGCTCTAGTTGTGCGACAAGCATACACTGTGACTGAGCCTGAATAACCAGAGGTTGATCTTGCTAATGATGAGGCAGAGGAGCTTGAAACCCAAATGGATCTTATATCTATGAAGCTGGATCAGTTGAAGAAGAAGAGGCTTGGTGTTAGCTCTTCCAATACTGACCCAAGATCAGGTCTTTGCTATAGGTGTGGAAAGCCTGGACACATTGCTTCTAACTGTCATACTAAGTCAACTGAAACTGATCAGAATGACAAGATTGCATACCGAGCTAAACGGTATAGAGACAAGTATGTCAAGTTGAAGAACTGGAGCAAGGGCAAGGGTGCAGCAGGGAATGGAGCACCTCATCAAGCACTTTACTCTGAAGCTTGGATGGATGAAGAGCTCAGTGATGATGAGGAAGAAGTTGAAAACAAAGCCTTTATGGCTTTCACTGAAGATGATTTGAAGAGCTCCTTTGAGAAGGACATCAAAGAAGCTGAGAGGATGAGTGTTCATACTGATTGGGATTCCACTCAGTTGTACAAGGTGAGTTCCTTTCAAACTTATTCAGTGAATGAAAAGGAAAAGATTTTTGAGTATATGATTGTTGATCTTAAAACTTTAGTACAAAGAGAAAAAGCTTTAAAATTAACTATTCTTGAACTTGAAAGGGTAAATAATGAACATTTAGATAAATTAGCAAAATTTAAAGATTTAGAATTAAATTTTTTAAACTTACAAGACATTAACCAAAGATTAGCTGATAAAGCTCATTTACACAAATTAGAAAAAAGAAAAATTTGAAAATCTTTGTAAATCTTGGGGAAATGCATCTATTAAATTAAATAAATGTCTAAATCAACAATTTCCAGAAAATGTGAGGGCTGCACTTGGTGTTGATCCTCAGTTAAAAAATAGAAATAATTTTGCTGATTTATTTGAAAAAACTTCTGATATGAACCCTATTCAGTTTGTAAAAGCAAAAACGTTTTGTGAAGTTGGATGTCAAACTGAGTCAGATGATGAGGATAAAATTATTTTTGATAAACCAATTGGTCCTTCCATCTGTTCAGAGTGTTATACTGAACTACAAGAGCTCAGTATTGAATTCCTTGAAAAGGAAATTTCTGATACTGACCTCGAAGTTGTGCAGTATGATACATCTGCTGTTCCTCCATTTGAATTATTATTTAATACAACTACTTTTGAGATATATAATGAAAATAAAACTACTTCTACTCAAAGTGTTCTATCTAATACTGAGGTTGCAGGAACAGAAAAGTCAAATACTCAAGAATCAAAAGAACCTGCTGAAGTTGTCATTTTAAAACATGATAATCAAAAAACAACTTCAACAGGATCTTCTAATAGCAAAAACAAGAAATCAAATAATAAAAATACTTCTTTGCCAAATAAAAAGAAACCAGATCCATCTCCTATTAAACCAGTCAAAAAAAATATTAAAACACCAATAAAAGTTGACAAAAATAACATTTTAAAATCTATTGGTGATCAGATCAAAGTATTATTTGCAAAACTTACTCATACTGATCTACCAAGAGTTAAACAATTTTCTAAAATACCTTATGAAAATATGTTCAGAAACAGACCTAGAAAATGTTATAGATATCATCATACTAGACACAAAGGAGATGAATGAAGGACTGATCTCTCAAGTCCTAGGTACTCAGTACCAAAGAAGAGGAGAGAAACTAAGTCAGTATTACCAAAGAAAACCTCCAAGGCTTCTTCTGAAGTGATACTGACCTCTCCAACAAAAGAGATCAAGTATAAACCTGTTTCTCCTACCAAAGGTCCCATTCAAAAATGGGTTCCTAAAAAGAACTAATCTTAATTGTGTGTCTTGTGCAGGGTGACAGAAAATGGTACTTGGACAGTGGCTGCTCAAGACACATGACTGGCAGTATGGAGTACCTTCTAAACTATACACCAGAGAAGGGTCCTTCTGTCAACTTTGGAGATGACTCAGTTGGAAAAACTAAAGGGTATGGAGTAATCAAGGCATGCAACATAACTTTTAAAAGAGTTGCCTATGTAGAGGGTCTTAAACACAATATGCTCGGTATCAGCCAGATGTGTGATGATGACAATGAAGCTCGCTTCAGGAAGACTGCAGAATCATCTACAATGATAAAGGGCAACATGTACTCATTGCTAGAAGAGAAAAATATGTCTATGTGGTCAACCTGTCTGAACTAGACCCTACTATTCGAGTTTGCTTGCTTTCTAAAGTCAAGCCAGAACTGAACTGGTTGTGGCACAAGAAACTTTCTAACATAAATTTCAGAAATATTAATGACCTCGGTATGAAGAAGCTGGTGAGAGGGTTGCCCACTATTACTTATTCTAAAGAGAAGTTATGCTCATCATGTGAAATGGGCACGCAGAAGAAGAGTTCATTCAAGTCCAAAGTCAACCATTCTATTAATGAACCTCTTACAATGATACATATGGATCTTTTTGGCCCCATCAGTACACCATCATTGGCCAAAAAGATCTATACTTTAGTCTTGGTTGATGAATACTCAAGATATACTTAGGTCATTTTTCTCAACACCAAATCAGATGCAACCACAAAAATCATTGCTTTTATCAAAAGAGAAGAACTTCAGAAAGGCAACAAGGTCAAGAAACTGAGGAGTGACCATGGTATTTAGTTTAAGAACTCAGTATTAGCAGATTTCTGTGAAGAAAAAGGAATCGTGCAAAACTTCTCTGCAGCATACACACCACAAGAAAATGGTGTTGTAGAAAGGAAGAATAGAACACTAATAGAAGCTGCAAGAACTTTGTTATGCCATGTTGGACTAGCACTGAGCTTCTGGGCAGAAGCTGTAAACTGTGCAAATTTTACTCAGAATAGAGCTACAATAGTCCAGAGACATCTAAAGACTCCATATGAGTTATATAATGGCAAGGTTCCAAATGTGGAATACTTCCACATCTTTGGGAGTAAATGTTTTGTACTCAGTACTAAACAAAATCTCAACAAATTTGCTCCCAAAGCAAATGAAAGTGTGTTCATGGGCTACTCTCCACACTCTAAAGCTTTCAGAGTGTATGTCATCTCAACTAAGATGATTGTAGAATCCATTCATGTCACTTTTGATGAAGATCAGGATGTGCATTCTACCTCAGCAAAGGAAGACATTAGTGGCATAGACATTCTATGCAATCCAGAAAACTCAATTGATGAACAACCCAAGTCTCACCCATACTATGTTGATCATGGTATGAGTGATACTGATCAAGTTAGAACTCAACATATCTCAAATGCAACATATACTGAGGTTCCCATATCTGAGAACCCCAATACTGAGTACCCAATAATTGAAGGTGAATCTTCCAGTACTTATCAAGAATCCACCTCAAATCTACAAAATCAAGAAGAACAGCAACCTGAACTGTCTAATACTGACTAGAATTCAGCTCAGTATCAGGCAGACAGCACATCAGTACAACAAGACATTGTTCACCTTGCTTCAAATGCTCCCTTAGGAAACAATCTAAGGGAACACAGAGATCATCCACATTCTAATATTATTGGTCCTATTGAACAAGGTGTTCAAACAAGAAGAAAGTTAGATTTTGAACCCCAAGCAACTGCAAACTTTTGCTTCTTTTCAAGCTTCCTATCTACCATGGAACCAAAGAAAGCTGATGAAGCTTTATTAGATGAAGACTGGGTAGAACTATGCAAGAAGAACTTACAGAGTTTGAGAGGAACAAAGTTTGGAATTTAGTACCACCCCCTGCTGGCAAAACTATTATTGGTACTAAGTGGGTGTTCAAAAACAAGATGGACAAGGATGGTGTTGTCATTAGAAACAAAGCAAGACTTGTTGCTCAGGGTTACATGCAAGAAGAAGGCATTGACTATGATGAAACTTTTGCACCAGGTGCAAGAACTGAAGCTATTAGGCTGTATCTTGCATATGCAGCATTCAAGAACTTCAAAGTTTATCAAATGGATGTCAAGAGTGCTTTTCTCAATGGAAAACTACAAGAGGAAGTTTATGTTAAACAACCACCAGGTTTTGTTGATCCTAAATTTCCTAATTATGTTTTCAAGCTTGATAAAGCTTCATATGGGCTCAAACAAGCTCCAAGAGCCTGGTATGATACCCTGTCTGAGTACTTAATTGAAAATAAATTTATAAGAGGTAAAAGTGACAAAACATTATTTTCAAAAAGGAAAGGTTCTGACATCTTACTTAATCAGATATATGTAGATGATATTATTTTTGGCTCCACTGACAAGTCAATGTGTGACTGGTTTGCTAAGATAATGTCATCTCAGTATCAGATGAGTTTGATGGGAGAACTTACTTACTTTCTTGGTCTACAAGTTGATCAAAAGTCTGATGGCACTTTTATAAATCAAAGTAAGTATGTGCATGATATGCTAAAGATATACAAATTTGAAAATTTATCCTCCATGCACACTCCTATGGGTACTCAGGATATAATAAGTAAAGATGAAACTGGTAAACCAGTATGTCAATCCACATACCGAGGTATGATTGGTTATTTACTTTACTAAACAGCTAGCAGGCCTGATATCATGTTTGCAACATGCTTGTGTGCTCGGTATCAGGCTGATCCTAAAGAATCACATATGAAAGTTGTTAAGCGCACTTTTAGATATCTTTCAGGTACTCCTAACATGGGTCTTTTGTATCCCAAAGACTCAAACTTTGACCTTGAAGGGTATACAGATGCAGATTTTGTAGGTTGCAGGTTGGATAGAAAAAGTACAAGTGGAGGATGTCAATTCCTCGGTGGTAGACTAGTTGGTTGGTCATCTAAGTAGCAAAACTCAGTAGCAACTTCCACAGCAGAAGCAAAATATGTTGCTGCAAGAAGTAGTTGTGCTCAACTCTTATGGATGCAGTATCAACTCATGGACTATGGGTTCAATTTTCAGAAGTCACCTATTCATTGTGATAACAAGAGTGCTATTGCTATCACTGAGAAACCAGTCCATCACTCAAGAACAAAGCACATTGATATCAGACACCACTTTAATCGAGATAATGTGGAAAAGGGTAAGGTTGAGGTACATTTTGTTCCAACAGATGACCAATTGGCCGATGTGTTTACTAAACCTCTGTCTGAGGAAAGGTATATGTATTTACTAGGGCAATTGGGTATGCTGAATCCTTAATTCTCCTTAATTTTTCTAATACTGAGCGCTCAGTATTGATGTTCATACTGACCAGCTCAGTATCACTCGTCTGATTTATCAAAATTAAATAATTTTTCTTTTTCATTAATTTACATATTAAATTAAATGTTTTTATAATTTATAATTTTTTTTTATTAATTTAATTTTTTTTTAACTCGGTATTGGACTCCTGGAGTGGTAAAACTGATTTTAATCCTCATACTCCCCAACGGTAACCTTTCTTAATAAGAAAGTTATCGTTGGAACAGGATAAGGCTGTCATTTCAGCCGTTTTTACTTCCCAATACCATAATTATCTCTAATTATGTTAGGTCACAACAACCCTGTTTTGATGTTAATTGATAGAATATTATACTTAGAGAAATATTAAAGTGATAACACAAGAATATAGTCAATGTATAAAACCACTAAGTGTGGCTTGTTGCGGAATAACAAGACCACTGATCAATTACAAAGATATGAAAGTGTAAAGTGAACTGGTGAGTACTCCTTTGCAAGATGATCTCTATTTATAATGTTATAGAGATCTTACATGATGAGCAAAGGAGTAACCGAAGGACTAAGTAAGGAAAATGACTAAGATCAAGGGATTTGATCTTAGTCCGTTACTATACTGAGAATCACTCAGTCCTTCTACTCAGTCCTTGTACTCAGTATCACTATCTGATACTGAGTACTGATACTGAGTTCCAATACTGATCACTCAGTATCAGACCTAAACTTAGCTATATTATTCTATATATTAATCAAAGCTAGTCTAGGTTGTTTTGTTATCTTAAGATCCAAAGGGGCAAGGCTTTTTGCCTTAACAATCTCCCCCTATCTAATGATAACAAAACAATTACAAAGAGATAAACAAAAAATACAACAGCATAGGTAGCAATATCTTTTTCTTCATTTGCTGTTGATGGCTTCATTCTCATAGAAGACTTCTTGTTTAATGTGGACAAACTCTTCTCTGCTTTTGAGTTCATCCCTTCTACTATTCAAAACTGCAACAATCTTCTTTCTGAACCAAGAGTCTTCTTTCTTGGTGATCATCCATTTCAGTCCAACAAGGTGACTGATTTGAGCTTTTGGTAGATCTTCTTCAGAAATGAAGCACTCTCTATCCTCTGAGTCAGTATACATATATCCAGAAGTTGGATATATGACACTCTTTTGATCCTGAAATACAAGGTTAGGAGGAAGAGGGTACTTTCTAAGATACTTGTATGTATGAAGGCATTCTGGTCTGTTGTTTGAGTAAGCCTCAGTCATCACACTGAGTGTTCTGTACTCTATTTCATGAAGTAAGTCCTTCTCATAACATACTGCAGCTACTGCACAGATCTCATCCAAGACTATTTGATCATAAGTTGATTTCTGTGGAAGCTCTTTGATCAGTCTTGTGATCTTCACCCAGTCTTGAAGACCAATTCTTTGAATATCATGAATAAATATCTTTATGGGGGGACTGGTTAAGCCAGTACAAGTGATAGTGATTCTTCCTTCTTTGAGCTTCACTTTTACTTTATTGACATCCAGATTTAACCAATGTATCCCCCTTACATTTGGAAATGTTTTGGTCCTCAAGAACTCCTTCCTTTCTTCCTTATACTGAGTCCTAGCAGCAACCATATTCCAATAATGTTGAATATGATCTGGACCCTTTCTTGAGATTCTATGTGAAGAACCAGGAGTATCAGTATCTGGGTTAGATTCTGGTTCAGCTTTGATTCCCAACTCTTGCTCATATAAAAATCTTTCTTGTTCTGCCCAGAGTTGTTGAGAAGTCAGTCTTGGAGCCTGCTCAGTATCACTGTCCAATGTATGAACAGGTCTTCTTTGTCTTGTTACCAAAGGAGCAGGTTCCTCACTTGATTCAGAAGAAGTTAGAACTGCATTGATGGGTCTTCTTGACAAGGAACTCCTTTTTCTAATTACCAGATTTTCTGGTTCTTCATCATCCGAGGATGATGATGAAGAATTTTCTTGTTCTACCAGATTCAGTGCATAGTTCACTAAACCTGGTTCTTCATCTTCATCATCAGCAATAGGCCAGATGAAAGGCCTATATACCACAATTTGCAAGTTATTTTCTTCTAGAACAGGTGGCTCATTATAAGCTTGCTGTGGTTGGTCAGTGTGAGTCTCCCCCTGAGCAGATGGCTCAAGTGGATCTTCAAAGTGTGGTACTGACCTACTTCTTTGTCTTCTTCTCTCATACTGAAATCGAAGTGGTTCAGTATGAGGACTCTGTTGATGTTGGTGTTCTTGTTGTGGAGGTTGATCTTCATTCAGTCGTCTTCTTTTCTCCCCCTGAGCAGATGGCTCAGTTTGATCAACCTCAGTATCTCTTTGTCTCTTCTCCCCCCTTTTGTTATCATTTGATGAGGAGGGAAGAGGATCAGTATCACCACCCATGTCCCCCTCAGGTTGTTCAAGAGTAGGGGAGGGCATGGGCTCAGTTGCAGCATCAGTATCACCAGCACCTCCTTCTCCTTCTCCTTCTTCATTGTGGTCACCATGTGAACATGGTGGAGTTTGTGGAGGCAGCTGTGGTTGTTGAAGTAGTGAGACTGACTTTTTTATTGAGTCAATATCACCACTCATCTTGTCCATTCTTGCTAGTATTAAATTTTGAGTTTTTTGGATGGCCAGAATGTGCTGCATGATTGCTTGCAGAGTCACTTGGTCTGCTGCAGCCTGAGATGCCTGAATGCCCTGCACTGATGGTGCTAAAGAAACAAAAATATAAAACTGGTTAGAAAGAAAGGTTTATCAAATAGAACTGTGGTGTTGGTTAATTCTATAATCATATAAACAGAGTTTGTGAAGTCTGTATTTCATCTGGTTTATGATGAAATATTGTGGACTTGTGCATAGCATGTGTAAGAAGATTTTAGTAAAAGTGAGTGTGAAAATTTAAGTAGCTCAGTATAGGATAAGTCACATTTACTAAAAGGTTTGGGTTTGGGAATTCGAAGCCTGGGATGTGCTTCTTGTTATTTTCAATGTTTATCACTCGGTATTAGAGTGATAACAGAAATGTGGCTAAATCCCATGGGAAATTTTTGGATTTTGTGGCTTAAAGGTTTGTGATCATTTCTTGAATGATGCTACCCAACTCAAAAATAAGTTGGACATGATTCAAGCAGCACCAGTGGGTGTCAGTATGACATCAACCACCATTGTCTCTTTAAATGTTGAGATAACTGTAGACTGACAATGATCAATTTTGTGTGCTCAGTATATGAATGTTGCATAGCAGCAGTGGGCTAGCTATGTTGGCCATAAAAGGATATAGATTTGAAAGATCGTTTGAGACTTTGGTCAGTATTGAGTTGGTACTGGCCAATACTTAGTCTCTATTTGGGAATAATATATATATATATATATAAGTTTAAGGGCTTTTTAGAAATTCATACCTGAGACTCTGTCAGATTCCCTTCTAGCATCTGCAGAGGTCGGTGCAGGATCATGTGTTTGTTGATGTGCAGCACCAACATCTTCAATACCGACCTCTCTGTCATGCTGAGCACCTTCCAGTGTAGTTTGTGCATATTGAATCTCCACATCAAGAGGAACATGAGGTTCCTCAATTGGTTGAGCAGTTGGAGCTAGTTCTGGACCTGGAAGGTCAGCGGTGGCTGAAACTAGGCTTTGGGCTTGAAGAGATGCAGTTAATGATGGAACATTTGCAGGCTGCACCTCCTCAGATGATAAGTTTCCCATAATGATAGGAGAGAGATTCCTTCTTCTTCTTTGAAGAACCAATGGTGTGTCTTCTGAGGACTCAGTATCAAAAACGGTTTCAATATGAGGAGCAGCAGGATCTTGTGCAGGTGGAGAGATAGTTGGTTCTTGAACTTGTGGAACATCCTGCATTTCAATATCTTGACCAGCCTGGGCTCCATTGCCACTATTATCATCATTATCATCATCACCATCATTGTCTGACTCAGTATCAGACATATCTTCTTCATCATTTATATGTTCTTGAACAATGGCCCACATAGAAGGGCTCAGTAAAGGCTCTGCTTGTCTTGGCCTGTAAAAGAAGATCTTCTCACTAAGAGGAGGAAGATCAACCCTTGGACTATAAAACTCATCATAAATATGTGTGGGCATTGAGTGTTGAAAGATGAGTGATAGAAATCTGCAGAAAGGGATATTGCATTCCCTTGTGTTTGCCCGAACCAGAGTAGCTAATTCATTGAAAATTAGCCGAGCATAATCAATATTTCTTCCATAGTACAGAGCATGTACTATTTGCATCCCAAATTCGTTTATTTGGTCTAAAGCACCCGTCTTGTGAGTCATGCACCGAATTATTGTTGTAATGAGAATACCCCACATAGGACCAAATTCGTTTCTTTTGATGATTCCTGTTGTTCCTCTTCGACCCAAAAATGGCAGTACTGAGCGTGCCTCTGATCTATCAACAAATGGGTCATACTGAGCTTGTGCTGGAAGCCTCAGTGTTTCACGAATAATTGCAGTAGAGACAAAAGCTCTTCTTTGATCCCTAATTACCCATCCAACAATCATATCTGGAGAATCGAGTGTGGCAGAGTACCAAAACTCACATAACATTTATGGGTAAATTGCTCGAGGAGATAGGGTCAGTGCACGAGCAATTAGGCAATGCTTCATAAAGGTCACAATATTCGTGAATTCTTGGCATACCCAGGCTTGAGGAATAGTGAAATTTGCTGTGATGTTGTTCCTCGCAAACCTGGGTACTTCATTATTTCGGAATTGGATTTCCGATTCAACGTCTGGAGCAACAAAAGTGTAATTCGCCATCTGTGATTTTGAGTTGAAAAAGTTTGCTTGCTAAGAGAAAGTGAAACCGTTAATCGCAGAGAGAATTGAAAATGAAAGAAAGAAATAACAGTTAAAAAATTTGAAGTAAAAATAAACGGTTATTTATAGGAGATTTGAAAGATAATTAAGGTATTGGGAAGTAAAAACGGCTGATTTGACTGCCTTATCCTCTGCCAACGGTAACTTTCTTATTAAGAAAGGTTACCGTTTGAGCAGTATAAGGATTAAGCTCGGTTTGAGCGCCGTAATACCCCAATACTGAGTTAAAAAAAATTAATTTTTTTTAAAAAATTTAAAAATATAAAAACAATTAATTTACTCTTGAAATTAATAAAAAAAATAAAAAAATTTAAATTTTAATGATAACAGACTAGTGATACTGAGTGGTCAGTATCAACAGGAGTGATACTGAGCACTCAGTGGTTAAAGAAAATTTAAGAAAGATTAAGGATTCAACATACCTAATTGCCCTAGTAAATACATAAACCTTTCCTCAGGGAGAGGTTTAGTAAACACATCAGCCAATTGTTCATCTGTTGGTACATAATCTACTTCAACCTTACCTTTTTCCACATTATCTCGAATAAAGTGGTGTCTGATATCAATGTGCTTGGTTTTGGAGTGATAGACTGGGTTCTCTGTGATAGCAATAGCACTCTTGTTATCACAATGAATGGGAGTCTTATGAAAGTTGAACCCATAGTCTAAGAGTTGATACTGCATCCATAATAATTGAGCACAACAACTTCCTGCAGCAACATATTCTGCTTCTGCTGTGGAAGTTGCTACCGAATTTTGTTTCTTGGATGACCAGCCAACTAGTCTTCCACCTAGGAATTGACATCCTCCACTTGTGCTCTTTATGTCCAATCTACAACCTGCAAAATCTGCATCTGTATACCCTTCAAGGTCAAAGTTTAAGTCTTTGGGATACCAAAGACCCAGGTTAGGAGTACCTGTAAGATATCTAAAGATGCGCTTAACTGCTTTCATGTGTGATTCTTTAGGATCAGCCTGATACCGAGCACACAAACATGTGGCAAACATGATATCAGGCCTACTAGCAGTTAAGTAAAGTAAGGAACCAATCATACCTCGGTATGTGGATTGACATACTGGTTTACCAGTTTCATCCTTACTTATCTTATCCTGAGTACCCATAGGAGTGTGCATGGAAGATAAATTTTCAAATTTGTATTTCTTTAACATGTCATGCACATACTTACTTTGATTTATAAAAGTGCCATCAGGCTTTTGTTCAACTTGTAAACCAAGAAAGTAAGTAAGTTCCCCCATCATACTCATCTGATACTGAGTTGACATTATCTTAGCAAACCAGTCACACATTGACTTGTCAGTGGAACCAAAGATAATATCATCTACATATATCTGAATGAGTAAGATGTCAGAACCTTTCCTTTTTGAAAATAATGTTTTATCAATTTTACCTCTTGTAAATTTATTTTCAATAAGATACTCAGACAAGGTGTCATACCAGGCTCTTGGAGCTTGTTTGAGCCCATATAGAGCTTTATCAAGCTTGAAAACATAATTAGGAAATTTGGGATCAACAAAACCTGGAGGTTGTTTAACATAAACTTCTTCTTGTAGTTTTCCATTTAGAAAAGCACTTTTGACATCCATCTGATAAACTTTGAAATTCTTAAAGGCTGCATATGCAAGATACAACCTAATAGCTTCAATTCTTGCAACTGGTGCAAAAGTTTCATCATAGTCAATGACTTCTTCTTGCCTGTAACCTTGAGCAACTAACCTTGCTTTGTTTCTGATGACAACACCATCCTTGTCCATCTTGTTTCTGAACACCCACTTAGTACCAATAATAGTTTTGCCAGAAGGAGGTGGCACTAAGTTCCAAACTTTGTTTCTCTCAAACTCTGTGAGCTCTTCTTGCATAGCCTCTACCCAATCTTCATCTAATAAAGCTTCATCAGCTTTCTTTGGTTCAATGGTAGATAAGAAACTTGATAAGAAACAAAAATTTGCAGTTGCTTGGGTTGGAAATTCTAATTTTCTTCTTGTTTGGACACCTTCTTCAATAGGACCAGTAATGTTGGAGTGTGGATGGTCTCTGTGTTCCCTTAAATTGTTTCCTAAGGGAGCATTTGAAATAGGATCAACAATATCTTGTTGATTTGGTGTGTTGTCTGTCTGATACTGAGTGGAATCTGATCAGTATTAGACAGTGCAGGTTGCTGTTCATCTTCATTTTGCAGAGTTGATGTGGATTCTTGTGAAGTGTTGGATGTTTCACCTTCTTCATAGATAGAATGGTTCAGATCATTAGTTGGAAACTCAGTATGGAGGTCCTCTGTTATGGGAACCTCAGTATTAGTCTCATTTGAGTGATACTGAGTTTGAACTTGATCAGTTTCATTAAACTTATTAGGAATAAAGTGTGGATGAAACTTAGGCTGTTCAGCATTGGAGTGTTCTGGATTGCATAGAGTATCTATGCCACTTATGTCTTCACTTGCTGAGGTAGAATGCTCATTCTGATCTTCATCGAATGAGACATGAATGGATTCTACAATCATCTTGGTTGAGATGATATACACTCTGAAAGCTTTAGAGTGTGGAGAGTAGCCCATGAACACACCTTCATTTGCTTTGGGTGCAAATTTGTTGAGATTTTGTTTTGTACTGAGTACAAAGCATTTACTCCCAAAGATGTGGAAATATTCCACATTAGGAATCTTGCCATTGTATAACTCATATGGAGTCTTCAGATGTCTTTGGACTATAGTGGCTCTATTCTGAGTGAAGTTTGCACAGTTTACAGCTTCAGCCCAGAAACTCAGTGCCAGTCCAGCATGGCATAATAAAGTTCTTGCAGCTTCAATCAGTGTTCTGTTCTTTCTTTCTACAACACCATTTTGTTGTGGAGTGTAGGCTGCAGAGAAGTTTTGAATGATTCCTTTTTCTTCACAGAAATCAGCTAATACTGAGTTCTTAAACTCAGTACCATGGTCACTTCTAAGTTGCTTGACCTTGTTGCCTTTTTGAAGTTCCTCTCTTTTTATAAAGGCAATGATTTCTGTTGTTGCATCTGACTTAGTCTTGAGGAAGATGACCCAAGTGTATCTTGAGAATTCATCAACTAAGACTAGAGTATAGATCTTTTTGGCCAAAGATGGTGTGCTGATAGGGCCAAAAAGATCCATATGTATCATAGTAAGAGGTTCATTGATGGAATGATTGACTTTAGACTTGAATGAACTCTTCTTCTGCTTGCCCATTTCACATGCTGAGCATAACTTATCTTTTGAATAAGTAATTGTGGGCAACCCTCTTACCAGTTTCTTCATACTGAGCTCGTTGATATTTCTAAAGTTGATGTGAGAGAGTTTCTTGTGCCATAGCCAATGCAATTCTGGCTTGACTTTAGAAAGCAGGCATACTCGAATAGTTGGGACAGCAGAGGTGTCATACTGAACTATTGGGAGCTCAGTATCAGAAATTTCTTTTATAGAAAACTCAATACTGGGTTCTTGTAGCTCAGTGTAGCACTTTGAGCAGATGGAGGGACCAATAGGTTTTTCAAAAATTTCATTTTGACATCCAACTTCACATAAAATTTCATTTTCCTCATCATCTGACTCAGTTTGACACCCAACTTCACATAAAATTTTAGCTTTTACAAAATTAATAGGGTTCATAGTAGAAAACTCTTCAAATAAATCAGCAAAATTGTTCCTATTCTTAAATTGAGGATCAACACCAAGTGCAGCCCTCACATTTTCTGGGAATTGTTGATTTAAACATTTATTTAATTTTATTGAAGCATTTCCCCAAGATTTACACTGTTTTTCAAATTTCTCTTTTTCAAGTTTGTGTAAATGAGCTTTATCAGCTAATCTTTGGTTAATGTCTTTTAAATCTGAAAAGTTTAGTTCTAAATCTTTATATTTTGCTAATTTATCCAAGTTTTCATTATTTACCCTTTCAAGTTCTTTAATTGTTAATTTTAAAGCTTTTTCTTTTTGTACAGAAGTTTTAAGATCAACAAGCATATACTCAAAAATCTTAGTTTTTTCATTCACTGAATAAGTTTGAAAGGAACTTACCTTGTACAACTGAGTGGAATCCCAATCAGTATGAACACTCATCCTCTCAGCCTCATTGATATCCTTTTCAAAGGAGCTCTTCAAACCATCTTCAGTGAAAGCCATAAAGGCTTTATTCTCAATCTCTTCCTCATCATCACTTAAATCTTCATCCATCCAGGCTTCTGAGTAAAGTGCTTGATGAGGTGCTCCATTCCCTTCTGCCCTCTTGCCCTTGCTCCAATTCTTCAGCTTGACATATTTGTCTCTATACCTTTTTGCTCGGTATGCAATCTTGTCATTTTGGTCAGTCTCAGAAGACTTGGTATGACAATTTGCAGCAATATGTCCAGGCTTTCCACACCTATAGCACAGACCTGATCTTGGGTCAGTATTAGAAGACCTAACACCAAGCCTCTTCTTCTTCAACTGATCCAGCTTCATAGACATAAGAGCCATTTGAGTTTCAAGCTCTTCTGCCTCAGCATCAGCTAGATCAACTTCTGGTTCATCTGGCTCAGTCACAGTATAGGCCTGTTGCACAACTAGAGCCATTCCAGTGGAAGCTTTGTCAGTTTTCTTCCAGTTGATCAGTCTTGCAGCATTGTTCTCCTCATGATTCAACATTAAACCATACAAAGTTTGAAGAGTGTATGACTCAATGTTGTTAGCAGCATTGACAGAGTTTGTCATGTCAAGAAATTGTTGAGGAAGACTATCCAGGAACTTTTGAACAAGTTCTCCTTCCTCTTTCACAATGCCTACACTGATTAAATCATGGATAACAGTATTGAACCTGTTATAGAGAGTGGTGATGTCTTCATTAGGAGTTGAGAAGAAGTTTTCATATTTCCTTCTCATGTTGCTTTTTCTTTGCAACTTCACCTTTGCTGTGCCTTGATAGGTGACTGATAGGCTATCCCACATAGCCTTTGCTGTTGGCAATTTCATAATTGCATTAAGTATCTCTTTGGTAACAGCATTACCAATCACCCCTTTAGCTCTGGAGTCTAAAGCATACAACTAACGGTCAGTATCAGTCCAGTTGTGCTTTAGTTTAGGTACAGTTCTTATGCCCTCAGGAGCATTTTCAGTAGCAGCAACCGGTTCCACAGATTGTGGAATGATGGGACCTTCATGTAGCACAGTGAGCATCTCATGATGAATAGAATCAAGATACCACTGAGCTTTAAGCTTCCATTGATGGAAATCTTTTCCATCAAAGATGGGTACTCCCTTTCCAGACATAATTGGTGCAACAATTGTAGACATTTTGGATTTTTGAGTGTTGGAGGGATAGATGTAGGAAATGGCTGCCAGGGTTATAGATCGACTAAATAAGAGTTTATTTAGCCTGCTCTGATACCAGTTGTTAGGTCACAACAACCCTGTTTTGATGTTAATTGATAGAATATTATACTTAGAGAAATATTAAAGTGATAACACAAGAATATAGTCAATGTATAAATCCACTAAGTGTGGCTTGTTGCGGAATAACAAGACCACTGATCAATTACAAAGATATGAAAGTGTAAAGTGAATTGGTGAGTACTCCTTTGCAAGATGATCTCTATTTATAATGTTATAGAGATCTTACATGATGAGCAAAGGAGTAACCGAAGGACTAAGTAAGGAAAATGACTAAGATCAAGGGATTTGATCTTAGTCCGTTACTATACTGAGAATCACTCAGTCCTTCTACTCAGTCCTTGTACTCAGTATCACTATCTGATACTGAGTACTGATACTGAGTTCCAATACTGATCACTCAGTATCAGACCTAAACTTAGCTATATTATTCTATATATTAATCAAAGCTAGTCTAGGTTGTTTTGTTATCTTAAGATCCAAAGGGGCAAGGCTTTTTGCCTTAACAAATTAAGTATAAATAACCGCTTTTTCTTCTATTTAAAACTTTCAAACAGTTATTTCAATCTTTCTTCTTCGATTACTCTCTGCGATTAACAATTTTACACTTTTCTTGCAAGCAATTCTTAATCTTAACCACAGATGGCAAATTATCAATTCGTAGCACCGGCGGTCGGTCGGGCGACTCAATTTTGGAAAGACGAATTGCCTCAGTTCGCGAGAAACAACATTACTACAAATTTCGACATTCCTCCTGCTTGGGTGTCACACCCCGCCAAAAATGAGTTTTACTTCATTTAAAATGTTTTGTGGAAGAACGAGGGTGTAACGTTCATGACAACATAGCAAAAATTAAGTAAACAAACAACCATGCAATAATGAAAAATAAAGGTTTGTTTCACTTTCCAAAAGTAGAAAGTTTTCAAAACTAGTAAGTTTCCTAAAATAGAAATTGTTTTGAAATGAAATGATTTTTCGTAAACTTAATGTTTTAATCATGGCTCACGACAATCCCAATGCTCATATCCTCCAAACTCCACTGCACCTAATTACCTGGAAAAACATAAATAGTAAAAGGGTCAACAATAATGTTGAGTGAATCCACATGGTTAAAGTAAAGAGTAAAGTAAAGTAAAGTAAAGTATTTTGCTACTCAAAATGTTTGTTATGAAAATGGTTTATGACTAAAAAATGTAAAAGGTTCAACACTCATATGATATGAGAAGTAAATATGAAAAGTGAAGTGTAATTGTAGAATATCTACAATTACTAGTTATGTTTATGAAAATGTGTTGAACAAGTTGTTATGTTTGACATCGCATGAACTGTTATCCCCAACAGGTAGCTAGTCTATTGAGTTAATATACCAACCCCTAAGTCCACAATCAACACTTTAACTCCAGTATGTTATGTTATTTTATGGATATACACTCCCGGAGATGTCTTGGATAAACCAAGTAAAGATCTAACGTTTGTTGGGAGGATGAGTGTCAGCCAATAGTACTATCTGCATATCCATGGTCTAGATCCAATAGTTAATGATTGCTGGCAACCTTAGTCCGGTATAATAATTGTTTGTCATGCCAATGCGATAATGAAAATGTATAGATGTTGTTATACAGTCATAGTAAAACAGTAGCAGTTGTGTTTATGTTTTCCACCCCAAAGTTTATAAAAACAGTAAAAGAGTAAAGGGGTCTTTGGACTCACCTGGCAAAGCTTAGCGACAAGTACTTAAGACAGAGGAATCCTTTGGAGACTCCTAGCTTCCTAAATAATTTAACTAATGTTTAGACTAAGCTAACACATGCGATTCTATATACGATATATGTTAAGTAATATGTATTTCATTTTATGTTTTGTGACATCGAATGCATTTGGGTTATTGGACCTTAACATGTCGAAATGAAGTGAAATGAAATGAAATGAAATGAACTTCGAAATGAAATGAAATGAAATGGGCTTGGGTTAGGCTTATTAGGCCTAGATTGGGCCTATTGGGCCTAATGGGCTTAATAGGCCTAAATGGGCTTAATGGGCCACTAGGTTGGGCCACTCAGGCCTCTTATTGGGCTTAGGTCCACTTAGATTGGGCCATGGATTGGGCTTGGCCCAATTGGGTTTGGTTTGGTTAGGAATGGGCCAAAGGTTTGGGCTTTGGTCCAAATGGGCTTGGATACTAATGGGCCAACTAAGGTTTGGGCCCGATGGACTAAAATAGATCGATATGGGCCAAGTACGGGCCTTGGCCCGATTGGGTATTCGGGTTTGGGTTGATAGGTTGCGTCAAGATCCGTCCTTGACCCGGTTTGACTTATTAGTCACATTGGTCAAAATTAGTCAACAAAAGTCAACACTTGGGTTCTAGATTTCGGCTAGGGTTTAGGGTATACTATAATTCGGTCAACCAAAGTCAACTACGGTCAATCTAGCTATCGTATGGTCAAATAGTCAACCCTAAAGTCAACTAGGGTTAGGGTTCGGTCTAGGGTTGGCCGAAGGCCAAAACCCTACGGTTTTGTGTTCTAGGTCGAGTCTAGATCGGCTTGGTTCGAGGTTTAGGGGTCCAGATCGGGTCTATAGTTCTAGATCTAGGGTGTTTCGGTTTTAACTAGCAAGATCTAGGGTTCGAGTATGAGATCTTGGGTTCGAATAATTAACAACACGAATTAATGATCAAGGGTGATGCATGCTACGGTTTCAAGGGTGTTAGGGTTCATACCGAGACCAAATGGCCTTGGCCATGGTCTCGGGTTCAAGCTAAAGGTCGAATAAACAAGATAGAACAAGCAAAACAAAGGATAAATCGGTATACCTTGGATCGAACGAACGGAATCAAGAACAACACAAAGGGGCTTCGGGTTTGCTTGCTTTGAACACGAACGGATGAATGGTGATGCTTGGGGTTTGCTTGGCCGAATAGGGAGAACAAAGGGGATTAGGGTTCGGTGTTATGGGATTTATATAGGGGGAGATTTAGGGTTTAGAAGGAGTATTATAGTCCAAGTAGGACTCTATCAAGTTATGGATGGATAAGAGTTTAAGTCTTTGGATAAGAACAAACAATTAGAGCACATGGCCAACACCACAAGGGTGTTTCGGCCAAGGGAAGGTCACGAGCAAGGTGTAGGCCGGCCACATGAGTGGTCGGTCTAGGTTCGAGTCACGTTTAAATTAATTTGTAACGTTTATTGTTTAACCGGTAAAAATTACTATTTTTGAAATGTTTTAAGCTCAATGTGTCACCATAAGTAAATAAAATGTTGTGTTGACTAAAATAATCAAACACTAATGTATGGTGTTAAATATGTATGTTTGTTGTGTATAAGGAATGCCAAAAATAGAAATGTCTAAAAATAGAAACTTTCTAAATAAGGAAAGTTCTAGAAATGAAATGAAGTTACATACCAGAAATATCGAGTTGTCGCATTCTCCCCTGGTTGAAGAAATTTCATCCTGAAATTTAAGACGAAGCACGAACAGGAGAGACAACGAGAAATAGATGAGGATATTTCTTTCGCATCTGGTCCTCACGTTCCCACGTGAATTCAGGACCTCTTTTGGAGTTCCACCTGACTTTAACAATTTTGATCTTGCTTCTTCGTAACTTTTCCTCTTTCCAGTCAGATATCTCGATTGGTTCCTCAGTGAAATGGAGTTTGTCGTCGATAATAATTTCTTCAGCAGGAACGATAAGCGAAGGATCATGAATAAACTTCTTCAGATTAGAAACATGAAAAGTGTTGTGAACATTGCTGAGCTCATTAGGAAGACGGAGGCGATAAGCAACAGCACCGATTCTTTCAAGAATCTCAAATGGTCCAACATAACGAGGACTGAGCTTTCCTTTCTTACCAAAACGTACAACACCTTTCCAAGGTGCTACTTTTAGCAAAACATGGTCGCCAACAGCGAACTCTAAAGGCTTTCGACGATTATCAGCATAACTCTTTTGTCGATCTCTTGCAGCCTTGATACGATCTTTGATCTTGAAAATCTTGTCAGTCGTTTCTTGTAGAATCTCAGGACCAGTAATCTGACGATCACCAATTTCAATCCAACAAAGTGGCGAACGACACTTTCTTCCATAAAGGGCTTCAAACGGTGCGGCCTTAATAGTTGTATGATAACTATTATTATACGAGAACTCAGCTAAAGGGAGATGAGAATCCCAACTTCCACCAAAATCAATAACACATGCTCTCAGCATGTCTTCCAAAGTTTGAATTGTTCTTTCAGTCTGACCATCGGTTTGGGGATGATAGGCAGTACTCATATCGAGATGAGTACCGAGAGATTTTTGCAATGATTGCCAAAAACGAGATGTAAAGCGACTATCACGATCAGAGATGATCGCGACTGGCACACCATGTCGAGATACGACTTCCTTTAAATAGATTCTTGTTAACTTCTCCATTTGATCAGTTTCTTTAATAGGAATGAAATGAGCTGATTTGGTCAATCGATCAACAATTACCCAAATTGTATCATGACCATTAGATGTTCGAGGCAATTTAGTTATAAAATCCATAGAGATTTCTTCCCATTTCCATTCAGGGATCTCTTGCTGTTGTAGAAGACCGGAAGGCTTCTGATTCTCTGCTTTCACTCTAGCGCAAGTTAAACATTTGCTGACATAAACCACGATCTCTTTCTTCATATTTGGCCACCAATATCTCTTTGACATCTTTATACATCTTGTCGGCACCAGGATGAATTGAATATTTGGATCGGTGAGCTTCATTCAAGATGACGTTGCGAACACTTCCAAAATTAGGAACCCATAAACGATCCATGAAATAAAGAGTTCCATCCACCTTTGCTTCTAACTGCTTCTCCATACCATGCAAAGATTCACTTTTGATGTTCTCTACCTTCAAGGCTTCAGTTTGGAATTCATGAACTTGGGAAGATAGATTAGAATGAACAGAGATTGGAAGGGCTCGAACACGACGAGATTTAGGTTGCTCTTTCCGACTTAAGGCATCAGCTACAACATTAGCCTTCCCAGGATGATACTTAATCTCACATTCATAGTCATTCATCAACTCTATCCACCTACGCTGTCTCATGTTGAGATCTTTCTGATTGAAGATATGTTGTAAACTCTTGTGATCGGTGAATATTGTGCACTTGGTACCGTAGAGGTAATCTCTCCAAATCTTCAATGCGAATATAACGGCACCCAACTCAAGATCATGAGTTGTATAATTCTTCTCGTGGTTCTTCAGTTGTCGAGAGGCATAGGCGATCACTTTGTCATGTTGCATCAATACACAACCTAGCCCTTGGTGCGAAGCATCACAGTACACCACGAATTATCGGTTCCTTCAGGGAGAGATAGAATAGGAGCAGAACATAATTTAGATTTTAGAGATTGGAAGGCTGATTCTTGCTTTTCACCCCAGACAAATTTCTCATCCTTATGTGTTAACACTGTTAAATCCTTTGCAATCTTCGAGAAATTTTCTATGAATCTTCTATAGTAACCAGCAAGACCAAGGAATTGTCTTACTTCTGTTGGGGTCTTTGGAGCTTCCCAATTCTTTATAGCTTCTATCTTCGCAGGATTAACTTGAATACCTTCTTCGTTGATAATATGACCCAGAAATTGGACTTCACGCAACCAAAATTCACACTTGGACAACTTGGCGTACAACTTCTCTTTCTCCAACAACTCAAGAATGATTCTTAAGTGCTCTTCATGCTCTTCTCTCGAATGCAAACAAATAAGAATATCATCTATGAAGACGCTAACGAATTTGTCGAGATATTGCTTGCACACTCTGTTCATGAGATCCATAAACACAGCAGGTGCATTGGTCAAACCAAATGGCATTACCAAAAATTCGTAATGACCATAGCGAGTTCTAAAAGCAGTCTTGGGCACATTTCATCACGAACTTTTAACTGATGGTAGCCTGAACGAAGATCAATTTTGGAATAGAAACTCGATCCTTGGAGTTGATCGAATAGATCATCAATACGGGGAAGAGGATATCGATTCTTAATTGTTACTTTGTTCAATTCACGATAGTCGATGCACATTCTCATTGAACCATCTTTCTTTTTAACGAAGAGGACCGGAGCTCCCCAGGGTGAGAAACTCGGTCGAATGAAACCAAGATCAAGAAGTTCTTGTAATTGCAATGAAAGTTCTTGCATTTCTGATGGTGCAAGACGATAAGGAGAACGCGCAACAGGTGCGGCTCCTGGAATCAGATCAATACGAAATTCGACTTGTCTCTGAGGCGGCAGTCCAGGCAATTCACTAGGAAATACACCAGGAAATTCACAAACAATAGGAATGTCCTCAATCTTATGATCTTTGGACTTTGTGTCAACGACATGAGCAAGAAAGGCTTGGCATCCTTTACGAAGATATTTTTGAGCTTTCATAGAAGTTATGATTTTTATGTTTTTGTTTCTTTGTTCACCTTGAATTATTAAAGTTTCTATTTTGGATAAGCGAATTCGGATTTATTTGGTGTAACATATTATTTCAGCACGGTTTTTAGACAACCAATCCATCCCTATGACGATATCAAAACTACCTAGCTCTACAGGCACAAGGTCTATATCAAAAATGTGATCATCTAGGTCAAGCTTACAACCTTTAAAAACTTCACTAGACCTAACAACTTTGCCATTTGCTAACTCGATTTCATAATTCACTTTCAAACGATCAGGATTCAAATTTAAGAAACTTTTAAAGTCGGTCGATACGAAACTCAAGTCGGCTCCCGAATCAAATAAAATAGAAGCAAAATGATTGTTGATGATAAACGTACCAGTGACGGTATCAGGATTTTCACGAGCTTCTTGAGCATTCATAACAAATGCACGTCCACGACCATTTTGACGATCATTGTTGTTGTTGGCATTGCGATTGTTGTTGCGATTGTCGTTACGATTGCCATTGTTGTTGTTGTTGCCATTCTGGTTGTTGTTGTTCCGAAGTTTAGGGCAACGATTACGATAGTGGTTAGGATCACCACACTCGTAGCAGACAGGATTCTTAGGAGGATTGTTGGACGAACACTTTCTGAAATTATGACCCCAGCGGTCACACTTGAAGCACTTCTCACACTGACCACCATGATGCCAGTTACATCTGTTACACAGGGGCTTGCTTCCAGCATAGGACTTAGATTCTGAATTTGATTGATTGTTGTTCTGAGTAGAGGCAGCATAATTCTTAGTCTTTTGATATTTGTTCCCCTTTTGATCACGCTTGTTGTCGTAGGAACGCTTTCCATTTTCATTGCTCACATTATCAGTAGATTTGCTAGACACCACTAGCTTGTCTTTGAACGATCCACTTCTCATTGCATCATCAGTCAACCTTGTTGCACGATTCACAACATCTTCAAATGTTGTCGGTTCATAAGCAATAACATGAGTACGAATAAGATCATGAAGACCTTGAAGATACTTTTCAATACGCTTGAATTCAGGAGAAACCATATGAGGAACGAGGCGAGCGAGTTCTTGAAATTTAGTCGTGTAGGTAACAATAACAGATCCAACCATGGACAGATTCCATAGTTCCACTTCAACTTTTTGTAGCTCTCTCCTTGGACAAAACTTCTAAGTTAACTAATCCTTGAATGTATCCCAAGTTATAGCATCAATAGTTGCACGACCTAAGACTTGCACTTGAGAATTCCACCAAGACAACGCTTCCTTGGACAATGTACTAGTAGCAAACTTCGTCATATTCTCAGGGGCACACTGAATGACACTGAAAATGGATTCCACCTTCTCAATCCAGTGGATGATAGCAATAGCACCTTCAGATCTAGAGTAGGTCGGAGGATGACAGGACGTAAAGGTCTTATATGACTGACCTTGACGATTGGGATCTGAAGTTTAAACAAATAAGGAAAGAATATGAACAATAGGTTAAAATAAAATGGAAAATAAATGAATCTTCTTTTATGGAGTCGAATAATATACCGTTGTTTCCCACATTAGATGCACCAGCGGCATTTCCTCTTGCAACGTTCATTTGAGCCATTGCTTCAGCGATTCGGCGTTCCACCATTTGTTCGACAGTCTCAGCGTTTCCTCCTCGAGTCATTGATGAATTGCTTATACAAAGAATTCGATTTAAATAAAGAATTTAGAAAAGAATAGTATAGGAGGACTATAAAGGAAATATACTTATAATAAGGATCAAAGAATAGATATACAATAGACGTAATAGTAGTAGTAGACGTGGATATAAATAGTCGTAATAATAGTAGTAGTAGTAGAGACGTATAGAAAATACAATTTATAAGAACAATAGAAATTACTAAAATATCACTTTATTAAACACATTCCTAATACATAATAGTTTTAAAACTTGGGCACATACGCCAATACTAAAGAACAAAAATACTAAAATAGCTAAACATAAAATCTAATAATAGTAATAGAAAACAAATATAGACGATATGTAGATGACTAATCATTTTCCTCTGGCTCCGATTCTTCCATAGGCTCTGACTCTTCTTCTGGTTCTTCCTCTGGTTCTGATTCTTCTTTCGGCTCAGAGTCTTCTTCAGGCTCTGATTCTGATATCACTTCTGGCTCTGGTTCTCGACGTCGTGGAGTTCTTGGAGCAACATCACGCTTGGGTTTAGCAGGCGAACATAGATAAATAAGGCCGCCCTCACGCTTACGATAGACAATAGGACGCTGACCACGAGCTGGAGTAGGAGGTCCATTAGGAATAATAGGAAAGGGACGTCTTCTTGGGCGATGATGCCATGGGACAACAGAAGGTTGTACCACTGCTGGCACTGGAGCAACAGGCACTGGGACTACTGGGACAGCAGCACCACGATCACTATCAAAATCAGACGAAATATCGAGGACACTAGCAGGCGACATTCTACTAAACACGACGCATAAAAATTTTATTAGATTAGGAAAAGGCTCGCTGACGAATACTAACTATAACACTAAGGCAATACTAACTAAGGCAAATGTTCTAAACTAAGAACAATGGAACTTCAGGATATGAGACTGAGCATGCCATGATTATTTTGATTTTATAAAAGTGTTTTTTTTTCCCAAAAATCTTTTGTAGTTATAGACTAGGCTTGCTAATTCACTATAACTTAAGCTCTGCTACCACTCTGTCACACCCCTCCAAAAATGAGTTTTACTTCATTTAAAATGTTTTGCAGAAGAACGAGGGTGTAACGTTCATGACAACATAGCAAAAATTAAGTAAACAACCATGCAATAATGAAAAATATAGGTTTGTTTCACTTTCCAAAAGTAGAAAGTTTCCAAAAATAGTAAGTTTCCTAAAATAGAAATTGTTTTGAAATGAAATGATTGTTCGTAAACTTAATGTTTTAATCATGGCTCACGACAATCCCAATGCTCATATCCTCCAAACTCCGTTGCACCTAATTACCTGGAAAAACATAAATAGTAAAAGGGTCAACAATAATGTTGAGTGAATCCACAGGGTTAAAGTAAAGAGTAAAGTAAAGTAAAGTAAAGTGTTTTGCTACTCAAAATGTTTGTTATGAAAATGGTTTATGTCTGAAAAATGTAAAAGGTTCAACACTCATATGATATGAGAAGTAGATATGAAAAGTGAAGTGCAATTGTAGAATATCTACAATTAATAGTTATGTTTATGAAAATGTGTTGAACAAGTTGTTATGTTTGACATCGCATGAACTGTTATCCCCAACAGGTAGCTAGTCTATTGAGTTAATATACCAACCCCTAAGTCCACAATCAACATTTCAACTCCAGTATGTTATGTTATTTTATGGATATACACTCCCGGAGATGTCTTGGATAAACCAAGTAAAGATCTACGTTTGTTGGGAGGATGAGTGTCAGCCAATAGTACTATCTGCATATCCATGGTCTAGATCCACTAGTTAATGATTGCTGGCAACCTTAGTCCGGTATAATAATTGTTTGTCATGACAATGCGATAATGAAAATGTATAGATGTTGTTGTACAGTCATAGTAAAACAGTAGCAGTTGTGTTTATGTTTTCCACCCCAAAGTTTATAAAAACAGTAAAAGAGTAAAGGGGTCTGTGGACTCACCTGGCAAAGCTTAGCGACAAGTACTTAAGACAAAGGAATCCTTTGGAGACTCCTAGCTTCCTAAATAATTTAACTAATGTTTAGACTAAGCTAACACAGGCGATTCTATATACGATATATGTTAAGTAATATGTATTTCATTTTATGTTTTGTGACATCGAATGCATTTGGGTTATTGGACCTTAACAAGTCGAAATGAAATGAAATGAAATGAAATGAAATGAACTTCGAAATGAAATGAAATGAAATGGGCTTGGGTTAGGCTTATTGGGCCTAGATTGGGCCTATTGGGCCTAATGGGCTTAATGGGCCTAAATGGGCTTAATGGGCGACTAGGTTGGGCCACTTGGGCCTCTTATTGGGCTTAGGTCCACTTAGATTGGGCCTTGGATTGGGCTTGGCCCAATTGGGTTCGGTTTGGTTAGGAATGGGCCAAGGGTTTGGGCTTTGGTCCAAATGGGCTTGGATACTAATGGGCCAACTAAGGTTTGAGCCGAATGGACTAAAATAGATCGATATGGGCCAAGTACGGGCCTTGGCCCGATTGGGTATTCGGGTTTGGGTTGATCGGTGGGTCAAGATCCGGCCTTGACCCGGTTTGACTTATTAGTCACATTGGTCAAAATTAGTCAACAAAAGTCAACACTTGGGTTCTAGATTTCGGCTAGGGTTTAGGGTATACTATAATTCGGTCAACCAAAGTCAACTACGGTCAATCTAGCTATCGTATGGTCAAATAGTCAACCCTAAAGTCAACTAGGGTTAGGGTTCGGTCTTGGGTTGGCCGAAGGCCAAAACCCTATGGTTTTGTGTTCTAGGTCGAGTCTAGATCGGCTTGGTTCGAGGTTTAGGGGTCTAGATCGGGTCTATAGTTCTAGATCTAGGGTGTTTCGGTCATAACTAGCAAGATCTAGGGTTCGAGTATGAGATCTAGGGTTCGAATAATCAACAACACGAATTAATGATCAAGGGTGATGCATGCTACGGTTTCAAGGGTGTTAGGGTTCATACTGAGACCAAATGGCCTTGGCCATGGTCTCGGGTTCAAGCTAAAGGTCGAATAAACAAGATAGAACAAGGAAAACAAAGGATAAATCGGTATACCTTGGATCGAACGAACGGAATCAAGAACAACACAAAGGGGCTTCGGGTTTGCTTGCTTTGAACACGAACGGATGAATGGTGATGCTTGGGGTTTACTTGGCCGAATAGGGAGAACAAAGGGGATTAGGGTTCGGTGTTATGGGCTTTATATAGGGGGAGATTTAGGGTTTATAAGGAGTATTATAGTCCAAGTAGGACTCTATCAAGTTATGGATGGATAAGAGTTTAAGTCTTTGGATAAGAACAAACAATTAGAGCACATGGCCAACACCACAAGGGTGTTTCGGCCAAGGGAAGGTCACGAGCAAGGTGTAGGCCGGCCACATGAGTGGTCGGTCTAGGTTCGAGTCACGTTTAAATTTATTTGTAACGTTTATTGTTTAACCGGTAAAAATTACTATTTTTGAAATGTTTTAAGCTCAATGTGTCACCATAAGTAAATAAAATGTTGTGTTGACTAAAATAATCAAACACTAATGTATGGTGTAAAATATGTATGTTTGTTGTGTATAAGGAATGCCAAAAATAGAAATGTCTAAAAAAAGAAAGTTTCTAAATAAGGAAAGTTCTAGAAATGAAATGAAGTTACATACCGTTGTCACAATGGGCGTGCCCTGAATTCACTCAAATTGTTACATATTTGAAGCACTGTCCAATCAATCGTGCACTGACTCTATCTCCTCGAGCAATATATCCAGAGATGCTATGTGAGTTCTGGTACTCTGCAACCCTTGACTCTCCAGACATGATTACCAGTTGGATTATCCGAGATCAAAGGAGGGCTTTCGTTTCAACTGCTATAATCGGAGAAACACTGAGGCTTTCCGCTCACGCTCAGTATGAGCCCTTTGTTGATCGAACAGAGGCTCGCTCGGTGTTACCTTTTATTGGACGAAGAGGAACCACGTGCATAATTAAAAGGAATGAATTTGGTCCAATGTGGGGTGTTCTTATTTCCACACTCATTCGCTGTATGACCCACAAGACTGGAGCTTTGGACCAAATCAATGATTTTGGGATGCAGATTGTCCATGCCATGTACCATGGCCGGGACATTGATTATGCTAGACTGATATTTAATGAACTAGCTTCTCTGGTTCGGGCTCAAACCAGAGAAATCAATGTTCCTTTCTGCAGATTTCTTTCTCTCATCTTCCAGAGTGCCATGCCTGCTCATGTTTATGATGAATTTAATAGTCCAAGAGCAGATCTTCCTCCCTTACATGAGAAGATATATTTTTAGAGGCCAATGGAAGGAGAGCCTGTACTGAGTCACCATTGTGGGCTATTGTGCAGGCACATATTAATGATGAAGAAAATGATGATGATTCTGATACTGGATCAGAAAATGATGATGATGATGATGATGATAATGATGATAGTGGTGATGGAGGTAATGCTGACCAAGACGTTGAAATGGTGGATGCTCAACCAGAACAAGAACAAGCTCAACCACATATACCTCCACCTGAACAGGATCCTGATGCTCCTCATAGTGCATTAGATTCTGATACTTAGTCCACAGAAGAGCAACCACTTGTCCTAAGAAGATAAAGAAGAAACTTATCCCCAGTGATAATGGGTGCTTTATCATCAGAAGAGGTGCAACCCACTAATGTTCCATCTTTGACTGCATTTCTTCAAGCACAAAGTCTAGTTGTAGCCACCGCTGACCTTCCAGGTCCTGAACCTGAACACATTGCTCAACAAATTGAGGAACCTCATGTTCCTCTTGATGTGGAGATTCAGTTTGAGCAACATATACTGGAAGGTGCTCATGATAGAAGGGAAGACGCTCCTGAAGGTGCTGGTGCCTCAAATCAACATACAAATGATCCAGCACCGACCTCTACAGATGCTCGAAGGGAGTCTGACAAAGTCTCAGGTATGAATTTCTATAATGCTCTCAAACTTATACATATATATATATATATATATATATATATATATATATATATATATATATATATATATATATATATATATATATATATATATGTATATATATATATCTTTCCCAAATAGAGACTAAGTATTGGCCAGTACCAACTCAATACTGACCAAAGTCTCAAACGAACTTTCAAATATATATCCTTTTATGGCCAACATAGTTAGCCCACTGCTGCTATGCAAAATTCATACACTGAGCACTTATATGATTATTGTCAGTCTACAGTTGTCTCAACATTTAAAGAGACAATGGTGGTTGATGTCATACTGACACCCACTGGTGCTGCCTGACTTATGTCAAAAAATTAGCCAAAGTGAAAATGAACGTGTAAATTGGTCAGTACTCATTTGCCAAGTGATCTCTATTTATAGTGATATAGAGACCTTACAAGATGGGCAAAGGAGTAATGGAAGGACCGGACAAGGAAAATGACTAAGATCAAGGGATTTGATCTAGTCGGTTACGTTTGAGAATGTAACTCAGTCCTTCCACTCAGTATTGGATTTCCAATGCTCACAAACCTTTTAAGCCACATTAGCCAAAACTTTTCCATGGGTTTAGCCACATTTCTGTTAACACTTTGATACCGAGTGATAAACATTGAAAATAACAAAAAGCACATCCCAGACTCCGATTTCCCAAACCAAAACCTTTTAGTAAATATGACCTATCCTATACTGAGCTACTCAAACTTTCACACTCACTTTTACTAAAAATTTCTTACACATGCTATGCACAAGTCCACAATATTTCATCATGAACCAGATGAAATACAGACTTCTAAATTCTGTTTACATGATTATAGAATTTAACAACACCACAATTCTATTTGATAAACCTTTCATTCTAACCAGTTTATTTTTTTTCTTTAGCACCATCTGTGCAGGGTCATAGAGCACAAGCCACTCAGTCTCAAGAAGTACAAGGGGCTCTACAGACAATTCTAAATCAAATCCTAGCCATGCAGAACACTCAGAATACTATTATGGCCAGGATGGATGAAATGAGTAATGAAATTGACTCCTTAGAGCAGTCAGTGGCATTACTTTAGCAACAACAACAGCCTCCACCACCTCCCCAGTCTCCACTTGGTGGAAATAATGAAGATGATGAAGGAGGCCATGATACTGAGCCTAGAAGATCACCCTCAAATGCTAATAATGAGGGTGCACATGATGCTGCTACTGAGCCTATGCCCTCCCCAACACCTGATGATCAACAAGGGGACATAGGTGGTGATACTGAACCTCTTCCCTCCCCATCAAATGATAACAATAAAGGGGAGAAGAGATAACGAGAAGAAGAGGTCGATCAACCTGAGCCATCTGCTCAGGGGGAGAAAAGAAGGAAATTGAATGAAGATCAACCTCCACAACAACAACAACAACAACAACATCAGTAAACTCCTCATACTGAACCATTTAGGTTTCAGTATGAGAGAAGAAGACAAAGAGGAAGGTCAATTTTGGAACAACTTGAAGAATCATCTGAGCCAATTGCTCTGGGGGAGACTAACACTGACCAACCACAGCAAGAGCCAAATAACTTGCAGATCATAGTCTATAGGCCTTTTATCTGGCCTATTGCTGATGATGATGAAGAACATCCAGTTCCATCTCAAAATTTCTTAAACTTTGCACTGGATGTAGCAAATAAAGAAAGTTCTTCATCATCATCCTTAGATGATGATGAGCCTCCAAGAAAACCAGTCTCTCCTCAAGCTGAAGGACCTTCTAGAGTTCCTAGAAGGCCAATCACCAGAAGAATGTCAAGAGTGGTTATGTCTTCTGAATCAAGTGACGAATCTGATCCAGCTCCTCTAATCACTAGACCAAGAAGATCTGTACATGATACTGAGGAAAAGAGCTCAAGTGATGTTGAGGATGAGATTGAGGCTCAAACATTCTTCCCTGTTAAAGAAGAAGATCTGATACTAATACTGATGCAGATGTTCCATGGAAATCTCACACTATAAGAAGAACTGGAGATGAAATCCTTCAACAGTACTGGAACAATGTTGCTCAAAGAACAAGATATAGGGAGAACATGATGAGTATGCTGAGGAATAGATCATTCCTAAATGTAAAGGAGATATGATGGCTGAATATGTATGTCAACAAAATAAAAGTCAAAACTATTGACAAGTCCATAGTTGCAGTCTGCACTGGACCAGTCAGTCCTTGGGTGAAGATTGCCAGACTGATAAAGGAGTTACCATCAAGATTCTCTGAAGCCCAAGTAATGATGGATGAAATCTGGGCTGTTTCTGCTATATGTTTTGAACAAGGCATTCTATACCAATCAGACTATAGGGCACTCAGTGTAATGACTGAGGCTGTAAAGAACAACAAGCCTGAGTGCCTTAACACTTTCAGGATCTTTATCTCATACCATGTTCCTCCAAATCTAATCTTTCACGATCAAAAGAGCACAATATATCCAACCTCTGGGCTTGAAATGGATGATAACCAAGAAGGAGGATTCTTGGTTCAGAAATATGATAGTTGTTGTGCTCAACAACAGGCAGGATGAACTGAAGAAAAGAGAAGAGTTCATCCATATAAAGAAAGAAGTCTTCTATGAGTTTGAATCTATCAACAGAAGGTGAAGAAGAAGACTCTACAGCCTGTATTTTTATTTATGTAGTAATTCTCTTTGTAATTGTTTTGTTATCATTAGATAGCGGGAGATTGTTAAGGCAAAAAGCCTTACCCTTTTTGAATCTCAAGATAACAAAACAACCTAGACTAGCTTAGAATAATTACTTGAATAAATATGCTAAGTTTAGGAGTGATATTGAGTTTGGCCAGTATTGGCCACTCAGTATCAGCACTCGGTATTGGAAATCCAATACTGAGTAGAAGGACTGAGTTACATTTGGTTATGTAACGGACTAAGATAAAATCTCTTGATCTTATTCATTTTCCTAGTTTAGTCCTTCGGTTACTCCTTTCCCCATTATGTAAGATCTCTATATCATTATAAATAGAGATCATCTTGCAAAGGAGAACTTACCAATTTACTTTACACGAATATATCTTTTGAAATTGATCAGTGGTATTGCTATTCCGCAGCATACCACACTTAGTGGAATTACACATTTGACTCTAATATTGTGTTCATCATTTTAATTGTCTTAAGTCTAATTATAACATCAATTATATAAGTATTCTAGGGGTGTTCTGACCTAACAAGAGGATTCATTCCAATGACACATGGCATTATACTGAGTAAGACTCAGAGTCCTACATCCAGCAAGGAAATAGCTAGGATGAGTTTGATTCCATAAGCTTCGGCAATTGGATCAATAATGTATGCCATGTTATGTACTAGGCCCGATATGGCTTACTCAATAAGTCTTACAAGCAGATATCAAAAGAATCCTGGTGAGGCCCATTGGGTGGCTGTCAAGAAGATTTTGAAATATTTAAGAAGGACGAAAGAAATGTTCTTGGTGTTTGGAGGTTCTATGGAAGAATTGCGTTTAACTGGTTACACAGATGCAAGCTTCCAAACCGACAGAGACGATTACAAATCGCAATCGGGATTTGTGCTCACACTAAATGGAGGAGCTATATCTTGGAAGAGTCAGAAACAAGTAACGATAGGAGATTCGACTACAGAGGCTCAGTACATTGCCGCAAATGATGCTGGAAAGGAAGCCATTTGGCTTAAGAATTTTATCGAGGATCTTAGAGTTATTTCCAGTATCTCTAGACCCATCGTAATATTCTGTGATAACCTTGGTGCAATAGCGCAAGCTGTTGAACCAAGAGAGCATCAAATGACTAGGCATGTACGCAGGAAATATCACTGCATACGCGAGTATGTCAGAGAAGGTGGTATTGTTATTAAGAAAATACCATCTAATGACAACGTTGCTGACCCGTTGACAAAACCACTAGCTGGATCAAAGCATGAGAAACATGCACACGCTATAGGCATGCAGTACCTAGATATTGATAGCTAGTAATTTTAATTATGATCCATAGACATGTTTGAAATCGATGCATTATGTAATAGCATTTCGTGGGATTGAAATAGGAGGTTATACGTAATATTTTCACATTGTCTATTCTTAACATGTTTTAAACCTATCCTTGATACTCAAAGTTTTGAGTATCTAAAATGTTCGTGGTTGCTTGAATTTAGTGGGAGCTAGATTCAAGGGTTAATACCATTATGAATATTTATCTATTTCATAGTTACCGAATAGAGAAACAAGAGTTGTTAAATAAATATTCGTAGATGTTTACAGAGTTTGCTAAACATTAGACGTGACCAAAAGATCGAGATTACTTCATGGAACCCAAGCATGAGAAATTTCGTGTAGATGTCCTCTGACCTGAGACGTTTGGTTTAAGACGTGATAACTTCTGATCTTTAGTGCTTATCTAATGTCACACCATAAAAGGGTGATCATAAGGAACTTGACTAAGACAGTGGAAGTCGTGTTCGAAAATGCAAGACAGTCAATAGATACATGGCCACTCGACGATTGAGACTACTGAAATGCATGGCCACACTCGGAGAATGATTAGATCATTCAGTAATCCGTTACTACAGAATGTCGAAATCAGAGTCGATAAAATTCGAGTATATAGAACAAGATCCCTGCTCCATGTCTATTACTCAAATTAAGAAATATCATGATGCGAAAGGAAGTCTATTAGTGTTATTCATTTTTGAATATTATCTCTGGATGTAAGAGTTCTTATAACGTGGTTATCCTAAATGTATGGCTAGGGACCGCTTTGGGCCAACGATGATCAGTAAGTGATACTTAACTTGCACAAGTGGGAGTCTGTTGGATTTATGTGCACACATAAGTACACGTGTCATCGTGTCCAATGTTATAAGACAGTAAAGGGTCACACCACTACACACCCAATAATGGACAACCGAACAAAGTGAGTTGTGTGGTATAATTAACTAGTTAAGTTAGTTATAAAGAAGAGAATAAATAATAATAGTTAATTATTATTTGTGAGGATGGTTAAATATTAAGTTAAATATTTAACGGACAGTTAATTAATAAGTCTATTAATTAACTAGTAATAGTCCAAGGGTTTAAAGTGTTAATAGAAAGTTTAATTATGAGATTAATTATAATTAAACTCCAAGGACTAAACTGTAATATGAGACCTTATAAATAAGGGGATTGTGTGAGGATTTAGAGGCTAATCACTTTACACACTCAAAACCCTATTCCCTCCCTCCCCCTCTCTCGTTCGTACGAACCAAAACCCCAAGGGGTTTCGGTTTTGGTGTTCGACCGAACACACACACACCCAAGTTCTTGTGTGATACTTTGTTGGTACAACGCGGTCTTACAGCGTGTTCAGGTGGTGCAGTAGAGGTGGATCATTCTTTAGCAATCTAAAGGTAATGTTCTTATTCATCTTCTTCTTGTGATCCCATTGTATAGTAGAGATCCGGTATGTGGGGTTCAAGTTCCTCCATGTGAATCCTACAAGGTATTCCTACAGAAGTCAGGTAAGAAGTGGTCTCTAGCTTCCTACAATGACCGTATTATCGTTCCTAAGAAATGTTTTCCTAAAGAATCATACTATGGTCACACTTCGGCTTGTTAATTATATCTAGGCCCGGATTTCCGTCGCCTTCTAATCTCGAATTCGGTCGTTACTAAGATTAGACTTTCGGTTTCACCTAAGTTATTTAATGCTTATACTCGAATCCCTAGATCTAGTGGATTGCCAACTACGTCACCGGGGTGAAAAGTTGAAGTAATTATTAACTACAATTGGTAGTGGTCACTCAATAAAATAATTAATAATCAATAGTTAAAACAATCAAATATTCAAGAATTAATTGAAAGGGTCTTTGATATAAAGAAACAAGTTTTCAAAACCAATGTTAAAATCCTAAAAATACCAAACCTAAATCCTAGATTTCATCTAATCATAGCGAATATTAAATGATTAGCACATAGACATGGTAAACATCGCAAAACAAACGTAAATATTCAATAGAACAAACATAATAAAGATCTTATTGATTTAGAACCAAAAATATATGAATCAAATTGAAGATCTTGAGCTTGAAACCCCTTAAATTCATCCACAATGGCTGCTCCTAGGTCAAAAGTCGGCTGCCAAAAGATCCCCAAAACAATAGCTGAATTTTGGCTTAAATACCCCTTTTTTCGATTTGCTCGAGTACTCGACCAAAGGTCTATCGAGCACTCGACACAGGGACACTCCCGTGCAACAAGGTGCGACAGGGGTCTGCTCGCGCGCTCGAGAATGTCTGAATTTCGGAATTTTGTTGAATTTGTAAGTTTTTAGCCCTTTTCTTCTATAATTTGGACTTTTGACCTGTATTTTAACAACAACATCATAAATTAGGCATAAACACTTCTTTTTACTATAAAACAAGCCTAAAAAATACAATATTGACGGATTTAAAAATACAACATCGGCACAAAATTTCATATACTTTGGTATCTTGCATTACTAGCACTAAAAACATCACATAATTTTTTTTAGAAGCATCTTTTTTGGTTTAATAATACGTAGTCCACCTTGCACAACCAAGCTAATAGTATGTGCAACACATCGATTATGAAAAAAAATACCATTACAAATTGGTTTATATTTAAGAGTTAATTGTCCAGCCGCGATGATATTATTGGACGCTTTATCAAACTATTTTGAAAATACTTTTAGACACTGATTTAAAGGTTTTTATATTATAGTCTAAAATATTGAATATTTTTTTCCGGTATGTGTATACTCAAATACTTTAAAAGCAACTGTACGCTTCATCATTACCCAAGTGTTGGGATCTATCCAATGAGCGACCAAAGGTAGGAGTCCGATGAACCATGGGAGCGGTCCAAATTACACAAGATAAACTTTCACCCGTTTCAAGATTTTGAAAACCTAAAATTAATTCATTTCTCGCAAGTTTCCACATTTTTATAGCATCACGTCTTAAACTATTACGAGTTATATGAGTATATCGTGGTTGTAAAGTTTTTTGGATCACGAACTTCGTCATTTAGTCACGTACCTTAACAACTTCGTAACTCCACAAGTTCCCGTCATTCCCCAAGGTTGATTTCCCACTCGAGTGGCCATATTTCACAATTTTGTAACTTTTATTGGCATAATTCCTTAAACTGGTATTCCCCTTTTCCTTAAAGAAATCTCCACATTTCGCGAACCGAGCTTTTTTTGACCCATCCGACATCAATTATAAGTCGTAACTACACCAGAATTCGGGATTTTGTTTTGCGCTAGTATCTTAACAACGATAAGATGACTTGAATATTCACCAACACCGACAAAAGCTTCAGAGTCAGAAGCCACTTTTGTGATTGGTTTTGCGTTTTTGAGTGTTGTTTTGTCTTTGTGAGCTTTGGATGATAGTCTTTGAGTTGTGATTGATTTTGTTGGGTTTCGTACCAATTTACTGTCACTATGTTTATCGCGGAATTTACAAACAATTAATACGATAAACTACGAAGCATCAGGATCGCTTATATCTACGAATGCAAGGCAACTAGAAATAAATAAATACTTACATTAGTGGTGCTCGGAGATGCTAATCCTTGAGATCTAGTACGAGACAAAACTTGCCAACGAACTAGGATTCAAGCTAGAACCCCTCTACTTGATCACATTTGAGGTGACAACGAACGAGACAATACACCACAAGGTAGTGTAAAGTACCCTGGAGAAAACTAGATGAAACCACAATCGAAAACACCTTTCGATCGACGGCTCACGGAGGCAGCACGGCGGCGACGACGGTGGTTCACGACGGAGGTCGACCAGACGAAAGGGGGGTGGGTGGGGGGGGGTCGGCCAAAATGGGTGCAAGCACAAAAGGCAAAGTCAAGTGTATTAGGTTAATACCCCAAGCACCCTATTTTTAAGGTTTGCTTAAAACCTATTCTAATTTGAGTCAGACTCAAATTGGCCCAAGCCCGTTCTATTTAATTAAACCATTAATTAAATTAAGCCCAATAGAATAACTAGTTAATCACCCATTAACTTATTCTAGTCCATCTAGCCCGTTACACATTTGATTATATATTTAATCAAAAACCGATTCGTTCATTCTCGTGTTTGGTTGCGCCTCAAGAGCAACCCCAGTAGGACTTTAATTTGCGTTTACCAGTCAACCAGTTTATTTGATGACGTTGGACACTATTTCCAACAGTCTCCTCCCTCTTGGACATCTCATCAACTATAAACGTCTGTCAAGCATACTTTTAAAGTGTGCAATCAGTGTAGCTGTTGAACTCTGAATCTCATCAGAATACAGTTCCTAAGATAAGTGACCATATGTCCTTCACTTCGCGATATCCCGTAACTAGAGACAGAGACACTCGTCAATCTCTAATCACGAGTATTTTTCCTGATTAAGATTTATGATGACTGATTAAACCACTAATTGGACTTTCAATTTGGTCATGACATGCGCAGGTTCTTTAATTGTCACATCAAATCAACAAGGGGCCCACATATATCACTTCTTTCACTTTGGAAGAAGGAGCGAATAAACTTCGACTTACATTGTCTCTGCCGTAATCATTACACGACACATGGAAGTACTCCGTATAGCGTTGGAGCAAACCAGTGCATCACGAACTCATACTAGGAGACTAATGTATTTAGGTTTTAATACCTATATGATATTACCGTCTCACTATTACCTTTGAATTTATCAATGAGGTAATACTCTGAGCATGGGTTGGTCCAACATTTAAAATCTCTATTTAAATGCTCATGAGAGTAGCATCAATCTCTATGCCATGTTCAATATCTATGAACAGTCTACTCACTCTCCATGACATCTTAATTCATTTCTCATTCCCATGAAAATGATTGACTGTGGACGTTCAAATGATCTCTTAGATCATTTTGGAATATGTTCTAAACATGCAAAAGTGAAATACAAATTTAAATACTATATGAATGATAGAACACTTGCAAATTATTTAATCACCATAAATAAATCATCCATTCATACAATTTAATATATGTAATACAATTTCAATAAATAAACTAGTACAAATCACTTTGAAATCTAATCCCTATCATCCTAGCGTATTCATCATGCTTGGATCGACTTAGTGGCTTTGTGAATGGATCAGTCGGATTCTCCTCCGATGATACCCTCATCACGATGATGTCCCCTTCCTGAACACGTTTTCTTACATAGTGATACTTTCTAAGTATATGCCTGGTTCGACTGTGATCTTTGGATTCTTTAGTTAGTGCGACTGCACCTTCATTATCACAGTAGATTTTCACCGCGTCCTTGATGCTTGATACAACACCAAGGTCACCGATGAAATTCTTTAACCATGTAGCCTCTTTTTCTGCCTCACTAGCAGCAATATACTAAGATTCACATGTGGAATCAACAACCATCTTCTGCTTGGAACTCTTCCAAGTGACAGCTCCTCCATTCAGTAAGAATACCCACCCAGATTGTGAGCACGATTTGTCTCTATCCGTTTGGAAACTCGCGTCACAATAACCTTCCACTTTCAGTTGCTCTTTCCCACCATACACTAAGAACATATCCTTCGTTCTCCTTAGGTACTTGAGAATTGTTTTCACCGCTATCCAATGATCGTTTCAGGGTTGTCCTGATGTCGAATCACCATGCATAAAGAATATGAGACATCAGGTAGAGTATATATAATGGCATACATGATCGAACCTATAACCGAAGCATAAAGGATTCGACTCATCTTATCCCGCTCTAACTCAGCGCTGGGACATTGACTTTTAGTCAAAGTTATGCCATGGTTCATTGATAAGTAACCCTTCTTAGACTCAAGCATATTAAACCTCTTCAATATCTTGTCTAAGTATGTACTCTGCTTTATCCTATTAGAAGTCTTTCTCTATCTCTGTATATCTTAATTACAAATATATATGTTGCATCTCCTAGATCCTTCATTGCAAAACACTTTCCCAACCAAGACTTTGTTAGAATTATGTGCACAGTTAGTCAACCTATGATGATACATCCAAACCTACGAAACACTTAAGTGTCACACCGGTGAGTGCATGTAATACGAGCAAGATATGTAATGTACTATGAAGAGGAAAGATTCATAATAGTCATTATGAGTCAGTTGAGTATTAAGTTAAGTTTAACTTATTAGTAGATTAGTTTAACTACCTAATTAATACAAGTATTTTTACATTTACTAGTTGATTAAATATACAATGTGCTTATTAAAGATTATCCATAATATGATTTAAGGCTATTAAATCATATAGTGTTTGGATAATATTATTGTTTAGATTATATAAAGTTTATTATATAATTAATTATTAAAATTATAAATACAAGTATATTTCGTATATGTATATATACCGAAATATATTAGTATATTAATACTAGACATTTAATAATTAAGTGCAACAATAATATCTAGATAAACTATAAGAGTTGGATGTGTAAAAGGATGAGTTTAATGAAGAAGTTAATACTAATTAAACTAGAAGGGTTCTAAGTGAAAGATCTTTTATTATATATAGAAGGCTTAAGCCTTAACCTAATCTCTTGATCCTTGCCTCCTTCACACGAAATCACCCTCCTCCTTGATTTCGGCCGAACCCCAACACAAGAACACAAGCTTGTGTTCTTCGTGTTCTCCGTGTTCTTCAAGTCTTGAAGAACAAGTTGATTGCAAGGATCAACTAGAAGGTCGCTCGTTGTGTTCATCATCAGTGTACTTTCTTAAGCAAACATTAAGGTATGTTCTGGGAATGTTAGGTCACAACGCCCTGGTTTAGATGGTTAATTGATTGGATAATTATAACTCAAGACAAATATTGTATAAGAACAAGATATAAGTCAAATGTATAATTCCACTAAGTGTGGCTTGTTGCGGAATAACAAGACCACTGATCAATTACAATAGATATGATAGTGTAAAGTGAATTGGTGAATACTCCTTTTCCAAATGATCTCTATTTATAATGTTATAGAGATCTTACAAGTTAGGCAAGGAGTAATGCAAGGACTATAATAAGGAAAGTGGCCGAGATCAAAGGGATTTGATCTGGCAAGGTAAACATGGAGATGTTTACTCAGTCCTTCTACTCAGTCCTTGTACTCAGTATCACTATATGATACTGAGCTCTGATACTGAGTTCCAATACTGAGCACTCAGTATCAGACCTAAACTTAGCTATTTTATTCTACATATTAATCAAAGCTAGTCTAGGTTGTTTTGTTATCTTAAGATCCAAAGGGGTAAGGCTTTTTGCCTTAACAATCTCCCCCTATCTAATGATAACAAAACAATTACAAAGGGATAAAAAGAAATAAAAATTACAACAGCATAGGTAGCAAAATCTTCTTCTTCATCTGCTGTTGATGGCTTCATTCTCATAGAAGACTTCTTGTTTGATGTGGACAAACTCTTCTCTGCTCTTGAGTTCATCCCTTCTACAATAAAGAACTGCAACAATCTTCTTTCTGAACCAAGAGTCTTCTTTCTTGGTGATCATCCATTTCAGTCCAACAAGGTGACTGATTTGAGCTCTTGGCAGATCTTCTTTAGAAATGAAGCACTCTCTATCCTCTGAGTCAGTATACATATATCAAGAAGTTGGATATATGACACTCTTTTGATCCTGAAAAACAAGGTTAGGAGGAAGAGGGTACTTATTAAGATACTTGTATGTATGAAGGCATTCTGGTCTGTTGTTTGAGTAAGCTTCAGTCATCACACTGGGTATTCTATACTCTATCTCATGAAGCAAGCCCTTCTCATAGCATACAGCAGCTACTGCACAGATCTCATCCAAGACTATTTGATCATAAGTTGATTTCTTTGGAAGCTCTTTGATCAGTCTTGTGATCTTCACCCAGTCTTGAAGACCAATTCTTTGAATATCATGAAGAAATATCTTCATGGGAGGACTGGTTAAGCCAGTACAAGTGATAGTGATTCTTCCTTCTTTGAGCTTCACTTTTACTTTATTGACATCCAGATTCAACCAATGTATCCCCTTACATTTGTAAATGTTTTGGTCTTCAAGAACTCCTTCCTTCCCTCCTTATACTGAGTCCTAGCAGCAACCATATTCCAATAATGTTGAATATGGTCTGGACCCTTTCTTGAGATTCTATGTGAAGGACCAGGAGTATCAGTATCTGGGTCAGATTCTGGTTCATCTTTGATTCCCAACTCTTGCTCGTATAAAAATCTCTCTTGTTCTGCACATAGTTGTTGAGAAGTCAGTCTTGGAGCCTGCTCGGTATCACTGTCCAATGCATGGATAGGTCTTCTTTGTCTTGTTACTAAAGGAGCAGGTTCCTCACTTGATTCAGAAGAAGTGAGAACTGCATTGATGGGTCTTCTTGATAAGGAACTCCTTCTTCTAATCACAAAATTTTCTGGTTCTTCATCATCCGAGGATGATGATGAAGAACTTTCTTGTTCTACCAGATTTAGTGCATAGTTCACTAAATCTGGTTCTTCATCTTCATCATAAGCAATAGGCCAGATAAAAGGCCTATAGCCACAATTTGCAAATCATTCTCCTCACGAGCAGGTGGCTCAGAATAAGTTTGCTCTGGTTGGTCAGTATGAGTCTCCCCCTGAGCAGATGGCTCAAGTGGGTCTTCAACTTGTAATGCTGACCTAGTTCTTTGTCTTCTTCTCTCATACTGAAATCGAAGTGGCTCAGTATGAGGGCTTTGCTGATGCTGTTGTTCTTGTTGTGGAGGTTGATCTTCATTCAATCTTCTTCTTTTCTCCCCCTGAGCAGATGGCTCAGTTTGATCAACCTCAGTATCTCTTTGTCTCTTCTCCCCCTTATTGTTATCATTGGATGGGGAGGGAAGAGGATCAGTATCACCACCCATGTCCCCTTCAGGTTCTTCAAGAGTAGGGGAGGGCATGGGCTCAGTGGCAGCATCAGTATCACCCTCAGAATCTGCATTGGAGGGTGATTTCATTTGCTCAGGATCATCATCTCCTTCTCCTTCTTCATTGTGTCCACCATGTGAAGATGGTGGAGTTGGTGGAGGGTGATGTGGTTGTTGAAGTAGTGAGACTGACTGTTTTATTGAGTCAATATCACTACTCATAGTGTCCATTCTGGCCAGTATGATAGTCTGAGTATGTTGGATGGCCAGAATATGCTGCATGATTGCGTGCAGAGTCACTTGGTCTCCTGCAGCCTGTGATGCCTGAATGCCCTGCACAGATGGTGCTAAAGAAACACAAAATATAAAACTGGTTAAAAAGAAAGGTTTATCAAATAGAATTGTGGTGTTGTTTAACTTTATAATCATATAAACAGAGTTTGTGAAGTCTTTATTTCATCTGGTTTATGATGAAATATTGTGGACTTGTGCATAGCATGTGTAAGAAGGTTTTAGTAAAAGTGAGTGTGTAAATTTAAGTAGCTCAGTATAGGA
This sequence comes from Calendula officinalis, assembly GCA_963853835.1. Lineage (NCBI taxonomy): Eukaryota > Viridiplantae > Streptophyta > Magnoliopsida > Asterales > Asteraceae > Calendula > Calendula officinalis. The sequence continues at coordinate 26,479,537 of OY970828.1, read as the reverse complement.
TAAGTCACATTTACTAAAAGGTTTGGGTTTGGGAATTCGAAGCCTGGGATGTGCTTCTTGTTATTTTTGAATGTTTATCACTCGGTATTAGAGTGATAACAGAAATGTGGCTAAACCCCATGGAAAGTTTTTGGATTTTGTGGCTTAAGGGTTTGTGATCATTTCTTGAATTATGCTACCCAACTCAAAAATAAGTTGGACATTATTCAAGCAGCACCAGTGGGTGTCAGTATGACATCAACCACCATTGTCTCTTTAAATGTTGAGACAACTGTAGACTGACAATGATCAATTGGGTGCTCAGTATATGAAATTTGCATAGCAGCAGTGGGCTAGCTATGTTGGCCATAAACGGATATATATTTGAAAGATCGTGTGAGACTTTGGTCAGTATTGAGTTGGTACTGGCCAATACTTAGTCTCTATTTGGGAATGAAATATAAATATATAAGTTTAAGGGCTTTTTAGAAATTCATACCTGAGACTCTGTCAGATTCCCTTCTAGCATCGGCAGAGTTCGGTGCAGGATCATGAGATTGTTGATTTGCAGCACCAACATCTTCAATACCGACCTGTCTGTCTTGCTGAGCACCTTCCAGTGTAGTTTGCTCATATTGAATCTCCACATCAAGAGGAACATGAGGTTCCTCAATTGGTTGAGCAGTTGGGACTAGTTCTGGACCTGGAAGGTCAGCGGTGGCTGCAACTAGGCTTTGGGCTTGAAGAGAGGCAGTTAATGATGGAACATTTGCAGGCTGCACCTCCTCAGATGATAACACGCCCATAAGGACTGGTGAGAGGTTTCTTCTTCTTCTTTTTAGGACAAGCGGTGTGGCTTCGGACGACTCAGTATGAGAGATATGTTGTTGAGTCGGTTCTTGAACTTGTGGAACATCTTGCATCTCAACATCTTGACCAGCATGTCCTCCATTACCACTATTATCATCATTATCATCATCATCATCATTGTCTGATTCAGTATCAGACATGTCTTCTTCCTCATTTATGTGTTCTTGAACAATGGCCCACATATAAGGACTCAGTAGAGGCTCTCCTTCTCTTGGCCTGTAGAAGAAGATCTTCTCACTAAGAGGAGGAAGATCAACCCTTGGACTGTGAAACTCATCATAAGTATGTGTGGGCATTGAGTGTTGAAAGATGAGTGATAAGAATCTGCAGAAAGTGACATTACATTCCCATGTGTTAGCCCGAACCAAAGCAGCTAATTCATTGAAAATGAGCCTTGCATAATCAATGTTTCTTACATAGTACAAAGCATGTACTATTTGCATCCCAAATTCATTTATTTGGTCCAAAGCACCCGTCTTGTGGGTCATACACCGAATAATCATTGTAATGAGAATACCCCACATAGGACCAAATTCGTTTCTTTTGATTATGCCCGTTGTTCCTCTTCGACCCAAAAATGGCAATACTGAGCGTGCCTCTGTTCTATCAACGAATGGGTCATACTGAGCTTGGGCAGGAAGCCTCAGTGTTTCACGAATGATGGCAGTAGAAACAAAAGCCCTTCTTTGATCCCTAATTACCCACCCAGCAATCATATCTGGAGAATCGAGTGTGGCAGAGTACCAAAACTCGCATAGCATTTCTGGGTAAATTGCTCGAGGAGACAAAGTCAGTGCACGAGCAATTGGGCAATTTTTCATAAAAGTCACAATGTTTGTGAATTCTTGGCATACCCAGGCTTGAGGAATAGTGAAATTGGCTGTGATGTTGTTCCTCGCAAACCTGGGCAGTTCATCATTTCGGAATTTGATTTCCGATGCAACCTCTGGAGCGACGAAAGTGTAGTTCGCCATCTGTGATTTTGATTTAAGAGTTTTTGCTTGCTAAGAGAGAGTGAAATCGTTAATTGCAGATAGAATTTAAAGAGAAAGAATGAAATAACTGTTCAAAAATATTTGAAGTAAAAAAACGGTTATTTATAGGTGATTGAAAGATAATTAAGGTATTGGGAAGTAAAACTGGCTGATTTGACTGCCTTATCCTGTGCCAACGGTAACTTTCCTATTAAGAAAGGTTACCGTTGGGCAGTATGAGGATTAAGCTCGGTGTGAGCGCCGTCATACCCCAATACTGAAAAACAAATTAAAAAAAATTGTAAAAATATAAAAACAATTAATTTACTCTTGAAATTAATAAAAAAAAATAAAAATGTTAAATTTTGATGATAACAGACTAGTGATACTGAGGGGTCAGTATCAACAGGAGTGATACTGAGCGCTCAGTTTTAAAGAAAATTAAGAAAGATCAAGGATTCAGCATACCTAATTGCCCTAGTAAATACATAAACCTTTCCTCAGGGAGAGGTTTAGTAAACACATCTGCCAATTGTTCATCTGTTGGTACATAATCTACCTCAACCTTACCTTTTTCCACATTATCTCGAATAAAGTGGTGTCTGATATCAATGTGCTTAGTTTTGGAGTGATAGACTGGGTTCTCTGTGATAGCAATAGCACTCTTGTTATCACAATGAATTGGAGTCTTTTGAAAGTTGAACCCATAGTCCAATAGTTGATACTGCATCCATAATAATTGAGCACAGCAACTTCCTGCAGCAACATACTCTGCTTCTGCTGTGGAAGTTGCTACCGAATTTTGCTTCTTGGATGACCAACCTACTAGTCTTCCACCTAGGAATTGACATCCTCCACTTGTGCTTTTTCTATCCAATCTACAACCTGCAAAATCTGCATCTGTGTACCCTTCAAGGTCAAAGTTTGAATCTTTGGGACACCAAAGACCCAGGTTAGGAGTACCTGTAAGATATCTAAAGATGCGCTTAACTGCTTTCATGTGTGATTCTTTAGGATCAGTCTGATACCGAGCACACAAACATGTTGCAAACATGATATCAGGCCTGCTAGTAGTTAAGTAAAGTAAGGAACCAATCATACCTCGGTATGTGGATTTACAAACTGGTTTACCAGTTTCATCCTTACTTAACTTATCCTGAGTACCCATAGGAGTGTGCATGGAAGATAAATTTTCAAATTTGTATTTCTTTAACATGTCATGCACATACTTACTTTGATTTATAAAAGTGCCATCAGGCTTTTGTTCAACTTGTAAACCAAGAAAATAAGTAAGTTCTCCCATCATACTCATCTGATACTGAGTTGACATTATCTTAGCAAACCAGTCACACATTGACTTGTCAGTGGAGCCAAAGATAATATCATCTACATATATCTGAATGAGTAAGATGTCAGAACCTTTCCGTTTTGAAAATAATGTTTTATCAATTTTACCTCTTGTAAATTTATTTTCAATAAGGTACTCAGACAGGGTATCATACCAGGCTCTTGGAGCTTGTTTGAGCCCATATAGAGCTTTATCAAGCTTGAAAACATAATAAGGAAATTTAGGATCAACAAAACCTGGTGGTTGTTTAACATAAACTTCCTCTTGTAGTTTTCCATTTAGAAAAGCACTCTTGACATCCATCTGATAAACTTTGAAGTTCTTAAAAGCTGCATATGCAAGATACAACCTAATAGCTTCAATTCTGGCAACTGGTGCAAAAGTTTCATCATAGTCAATGCCTTCTTCTTGCCTGTAACCTTGAGCAACCAACCTTGCTTTGTTTCTGATGACAACACCATCCTTGTCCATCTTGTTTCTGAATACCCACTTAGTACCAATAATAGTTTTGCCAGTAGGAGGTGGTACTAAGTTCCAAACTTTGTTTCTCTCAAACTCTGTGAGCTCTTCTTGCATAGCCTCTACCCAATCTTCATCTAATAAAGCTTCATCAGCTTTCTTTGGTTCAATGGTAGATAGAAAGCTTGAGAAGAAACAAAAATTTGCAGTTGCTTGGGGTTGAAACTCTAATTTTCTTCTTGTTTGGACACCTTCTTCAATAGGACCAATAATGTTTGAGTGTGGATGGTCTCTGTGTTCCCTTAAATTGTTTCCTATGGGAGCATTTGAAGTAGGATCACTGAGTGGAATTCTGGTGTGTTGTGTGTCTGATACTGAGTGGAATTCTGGTCAGTATTAGACATCGGAGGTTGCTGTTCATCTTCATTTTGCAGAGTTGATGTGGATTCTTGTGAAGTGTTGGATGTTTCACCTTCTTCATAGGTATAGTGGTGCAGATCATTAGTTGGAAACTCAGTGTGAGGGTTCTCTGTTATGGGAGCCTCAGTATTAGTCGCAGTTGAGTGAGGCTGAGTTCGAACTTGATCAGTTTCATTAAACTTATTAGAAATAAAGTGTGGATGAAACTTGGGCTCTTCAGCAATGGAGTTTTCTGGATTGCATATAATATCTATGCCACTTATGTCTTCACTTGCTGAGGTAGAATGCTCATTCTGATCTTCATCAAAGGTAACATGAATGGATTCTACAATCATCTTGGTTGAGATGATATACACTCTGAAGGCTTTAGAGTGTGGAGAGTAGCCCATGAACACACCTTCATTTGCTTTGGGAGCAAATTTGTTGAGATTTTGTTTTGTACTGAGTACAAAGCATTTACTTCCAAAGATGTGGAAGTATTCCACATTAGGAATCTTGCCATTGTATAACTCATATGGAGTCTTCAGATGTCTCTGGACTATAGTGGCTCTATTTTGAGTGAAGTTTGCACAATTTACAGCTTCAGCCCTGAAACTCAGTGCCAGTCCAGCATGGCATAACAAAGTTCTTGCAGCTTCAATTAATGTTCTATTCTTTCTTTCTACAACACCATTTTGTTGTGGTGTGTAAGCTGCAGGGAAGTTTTGAATGATTCCTTTTTTTTCACAGAAATCGGCTAATACTGAGTTCTTAAACTCAGTACCATGGTCACTTCTAAGTTGCTTGACCTTGTTTCCTTTTTGAAGTTCCTCTCTTTTTATAAAGGCAATGATTTCTGTTGTTGCATCTGACTTAGTCTTGAGGAAGATGACCCAAGTATATCTTGAGAATTCATCAACCAAGACTAGGGTATAGATCTTTTTGGCCAAAGATGGTGTGCTGATGGGGCCAAAAAGATCCATATGTATCATAGTAAGAGGTTCATTAATGGAATGATTGACCTTTGACTTGAATGAACTCTTCTTCTGCTTGCCCATTTCACATGCTGAGCATAACTTATCTTTTGAATAAGTAATAGTGGGCAACCCTCTCACCAGTTTCTTCATACTGAGCTTGTTGATATTTCTAAAGTTGATGTGAGAGAGTTTCTTGTGCCATAGCCAATGCAATTCTGGCTTGACTTTAGAAAGCAGGCATACTCGAATAGTTGGGTCTATTTCAGATAGGTTGACCACATATACATCTTTTTCTCTTCTAGCAATGAGTACAGGCTGCCCTTTATTATTGTAGATGATTCCTGCAACCTTCCTGAATCGAGCTTCATTGTCATCATCACACATCTGGCTGATACTGAGCAGATTGTGTTTAAGACCCTCTACATAGGCAACTCTTTTAAAAGTTATGTTGCCTGCCTTGATCACACCATAACCTCTTGTCTTTCCCACCGAGTCGTCTCCAAACTTAACAGAAGGACCCTTCTCTGGAGTATAATTGAGAAGGTACTCCATACTGCCAGTCATGTGTCTTGAGCAGCCACTATCTAAGTACCATTTTCTGTCACCCTGCACAAGACACAAAATAAGAATTAGTTCCTTTTAGGAACCCATTTTTGAATGGGACCTTTGGTGGAATAAACAGATTTTGACCTGATCTCTTTATTTGGAGAGGTCAGTAACACTTCAGGGGAAACTTTAGAGGTTTTCTTTGGTGATACTGACTTAGATTCTTTCCTTTTCTTTGGTACTGAGTACCTAGAACTTGAGAGATCAGTCTAGCATTCATCTCCCTTATGACCAGTATGATGACACCTATAACATTTTCTAGGTCTATTTCTAAACATATTTTCATAAGGTATTTTAGAAAACTGTTGCACTTTTGGTAGATCAGTATGAGTAAGTTTTGCAAATTTTTTACTTAAAAATTTAACCTGGTCACCAAGTGTTTTTAAAATGTTTTTTTTGTCATTTTTAATAGGTGTTTTAACATTTTTTTTTTACTGGTTTAAAGGGTGGTGGATCTGGTTGCTTCTTTTTATTTGGCAGAGAAGTCTTTCTTATATTATTAGTGTAAGACTTCTTGTTTCTGCCAACTGTGGACCTAGTTGAAGTTGTTTTTTGTTTATCATGTTTTGAAGAAACAACTTTAACAGGTTCTTTAGATGTCTCAGTATATGATGTTCATGTTCCTGCAACTTCTGTATTAGATGAAACATTTGAGATAGAAGTAGTCTTATTATCATTATATAATTCAAAAGTTGTTGTATTAAATAATAATTCAAAAGGTGGAACAGCAGAAGTGTCATGCTGAACTATTGGGAGCTCAGTATCAGAAATTCCTTTTACAGGAAATTCAATACTGAGTTCTTGTAGCTCAGTATAGCACTTCGAGCAGATGGAGGGACCAATAGGTTTTTCTAAAATTTCATTTTCCTCATCATCTGACTCAGTTTGACATCCAACTTCACAAAAGGTTTTAGCTTTTATAAATTTAATAGGGTTCATATTTGAAAACTCTTCAAATAAATCAGCAAAAATTATTCCTAATTTTAAATTGAGGATCAACACCAAGTGCAGCCCTCACATTTTCTGGGAATTGTTGATTTAAACATTTATTTAATTTTATTGAAGCATTTCCCAAGATTTACACTGTTTTTCAAATTTTTCTTTTTCAAGTTTGTGTAAATGAGCTTTATCAGCTAGTCTTTGGTTAATGTCCTTTAAATCTGAAAAGTTTAGTTCTAAATCTTTATACTTTGCTAATTTATCTAAGTTTTCATTATTTACCCTTTCAAGTTCTTGAATTGTTAATTTTAAAGCTTTTTCTTTTTGTACAGAAGTTTTAAGATCAACAATCATATACTCAAAAATCTTAGTTTTTTCATTCACTGAATAAGTTTGAAAGGAACTTACCTTGTACAACTGAGTGGAATCCCAATCAGTATGAACACTCATCCTCTCAGCCTCTTTGATATCCTTTTCAAAGGAGCTCTTCAAATCATCTTCAGTGAAAGCCATAAAGGCTTTATTCTCAACCTCTTCCTCATCATCACTTATGTCCTCATCCATCCAAGCTTCAGAGTACAGTGCTTGATGAGGTGCTCCATTCCCTTCTGCCCTCTAGCCCTTGCTCCAGTTCTTCAGTTTGACATACTTGTCTCTATACCTCTTTGCTCGGTATGCAATCTTGTCATTCTGATCAGTCTCAGAAGACTTGGTATGACAATTTGCAGCAATATGTCCAGGATTTCCACGCCTATAGCAAAGACCTGATCTTGGGTCAGTATTAGAAGAGCTAACACCAAGCCTCTTCTTTTTCAACTGATCCAGCTTCATAGACATAAGAGCCATTTGAGTCTCAAGCTCTTCTGCCTCAGCATCAGCAAGATCAACTACTGGTTCTTCAGGCTCAGTCACAGTATATGCTTGTTGCACAATGAGAGCCATTCCATTTGAAGATTGGTCAGTTTTCTTCCAGTTGATCAGTCTTGAAGCAGTATTTTCCTCATGATTCAACATTAGACCATATAAAGTTTGAAGAGTATATGACTCAATGTTGTTAGCAGCATTGACAGAATTTGACATGTCAAGAAATTGTTGAGGAAGACTGTCCAGGAACTTTTGAACAAGTTCCCCTTCCTCTTTTACAATGCCAACACTAATTAGACCATGAACAACAGTATTAAACCTGTTGTAAAGAGAGGTGATGTCTTCATTTGGATTTGAGAAGAAAGTTTTCATACTTTCTTCTCATGTTGCTCTTTCTTTGCAACTTCACTTTTGGTGTGCCTTCATAAGTGACTGATAGGCTAACCCACATAGCCTTTGCTGTTGGCAATTCCATGATTGCATTGAGAATTTCTTTGGTAACAGCATTACCAATCACCCCTTTAGCCCTGGAGTCTAAAGCATACAACTGACGGTCAGTATCATTCCAGTTGTGCCTTAGTTTAGGTACAGTTCTTATGCTCTCAGGAGCATTATCAGTAGCAGCAACGGGTTCCACAGTTTGTGGGATGATAGGACCATCATTTAGCACAGTGAGCATTTCATGATGAATGGATTCAAGATACCACTGAGCTTTTAGCTTCCATTGATGGAAGTCTTTACCATCAAAGATGGGTACTCCCTTTCCAGACATAATTGGTGCAACAATGGTAGACATTTTTGATTTTGGAGTATGTGAAGGATAAGTATAAGGGATGGCTACCAGGGTTATAGATCGACTAAATAAGAGTTTATTTAGCCTGCTCTGATACCAGTTGTTAGGTCACAATGCCCTGGTTTAGATGGTTAATTGATTGGATAATTATAACTCAAGACAAATATTGTATAAGAACAAGATATGAGTCAAATGTATAATTCCACTAAGTGTGGCTTGTTGCGGAATAACAAGACCACTGATCAATTACAATAGATATGAAAGTGTAAAGTGAATTGGTGAATACTCCTTTGCCAAATGATCTCTATTTATAATGTTATAGAGATCTTACAAGTTAGGCAAGGAGTAATGCAAGGACTAGAATAAGGAAAGTGGCCGAGATCAAAGGGATTTGATCTGGCAAGGTAAACATGGAAATGTTTACTCTGTCCATCTACTCAGTCCTTGTACTCAGTATCACTATCTGATACTGAGCTCTGATACTGAGTTCCAATACTGACCACTCAGTATCAGACCTAAACTTAGCAATTTTATTCTACATATTAATCAAAGCTAGTCTAGGTTGTTTTGTTATCTTAAGATCCAAATGGGTAAGGCTTTTTGCCTTAACAGGGAAACCCTTTTCCCCTCTTCTCCTCTTGTTCGACCGATTCCCAAGAACCCAAGGGTTCTTGGTGGTAGTCGACGAACACACACAAGCATTGTGTGTATTTGAGTTATTCGTACAAGGTTTCTTTCCTGTTAATCTAATCTAGATTTCCAAGTTCCTATAATCCTTTAGGGTTTCAGGATTAAGTTTAATCTCAGTTCCGCTTTTAGGGATTAAACTAGCTAGTTGGTTTAACCAGCAAGAACACCACCATGTTGTTGTCAGTATGGTTCGAACCAAGATACCAGGTGGTCGACCCAATGGGTTGATCAGTGTTATAGAAACCTTACAGTGGTATAAGAGCGATGGTCTAGAAATCTAAACAAGAATAACAAAGGTTTTGTTTGTTTAATTTCCAAGTTTTCATTTTTTGTTCCTTCTTCTTTTTCTTCCTTGTGTTTTTCGAAAAAGGGTAAGAACCCTAGACCAAGAACATTAAACTAGTTTAGTTTAATTGGTCATAAGGATTCAACCCTAGAAATTTTCGAAAAATATAAAGAACCCTAGGACCAAGAACATTAAACTAGTTTAGTTTAATTGGTCAAAAGGATTCTTTTCCTAACCCTAGAATTTTTGAAATTTAGGAAGAACCCTAGGATCAAGAATGTCAAAGTTTTTGGTCAAAAGGATTATTTCCTTTTACCCTTGATCTTCAAAATCTAGGACCAAGATTTCGAAATCATAGAGGAAACTTGGACACCAAGTATGTTAAACTAGTTTAGTTTAATTGGTGAAAAATTTTCTTAGGCTTAAGGAATTTTCGAAACCCTAGAAGTAACCTAGGACCAAGAACATTAAACTAGTTTAGTTTAATTGGTTAATAGGATTAATCAAGAACATAATCTAAAACCTAGTATAATTAAACAAGTTTATGTTTAATAGGTTTAATTATTGTTTTAATGGGTTTATTAAAACTAGTTCTTTAAACCTAAAAATCTAGACAAAGTTTTATTGTGTAGAAGATTTCAATGAATAAGAATAAATAAAATTATTAAAGTTATAATTTATCCCAGAATTTAAACAAAGTTTATAATTGTTTAAATATGATTGATTGAGATTAATCTTTAACTAAGAGATGTTATTGATCAAAAAAAATTGAAACCTAGTTTTAATTGATCAAGAACAAGATAAGGGTTTAATTAATTAAATTTAATTAAGAATAAAAAGGAAGTGTTAATTTAAAATCTTAAAATTTACAAGATGTATATATATATATATATATATATATATATATATATATATATATATATATATATATAGTGAAGGATTCCTTACAGAACCCGTTTTATTTACAGAACTCGCAGAACCCAATCTTAAGCCATTGAATTTTAAAACTAATGGTTGAGATTGATTGTGCCATTTTTGTAAATAAATCAAATTATATTTTAGGTAAAAATTAAATAAAAAGGGTAAGATAGTAATTTTGACCAAAAAAATAACATCCCATGAAAATCGTCCCCCTCTCTCTCCATATTAACAGTCTCCCTTTTCAACACAATGTTTTTTTCTCACGTCATTTTGATCTCTTCAAATTAGGGTTCACCATGAACTTTTCAACACATATTAACTTGAGCGCCGGTGGCTCCAACTGACCGGATCTCTAGCCAATGCTCGTTCAAGGTTTACCGGGGGTTACAACCAATCGATCTCCCACTGCATCGTTATATGTTACCCGATGCAATTTTTTTCCTCCTAAATTTTACTCGTATAGATGATTTTTCGGTTAATTAAACTGTTATGCAAAAGGCATTTCGCCGATTCAAATTGAAGTTTATAGGGTATTATTATGTGGTCTTTTTTCTCTTGAACAATGGGAACCGACTCTCTCTTCAAATGTCAAATAAGGTTTGTTTATTTTACTTTTATTTATAAAAACATTATATTTAATCGGACTAACATTTGATTCTTCTATTAAGTGGCTTTTCTTTCTTTCAAATACTATCAATGTGAATGTGATTTAGATTTAAATTTAATGAATAAAGGAAAATGATCACTTGGCTTAAAAGATTTTGATTCAGATTCGTATTTGCATATATGACATAATATAAATGTTCAATAGCTCGATAATTACATTATTTGCATATATGTATATGTTACTTACATGTATTTGGTTGTAGAGACTTTTGAAAGTGCATATATGTATATGTTACTTACATTTATTAGCTTAGTTTTGTTGAAAGTGCTTTAATAAGTATGTCACTGTATTAATTCTGGATCAATTTTGATTTTGAGATTGTTGCTTTTAAAATATATTTGGATTTCGACGTTCTAAGATGATAATTACATATTTTTCAGGTTTTTGGCGGTTACATTCATGTTTGAAGGAAAGTAATGATACATCTATGCTGGTAGATTTAAAGATTAAAGAACCAAATGCGGTTAAATAAGACAATACATCTATGCTGAAACAATTGTTCACGATAAAAGGACAATGGTGAAGAAGTTGTTTTGTACATTTGTGTTGTTCATAAATGTTAAATATTAACGCTCGGATACATAGATGTTTTTTTATACATGTGTGTTATTTAGTATTATTTGTGCGTGTATGATACTCACTATTTGTAGATACATAAGTGTTATTTGCACATATATGTTATTCAGTTGTTCTAATTGTAAATTAACACAAGAGTTTTTTTAGATACATAAGTGTATAATTAAATATACATATATGAGTATTCGTAACATATACATATACGCAGATCGGTAAATATAACATAAATGTATCAATAAAATTTCAAAATTAATTCCTAAATTGAAGGAAATTTATAAAAAAAGAAACAAAAAATAAAAATGTCAAAAGTCATATGTACCCCTGAACCATTATATTAATTAAATAATCATAAATTAATTTACTAAATTTTGATTGGTTGAAAATAGTTCTACCAGTTCTATAAATAATATGAGTTCTGTATGGAACTCGACCCTATATATACACACACACACATATATATATATATATATATATATATATATATATATATATATATATATATATATATATATATATATATATATATATATATATATATATATTCGGATTTGTTAAAACATTTAAAATGAAAATGAGTTTTAGAATGATAAAATAGTTTGTACGTATTTTAATTAGTCTAAGTTAAAATACACATGTACAAATTAATGTCAGGTCACAACAACCCTGGATTACTTAGTTAATTGATAGAATTATTAATACTTAAGACAAATAATGTATACACCAAGATTATAGTCAAATGTATAATTCTACTAAGTGTGGTATGCTGCGGAATAACAATACCACTGATCAATTACAATATGATATGAAAGTGTAAAGTGAATTGGTGAGTACTCCTTTGCCAAGTGATCTCTATTTATAATGATATAGAGATCTTACAAAATGTGCAAAGGAGTGACCGAAGGACCGGACAAGGAAAATAACTAAGATCAAGGGATTTGATCTTAGTCAGTTACATATGAAAATGTAACTCGGTCCTTCTACTCAGTATTGGATTTCCAATACTGAGTGGCAGTATTGGCCACTCAATATCACACCGAGACTTGGCTAAATATTCTACAAACTAATCTAAGCTAGTCTAGATTGTCTTGTTACATTAAGATCCTAATGGGGTAAGGCTTTTTGCCTAAACAATCTCCCCCTATTTAATGATAACAAGACAATTACAAAGAGAAGTTTAAACAAAAACTAAGTAGGCAGCATAGTCTTCTTCTTCATCTTCTGTTAATAGATTCAAACTCATAGAAGACCTCTTTCTTGATATGGATGAACTCTTCTCTTCTCTTTAGTTCATACTGCCTGTTGTTGAGCACAACCACAATCTTCTTTCTGAACCAAGAATCCTCCTTCTTGGTTATCATCCACTTCAATGCCACAAGGTGACTGATAGGAACTTTTGGCAGGTCTGTTTCAGTGATAAAGCATACCCTATCCTCTGGGTCAGTGTACATATATCCAGAGGTTGGATATATGGTGCTCTTTTGATCCTGAAAGACAAGGTTAGGAGGTATAGGGTATGAGTTGAAAAACCTGAAAGTGTTAAGACACTTAGGTTTATTGTTCTTGTAAGCCTCAGTCATCACACTGAGTGCCCTGTAATCTTCTTGATATAATATGCCTTTTTCAAAGCATACTGCAGCAACAGCCCATATTTCATCTAACATTACTTGGGCTTCAGAGGATCTTGATGGCAACTCACTTATCAGTCTGGCAATCTTCACCTAGTCTCGGAGCCCCATGTTCTGGATATCATAAAGAAAGATCTTCATGGGAGGACTGACTGGTCCAGTGCAGACTGCAACTATGAACCTGTCAACAGTCTTGACATTGATTTTGTTGACATAGATGTTTAGCCAGCATATATCCCTCACAATGAGAAATGTTCTATTTCTCAGCATACCCATTCTATTCTCCCTATACCTTGTTCTTTGAGCAACTATGTTCCAGTATTGTTGAAGAAGATTATCTCCTTTTCTTCATACTATGTGAGGTTTCCATGGAACATCAGCCTCAGTATCAGTGTTAGGGTCTTCTTCCTTGATAGGGAAGAACTTTTGAGCCTCAATCTCATCATCAATCTCTTGAGCAGTCTCCTCCTCAGTATCATGAACGGATCTCCTTGGTCTGGTGATTAAAGGAGCTGGATCATATTCCTCACTTGATTCAGAGGACATGACCACTCTTGTCATTCTTCTAGTGATTGGCCTTCTAGCAGCTCTAGAAGCCACTTCAGCATGAGGAGAGATTGGTTGTTTTGGAGGCTCTTCATCATCGGAGGATGATGATGAAGAGCTTTCTTTATCAGCCACATCCAGTGCAAAGTTAAGGAAATTCTGAGATGGCACTGGATTGGGGTCTTCATCTTCATCATCAGCAATAGGCCAGATGAATGGCCTGTATACCACAATCTGCAAGTTGTTTTCTTCAGGAGCATGTGGCTCAGTATGAACTTGCTGAGTTTGGTCAGTGTTAGTCTCCCCCTGAGCAGATGGCTCAGATGGTTCTTCAAGTTGTTGTAAGACTGACCTCCCTCTTTGTCTTCTTCTCTCATACTGGAACCGAAGTGGTTCAGTATGAGTGATTTGCTGATGTTGTTGTTGTTGATGTGGAGGTTGATCTTCATGCAGTTTTCTTCTTTTCTCCCCCTGAGCAGATGGCTCAGGTTGATCAACCTCATCTTCTCTTTGTCTCTTCTCCCCCCTATTGTTATCATTGCATGGGGAAGGAAGAGGTTCAGTATCACCACCTATGTCCCCTTGTGGATCATCATGTGTAGGGGAGGGCATAGGCTCGGTGGCAGCATCAGTATCACCCTACGGATCAACATTGGAGGGTGATTTCCTTGGCTAAGTATCATTGCCTCCTTCATCTTCTTCATTGTTTCCACCATGGTGAGACTGTGGAGTTGATGGAGGCTGATGTTGTTGTTGGAGTAGTGCGACTGACTGTTTTAGTGAGTCAATCTCACTACTCATGGTGTCCATCCTGGCCAGTATGTTGTTCTGTGTGTTCTGCATGGCCAGGATCTGCTGCATGATTGTCTGCAGGGTCACCTGTTCCTCTTGAGCCTGAGATGCTTGAATACCCTGCACAGATGGTGCTAAAGAAACAAAAACATAAAACTGGTTAGAAAGAAAGGTTTATCAAATAGAATTGTGTTTTTGTTTAACTCTTTAATCATTTAAATAGAATTTTGAAGTCTGTATTTCATCTGGTTTATGATGAAATATTGTGGACTTGTGCAAAGCATGTGTAAGAAATTTTTCAGTAAACAGTGAGTGTGAATTTAAGTAGCTCAGTGTAGGATTGGTCACAATTTCTGAAAAGTTTTGGGTTTGGGAAATCGAAGCCTGGGATGTTCTTCTTTTTATTTTCAATGTTTATCACTCGGTATAAGAGTGATAACAGAAATGTGGCTAAAACCCCATAGATAGTATTTGGCTATTGTGGCTTAAGGGTTTGTGATCGCTTCTTGAATCATGTGATCCAACTCAAGAATAAGTTGGACATGAGTCAAGTAGCACCAGTGGGTGTCAGTGTGACATCAACCACCATTGTCTCTTTAAATGTTGAGACAACTGTAGACTGACAGTGATCATTTTGGTGCTCAGTGTATGAATGTTGCATAGAAGTAGTGGGCTAACTATGTTGGCCATAAAAGGATATATATTTGAAAGTTCGTTTGAGACTTTGGTCAGTATTGAGTTGGTACTGGCCAATACTAAGTCTCTATTTGGGAAACATATATATATATATATATATATATATATATATATATATATATATATATATATATATATATATAGTGAAGGGCTAGTTACAGAACCCATTTTAGGCTACATAACCCGCAGAACTCAATCTAAACCATTTAATTTCAAAATGAAATGATCATGGAAGATACATGAAGTGATTTAACGAGGGACCCCCATGCATGTATGTTATTCATGCACGAAAACATATACGTTTTTGTGCATGTATGTTTTTATGTATATATACATAAGTGTTATTTTTGCATTATTTGAACCTATATGTTTTTCAGTATTTTTGATGTTTTTCTTAAAGTATACGTTTTTCAGTATTTTTGATGTTTTTCTTAAAGTATATGTTTTTCTTAGATGAGTTCTGCTTGGTTCTACGCAAAAAATGGGTTTTGTAAATAGCTCGCCCCTATATATATATATATATATATATATATATATATATATATATATATATATATATATATATATATATATATATATATATATATATATATATATATATATATATATATATATATATATATATATATATATATATATATGAGTTTTAGAGTATTATAGAAATTCATACCTGAGACTTTGTTAGATTCCCTTCGACCATCTGTAGAGGTCGGTGCTGGATCATTTGTGTGTTGATTGGAACCACCAGGACCCTCAGGACCTTCTTCTCTTCTGTCCTGAGCACCTTCCAGTGTGTGTTGCTCATACTGGATCTCTACATCAAGAGGAGCATGAGGTTCCTCAATATGTTGAGCAATCACGTCTAGTTCAGGACCTGGAAGGTCAGCAGTGGCAGCAACTACATTCTGCTCTTGAAGAGAGGCAGTTAATGAAGGAATGTGAGTATGTTGCATGTCTTCTTCAGATGATAAGGGCCCCATAATTACTGGAGTCAAAGCTCATCTTCTTCTTCTTCAAACAGGAGGCTGCACCTCGATTGACTCAGTATTAGTGTCTGATGCAGTATGAGGAGCATCAGGATCCTGCTAATGGTGTGGGCTCTGTGGTTGTTCTTGTTCTGGATCTGGTTGAGCATCCAGCATCTCAACATACTGATTGGCATTACCACCATCACCACCATCATCATCATTATCATCATCTGATTCAGTATCAGAATCATCCTCATCATCCTCATCATCATCATTTAAATGTGCATGTACAATGGCCACATGGAGTGACTCAGTACAGGTTCTCCTTCCCTTGGTCTGAAAAAGTATATCTTCTCATTAAGAAAGGTTACCGTTGGGGAGTATGAGCGTTAGAATCAGTTTTAACACTCCAGGACTCCAATACCGAGTAAAAAAATATAAATAAAAAAATATTAAAAATTATAAAAACATTTAATTTAATCAATAAATTAATGAAAAATAAAAAATATTTAATTTTGATAAACCAGACGAGTGATACTGAGTTGGTCAGTATTAGAACTAATACTGAGCTAGTCAGTATTAGAACTAATACTGAGCAGACAGTACCAGAAAATTTTGAGGAAAATTTAAGGGTTCAGCATACCCAATTGCCCTAGTAGATACATAAACCTTTCTTCATAGAGAGGTTTAGTAAACACATCAGCCAATTGGTCATCTGTAGGAACGAAATCTACCTCAACCTTACCCTTTTCCACATTATCTCTAATAAAGTGGTGTCTGATATCAATGTGCTTTGTTCCTAAGTGATGGATTGGGTTCTCAGTGATAACAATAGCACTCTTGTTATCACAATGAATGGGTGTATTCTGAAAGTTGAACCCATAGTCCATGAGTTGATACTGCATCCATAAGAGTTGAGCATAACAACTTCCTGCAGCAACATATTTTGCTTCTGCTGTGGAAGTTGCTACTGAATTTTGCTTCTTGGATGACCAACCAACTAATCTTCCACCAAGGAATTGACATCCTCCACTTGTGCTTTTTCTGTCCAACCTGCAACCTGCAAAATCTGCATCTGCATCTGCATACCCTTCAAGATCAAAGTTTGACTCTTTGGGATACCAAAGACCCATGTTAGGAGTACCTGAAAGATATCTAGAGATATGCTTAACAACTTTCATATGTGATTCCTTAGGATCAGCCTGATACCGATTACACAAACATGTTGCAAACATGATATCAGGCCTGCTAGCTGTTAAGTAAAGTAAGGAACCAATCATACCTCGGTATATGGATTGACATACTGGCTTACCAGTCCCATCCTTACTTATTTTATCCTGAGTACCCATAGGAGTGTGCATGGAAGATAAATTTTCAAATTTGTATTTCTTCAGCATGTCATGCACATACTTACTTTAGTTTATAAATGTGCCATCAGGCTTTTGATCAACTTGTAAACCAAGAAAATAAGTAAGTTCTCCCATCATACTCATCTAATACTGAGATGACATTATCTTAGCAAACCAGTCACACATAGACTTGTCAGTGGAGCCAAAGATAATTTCATCTACATATATCTAAATAAGTAAGATGTCAGAACCTTTCCTTTTTGAAAATAAAGTTTTATCAATTTTACCTCTTATAAATTTATTTTCAATTAGATACTCAGACAGGGTATCATACCAGGCTCTAGGAGCTTGTTTGAGCCCATAGAAAGCTTTATCAAGCTTGAAAACATAATTAGGAAATTTAGAATCAACAAAACCTGGGGGTTGTTTAACATAAAATTCCTCTTGTAGTTTTCCATTGAGAAAGGCACTTTTGACATCCATCTGATAAACTTTGAAGTTCTTGAAAGCTACATATGCAAGATACAGCCTAATAGCTTCAATTCTTGCAACTGATGCAAAAGTTTCATCATAGTCAATGCCTTCTTCTTTCATGTAACCCTGAGCAACCGGTCTTGCCTTGTTTCTGATAACCACACCTTCCTTGTCCATCTTGTTTCTGAACACCCACTTAGTACCAATAATAGTTTTGTCAGCAGGGGGTGGTACTAAGTTCCAAACCTTGTTTCTTTCAAATTTTGTAAGCTCTTCTTGCATAGCTTCTACCCAGTTTTCATCTAATAAAGCTTCATCAACTCTCTTTGGTTCCGTGGTAGACAGAAAACTTGAGAAGAAGCAGAAGTTGGCAGTGGCTTGCAGTTCAAAAGCTAACTTCCTTCTTGTTTGGAAATTGGACCAATAATATTAGAGTGTGCATGGTCTCTAAGTTCCCTTAGATTATTTCCTAAGAGAACATTTGAAGCAAGGTCAACAGTATCTTGTTGAACTGGTGTGTTGTCTGCCTAATACTGAGTTGAATTCTATTCAGTATCAGACAATTGAGGTTGCTGTTCTTCTTCATTTTACGGATCTGAGGTAGATTCTTGAGAAGTATTGGAAGTTTCACCTTCTTCATAGATGGAGTTGTTCAGATCAGTTATTGGGAACTCAGTATTGGGGTTCTCAACGATGGGAACCTCAGTATTTGTTTCAGTTGAATCATTTTGAGTTCTGAATTGATCATTATCACTCATACCATGATCAACATAGTATGGGTGAGACTTGGGCTGTTCAGCAATGGCGTTTTCTGGATTGCATAGAATTTCTATGCCACTGATGTCTTCCTTTGCTGAAGTAGAATGAACATCCTGATTTTCATCATAAGTAACATGGATGGATTCTACAATCATCTCAGTTGAGATGACATACACTCTAAAGGCTTTGGAGTGTGGAGAGTAGCCCATGAACACACCTTCATTTGCTTTGGGAGCAAATTTGTTGAGATTTCGTTTAGTACTGAGTACAAAACATTTATTCCCAAAGATGTGGAAGTATTCCACATTAGGAACCCTGCCATTATATAACTCATAAGGAGTCTTGTGATGTCTCTGGACTATGGTAGCTCTGTTCTGTGTAAAATTTGCACAGTTTACAGCTTCTACCTAGAAGCTCGGTGCCAGTCCAGCATGGCATAACAAAGTTCTTGCAGCTTCAATTAGTGTTCTATTTTTCCTTTCTACAACACAATTTTGTTGTGGTGTGTAGGTTGCAGAGAAGTTTTGTACGATTCCTTTGTCTTCACAGAAATCTGTTAATACTGAGTTCTTGAACTCAGTGCCATTGTCACTTCTTAGTTGCTTGACCTTGTTGCCTTTCTGAAGTTCTTCTATTTTGATGAAGGCAATGATTTCTGTGGTTGCATCTGATTTGGTCTTGAGGAAGATGACCCAAGTGTATCTTGAGTATTCATCAACCAAGACTAAGGTATAGATCTTTTTGGCCAGTGATGGTGTACTGATGGGGCCAAAGAGATCCATATGTACCATGCTAAGAGGTTCATTAATTGAATGGTTGACTTTGGATTTGAATGAACTCTTCTTCTGCTTGCCCATTTCACATGCTGAGCATTACTTATCTTTAGAATAAGTAATTGTGGGCAACCCTCTCACCAACTTCTTCATACTGAGCTCGTTGATGTTTCTGAAGTTGATATGAGAGAGTTTCTTGTGCCACATCCAGTTCAGTTCTGGATTGACTTTAGAAAGCAGGCAGACTCGAATAGTAGGGTCTAGTTCAGACAGGTTGACCACATAAACATCTTTTTCTCTTCTAGCAATGAGTACAGGTTGCCCTTTATCATTGTAGATAATTCCTGCAGTCTTTCTGAAGCGAGCTTCATTGTCATCATCACACATCTGGCTGATACTGAGCAGATTGTGTTTCAGACCCTCTACATAGGCAAATCTTTTAAAAATTATGTTGCATGCCTTGATTACTCCATATCCTCTTGTTTTTCCTACTGAATCATCACCAAACTTGACAGAAAGACCCTTCTCTGGTGTATAGTTTAGAAGGTACTCCATACTGCCAGTCATGTGTCTTGAGCAGCCACTATCTAAGTACCATTTTTTGTCACCCTGCACAAGACACAAAATTGTGATTAGTTCTTTTTAGGAGCCCATTTTTTAATGGGACCTTTGGTAGGAGAAACAGGTTTAGACTTGATCTCTTTAGATGGAGATGTCAGTGTCACTTCAGGGAAAACCTTGGAGGTTTTCTTTGGTGATACTGACTTAGATTCTCTCTTTTTCTTTGGTACTGAGTACCTAGGATTTGAGAGATCAGTCCAGCATTCATCTCCTTTATGACCAGTATGGTGACATCTATAACATTTTCTAGGTCAATTTCTGAACATATTTTCATATGGATTTTTAGAAAATTGTTTTTCTTTTGGTTGACCAGTATGAGTAAGTTTTGCAAACTTTTGACTTAAGACTTTGATCTGATCACCAATAGATTTTAAAATGTTACATTTGTCATTTTTTAGGGGTGGTTTAATATTATTTTTAACCGGTTTAGAAAGAGATGGATCTGGTTTCTTCTTTTTATTTGGCAAAGAAATCTTATTATTTTTAGACTTCTTGTTTTTGCCACTTGAAGATCCTGTTGCAGTTGGTTTTTGATTATCATGTTTTAAAATGACAACTTTAACAGGCTCTTTAGGTTCTTCAGTACATGACTTTTCTGTTCCTGCAACTTCAGTATCAGATAAAACACTAGGAGTAGAAGTAGCTTCATTTTCATTATATTTTTAAAAAGTAGTTGTGTTAAATAATAATTCAAATGGAGGACCAACAGATGTGTCATACTGTACTACTTCGAGTTCAGTATCAGAAATTTCCTTTTCAGGAAATTCAATACTGAGCTCTTGTAGTTCAGTATAGCACTTTGAACAGATGGAGGGACCTATAGGTTTATCAAAAGTAATTTTATCCTCATCATCTGACTCAGTTTGACATCCGACTTCACTAAAAGTTTTGGCTTTGACAAACAGAATAGGATTCATATCAGAAAATTCTTCAAATAAATCAGCAAAATTGTTTCGATTTTTTAACTGAGGATCAACACCAAGTGCAGCCCTCACATTTTCTAGAAATTGTTGATTTAGACATTTATTTAGTTTAATAGATGCATTTCCCCAAGATTTACACTAATTTTCAAATTTTTCTTTTTCCAATTTGTGTAAATGAGCTTTATTAGCTAATCTTTGGTTAATGTCCTGTAAGTTTAAAAAATTTAGTTCTAAATCTTTAAATTTTGCTAATTTATCTAAATGTTCATTATTTACCCTTTCAAGTTCAAGAATAGTTAATTTTTAAAGCTTTTTCTTTCTGTACCAAAGTTTGAAGATGAACAATCATGTACTCAAAATTCTTTTCTTATTCATTCACTGAATAAGTTTGAAAGGAACTCACCTTGTACAACTGAGTGGAATCCCAATCAGTATGAACACTCATCCTCTCATCTTCTTTGATATCCTTCTCAAATGAGCTCTTCAAATCCTCTTCAGTGAAAGCCATAAAGGCTTTGTTATCAACTTCTTCCTCATCATCACTGAGCTCTTCATCCATCCAAGTTTCAGAGTAAAGTGTTTGATGAGGTGCTACATTCCCTGCTGCACCCTTGCCCTTGCTCCAGTTCTTCCACTTGACATACTTGTCTCAATATCGTTTAGCTCGGTATGCAATCTTGTCATTCTGATCAGTTTCAGTTGACTTAGTATGACAGTTGGCAGCAATGTGTCCAGGCTTTCCACACCTGTAGCATAGACCTGATCTTGGGTGTATTGGAAGAGCTAGCACACAGCCTCTTCTTTTTCAACTGATCCAGCTTCATAGACATAAGAGCCATTTGAGTTTCAAGCTCCTCTGCCTCAGCATCAGCAAGATCAACCTCTGGCTCTTCAGGCTCAATGACAGTATAGGCATGTTGCACAACTAGAGCCATGCCAGTGGAAGTCTTGTCAGTTTTCTTCCAGTTGATCAGTCTTGCAGCATTGTTCTCCGTCTAAGCCAATCAGAATTTAAGGAAAGAGATTTTTATTTTCTTTTTTTTTAATTTCGTGAGGGTATAATGGGAAGTTTAAAAGATCAGTTTAATATGGCAACAATTTAAATTTTGAATGGTTCCTACATATAAGGAAAGTCGGTTTTGTATTTAATTAATATTTAATTTTCGAATTAATATATCCCGAATTCTAGGGATCCAATATTTCATTTTACATAATGTCTACAGAATCCGTTTTAATACATCAATGTCCATACATAAATATACTAAATACATGTCAAAACAAATATTAATAAAAATACAAATACATAAATGTTATATAAAACATACATGTATGCTACAATAATTGCTTTCAAATTATTTATACAAAAAAAAGCTCAAATATAAATGCATACATGTAAAGAAAACACCTATGTGCAAAATAACAATATATGTATGCTACAATAATTCCATCTTCAATTTTGTAGAGTTTTCAATCTTCATCTTTGTAGATTTTTGACAATCTTTAACCATATTCATATTCATAACAATCTTTACTCTCACCACGAGTTCGCTTTTCAATATGGTAGCAATAAACTTCATTTTCACCTACAAGCTGAAAAACACGAAAAATCTTATTTCAAACATAATTTTCGATATATACATGTGTGTATATAGAGTAATATCGATGTATATAGATACGGTACATCAATGTATCGTATGTATATACATCAATGTAGTATGCAGAACTCGCTAATGTATGAAGAACATTAATGTACAACTCAGTGATACACGTATACAACTTATTGATGCACCTGCAATAACACTTATGTATTAAGAACATAAATGTACAACACAATGGTACACGTGTACAAGTAACTGATAAACATCTACAGCTCACTAAATTTTCCCAATGTTTTTTGTAACAACACCACCTTTGATGTATTTATCAACTTATTATTGATACACCTGCAATAAAGATAAAAAAAAATAATTTATAAAACATTAATGTACAACTGACCAAAATTAAAAGTTCAAATATTAAACAATTGTTCTTCCACCAGAAACATGTTTATATTAAAAGTCAAAATGGCAAAATTTTGGAAAATTGTTAAATCAACTAAAATTTAAAGCTTTGAGATTAAACTAAAATTTATGAAATATAAACACCTTCTCCACATATGCGGTTTTACCTTGTAGAACATTCATTTACCACAGATCTAAAAACAATAACACATAAATACCTAATAATTTCCCCTATTATAAGACAAAAATTAACACATAGTACGTGTAGTTTTTCACTGTTGTAACACAAATCAGAGAAAAGTAATTTCGTTCTAAGAAGTGATATCAATGGTAGGATGTGATGTAAGAACTTACCGCCCTCTCTTTCTTGCTGAAGCCGTCGTTGACACCACAGGTATGAACAGCCGCCAATGATATGAAACATGATGTCGTGCCGGATCTATGAAACAGCCTTCGAACCTTGCCTTAAGGTTCCACCAAATTATGGATTCTATGTATGGAAGAAAAGGATTTGATTAATGGGAAAGAGAAATCTTTTCTTAATGGGGAAGATTGGGATAAACCAATTCGTTTACCAAAGTCAGAGAGAGGGCGACTTTTAAGGATAGGTTACCGGTTTTTATTTTTCCTTTATTTTTAATGTTTTGCAAAATACCTAATATACCCTTTTTATTTATTTCTTACCTAAAAGAATTTGTTTCATTCATGGAAATGGAGTAAATCCATCTTAACCGTAAATTTTTAGATCTAATGGTTATAAATAGTTTCTGCTGGTTCTGTAGCCTAAAGTGGTTCTGAAACTAATTCTTCACTATATATATATAAATATATATAGAAGTGGGATCCTGTGAGGACTCTTTTTTCGGTGAGGACTCGCGAGGACACCTCATAAAAATTTCAAAAAATTCCGAAAAAAATATATATAACCCACCATGATTATTACTACATTTGACAAAACAAATTTCAAAAAAAAATTATGATCCACTTTTTTTAGCGAATCATAACAATGATCCAGATTTTTTTTGTGGATCATTATTATGATCCATATTTTTTTTTGGATCATTTTTGGGAATTTTTTTTTTTGGATCTTATACATAGCGATTTTAATGTTTAAAAAAGGAATTTTTTGAAAAAAGTTTATTTTGTATCATTATTAGAGTTTTTTTTGGAGTCCTCACAGTCCTCGCGAGGAAAAGAGTCCTCACCGGATCCGGACCCTATATATATATTAAATACAAGATTAAAAGGAACATTAAATATATATGTTATTTTGATCATAGTTCTAATATTAAGTTACTAGAATTTTGTATTAAGTTATAATTAAACTAGAAATGTACAAAGTTGTAAAAAACTAGAAATTGTACAAAGTAAAGTTTTTATTATAATTAGATAATAATACAAAAGTTATAATATTAGATTGTATAAAGTTATAAGTAATTATAACTAGTTATTTATACAAGTATATTACGAGTTACGTAAAATACTAAATTAATGATCAAGGGTAAGATAACATAGGAAACTAAGAACCTATATTTAATTAGTCTAAGTTATATGTAAGAATGGTTCAAACAAACTAAGAGAATTATATATGGTTTATATATAATAAGTTTATTAGTGTTCACCAAGTTCAAACTAGTGATTGTGTTTATGCTTAAGTTCCATCATGGTTGTTGGTATTAGTGGGAGCTACACAAGAAAATCGCAAAGTTTATAAATGTGTCCCTAGGACATATTTTGGAGAATCTAATAAATAACTGTTTAATTTTATTATTAGACATAGAAAACTAGATATGTTAAATTAAAGTTATGACTTGTGTTCGTAAGTCATAAAGAATTAAAATCTCTATTTCAAAATTTAACATAAGGTTTTAAAGTTTTTCAAGTAAATAAAACAAGTACGCTTTATTAAGATAAGGTTTTTCACAAAACATAGTAATATCTTCTTGTACACCTCGTTTAAGGTAAACAAATAAAATCGAACGAATTTAAAACTTAGAGTTTTAAAGGATATTTAAAAGGGCGTCTTGTGGAATTAAGTATACGAATCGAAATTTTTTAAATAAGGATTAAAATTGGAATAAGGTTTAAGTTTAGTTTAAGACTTAAACAAACCCAAGAAAATCTTAGATCTAAGTACTATCCACCTAATGGAACACCTCACTTGTTCAATGATATTCATATTGTAAGGAGAAAGAACCTTAGATATAGATTCAAATCATTGTGAGTGTTAGGGTGCATAAGTGACTGCGAAAATCGGGAGTCCCGGTGCAGAACATCGCACTGTCTTAGATGGTCTGATCTACTTTGGTGATAATCGGGAGTCCCGACCCAAAATGTACTTGAGTAGAATAAACATACTAGACTTTATTGAAACTTAGAAATATACCATTAAATTGTACAAGGTTGTAGTAAGTTATAAGTCTATAGATTCTACGACCCCTAGGAATCGTATCAAGTCTTGAGGCGATCGGTAAGGATGTTACCTACCAGAAAAAACATGTCTCATCGGGAAGTGCCCAAACCTTGCGGTAAAAGTGTGATTTATGGATCCTAGGCCTAAAATATTAATTATGGGTTTATAATATATTTTAGAAGATGTTTGTTGATGATTACTAATTAAACTGGGTTTGATTTGTAGACGGTAGCAACAACCAAAACGACACGTACCAATAATCTCTCACTGCGCTTGTTTCTAGAAAAGGACGAATTGACTGGGTTAAAGTTTTTCGATTGGAAGCGTGATCTTCGGATTATGCTTAGGCATGAGAGAAAAGGAAATGTCCTAGAAAGAGAATTACTAAATGCCCCTACCGCGAATGCTAGAAATGAACTAGGAGAGGCATATTACGCTTGTAGAGTGTTCAAATCTTGCAAGATGGTTAAGGGATCTTCAGTGAGTGCTCACGTCATGAAAATGAAAGAGCACATGGGTCATCTTGAATGACTAGGACATGGGACACCCAGTTCCATTGTAGTTAGCAACGGTAATGATACTCAACTCGTTGTAAGATGACTATAAGCCTTATGTAGTCAACTACAACATGCATTATATGGAGCAATCCATTTCTGAGCTACATTCCAAGCTCAAGACTAATGAGTTGATTTTGGGAACCAAGTTTAAGAATGACCTCGTAGTAACCGATGATGGTAGTGAAAAGAGAAAGAGGCGCAGTGGAAAGGGAAAGGGTAAAACTGATCACATCCAAGACGTGCCTAAGGGTAATGGAGTCAAACAAAAGGTCAAGAAGGTGAAGCCAAACAAGGCAAGGACCGAGAAACGGTTTCTTGGTTGTGGCGAGGGTCAAAGGGTAGGAGGCAATGCTAGCTCCTCAGTTGACTTGACCAACTTTTAGATACTCGCTTTCTACTTGTAAAGTTTATTACGAGTAACTCAACTTTAGCAATCGTTTATTGCATGAGATGATGGAAAGTGAGATGGACTAACATGAGATAATGATAACCCACGAGCGCCAAGTTTATAATTCAGTATTTTCGTTTTGGATTCATGGAAAACAATTTTATTTTTTGTTAAGAGAATTTTTTTGATTAAAACACGGTTTTGGTATTATCAAATTATGAATCCATGGTTGAATTATATTGTGTGTGCATGTGTGATGATTATACTAGTCAAGCTTTATTACTAGATTATAAAGTCAAGTATTGACTTAATAATAATCTCATTGTTTATACTTGTTTGATTGTTGTGATAATATCTTGGAAGCTCAACTTACTTAGATACTAGTAATTAGAAAGTTTTTCTAATACAAGTGTTTAAGAGTTTTTATGGAAGCATCAAGTTCAAAAGTACATTGAACTTAATTAAAACATCTTAAGTAATGGTTACTTATTATAGTAAGTTTTAAAGTATTAGTATTAATATAGTATGATTATATTGGATATAATCAAGATACACTTTAAAGAGTATTATTACAAGTCTTTAACACTTGTGATAAAGGAATTTAATGAAGTCATAATTCTCTAATAGGAATAATTGGATATTCGTAAAATCCAAGGAGAATGACTTAGACATTAAATAAACTCTTAAAAGGATAGAACTATATAAAAGTATTTAAGAATTAAAAGGTATTATTGCAAGTCTTTTATACTTGTAATAAATACAATATTTAATCAAGTCATAATTCCCTAATAGGAATAATGGATATTTGAGAAATCCAAGAAATGACTTTGGCATTAAATGAAGTTCTTAAAAAAAACTAATATATTTAAGTGTTGGGTCGCTGAAAAGCATCCCCCACTGAGGAGATTTAATGAAGACAAAAAGGCAAATAGTTAGAAGACAATATGAGGATTTGTTCATCAGATTGTGGGTAACTGTATCTGATCTGATCAGATTTCAGCTACCCAGTTACACTATCTGATCACTAGCTGAAACAACGATCAGTTCCCCGTGCGGAATTAGATACTAATCAACAGATTGAATAGTGTAACAGGTTCAGCGCAATGGACAAAACGTTGAACCATTGAACATATACTTCTCTAAGCAAAACTCTTAGTGAAGGTCGCTGGAGCTGAAGGCCATCTGAAGAAGCATGAGTATCCGAAGACTCATGAGTACCAGAAGTCTATACACGCTGGAAGCTTCAGTGTCAAAGAAAGACACAAGTAACGCACAAGTTTGTGCATTGCTGATTATGGGAATATCTTGCAAATCTTTTAGAAGATATCAACGATCACAAGAAGACAGACAGTACTGTCAGAATTCCGGTAGTTGTGTGCGTCCCATGATATATCCTCTGCACCAACGGAATTCTCACATGTGGAATCGATCGATCATTCCTTTGGCTCTACGTTTCCCAATGATATAAATTGAGGTCTTAATCGATCGATTCCGGTGTTCACCCAACAAGTTTACACGCTGTTGATTTATCCCAGAACTTTATTCCTTTAAGCAGAGTGTAAACCACCAGTTAACTCTAGTTGTCTGATTTGAGAATTGAATCTGTACAACGAAAGTGTTTGGTCTTGTGCTTGATCATTTGTTGATCATAAACTTGTCTTGGATAATATATGTTATTGTCTATCACATGCAAGCAGGTTAGTTAGGATTTGTTCTTAGCTATTCCGCAAACTGCTTGCATCTTTATTGTATCATTTATTGATTAATAAAGTAAAGTTTAAAAAGTGTTGAGTGTCTCCATAATTTAAATTGGTCAGTGAAAGCGTATAGGTGTCATATTTCACCTATCACGGGACTAACAATTGGTATCAGAGCAGGACAATTAATTCATAATTATTGATCTGCTTACTTACTGATCAAAGATGGGTGAAAAGTTATCTCAAATAAATCTTGGTTCAAAGACAAATGCCCCTGTGTTTACTGATGACGATTTTGGCATGTGGAAAATCCGTTTTCTGGGATTTGTCGAACATCAAAATGACATGGGACCAGATATTCTTATCAATGGTCCATACATTCAAAAAATGTTCGTTCCAAGTACAACCATTTCCAAGAAGAAGATGGGTGGTGATGAAGACGAAGATGAAGAAGAAGAAGACCTCTCCGATGTTGAAGAACCCAAACCAAAAGATCAATGGTCAGAGGCAGACAAAAAGCTAGCCGGCCTAGATGCTGAAATCTGGTTTCTCCTTCAAACATCCCTCCCAAATCACATTCTTGTCACTGTAAAAGAGTGTAAAACGGCCAAAGAGATCTGGGATATTCTGATAACCTCATATGAAGGAACCGATGAAGTTAAAGCTAGCAGAAAAGCAATGTTGAATCGAAAGTATGAAGCATTCAAAGTCATCAAAGGTGAAACTCTCAATATGTCCTACAGAAGGTTCACCATCGTCATAAATGAACTAAGGGAATTTGGTATTCACACAGAGGTTCAAGAATTAATGTACAAATTTTTGGAAATTCATCCAAAAGATTGGGCTGTCATGTCCACGGTATTAAGAACCTCTGGTCAGATGAGAAACATGAATATGAGCAGTCTCTACAGCACACTGATGAATTTCGAAAATGAGAACAAGATGTACGACGATCTGAATGATACTCCTTCCTCATCCGCTCTTGTCGCAGGCTCATCCAAGTCATCTCAAAAAAACAAAAAGTGATGGTCTCATCGACTCAAATGATGCAAATGTAAAAAGATTTGAAGACAGTGATCTCGAAGATCAAGAGTGTAACTCAGAATAATGTAATAATAATGACCTAAATGAACTCTCTGAAAGTATGGCCCTATTAGACACAAGATATAAAAAGTTTCTAAATCGAAACAAACCAAGAGGTCAAGATGATGGAGAAGAAATGATATGTTTCAAGTGTGGAAGAACAGGTCACTTTAAAGCTGAGTGCAAAGTTAAAAATAATTCTGGGTCTGAACAATCAACCTCAAGTTCTCCCACAAATTATAAAAAGAAGTATGAAGATACTGAGAAAAAGTACCGGGAACTGAAGGCACAACTTGCAAAGGTTGAGAAAAATGCAAAGGCTTTTAAAGCAACTATTGAGTCCTAGGAAAGCTACTCAGAATCAAGTGATGAAAACACATTCAACGATAAAGTAATCTCTATTCCTTCAAAAGAAGAATCTGAAACCATGCCAACGAATCACAAAATCATAAAATTCCTAATGGCCATAACTGAAGAATTAGAGACACAGCAATCATCAAACGCTTCCCAAGAATTTGAACTGATAGAAACTTCATCTTCTAAGAAATGGGACGCAGAAACGTTAAAAAGAGTGAGAAAATTTCACAAAGCCTCGGATGAAGAAAAAATATCTCTATTTCAAGTGCTCACTCGAAATCTCATATGTGCTCATAATCAATATGCTGAATCTGAAATTACTATGAAGAAACTAACCGATGAAGTAGAAAAACTCAAATAAGAATCTTCTCAATTAAAAGAGACGATGCTTAAAATTGCTGAGCTTCAGACGATAAATAAAACATTGAGAAAGCATAACGTTGAGCTAATAAAGAAAAGTGAAACTCTCCAAAAATTTGTGACTCATGGTCAAAATCCTCAAACTTGTCTAAACAAATTTTAGAAGAACAAATTCTAGCTCAAGTTCAAGCAATTCTTGGGGGGAATTATAAAACCGATGAAGTTCTCTCTGAGGTATTCAAACCAATCTCAAGTCACAATAATC
This sequence comes from Calendula officinalis, assembly GCA_963853835.1. Lineage (NCBI taxonomy): Eukaryota > Viridiplantae > Streptophyta > Magnoliopsida > Asterales > Asteraceae > Calendula > Calendula officinalis. Next base: position 26,449,543 of record OY970828.1, on the reverse strand, counting down.
TCATGTCCGGACCACCAAAAGGTTACACTCCCAAATCACATGCTTCAAACACCAAATAAAATTTCTTCGTCAAAACGTCTGAATTAGTTCCAAATACCCGAAGTACTGAATTTAAAGAAAAGATTGAAAATATCCCAAGTTCAGAACCAGAAGAAACATATTCATCAGGATCTAAAAATCATGATACCTCTGAAGGAGAAGAAACTGAAGCTAAGCCTGAAATCTCAGCACCTGAAAAATCTTCAGCAACAAAGACAACTGAGCCAACAATAAAGACCAAAGGAGTCAAAGTCACCAAACCTATCAAAACATTAACTCAGACTTCAAAACAAAAGGTTCAGAATGTAAAGACTCAACCGGAACCAAAAATCACCCTCTCACCAGCCCTGGTCTTTAAGCTAACAAAAAACAATCGCCGGAGTAATGTACACCCACGAGTAGTACATCCTGATTTCCAGCCCATTTTGCGACTCTTTAATGAATATCCCTTGAAAACGGCTCTTCATCAGGATATCCCTCTATCCAAATACATACTCGTTGAATTCTGGTATTCGTGCACACACTCCACAACCAATGAAGGTGATGATCTTATATCAGGTACCATCTTAGGCGGAGAACGAGCCATCTCTTTCAATCTTGAAACTTTTAGATGTATCACCAATATGAACTACTATGGAGATGAGGAATCTAATTATGAATCTCCACCAACTCCAGTAGAAGCAAAGAAATCAATTTTAGCCCTAATTTCATACGGTAAAGACCCTTCTCAAAATATGAAAAGACAGGGCATGTCCAGCATCTGGTCCACCTTTTTCACAAAGATATCTCAATGTCTAACAACCAAAACAAGGGGTATGGAGTGTGTTTCTGCACATGATCTAATCTTGGGTGAATCCCTCATCTACACCAGAAGAGTTGATTTTGGAAAACTGATTTTTGACAAACTTGTGTCAAAAGTAAAATCAGTCAAGCGAGACTTCATTGTGCCATTCCCAAGATTCTTATCTCTGATCTTTGAACACTTCATTGGAAGAGAGCAATATGAAATTATAAGTCAACGTGGATGATATTCTTCCGGCATGGTGGGTGATACAAACTTCTCAGGCATTTCCGTCAAGGAGATCAAGCCTCTTCCCCAAGGTATGTTTAACTTCACTTCCTTAATCCCTGAACCCGGTCCCTCTAACAAGGATCAGACGGGGACTGAAAACGTGGCTTTGCACGTACATCCTTCAGATTCTCTGGATACCGACTCATTCTCCAAAGAGACATGGATCTGAAACACACATCGAGTTCTGACCAAGTCTCCCCAACACACAAATCTCCAACTCGCACTATGCAAAATCCACCAACTGGAGTGTCCCTCACAAAAGGGTACACCAGGACAAAACGGGCCAAACTTGTATCTAAGAAAAACCTTATGCCCAAGGAAAATCAACCCCCAGAATCCCCATCAGATACTTGTTGGATTTATGTGCACAGATAAGTACACGTGTCATCGTGTCCAATGTTAGAAGGCACTAAAGGGTCACACCACTACACACCCAATAATGGACAACCGAATAAAGTAAGTTGTGTGGAATAATTAACTAGTTAAGTAAATTATAAAGAAGAGAATAAATAATAATAGTCTAATTATTATTTGTGAGGATGGTTAAATATTAGGTTAAGTATTTAACAGACAGTTAATTAATAGTCTATTAACTAACTAGTAATAGTCCAAGGGTTTAAAGTGTTAATAGGAAGTTTAATTATGAGATTAATCATAATTAAACTCCATGGACTTAACTGTAACATAAGTCCTTATAAATAAGGACTTAAGGTTAAGGGTTAAGGGTTACACATTACAACACCACAAAACCCTAATCTTCCCCTCTCCTCTCCCTCATTGACTACTGAAGAACCCCAAGGGGTTTCGGGTTTGAGTTCGACCGAACACGCACACACACACACAAGCCTTTGTGTGATACTTTGTTCGTACAACGCGGTCTTGCAGCGTGTCCAGGTGGTGTAGTAGAGGTGGATCATTCTTTAGCAATCTAAAGGTAATGTTCTTCATCTTCTTCTTCTTGTGATCCCATTGTTTAGTAGAGATCTAGTATGTAGGATTCAAGTTCCACCATGTGAATCATACAAGGTTTTCCTACAGTGGTATCAGAGCTCCCTACTAGTCTCAATGGGATTCATTTGAGTTTCTTTTTGTCTAGAAAAGAACCCTAAGATTTGAAGGAATTATGTGCACCGTTAGTCAACCTATGATGATACATTCATGCCTACGAAACACTTAAGGGTTACACCGGTGAATGCATGTAATACGAGCAAGATATGTGATGATACTACGAAGAGGAATAATTCATAATAGTCATTATGAATCAGTTAAGTATTAAGTTAAGTTTAACTTATTACTAGATTAGTTTAACTAACTAATTAATACAAGTATTTGTGCATTTACTAGTTGAGTAAATATACAATGTGTTAATTAATGATTATCCATGGTATGATTTAAAGCTATTAAATTATATAGTAACTGGATAATATTATTGTCTAATTAATTGTTAATGGTATAAAATACAAGTATATATATTTCGTGTATATGTGTACCGAAATATATAAGTGTATAATACTAAGACATTTGATAATTAAGTGTGACAATAATAAACTAGTAAAACTATAAGGGATGGAAGTGTAAAAGGAAAGTGTAATTAAAGATCTAATCTTAATTAAACTAGAGGGTTCTAAGCGCAACTTATTTAACTATAAATAAGAGGCTTAGGGTAACCCTCAAACCCCTTGATCATCACATGCATACTTCCTCCCTCCCTCCCTATTCGATCGGCCAACCCAAGGGAATAACACAAGCCTTTGTGTTCTTCGTTCTCCGTGTTCTTCGTTCGTTCTTCGTGTTCTTCGAGTTTCGAAGATCAAGGATCGTTTCAAGTGATCATCTAGAGGATCGATCGTCGTGTTCATCATCAGTGGACTATCTTAAGCTAAACCTAAGGTATGATTCATGGAACACTCTTTCTTCCTCTCCTCTTGTTCGAATTCGACCTAGGGTTCTTTGTTGATGGTCGACGAACACACACAAGCTATGTGTGTGTTCGAGTTCTTCGTACAAGGTTTCTTTCTTGTTTATCTAATCTAGATTTCCAACATCCCAATCCTTTAGGGTTTAAGGATTAGGTTTAATCCCACTTCCTCTTTTAGGGATTAAATCAGCTAGTTGATTTTAACCGGTCAAGAACACCATCATGTTCTTGGTCAGTATGGTTCGACCAAGTACACTAGGAGGTTGACCCAAGTGGTCGATCAGGTTATGTGAAACCCTTCAAGATTTTTGAAATCCAAGTATGTGTTCTTCATGTTTTGAATGAACATTGGATTGAATAGGGTTCTAGATAAAAAGAAATTAGGTTTCTTTTTCCTCCCTTGTTTTTTCGAATTCGTATACATATATACATATATATTAAGTTTTTTTTTATCTAGAAAAGAACCCTAGTAATTTCCGAACCAAGCATGTGTTCTTCAAGTTTTGAATGAACATTGGATTGAATAGGGTTCAAGATAAAAAGAACTAGGTTTCTTTATTTCTTTTTTTTTGTTTAGTAAAATAAAACCTAGTATGTTTGATCCAAGTATATTATTCAAAGTTCTTGAATAATTGGAATAAATAGGTTTTAAGACAAAATTAAGAAAAGGTTATGTTAAATTTTTCGTTTATAAAGTTTAACGATTTATTTGTTTATAGTTATTATTAAAAATAAATATTCAAAACACAAAACCAAGTCTTTGGGGTTATGGCATAGCAATTTTCGAAATTGCATTCCTTTTATTTCTTTAATTAATTTTATTTTTGAAATAAAAAGATGGTGATTATAAACAGTTTGTTTAGAAAACCAAGTTTTAATAATAAAAGGTGGTGATTATAAACACTTTGTTTAGAAAACCAAGTTTTAAATTAATATAGGCAAAGTAAACAGTTTGTTTATAAAACCAAGTAATTGTTAGGTCACAACACCCTGGTTTAGTTGGTTAATTGATTGGATTGATTACACAAAAGACAATCAAAGTGTAACACACAGTATTAGAGTCGGTGTACAAATCCACTAAGTGTGGTATGCTGCGGAAAAGCAATACCACTGATCAATTACAAGATATAAACGTGAAAGTGTGAATTGGTAAGTACTCCTTTGCAAGATGATCTCTATTTATAGTGTTATAGAGATCTTACATGATGAGCAAAGGAGTAACCGAAGGACTAAGTAAGGAAAATGACTAAGATCAAGGGATTTGATCTTAGTCTGTTACTATACTGAGTATCACTCAGTCCTTCTACTCAGTCCTTGTACTCAGTATCACTATCTGATACTGAGTGCTGATACTGAGTTCCAATACTGATCACTCAGTATCAGACCTAAACTTAGCTATATTATTCTACATATTAATCAAAGCTAGTCTAGGTTGTTTTTGTCATCTTAAGATCCAAAGGGGCAAGGCTTTTTGCCTTAACAATCTCCCCCTATCTAATGATAACAAAACAATTACAAGGAAAAACTAAACAAAATAAGCTACAGGCTGCAAAGTCTTCTTCTTTAGTCTTTGTAGATCGATTCAAACTCGTAGAAGACTTCTTTCTTCACATGAATGAACTCTTCTCTTTTCTTCAGTTCATCTTGCCTGTTGTTTAGTACAGCAACTATCTTCTTTCTAAACCAAGCATCTTCTTTCTTGGTTATCATCCATTTAAGGCCCACCAAATGGCTGATAGGAGCTTTTGCCAAATCTGCTTCAGTAATGAAGCATTCCCTGTCATCTGAGTCAGTATACATGTATCCAGATGTTGGATATATGGTACTCTTTTGATCCTGAAAGATGAGATTAGGAGGAACAGTATATGTGGGAATTATTCTGAAAGTATTAAGGCACTCAGGTTTGTTGTTCTTCATAGCTTCAGTCATCACACTGAGTGCCCTGTATTCTGCTGCATAAAGAATGCCTTTTTCATAGCATATAGCAGATACAGCCCAGATTTCATCCATCATCACTTGGGCTTCAGAAGATCTTGAGGGCATTTCCTTTATCAGTCTAGCAATTTTTATCCAATCATGAAGTCCCATATTTTGGATGTCATGGAGGAGAAACTTCATTGGAGGACTGACTGGCCCAGTACAAGTTGCAACAATTGATTTATCAACAGTTTTGACCTTTATTTTGTTGACAAATTCATTTAGCCAGTATATGTCTCTTACAGTTAGAAATGCTTTCTTCCTCAGCATACTCATCCTTGTTTCCCTATATCTTGTTCTTTGTGCCACAATGTTCCAATATTGTTCAAGTAATTCATCTCCAGTTCTTCTTACAGTATGAGATCTTCTTGGAACATCTTCAGACTCAGATTCAGGTTCTTCCTTAACAGGAAAGAACTTTTGGGCCTCAATCTCATCCTCAGCTTCACTCTTTTCCTCAGTAAACTGAGCAGATCTTCTAGGTCTTGAGATCAGAGGAGCTGAATCTTGTTCTTCACTAGATTCTGAGGACATAACCACATTTGTCATTCTTCTGGTTATTGGTCTTCTAGGAATTCTAGAAGGTCCTTCAGCTTGAGATGAGATAGATTTTCTTGTATGCTCTTCATCATCTGAGAATGATGATGAAGAGGTTTCTTTATTTGCTTCATCCAGTGCAAAGTTTAAAAATTCTTCTGATGCCACTGGATGTTCTTCATCTTCATCATCAGCAATGGGCCACACAAAAGGCCTATAGACCACAATTTGCAAGTTATTTTCTTCTAGAGCAGGTGGCTCAGTATAAGCTTGTTGTGGTTCGTCAGTGTGAGTCTCCCCCTGAGCAGATGGCTCAAGTGGGTCTTGAACTTGTAATGCTGACCTAGTTCTTTGTCTTCTTCTCTCATATTGAATCTGAAGTGGTTCAGTATGAGGGCTTTGCTGATGTTGTTGTTCTTGTTGTGGAGGTTGATCTTCATTCAATCTTCTTCTTTTCTCCCCCTGAGCAGATGGCTCAGTTTGATCAACCTCAGTATCTCTTTGTCTCTTCTCCCCCTTTTTGTTATCATTTGATGAGGAGGGAAGAGGATCAGTATCACCACCCATGTCCCCTTCAGGTTGTTCAAGAGTAGGGGAGGGCATGGGCTCAGTTGCAGCATCAGTATCACCAGCACCTCCTTCTCCTTCTCCTTCTTCATTGTGGTCACCATGTGAGAATGGTGGAGTTTGTGGAGGCTGCTGTGGTTGTTGAAGTAGTGAGACTGACTGTTTTATAGAGTCAATATCACCACTCATCTTGTCCATTCTGGCTAGTATTGTATTTTGAGTTTGTTGGATGGCCAGAATGTGCTGCATGATTGCTTGCAGAGTCACTTGATCTCCTGCAGCCTGTGATGCATGAATGCCCTGCACAGATGGTGCTAAAGAAACAAGAAAATATAAAACTGGTTAGAAAGAAAGGCTTATCAAATAGAATTGTGGTGTTGTTTAATTCTACAATCATATAAACAGAGTTTGTGAAGTCTGTATTTCATCTGGTTTATGATGAAATATTGTGGACTTGTGCATAGCATGTGTAAGAAGATTTTAGTAAAAGTGAGTGTGAAAATTTAAGTAGCTCAGTATAGGATAAGTCACATTTACTAAAAGGTTTGGGTTTGGGAATTCGAAGCCTGGGATGTGCTTCTTGATATTTTCAATGTTTATCACTCGGTATGAGAGTGATAACAGGAATGTGGCTAAACCCCATGGGAAATATTTGGATTTTGTGGCTTAAGGGTTTGTGATCATTTATTGAATGATGCTACCCAACTCAAAAATAAGATGGACATGATTCAAGCAGCACCAGTGGGTGTCAGTGTGACATCAACCACCATTGTCTCTTTAAATGTTGAGACAACTGTAGACTGACAATGATCAATTTGTGTGCTCAGTATATGAATTTTGCATAGCAGCAGTGGGCTAGCTATGTTGGCCATAAAAGGATATATATTTGAAAGATCGTTTGAGACTTTGGTCAGTATTGAGTTGGTACTGGCCAATACTTAGTCTCTATTTGGGAATGAAATATATATATATATATATAAGTTTAAGGGCTTTTTAGAAATTCATACCTGAGACTCTGTCAGATTCCCTTCTAGCATCTGCAGAGGTCGGTGCAGGATCATGTGTTTGTTGATGTGCAGCACCAACATCTTCAATACCGACTTGCTGAGCACCTTCCAGTGTAGTTTGCTCATATTGAATCTCCACATCAAGAGGAACATGAGGTTCCTCAATTGGTTGAGCAGTTGGAGCTAGTTCTGGACCTGGAAGGTCAACGGTGGCTGCAGCTATGCTTTGGGCTTGAAGAGATGCAGTTAATGATGGAATATTTGCGGGCTGCACCTCCTCAGATGATAAGTTTCCCATAAGAACAGGGGAAAGATGTCTTCTTCTTCTTTGGAGGACAAGTGGTGTGTCTTCTGAGGACTCAGTATCAGAAGCTGTTTCAATATGAGGAGCAGCAGGATCTTGTGCAGGTGGAGAGATATGTTGTTGAGTTGGTTCTTGGACTTGTGGAACATCCTGCATCTCAATGTCTGGACCGACCTGTGCTCCATTACCACTATTATCATTATTATCATCATCATCATCATCATTGTCTGACTCGGTATCAGACATGTCTTCTACATCATCAATGTGTTCTTGAACAATGGCCCACATAGGAGGACTTAGAAGAGGTTCTCCTTCTCTTGGTCTGTAAAAGAAAATCTTCTCACTGAGTGGAGGAAGATCAACTCTTGGACTGTGAAATTCATCATAAATGTGTGTGGGCATTGAATGTTGAAAGATGAGTGATAGAAATCTGCAGAAAGGGACATTGCATTCCCTTGTGTTTGCCCGAACCAGAGTAGCTAAATCATTGAAAATTAGCCGAGCATAATCAATATTTCTTCCATAGTACAGAGCATGTACTATTTGCATCCCAAATTCGTTTATTTGGTCCAAAGCACCTGTCTTGTGAGTCATGCACCGAATTATTGTTGTAATGAGAATACCCCACATAGGACCAAATTCGTTTCTTTTGATGATTCCTGTTGTTCCTCTTCGACCCAAAAATGGCAGTACTGAGCGTGCCTCTGATCTATCAACAAATGGGTCATACTGATCTTGTGCTGGAAGCCTCAGTGTTTCACGAATAATTGCAGTAGAGACAAAAGCTCTTCTTTGATCCCGAATTACCCATCCAGCAATCATATCTGGAGAATCGAGTGTGGCAGAGTACCAAAACTCGCATAACATTTCTGGGTAAATTGCTCTAGGAGATAATGTCAGTGCACGAGCAATTGGGCAATGCTTCATAAAGGTCACAATATTCGTGAATTCTTGGCATACCCAGGCTTGAGGAATAGTGAAATTTGCTGTGATGTTGTTCCTCGCAAACCTGGGTACTTCATTATTTCGGAATTGGATTTCCGATTGAACGTCTGGAGCAACAAAAGTGTAATTCACCATCTGTGATTTTGATTTGAAAGAATTTGCTTGCTAAGAGAAAGTGAAATCGTTAATCGCAGAGAGAATTGAAAATGAAAGAAAGAAATAACAGTTTAAAAAAATTGAAGTAAAAATAAACGGTTATTTATAGAAGATTTGAAAGATAATTAAGGTATTGGGAAGTAAAAACGGCTGATTTGAATGCCTTATCCTCTGCCAACGGTAACTTTCTTATCAAGAAAGGTTACCGTTTGAGCATTATAAGGATTAAGGTCGGTTTGAGCGCCGTAATACCCCAATACTGAGTAAAAAAATTAATTTTAAAAAATTTGAAAAAATATAAAAACAATTAATTTACTTTTGAAATTAAAAAAATAAAAAATTTAAATTTTGATGATAACAGACTAGTGATACTGAGTGGTCAGTATCAAAAGGAGTGATACTGAGCGCTCAGTTTTAAAGAAAATTAAGAAAGATTAAGGATTCAACATACCTAATTGCCCTAGTAAATACATAAACCTTTCCTCAGGGAGAGGTTTAGTAAACACATCGGCCAATTGTGCATCTGTTGGTACATAATCTACCTCAACCTTACCTTTTTCCACATTATCTCGAATAAAGTGGTGTCTGATATCAATATGCTTGGTTTTGGAGTGATAGACTGGGTTCTCTATGATAGCAATAGCACTCTTGTTATCACAATGAATGGGAGTCTTATGAAAGTTGAACCCATAGTCTAAGAGTTGATACTGCATCCATAATAATTGAGCACAACAACTTCCTGCAGCAACATATTCTGCTTCTGCTGTGGAAGTTGCTACCGAATTTTGCTTCTTGGATGACCAGCCAACTAGTCTTCCACCTAGGAATTGGCATCCTCCACTTGTGCTCTTTCTGTCCAATCTACAACCTGCAAAATCTGCATCTGTGTACCCTTCAAGGTCAAAGTTTGAGTCTTTGGGATACTAAAGACCCAGGTTAGGAGTACCTGTAAGATATCTAAAGATGCGCTTAACTGCTTTCATATGTGATTCTTTAGGATCAGCCTGATACCGAGCACACAAACATGTGGCAAACATGATATCAGGCCTACTAGCAGTTAAGTAAAGTAAGGAACCAATCATACCTCGGTATGTGGATTGACATACTGGTTTACCAGTTTCATCCTTACTTATCTTATCCTGAGTACCCATAGGAGTGTGCATAGAAGATAAGTTTTCAAATTTGTATTTTTTTAACATGTCATGCACATACTTACTTTGATTTATAAAAGTGCCATCAGGCTTTTGTTCAACTTGTAAACCAAGAAAGTAAGTAAGTTCTCCCATCATACTCATCTGATAGTGAGTTGACATTATCTTAGCAAACCAGTCACACATTGACTTGTCAGTGGAACCAAAGATAATATCATCTACATATATCTGAATGAGTAAGATGTCAGAACATTTCCTTTTTGAAAATAATGTTTTATCAATTTTACCTCTTGTAAATTTATTTTTAATAAGGTACTCAGACAGGGTGTCATACCAGGCTCTTGGAGCTTGTTTGAGCCCATATAGAGCTTTATCAAGCTTGAAAACATAATTAGGAAATTTGGGATCAACAAAACCTGGAGGTTGTTTAACATAAACTTCTTGTAGTTTTCCATTTAGAAAAGCACTTTTGACATCCATCTGATAAACTTTGAAATTCTTAAAGGCTGCATATGCAAGATACAACCTAATAGCTTCAATTCTTGCAACTGGTGCAAAAGTTTCATCATAGTCAATGCCTTCTTCTTGCCTGTAACCTTTAGCAACTAACCTTGCTTTGTTTCTGATGACAACACCATCTTTGTCCATCTTGTTTCTGAACACCCACTTAGTACCAATAATAGTCTTGCCAGAAGGAGGTGGTACTAAGTTCCAAACTTTGTTTCTCTCAAATTCTGTGAGCTCTTCTTGCATAGCCTCTACCCAATCTTCATCTAATAAAGCTTCATCAGCTTTCTTTGGTTCAATGGTAGATAGGAAACTTGAGAAGAAACAAAAATTTGCAGTTGCTTGGGTTGGAAATTCTAATTTTCTTCTTGTTTGGACACCTTCTTCAATAGGACCAATAATGTTTGAGTGTGGATGGTCTCTGTGTTCCCTTAAATTGTTTCCTAAGGGAGCATTTGAAATAGGATCAACAATATCTTGTTGATTGGTGTGTTGTCTGTCTGATACTGAGTGGAATTCTGATCAGTATTAGACAGTGCAGGTTGCTGTTCATCTTCATTTTGCAGAGTTGATGTGGATTCTTGTGAAGTATTGGATGTTTCACCTTCTTCATAGATAGAGTGGTTCAGATCATTAGTTGGAAACTCAGTATGGAGGTCCTCTGTCATGGGAACCTCAGTATTAGTCTCATTTGAGTGATACTGAGTTTCAACTTGATCAGTTTCATTAAACTTATTAGGAATAAAGTGTGGATGAAACTTAGGCTGTTCAGCAATGGAGTGTTCTGGAATGCATAGAATATCTATGCCACTTATGTCTTCACTTGCTGAGGTAGAATGCTCATTCTGATCTTCATCGAATGTGACATGAATGGATTCTACAATCATCTTGGTTGAAATGATATACACTCTGAAAGCTTTAGAGTGTGGAGAGTAGTCAATGAACACACCTTCATTTGCTTTGGGAGCAAATTTATTTAGATTTTGTTTTGTACTGAGTACAAAGCATTTACTCCCAAAGATGTGGAAATATTCCACATTTGGAATCTTGCCATTGTATAACTCATATGGAGTCTTCAGATGTCTTTGGACTATAGTTGCTCTATTCTGAGTGAAGTTTGCACAGTTTACAGCTTCAGCCCAGAAACTCAGTGCCAGTCCAGCATGGCATAATAAAGTTCTTGCAGCTTCAATTAGTGTTCTGTTCTTTCTTTCTACAACACCATTTTGTTGTGGTGTATAGGCTGCAGAGAAGTTTTGAATGATTCCTTTTTCTTCACAGAAATCAGCTAATACTGAGTTCTTAAACTCAGTACCATGGTCACTTCTAAGTTGCTTGACCTTGTTGCCTTTTTGTAGTTCCTCTCTTTATATAAAGGCAATGATTTCTGTTGTTGCATCTGATTTAGTCTTTAGGAAGATGACCCAAGTGTATCTTGAGAATTCATCAACTAAGACTAGAGTATAGATCTTTTTGGCCAAAGATGGTGTGCTAATGGGACCAAAAAGATCCATATGTATCATAGTAAGAGGTTCATTTATGGAATGATTGACTTTGGACTTGAATGAACTCTTCTTCTGCTTGCCCATTTCACATGCTGAGCATAACTTATCTTTTGAATAAGTAATAGTGGGCAACCCTCACACTAGTTTCTTCATACTGAGCTCGTTGATATTTCTAAAGTTGATGTGAGAGAGTTTCTTGTGCCATAGCCAATGCAATTCTGGCTTGACTTTAGAAAGCAGGCATACTCGAATAGTTGGGTCTATTTCAGATAGGTTGACCACATATACGTCTTTTTCTCTTCTAGCAATGAGTACAGGCTGGCCTTTATCATTGTAGATGATTCCTGCAACCTTCCTGAATCGAGCTTCATTGTCATCATCACACATCTGGCTGATACTGAGCAGATTGTGTTTTAGACCCTCTACATAGGCAACTCTTTTAAAAGTTATGTTGCCTGCCTTGATCACACCATAACCTCTTGTCTTTCCCACCGAGTCATCTCCAAACTTGACAGAAGGACCCTTCTCTGGGGTATAATTGAGAAGGTACTCCATACTGCCTGTCATGTGTCTTGAGCAGCCACTATCTAAATACCACTTTCTGTCACCCTGCACAAGACACAAAATAAGAGTTAGTTCTTTTTAGGAACCCATTTTTGAATGGGACCTTTGGTGGGATAAACATATTTTGACTTGATCTCTTTATGTGGAGAGGTCAGTATCACTTCGGGGGTAACTTTAGAAGTTTTCTTTGGTGATACTGACTTCGTTTCTCTCCTTTTCTTTGGTACTGAGTACCTAGGACTTGAGAGATCAGTCCAGCATTCATCTCCCTTATGACCAGTATGATGACACCTATAACATTTTCTAGGTCTATTTCTAAACATATTTTCATATGGTATTTTAGAAAAATGTTTCACTTTTGGTAGATCAGTATGAACAAGTTTTGCAAATTGTTTACTTAAAGATTTGACCTGATCACCAAGTGTTTTTAAAATGTTAATTTTGTTATTTCTAATTGGTGTATTAACATTGTTTTTAACTGGTTTAGGAGATGGAGGATCTGGTTGCTTCTTTTTATTTGGCAGAGAAGTCTTTCTAATATTATTTGTGGTAGACTTCTTGTCTCTGCCAACTAAGGATCTAGTTAAAGTTGGTTTTTGTTTATCATGTTTTGTAGAAACAACTTTAACAGGTTCTTTAGATTTCTCAGTATATGATGTTTCTGTTCCTGCAACTTCTGTATTTGATGAAACATGTGAGATAGAAGTTGTCTTATTATCATTATATAATTCAAAAGTTGTTGTATTAAATAATAATTCAAAAGGTGGAACAGCAGAAGTGTCATACTGAACTATTGGTAGCTCGGTATCAGAAATTTCTGTTATTTGAAATTCAATACTGAGTTCTTGTAGCTCAGTATAGCACTTTGAGCAGATGGAAGGACCAATAGGTTTTTCTAAAATCTCATTTTCCTCATCATCTGACTCAGTTTGACATCCAACTTCACATAAAGTTTTAGCTTTTACAAAATTAATAGGGTTCATAGTAGAAAACTCTTCAAATAAATCAGCTAAATTGTTCCTGTTTTTAAATTGAGGATCAACACCAAGTGCAGCCCTCACATTTTCTTGAAATTGTTCATTTAAACATTTATTTAATTTTATTGAAGCATTTCCCCAAGATTTACACTGTTTTTCCAATTTCTCTTTTTCAAGTTTGTGTAAATGAGCTTTATCAGCTAATCTTTGGTTAATGTCTTTTAAATCTGAAAAGTTTAGTTCTAAATCTTTATATTTTGCTAATTTATCCAAGTTTTCATTATTTACCCTTTCAAGTTCTTTAATTGTTAATTTTAAAGCTTTTTCTTTTTGTACAGAAGTTTTAAGATCAACAAGCATATACTCAAAAATCTTGGTTTTTTCATTCACTGAATAAGTTTGAAAGGAACTTACCTTGTACAACTGAGTGGAATCCCAATCAGTATGAACACTCATCCTCTCAGCCTCTTTGATATCCTTTTCAAAGGAGCTCTTCAAATCATCTTCAGTGAAAGCCATAAAGGCTTTATTCTCAATCTCTTCTTCATCATCACTTAACTCTTCATCCATCCAGGCTTCTGAGTAAAGTGCTTGATGAGGTGCTCCATTCCCTTCTGCCCTCTTTCCCTTGCTCCAATTCTTCAGCTTGACATATTTGTCTCTATACCTTTTTGCTCGGTATGCAATCTTGTCATTTTGGTCAGTCTCAGAAGACTTGGTATGACAATTTGCAGCAATATGTCCAGGCTTTCCACACCTATAGCACAGACCTGATCTTGGGTCAGTATTAGAAGAGCTAACACCAAGCCTTTTCTTCTTCAACTGATCCAGCTTCATAGACATAAGAGCCATTTGAGTTTCAAGCTCTTCTGCCTCAGCATCAGCAAGATCAACTTCTGGTTCATCTGGCTCAGTCACAGTATAGGCCTGTTGCACAACTAGAGCCATGCCAGTGGAAGACTTGTCAGTTTTCTTCCAGTTGATCAGTCTTGCAGCATTATTCTCCTCATGATTCAACATTAGACCATACAAAGTTTGAAGAGTGTATGACTCAATGTTGTTAGCAGCATTGACAGAATTTGTCATGTCAAGAAATTGTTGAGGAAGACTATCCAGGAACTTTTGAACAAGTTCTCCTTCTTCTTTCACAATGCCTACACTGATTAAATCATGGATAACAGTATTGAACCTGTTATAGAGAGTGGTGATGTCTTCATTAGGAGTTGAGAAGAAATTTTCATATTTCCTTCTCATGTTGCTTTTTCTTTGCAGCTTCACCTTTGATGTGCCTTCATAGGTGACTGATAGACTATCCCACATAGCCTTTGCTGTTGGCAATTTCATAATTGCATTAAGTATCTCTTTGGTAACAGCATTACCAATCACCCCTTTAGCTCTGGAGTCTAAAGCATACAACTGACGGTCAGTATCAGTCCAGTTGTGCTTTAGTTTAGGTACAGATCTTATGCCCTCAGGAGCATCATCAGTAGCAGCAACAGGTTCCACAGTTTATGGAATGATGGGACCATCATTTAGCACAGTGAGCATCTCATGGTGAATAGATTCAAGATACCACTGAGCTTTGAGCTTCCATTGATGGAAGTCTTTTCCATCAAAGATGGGTACTCCCTTTCCAGACATAATTGGTGCAACAATTGTAGACATTTTGGATTTTTGAGTGTTGGAGGGATAAATGTAGGAAATGGCTGCCAGGGTTATAGATCGACTAAATAAGAGTTTATTAAGCCTGCTCTGATACCAGTTGTTAGGTCACAACACCCTGGTTTAGTTGGTTAATTGATTGGATTGATTACACAAAAGACAATCAAAGTGTAACACACAGTATTAGAGTCGGTGTACAAATCCACTAAGTGTGGTATGCTGCGGAAAAGCAATACCACTGATCAATTACAAGATATAAACGTGAAAGTGTGAATTGGTAAGTACTCCTTTGCAAGATGATCTCTATTTATAGTGTTATAGAGATCTTACATGATGAGCAAAGGAGTAACCGAAGGACTAAGTAAGGAAAATGACTAAGATCAAGGGATTTGATCTTAGTCCGTTACTATACTGAGTATCACTCAGTCCTTCTACTCAGTCCTTGTACTCAGTATCACTATCTGATACTGAGTGCTGATACTGAGTTCCAATACTGATCACTCAGTATCAGACCTAAACTTAGCTATATTATTCTACATATTAATCAAAGCTAGTCTAGGTTGTTTTTGTTATCTTAAGATCCAAAGGGGCAAGGCTTTTTGCCTTAACAGTAATTTTAAAAGGTTAAAAAAAATTGACTAGCGTTTTTCGAACAAAGGAAAATCCATTTTAGAAAATCTTAGATCAGAGTGCAACCCACCTAATGGAACACCTCACTTGTTCAACGATATTCACATTGTAAGGAGAAAGAACCTTAGATGTGGATTCAAATCATTGCGAGTGTTAGGGTGCGTAGGGTCTTGTGATAATCGGGAGTCCCGGCGCAAGGCATCGCACTGTCTTAGGTGGTAAAATTCATAAAAGGTTAAACTATAAGATTTTGACTAGGTCAAAGTAATAGTTTAAGTGATACTTATTTTCTATAAAATTTAGTGGGAACTATGACTAACGTATTCATTAAAAGTACTAATGAATATAGTAAGTTAGTAGGATATTAACAACGAGGTTTTCCCAAGTCGTTGGCCAAAGAGTTAAGAGAAATAATAAATGATCGTTAATTAGATTATTGCAAACCTAATAGCGTGATCACAAGCCTTGTGATTAATTATTGCATATCTAATAGGTTATTCACATTTCAGTGGATAACATAATCATTTAAGGAAATTTCTTTAACTAGTTAATGATATATCTACAAATTAAGTAACTAACAGAGACTTTAGTTACAAGACGAATTTAAGAATTCAAGAAACTAAGGAGTTAATTTTCAATCCTCCTATGTTTACCGAATTACATAAAAGGGCAAGACTAGAATATGTTCTAGAATGTTGCAAGAACAAAATCTAGCAAAGACAAAAGTAATAGTATTTTTCCAAGTACTTGTCTTATGTCTTTAGTTTAATAGGAATGACTAAGATCAGTGATAAAGTTACAAGTAAAATTGTAAAAGTCATTAAGTAATCAACACGAACGAAAGGAATAAGTAATGATGCAGTAATAATTATGTATCTATGTCCAGTGTGGAATAATACATGAGTTAGTATCATTGTTATTCAGACTTTGTATGTTTTACAATATCCATGAGTAAAAGTCTATTTATTCAAAAGATATAATCCGTGACTACTCGTCTTGGTGGGAACCTTGATGGGACGTTAACGTCATCGCGGTATTTGGTGGAGATTTGAGGTTTCTCGAAAATAGCTACACAAGTTTTGTTGTAGACCAAATATCGGTGATATTCTGTTGGAGCTCGACGAATATTGGATTGACCACCGTGACAATACTTCGTGGTTGAAAAGTTTTAAAGTATTGTTCACTAGGATTGTCCTTAAGCCTGAGGTATTTGGTTTGGGATATAATGACTAATAAACTTTGGTTCGTCTTAGACAAGTCTGAAATATGATTGTCATACGAGGCCTTACTGGCTACAGAGGAAGTTGTATTTTGAATCGAAATATAACAAGATGGTAATTGCACCTCCTTTTTAGGAGAGATATTTATGGGTCCCTTGACATGATGAAAAACTGGTAAGTGCCTGGCCATGCCCAAACGAACTGATTTGTTATTTGTCATTTATCACAACAGCTTGAATCAAGAGGTCAAGAAATGATTTCGAATACAGGAGTTGATATCTTCTACCATGCTCGTATTCGTTATCATCAAATATCGTGCTGCAAGGGATGAACCCAACGACGTTGCCCAAGAAGTAGAGACGGAGTGTTCTTTACTAGACGACGCTATTAAAGAGTTTTTCTAAAACTATACCTGGGTTACATAAGCTGTTTTTATGGGGCTGGTTACCTACATGTGTGACAACCCTCGAAATCAGGTACTTCACCTGACATTTATTGAAACTCATTTTTGTTTTAATACATTCATAACATTCACTATTGCATTTAAGTCTAGCAAAAACATGCATTTGTGTCGTTAGTACACATCATTTATTAGACATAGGTCAGCGATCTACATTTTTGCACGGTTAAATTGTAATTTAGCGAGTTGGTGACTCAACGTAAAGTCAAATCAAACCCAAAAATTATAAGAGTTTATAATTTATAATACTTTGGCTCAACTGAATAAATGTGTTCGGAAACTTATACATAAATCACCATACGTGACGTATTATATTAATTTTAACGAAAGCTAAATATGTATGTACACCAAATATTAACTAATAAGGATATTTTCTCTCCCCGCGCGTTGCTGCGGGTTTTAAATTTTACCTTTTTGACAATTAATATAAAATTTTTTATTTTCCATTTGATTTATTTAAATTAAGTATAAACGTAAAATTATTAATGATCTTAAATCTATTTAAATTAGATTTAAATTAAGTGTTACTTTGTTACAATTTGTGATTATTTGTGTGTCTACTCATCTCTAAACTTGAAATGTGTAATCCACTAATTTTGTTTTGTAATATAATCCCTTGATTTTGTCACTTATCATCATTAAATGGATAGATATATAGGTAAGCACAAATGGTAGGCACCAATACTATTTCTCTTAACTTTAAGATATTGGTAATATCTTTTGTGTCATTAATACTTCCTTCGTATCAAAATAAGTGACACAAATTGGCTTACACGTTTCCACCGCCTCCTCTCCGTCTTATTTTTCCGGCGCACTCATCAGATTCCGACGATCTCACTGTTGGCAGCGGAAAAGTTAATACACAAATTTGGAAGAGAGAACATACATGGAAATTGGCAAACGTATTTTTATTCAAACTTTCATTGTGTTGTCATAACTTGACAGTACATTTACATACATATATATACACACTAAAAGACACTATAACTGCCACAACGGTTGGAAATAACCAACCATATTTACAAACTTGACACACAAACTTTATGCTAATTACATAACACACCCTAAACTTTAATTACAGAATAACCAATTAAGTATTAGGCTTACTTTCTAACACTCACCATCTCAGTCCGAGCTTTGACTCGCAATTCTCTATCTTTTTGAAGGTATATCATGTTCCCTTCACAATATTGTTTTAACATAAATTGTTTGGGGTCTTAAATCTTCCGCTAACTGTGCGTTCGTCGCTGCTTCACTTGTCGTAACTCAGATAGACAAATCTCCGACGATCAGAAACGTGTTTTCGGTGAAGCTTATTCTCTCTGGAACTCGATCTCTCTTCATCTCGCTCGTTAGGTATAATCTCTTGAACCGTTTTGTTTTCATGTTGTTTTGATAACGTAACACTCGTTTTCTGTGTTGCTCGACCTCGACGAAATACACACACTTGGTGTGTGTTCTTGCGGGTGTCTCACTGTAAACAAATAAATCCCTTAGTCATTTTGTTACTCGAACCAAAGGGCCAATGGCCTAGCGGTAAGGTGTTTGCTCTCTAACCTAGTGGTTGAGGGTTCGAGTCTCATTGTGGACATACTTTGCCGTTCAAAAAAAAAAAAAAATTTGTTACTCGAACCTGTATTTACGTAAATGTGTGTGTGTTGATGTGTGTTTGTGAATCGTAGTAGTGATCTTAAAAATCTGTTTTTTTTTTCCGGCAACTATCGAAATCGCCGGCAGCATGAGAGCTGCCGGAATATTTTCCATGCTCGTCAAACGTAGCTCAAGAAATTGCTAGTATTCTTTCTGTGTCGTTTCCTTTTAGCCCAATACACAAGTGCAAAAGTTTAATTGAGTCCAGTTTCTATTTTTTTTAAACATTTAATATTAAATTCTTAGCCCAAATCGTGAATGATAGCCCAGTGCTTTATTATCCAAGTTTAAGACCCAAAACCATTTTTTATTAAACTAAGAATCCGATCTTTAATTTCTTTTATTTAATAAAGTAATATTTACATATGAGTAAAATACCTTCTTAGTTAATTAATTAATAAATCTATATGATTTACTTAAAAAAAACGGCTAGTAATAATTTTTAATTTAAGTATTTATTTTAATTATCTATTCAAAGAAACTATATTAAATTTTCTTACTTAAAATATATATTCAATTTATAAATTACAAATTAATAATTCGAATTTACTCGATTTATATATTACCTAATGGATCACAGATTGGTGATTTTCAAACCAAAGAATAACTTTTTCTTAAACTTGTCTAGATTTATCAAACAAATTTAAAATTCTAGTCATGAATGTATTGCTCGAGTCTAATCTTCCTTGGGAATCATGTATGCATCATTTAGTTTAGGCGTGTCATTGAGACCGTCACTTATAAATTTATTTCTACGCGTTAGGACGCTAGGATCATTTGGTTGGAAACCACGTTATTGTCTACAGTTTTGGCTAGCATTGCATCAGGTGAGTTCACAGCCCCCACTTTTTATCGTATTTTATTTACAGTTTTACGACTTTGGGGTGAAAAACATATCAACTGTTTTATCAATATTTACATGTTTCATAACGGTTTATTTTACTTATGATGATACATATTTCAAAACATGACAACCAATTCTTATGCTCGGACTAAGTTTAGGTGTAGTGCATAACAACATCATTAGATGCTTACACACATAATCATGAGCTAGTTGCGACTAGGCCCTGGATATGCAGATAATACTATCGGTTGATACTCCCCTCCCACAGTGTGATCAAATCAGAGAGTGTATATCTTAGATACAGTAACATCATTTAGAGTTGGTAGTTTTGGTTATGGGCTTAGAGTCGGTATTACAATGGATACCAGTCATGCTTTTCTACATACTTATTGGTTTACACATTTCAACGTTTATCATATTATTGCCCGTGATGGCACATCGTTTTCAAACGTTATATCATCATACAGCTTATTATATCATCATACAATTTATGCCATGTTGGCACATTAAAACTTTGGTTTTCAAACTATTTACAAAGTTACGTTATTAAACATTTTATGCCTTGTTGACACACAAAAACATCGGTTTTCAAAACATATATTAAACCTGTGGATTCACTCAACAATTTTGTGGATCATTTTTATATGTTTTTCAGGTAACTAAGTTGAAGCATGAGTCATAATTGCATTGGATAGCAAGCATGCATGTGTCAAGATGCCACGATCACAAATCATTTTAAAACTATGTCTTTTGGATTTAAGTTATTTCATTTACGTTAATTTTTGTGACATTACTTTATTTCAAACTTTTGTGAAGTTTTAAAAAATTATTATTTATAATAATCATATGCTTCTGTTACTCAAAATGTCCATGCCCGTTCCTTCACAAACCATTTTTGGCGGGGTGTGACAACATGCATATCTAGAGGGTCACTGTAGCTCGTGTCATTAAGATAAATGTTACGAACTTGCACAAGTGGAAGTCTGTTGGAATTATGTGCGCAGTTAGTCAACCTATGATGATACATCCAAACCTACGAAACACTTAAGGGTCACAACGGTGAGTGCATGTAATACGAGCAAGATATGTAATGATACTACGAAGAGGACTGATTCATAATAGTCATTATGAGTCAGTTAAGTATTAAGTTAAGTTTAACTTATTACTAGATTAGTTTAACTAACTAATTAATACAAGTATTTGTACATTTACTAGTTGAGTAAATGTTGTGTCTCATATATTGTAACCAATAGTCTAGGGATCATTTGTGTATTTAGTCTAAACTTAGGCTATGTATATATATATAGTTGTAACCTAATTTCAATAAACCTTTGCCCTATTTTGTAATTGTTCTATCTTTATGCAAAGTATTCAAGTTTAATTCTCAATCTAAATCTTCCAATTCCTAATTGTTCTTGCTTAATCCGTTATTAAAATCATTGAATCTCGAATTACAATTGGTATCAGAGCAAAAGTCTCATTAAATTCGATCAAAATCAGCTGTGATTAAGCAACTTTTTGAAGATTTTGATGGGTTTTTGAAGATTTTGGTGAAAAAGTGCTTAAAAGTGGTATTAAATTTAAAATCAAATGTATGTTTCAAGTTTTTGATAGTATAACATTGTTCTATTACTGATTTCGAGCAAATCATTAGCAAATTTCATATTAAAATCATCAAAAACAAGGTTTAATTTCGTTTTTAAAAGTTCAAAAATGAAGAACATGAAGAACACAAAATTTTCGGAGCTTTAAAGCTAAAATCGAAAAAATAAGAACTTGTTTTTGAAAAAGTGTTTGAATACGATTGTAGGTAATTGAAAATCGAACGTTTTGCAAAAAGAATCACTCGATTTGGTTAAGAAATGAGCATGTTATGATGATTTTTGTGAATTTTTGAAAAATCAAGATCTGATTCAAAAGAATTCGGTCCGAAACCCAAAAGTCCTCGGCCCGAAAACCCAAAAGTTCGGCTGAAAAGTTCGGCCAACAAGTTCGGCCACAGTCCCAAACGTCGTCGTTTTGTTAAATAAAAAGGCTGAACGACGTCGTTTTGAGAGAAAAAGCTGACACATACGTTACCTTGCCCCTCTCTCTCTTCACAACACCCATTTCAGTCGACACTCTCTCTTGGTATCAGAATAACCGTCGACCTTCATCCTCTCCGTCAACCATCATAGCATAAACCATATTTTCCGGCGACAATCAAAACATACTGCCTCCACCTCACCTCTTCGGCGACCAACTCTGCAACTTCATCATCGTCAACACACTCTCCGGTCATCTCCATTTTCACCACTAACTCCGTCAAGAACTCAGGCTAATTTTTCGTTCTCTGATCATCTTCCCAGGAAAGTTCTTAATTTTTCCGGTGACATTCAGCTTCAACAAATCTGTAATAGTACCGAAGCCACCACAATCCGACGAACGTAACTGCTACTCATCTTATCCGGCGTTTCCGGCGACGCCCACTTCCGCCAGCATTCGTCTTTTCCGGCATCAGGCTCCGAACACCATGCACCGTAACCAACCTTTTTCCGGCAACTGTTAAACACAGCTCACTTCCGCCTCTCATTTCCGGCTACTGTTACATCGTTATCACCACCGTCGTTCTCCGATCATCTTCACCAACGTCAACAGCTACTCCATTTCCGCCACTAACCGCCGTGGGTTTCGATCATCATCGTCACCGGCGACACCTTCGTCCTCCACCTCGCTATTGCATGAATCCGATGAAGAACTGATATGTTTCACGTTCTTTAATCTGTTAGCATCAATTTGATTTTCCTGACCACTTTGACTTACGTATCTTGAGTTGCAGAGATTTGATAAAGTGGTACAGCATTTTCTAATTTAGAATTAAGGTACAACTTTCATAGCATAAGTTACAAACAAGATTGAATATGGTACAACTTTCATAGCAAAAGAAATTTAGTGTACAACTTTCAAAACATAAGGTATAAACACGAAATTATTCAATATAAAACATCACAATAGTCAATACATCAAATTTTGCTTAAGCTCATCATCCAACATAATTTTTAACAATTATCTTTTTCTTTAGCCTAGAACATTAAAACAAGTTTAACAATTTTCTTGCTATAACATTTTAGCGTTTCAAATTTGAACAATTCTTAAAGACACATATTTCTATATTTCAACGCTCAATATTTTTTTAGTCCAATTTGTTTTGTCACATCATTGTGTTTGATAATTTCACATTTAAAAAGAGGTAATGGAAATGAAGTCCACCTTAGAAACAAAAGGGGAAGAGTTAGTTGGTTTGAAAAGGAAAGAGTTTGAGTTAATTGACAAAAATACCCTTTTAGAATCACAATATACACAGTTGTTGAAACAACTTGAACATGAGAAAACAAGGTATAATAATACCGAAGAAAAACTTAGTATGGCTGTAATAAAAGGGAAGACATTAGTTCAACAACGTGATTCATTGAAGCAAACAGTTTCTGAAAAAACTTGTGAATTAGAAAAATGTTTAATCAAATTACAAGAAAAGTCAATTGCTTTAGAGTCAAGGAACATCAAGTTGACACAGTCTCAAATTTTGGCGAACTCGCTGCAAGAAGCTTTGACCGCCTTGAAATATCGTGAAGAACACGTTTATCAAATTTATGAAGAAAAGAGAGAATCAGAACTTTCAAAATTTCAAACCGAATAAGAATCAGAACTTTCAAAAAAGGAAATCGGAACATTTAAAACAGATTCTGAGAACTTGAAAATTCAGATGGCTGAACTCACAAAACAACTTCATGAATCCAATCATTTGAATGCTTTGAATATCGAAAAATATGATTCTGTTTGTGATGAAAATCAGGTTTTGACTGATAAAATTAAATAACTCGAATGTAATTTTGGATCAGATTCACAAAAACAAATCAATATTTTTAATATTGATAACACAAAATTGCTAGATAAAATTGCATCTCTTGAAGCAGATCTTACTTTGTCACAAAATCAAAACGATGTTTTGAAAATCAAGGTTGAAAAACTCTCTAAACCTAAATCTTTAACGTACTCGAGAAAATATTTACTTTCTCTGGCACCTAAAACAATTTGTAAATCAGTGTCAACTGCAAACCCTGCTTTTGTCTACAAAACTCCTACGAGCTTAAATGCAAAATGGATTCCTAAAACTCCAAAATCTCAAATAATTCCCCGGAAATTATTTGAAAGTGAAACATCGAGTATCAATTTTTCATGGAATTCCAAATCCTTATATAATATCGATACAACTTATCGATGATTTCACTCTAACACTAACACCATCGGACCCAAACAAAAATGGGTTCCAAAAGTTGTATGATTTGTTTTGCAGGAGAATGACTTATACACACTTCAGTGTATAACTCGAGCCTCAACAGAGTGGCTTATGCACACATCAGTGTATAACCCGATCCTAACCGTTTAATGGCTTTCAAGTACTTCAGCTTGAAACCCGGTTCTCAACGAAAATGGCTTCTGATCAAAACAGATTCAGAACCCGCACTCAAAAGAAAGCACAAAGCTCAATCAAGCTTCACCGCAAATACTCTCCTTCAACCCTCCGACGATGTATAAGGTACGTCCTCCAATCTCAAAACATGTAAATACTTTTGTTTGGTCGAGGGGGATAAATATTAATTGTAGGGGGAGAATTATTATTTCTAGGGGGAGAAAAGTTAGAAAAACAAAACAAAATACCCAAATCATAAAGTTTTATGTTTGTAACGTTAATTATAAGTCGTAATATCCGTAAACGATCTCTTTACTGGTTACCTAGTAAAGATAGCATCTGTTTATTACAAATTCTTTTAATTCTCGTTACTTACTACCTCAAAATACATACCTTCCCATGGTTTACCAGATCCGGCCTAACCTTCCCAGGGAAATATCTCAGCCAACTGGTAAATGTGAGGGTATACGTCTAGGGTATAGAACTAGGTGAGTGCAAGGTGATGTGAAAACATGATAAATCTAAGAAAACACACCTTTGAGTGCATCCGAAACGCAAAATAAACCGGGCAACCACACAAAAAGGTGATCATTCATGCGTTGAATGTTTCACAAGACTTTACTCGCCCAGTAAAGCAAATGCACACCACCACCAACCACTCAAATTCCTCCCAACAGGATATTGTTTCATTTCATAAGGGGACGTAGCACATAATCTACTGACTGCTCATTTGGAGTTTGTCGGTATTGAAAATATAACCTCATGCCCCGGGTTACGTCTCATTTGTATGCACAGTGTGTCTAGTTCTCACCCTCAAGAACCTTCCAATATAGGACACTTGCACTACAAAAAATGGATCTCAGTGAATCCATCGGAACACTTGTAGTGGCATCACAATATGATGTTTTCACGAGGATCGAGTGGAAATCCTGCTAGAGCTAAAATCACGCCAACTCTAAACGCAGGTCACACATTTGAATCAACGGTTGTGAAAACCACTACGGATTCATACCGTGTGCTAACGGATACTCTATGTGACCCCGGTGTTACCTTAAAAGAACAAGTTGCTGTGCCTTAAACTTCAAAATCATTCAGGCAACAACTTATACCGGAAACACATAAAATTCTGATGAAAAATCCATGTGAACTAAAATGCAACATCTTGAAAGCTGATTAAAATGCACATGAGCGTAATAGTCCACTCTCAAATTACTCCTATGATCTGCTAAACCCAGCATGATCTTCCCCGGAGCCACCGACAATATAGGAACTAAAAAGTGAGGGTCCCTAGGTCTAGGTGAGCAGAATCAAGTATCATGGGATCTTGATTGGGGTGCACTGAGGTAAAAATTGAGAGGGGGTATGAAGAATGGGGTTCAAATAAGCTTATCACATGGTAAGAACAAAAACGAGGGTGTGGTTGAAAATGAAAAAGTGAGTTGAGTGAGAAGCGTGTGTGAAAGGGTTAAAGAAAATGGAAAACCCTCCCTGAACCGAACAAATGACCGGGTAACCTCATCTATATCGGATTGCATATGTTGCTTTCTGATTAAGACATCATGGACCCAGTGACGCAATGCACAACCCCCACTGACCACTCAAGTACAAATAGTACTTGTTTCAAAAACACGGAGATAACCACATCCACTATCGACATCTCATTTGGAGATTGTTGATATTGAAAAAGAGGACCCACCTCCAGTCCTCTCCTTCGTTTGTCCACGTATAGAGTCTAGAACCGAATTAAATTTCTCTAGGACACAGGCACTCTACCAAGCATATCTTTGGGATATTGCCGGAACATTCATAGTGATACCAAAAATATTGGTATTCCACGATGATTGAATGGAAATCCTACCAGTGCTAACATCAAAGCCAACACTGAACGTAGGTCACACAGTTTTTGTAACTGTCGTGCTAACATGAAATCTATGTGACCCTGGGTTACCCTGATACTTTCCTGTGCGAAGATCTGACGATTGTACTCCATTCTTATCAACAACAGTCACTATGTCAGATAGAAGATCTGATGACTGTACTCCATTCTCATCAACAACAGTCAATATATCAGATAAGGGATTCTATGACCGTACTCCAATATCATCAACAACGGTCAGAAAATCCATATCAAATCAATATACCGCACTACTTCTACTTCAACAAATATCAGGAACCAAGGATCATCAACAAATCGACAAAGCCACAACTTCAAGAAAAAGACTTCCGTTGCCGACTGCTCTATC
Source organism: Calendula officinalis (assembly GCA_963853835.1). Classification (NCBI taxonomy): domain Eukaryota; kingdom Viridiplantae; phylum Streptophyta; class Magnoliopsida; order Asterales; family Asteraceae; genus Calendula; species Calendula officinalis. The sequence continues at coordinate 26,423,158 of OY970828.1, read as the reverse complement.
TATGGGACTACATATCGTCGATTTACTTGAAGTCTTCTGAAATACTTTCTATTGGTCAAAAAGCCAATTAAAAGTATCATTATCTTCGAATTTCAAAAGCTGGAGCTGTTTCTCCAACAAAACTGCACAACGATTTATCACTCAGTTCTAGTTTTACAAACGAAGAAGACTTTATGGGTTTAAATGATAAAATGTGTTATATATTGATTATTACAAAAAATGTATAATCATTATTCAACACATTTTTATCAAGGGGCTTCGTCATACTCAACTTATTTGTTTCCTTAAAGCGAAGATTCTTCCTAATTTCAACTCGCAGAACTTCACATTTTACATGATGAATTAGATAAATCTTATTCATCATGAGGGGGGGGGGGGGGGGGAGATACATTACATAAATTCTTCTTATAAAGAATTGATACTTTCATAGAAAAATTCTTCTAAAGCTCAATCTGCGGGAACAAACTTAGGAGTTTCTTACAATATTATGGAGATTATCGATACGTTAGCCCAGTTTACTCCACATTAATAAGATATATGCACCAGTTAAGGGGGAGTAAACAAGAAACCAAAGATATAACGAAGGTATCAAACAACTTCCATAGTTGAATTTGGTAATTCGTTCACCGGGGAGTAAATATCAGAATGTTCAATCCAACTCCCGTGAAGAAATAGTTGTTTGTGTGAGGGGGAGCGTAACCGTTATCAACATGTTACCTCAACAACATTTTTCAAGAATCATAGATCGACATAAAGCCACAAACTTCAAGAAAAGACTTCCGCTGTTAATCTCTCTATCATTATGTGTCTTACTTTTAGTCGATCAATCCGTATCTTCAATCAAAAGTCTTCAAAACACTTCTTGTTGGTTGAAAAGCTACAAGAAATTCATTTTCACATCCAAAGAAAGCTCAAATTGTTCCTGATACGACATTATTCAACGACATATCTACCAGGTGCAACTTTGGCTCAAGATGAAGACTTCGAAGATACGCCTCCCAGACTATTGTTACAAAGGGGGAGATTGTTGGGTCTCGTATATTGTAACCAATAGTCTAGGGATCATTTGTGTATTTAGTCTAAACTTAGGCTAGGTATATATAGATAGTTGTAACCTAATTTCAATAAACCTTTGCACTATTTTGTAATTGTTCTATCTTTATGCAAAGTGTTCAAGTTTAATTCTCCATCTAAATCTTCCAATTCCTAATTGTTCTTGCTTAATCCGTTATTAAAATCATTGAATCTCGAATTACAGTAAATATACAATGTGTTAATTAAAGATTATCCGTAATATGATTTAAGGCTATTAAATCTTATAGTGTTTGGATAATATTATTGTTTAGATTATATAAAGTTTATTATATAATTAATTATTATAAGAATAAATACAAGTATATTTCGTATATTTATATATACCGAAATATGTTAGTGTATTAATACTAGACATTTAATAATTAAGTGCAACAATAATATCTAGATAAACTATGAGGGTTGAATGTGTAAAATAATAAGTTTAATTAAGAAGTTAATCTTAATTAAACTAGAAGGGTTCTAAGTGAAAGATCTTCTTATTATATATAGAAGGCTTAAGCCTTAACCTAGTCTCTTGATCCTTGCCTCCTTCACACGAAATCACCCTCCTCCCTTCTCCTTGATTTCGGCCGAAACCCAACACAAGAACACAAGCTTGTGTTCTTCGTGTTCTTCGTTCGTTCTTCGTGTTCTTCAAGTCTTGAAGAACAAGTTCATTGCAAGGATCAACTAGAAGATCGCTCGTTGTGTTCATCATTAGTGGACTTTCTTAAGAAAACATTAAAGTATGTTTTGGGAAACCATTTCCCCCTCTTCTCCTCTTGTTCGACCGAGTCCCAAGAACCCTAGGGTTCTTGGTGGTAGTCGACGAACCCACACAAGCATTGTGTGTGTTCGAGTTAGTCGTACAAGGTTTCTTTCTTGTTAATCTAATCAAGATTTCCAAGTTACTATAATCTTTTAGGGTTTAAGGATTAAGTTTAATCTCAGTTCCGCTTTTAGGGATTAAACTAGTGTTAGTCCCAAGACTAAGAAAATAAGATTTGATGATCAATAGCTAAAGACAATAAATATCAGCTGAAGTAAGTATCTCAGCTGAAGCAAGTATATACAATAAACCTTCAGTTGAGTACGTACTTAGCATTAGGACATCAAGTCAAATCAGCAGCTATTAACGAGAGTTCATTCGAAGTCTATGACCAAAGGACAAAGACAAGAAGAAGATTATTCAGATGATTGTGGAATCAGCTGATAGTACCTGCTGCAGATGAAGACTTAAAGGAAATGTTCTTGACACTTTGAACATTTCCCTTTTCCCGCTCAAAGAAGAAGAAAACGATGAGGATCTTCTTTTAAAGTTTTGTGGTCAATTAAATCTTATTTTCTTATGAAATTTTTCGTCAAAGGAAACCTTACATCGGTTTCTTTCATGTGTTTGGCTGTGTATGTTTTGTGTTAAACACACGAGATCAGCTAAGTAAGTTTGACCCTAAAGCTGATGAAGCCATTTTCTTGGGATATTCCACTTTATCCAAGGCATATAGAGTTTTCAACGAAAGAAGACAAACGTTGGAAGAATCCATAAATGTTACTTTTGAAGAACACTCAAAGGCCTTGAACCCCACCTCTGCTGACTCGTCTGATGCATTTCAGAGATCAGCTGAACCATCTCCTGATGATACAGCTGAAGCATTCTCAGATGCTTTAAATCTCTTTGATGTTCCCATAAATGAATCAGATGAGACGTTCCATGATGCCCCTACATATCTTGTAGATATTGCAGCTGTTCAACAAGAAATTCCAACAGCTAGAGCATCATCAAAGGCTATCTCAAAGCCGCCTCTTCATACTTCAAGAAGATCCGTTCGAAATGAAGTAATTCATCCTGCTGAGCATTCAGCCGCTCAATAAGGATCTAATTCTGTTGAATCTTCCTCTTCTACAGCTGCTCCTCAATCAAAGTAGACCTCAGAACATCCAATTGATCTAATCATTGGAGATCCACAGCAAGGAGTTGTCACGAGAAGTAAAGCATCATGTAATCTCTGCTTATGGTCTTGTTTCTTAGAAACTGAAGAACCGAAAAATATTAAAGCTGCTTTAGAAGACTCAAGTTGGATTCAAGCGATGCAGGAAGAACTTAACCAATTCGAGGTCAACAAAGTATGGCAGTTGGTGCCCCCACCAGCTGGAAAGACCATAATTGGTACAAAATGGGTATTTAGGAATAAAATGGATGAAGAAGGTGTGGTTATTCGCAACAAAGCTAGACTTTTTGCACAAGGATGTAGACAAGAGGAAGGAATCGATTTTGATGAAACATTTGCTCCAGTGGCTAGGCTTGAGGCTATTAGAATATTTCGAGCCTACGCTGCGTATAAAAACCTCACAGTTTTTCAGATGGACATAAAGAGTGCGTTCATAAATGATGTAGACAAGAGGAAGGAATCGATTTTGATGAAACATTTGCTCCAGTGGCTAGGCTTGAGGCTATTAGAATATTTCGAGCCTACGCTGCGTATAAAAACCTCACAGTTTTTCAGATGGACATAAAGAGTGCGTTCATAAATGACAAGCTGCAAGAGGAAGTATATGTTAAGCAACCACCAGGGTTTGAAAATCCAAACTATTTAGACTATGTGTTTAAACTGGATAAGGCGTTGTATGGGTTGAAACAAGCTCCTCGTGCATGGTATGATACACTCTCCACGTTCCTCATAGCAAATGATTTCACCAGGGGAAAGATTGATAAGACCTTATTCATTCGCAAGATCAAAGGTGATATCATTCTTGTTCAAATTTATGTGGATGACATAATTTTTGGTGCTACTGATGAAAAACTTTGTAGACATTTTTCAAAACTTATGTCTACAAAGTATGAGATGAGTATGATGGGTGAATTAACTTATATTCTTGGCTTACAAGTTAAGCAATCTAAAAGTGGAATTTTTATAAATCAAGAAAAATATATCAAAGATCTTTTAAAGAAATTTGATATTAATTCATCATCATCCATGAAAACTCCAATGGCTCCTCCAAACAACCTAGATGCTGATATAACTGGGAAATCAGTTGATGTCACATTCTATAGAGGAATCATTTGATCGTTACTCTATCTCACCGCCAGCAGACTAGATATTATGTTTGCTACTTGCATTTGTGCTAGGTATCAAGCTGATCCTAGAGAATCTCACCTAATAGCTGCTAAAAGAATTTTGAGGTACCTTAAGGGTACTCCAAGCCTAGGTCTTTGGTATGCCAAAGACTCCGGCTTTGATCTAATTGGCTATTCAGATTCAGACTTTGCAGGTTGCAAAATGGATAGAAAGAGCACAACTGGAGGATGTCAGCTGCTTGGAGGAAAGCTAGTCAGCTGGACAAGCAAGAAACAAAGTACTGTCTCTACCTCCACAGCTGAAGCAGAATACGTTGATGCTGGAAGCTGCTGTGCTCAAGTCCTTTGGATGAAGAATCAGCTTGTTGATTTCGATATGAATTTTTCCAAAGATCCTATCTACTGTGATAACACGAGTGCTATTGCAATCAGCAACAACCCAGTTCTTCACTCAAGAACCAAGCATATCGACATAATGTATCATTTCATTAGAGATCACATTGAACAATGTGACGTTGAACTTCATTTCATTTCAACAGACCTTCAGCTAGCTGACTTATTCACTAAGCCTTTAGATGAAAAACGATTCAATTTTTTTATCAGCGAGCTAGGTATGTTAAATGCTTAAATCAACTGCTGAAGTACTATCAGCAGCTGATGAGTTCACCTTGTTACTTAGTACATTCAGCTGACTAAAAATGTTTTGAATCTATCAGTCAGCAGAATAAAATCTCTTAAATGATAACTTGTCGTGTTTTATAAGTTATAACGTTTGGTTTTCCATAAAAAGGCATCTTGTATCCCTATCCATACGATTTATGTGGCGAATATTTCCACTCGAGTGGAAATATTTGGCATTTATGTGAGACAAGACACCCTGACACAAGAAACGGCTCCACTACCCCTCTCTGTCACATCCAACACCCACCTTTGCATGATAACCAATGTGTCTATAGTTGGGTTACAACTATCCATAATTAACCCGGTTTAATTTCAAATATTTACCCAAACTGTCCCAAAAACCCCTATAAATACCCACTCATCTTCCTCACTTCATCCTCATCACTCCCTAAAATTCTCTCTCAAAAACCCTCTCTTTCAAGCTTTTATCTTTCTTCTCTCTTCCCAAAATGTCGAAGAAAGCTCCAAAAGTCACCCTTACTAGGGCTGCCATTGAGTTCTCTCAGAACACAAACCTTGTAGCCAACACTTCCCCACCGAAGGATCTTGTCGACGTTTATCGACCGGTCGGGATGTTTGTGCGCCATTGCCCTATCGGTGGTGCATTTACCAGATTCACCAAGAGCAACATCGAACTCTTGCGTGATTTCTGGATGTCTGCCTCCATTTCTGGAGACGACATCACTGCGCAAGTGGGAAATCATCAAAACACCATTACTATTGATGATTTCCGAACCGCTTGCGGATTCGAGTATCTGCAACTTGGAGAGAAATATCAGGAGACTAAATTTGCTGATGAAGCTAAAGAAAACCTAATCCGTATCTCTGGATACAGATTAGAGAATGAAGATGCAAGGGTGCAGATCTTCAAGAAGTCTCAGCTGACGAGACCCTGGGCCTATTTCTTTACCCACATCATTTAGGGTATAGGCGACAACTCCGGGTCTCACAACCAGTGAAACTCCAGCATGCAAGTTTTTGCTGAAGCCCTAGTCACCGGTCAGCGGATCGACTATGGGAAATTGGTGTACGAGGAAGTCAAGGCCAAGCTGAAAAGCAAGGGAAATCATATTCCCTATCTTCACTTTTTCACATTGTGCATCGCACATGTGATGCTTGAAAAGCTGAAGATCGATTATGAAGACGTTCCAGGGGAATCGGTGATGGTCCGTTCCATCTCCAACATCATCTTCCAAAAGAAGGATGATGAAAATGCTTTTCCTCTCACCTCGTACATGCTGAAGATCATTGATGATCGAGTCAGATCCAAAAGGGATCGAAAGAAGGGCGAAACATCGAAGAAATCAGCCCTACAAGAAGGTATGTTCTCTTCTCATATGAAGAGTTTTCCCTCAACTGGGCGACCATCCCCAGCTGCTGATGGGAAAACCACCACCTCAACAGAGATCTCAGTCTCTGAGAATGAGGATTCTGCTGATGCAGATGTTCCTCCTCTGGTGGTGAAGAAGCGAGTTAAGCGAACCGCTAATCCCTCTCCTTCTTCTTCATTCTTTTTATCATCTTCTCCCACGTCTCTACCTCCTTTTTCTCCTCTGCTGGAGGTAAGGAGGCCTGCTACCAGTAGAGATGATGTGGTAATTGATGATGTTGAGCTGGCGACAGCAGCATCATCAGGATTCAGCCGGGATCCTCTGGGTACTCACTCGAGTCCAAGATTGGAGGGATTACGATCAGAAGCTATGTCAGCTGCTGAGAATAATCCTTCTCATTTTCAGATTGGCAGTGTTTCTCAAGGAACTCCACCAACAATCGGGGTTCCTAGTAAAACACACTCGGCTGGTCACATCTTCCTTTCCTTTCATCAACTCTCCTCTGCTGATTTCTCAACAAGTCAGCAGACTTCAAAACGGCAATTTCGTTCTTCAGGAGTTAGTGCCGCCTCCAAACCTCTGCGTAGCTCCTCGACTGATTCATTATCTGTCGTTGTAACAAGGGAACAAACTCCACAAGCAACCTCAGTCTCTCAACAGACTGCTGGTGAAGTTTTCGGCTCAACCCAAGCCACCCGTGAGTCAGCTGCACAAACACCACCCCCAACTTCTTCATCACTTTCTGAGTCTACAACCGATGATAGATTGACTGGAAACCAAGTCAATCTTGAAGCTGACCCTTCTGTTTCCCACAACGTCACCAGCTTAAACCAGCAGGTGATCGAGGAAACCACCACCGCCAATGAAGAGACAACTTTAAACCAAGTTGTAACTGAGGCACTCACCCCAGCTGCCAATGATCGCGAACGTAGTCGCCAACAGAGCTGTGAGGCAGCTAAAACACCACCCCGAGGAACTCTTCCTCCAGTCTCCATACCAGTATCGCCGACTGGTGAGACCAAAGCTCTAGAGACTCAAACAGCATTTCATATGATGTTTGATTCGACTGATGATTTCATTCAGTCGTACTATTCGTCATCTGATGAAGAACATTTTGAGCTTCCTCCTGCTTTGACAGCTGATGTCGGCAATTCTGTTATAACCCCAAAAGTCTCAGCTGGACCCAACCCACCCCCCATAGTTTCTGAGCATCCCATAGGAGCAATTCCTCCTTACTCAGGAACACCCGCTCCCACAGCTGAGGTTACCCCTCCAGCTGGAGACATGCCGGACCCCCACTCCCAAAGCGTCCAAGTGTCCCATGCTGAATCCAGCAAAGCTGGAGGAAGCATTCCCATCAGAGCAGCTACTGCTCTGATGTCTAGAGTTGTATCATCCCAGATTCGACCTGGGATGGCCAGACTGAGTCAGCAGATGGACACCCTTCGCAGGGATGTTCCAAAGAAGTTTTCCCAAACTGCTGAGAACCTCTCTTCCAGCATAACTTCTATGCATGCTGAGGTTCACTCTCAGACTCCTCATCTGGTTCTTCTTGCTGATCAGATTCGCTCCAACACAAGCGAGGTCAACACTCTCAAAAAGTATATTCATCGAGAGTTGAACTCCCTTCGTGAATCTGACAGAGTCGAAAAGGACAAGCTTCTCTCCGAAGCTCGGGCCACAGAAGCTGAAGTCGCACGACAGCTAGATACCTTGACCTCCAAGGTGTCTCCTCTTCAACCAGCTGCCGACCGACTGGCTCTTGCACAAGCAAGAGTAAGAGTCTCTGCTGAACCACACTCATAGCCACCTATCTAAGGCTATTGAGGGGTCTTCTTCTGCTGTGTCCACAAGATTGGACAAGTTGGAGACTGAAGTCAGCTCGCTGACTTCCCAAGTCGCTGGTCTCCAAGGCACCCTTAACCTCATTCTTGCCAAGCTAAATGAGGGTGCCGCTGTTGTCCATCCTGCTTCAGCACCAGAGAGTTCCCCTCTTCTTCGGGCACTCTCTGAGGGGGAGAAAGTGGCCACTTCAGCATGTGAAAAACAAGGTGAACAAAAAGTTTCACAACCTATAATCACCTCTGCTGTTGGAGCCAATACTGAAGACATTCCAGCAGATGAAAACCCAAGTTCTCCACCTATCACCTCTGTTGGAATGACAGAAGAAGAAGACGTTTCAGTAGACGAGACCCCAATTCAAACAACACTCGTCACTACTGAAACACCTGAGGTAACTACTTCAGCAGGTGAGACCATCATTCAACCAACACTCACCACTGCTGAAGACCTCAGGACAGGAGATTCCTCAACTGGAGTTGAAATCGTTGACTCTTTTGGACCAGTTGAGGGCCCACAAGTCCAAGTCCCGCCAATCCAAAACCCTCAGCCTATCATACAGGAGATTCCTCAACATGCTGAGGGGGAGCCTACCTCTGTCGTGGTTAAAGCTCTCATGTTAAAGGAAGCTGGAACCGCAGTAGATCTTGCTGCAGCTGTTGCCCTTCAATGAAAAATTCAAGAAGAGCTGTATCAAAAAGCTGAAGTCCAAAGAACTGAGAACATTTGGTTTTTCAACAAAGTTCTTGGTCAGCGTAGGCTCGAAGCAAAAATCACCAACGTAAGAGCACCCAAGTTCTCTTCCAGCTCTCCACCAGAAGTAAAATAACCAGAGCTGGAGGATTCATGGCCGCTGAAAGGTTACCTCTGAACAAAATCAGTACTCACCTCAGCTATGCTGAATGGAATGAGTTACTGACAGCTTCTAAGTCTGCACAACAGTCTGACCTCATGACAGATCTGCAAAGTGCGATTAAAGTCGCAATCAGTATCTTCAAGGGTCTATGTGACAATATCAGGAGAACCACTCCTGAGTTGGCAAATCGCATACCTGCTGAATTGCTTGACTCACAAGAAGTTGTTGTCAGAGAACCTGCTGGTGAAGGCTCCTCAGCAAGGAGGGAAAAACGTAAGTCCGTTCTTCCTGACCCTTTTGCTGACTCCAGAACACTTGATGTTGGGTCCTCGATCATATTTGCCAAACGACCAAGACTCAACATCACAAAAGACATCCCCACGGGAGTAGACTTTGTCCTTGGGCTGATCGTAAAAGAACCCATATATGGCTTTTGTTATCTGGAGAAAAAGAAGCCTTGCTTCCAATGGGCTGATGAGCTGCACATGTGTGATATCGATCAACTGCTGCTATATCACAAGTCGCTAAGTTATTGCACATAAAAAATATAGAGGGTACTAGGTTATTGCACATAAAAAATCACAGGTTATCGTCATTTTGCTGAGTGTAAATATTATAAAAAATATATATATAGCTAAGTGTATGATTCTTACATATACGATAAGATATTATAAAATGTATCTATAATGTAGTGTTGGTGCTATGATTTATACCAAACTAAATTCTACAATACTTAAGAGATTTTCAAAAAAGTATAGATTATAAGAAAAATCTGTAATATATGGTTTAACATAAATGAATAGATCAATTGGTTCAGTTATGGTTGGGTTTCAATCAAGACACGCCAAATCGACACATGTACACTTACAGATAAAATCATAAATATATTTGACTTTAAAAGTCAATTGTTTTGAATATGCAGGGAAATAGAGTATTTATATTAGCATCTTGTGTTAGTTTATGCAATGTTATAAAACCCGGGTTTTTAGTCAACCCGTTACGATGGCTGGGTCAAGGGTCAATCGATTCAACCGATTGAACCGGGAGGTCAACCCGGATTATCTAAAAACATAGAAAAATATATATTCCATACAAATTACTTCAAACATCGAATTGTTATTTAGCCATATTTATTCAATGCATAATTGAATTCATATACGAAGCACTGGAATTTAGTACGTACCATTCTAAATTCATAATCGAATTGCGATTCAGGCATGTGTTCATTTAGGCTTCGCATTTAATTCCCATTAAAAACCGTAAATAGAATATTTTCAACTATGTCAATGAAATCTCTGTTAACACAAATTCAGAAAAAAATCGATTTAGTTAGTTACTGGCGGGTTGATTCCGGGTGCCCGGGTCGCCGGGTCACCGGTTTTTACCAAAACCGCCCGGGTCGCCGGGTCACCGGTTTTTACCAAAACCGCCGGGGTCTACACAGGTCGTTGCTCACGAATTACCCGGCTACTATTGAACCGTTGCCTTCCCCGGGTCCCGGGTTGACCGGGTTGAACCGGCCGAGTCGACCTAGGTTTTAAAACACTGAGTTTATGTTCCAATGATTATAAAGCCTTTAAAAGAACCCGTGAATTCTAAGAAGACTACTAATAGAGTTTTGAAAAAAAATCAATAAAAATATTGAATTATGTTTTGACTATTACTCAAATCAAACACAATACTACTTAAAATGAAATATGTTAAGACTACTAATAAAGTATTAATTTTATTCACAATACTAAAACCCGTGAATTATGTTTTAAATACTAATAAAGTCTTATTCTTATTTACTAATAAAATATTAAAAAAAACATTAATAATAATGAATTGTGTTTTGACTACTTCTCGAGTCAAACACAATACAAAAACTTGTGAATTATGTTATGAATACTAATAAAATAATACTTTTTTATCACTAATAAAAATCAGTTAAACTATTGAGTTGTGTTTTGAATACTAATCAAGGCAAACACAATACAAAAACTCGTGAATTATATTAATAATACTAATAAAGTCTTATATTTATTTGACAATTATACTCAAGTCAACCATAACTCTGTTTAAAGTAAAATATGTTAACATTACTAATAAAGTATTAATTTTATTCACTAATCCAAAAAATCAAGGAAGTATACATTAAAAAAAGGTTTTGTTAATGACAACTCTTATGGTTGTCTTTAACATTGCATGTATATTCATTGATAAAGAATAAAATTCAGAAAATTCAGGGAGCGCTTACATTCATTTTGAAGTTTTTTGTGCATGTTTTAGCCTCTTTATTTACAGCCCTTAGGGCTTTTATTATCATTTTCCATTTAAAAAAAGTGTTTTGACTACTACTCAAGTTAAAGACAATACTATTTATAGTGAATGATGTTTAAGACTATTAGTAAAGTCTTTCTTTTATTTACTAATTCAAAAAGTCAAAAAAATTAAAAAATATAAAAAATAGAGAAATGTGTTTTGAATACGATTTAAGTCAAACACAATACTATTTGTAGTGAATTATGTTAAGACTACTAAAAAAGTTTTACTTTTATTCACTAATTTGGGTGCAGGCAGGAATAACAAAAAATTGTAGGTTTAAATATGACAATTATATTCAGGTTTATTCAATATTTTATTCAGTAATAAAATATCAAAAAAATTGAAAAACCATACAGAAAATATCAAAAAAAATGTACTTTTATTCACTAATAAAATATTTAATAATAAAATTTGAAAAAATTGTAGGTTTAAACTATACCGAAAATATTGATTGTCTTGTAATATGACAAGTTTGAAAATTTAAAAACACGTAAACGATTATATGAAGGCTTAATGATTTTGATATTTGTGAATATATTTAGTAATTGTTTAACAAACTCATTCACTTATTTTATGATATAATCTTAGTTGCCTTATTATGTGGGCATGTAACCGAGAATCTTGATAACACCTTATCTGTTTTGAATTTCATTAACTTTCTTAATTACGTGCATTAAATATTAATTATTAAAATTTTAAAAAATTTAGATAAGTTACATATTATCACACGAAATAAGGAGCTGGTTATTGGGCGGGAATTATAAGGGCTAAAATAATTGTAACGACCCGAAATTTGTAAATAAATAAATTGAACAAAAATATGATAAATAAGGATAAATCGTTTAAAGAACGTAGGAATTGGTTTCGTGTCGTTTGGAGACCGTACGAGAAAGTTATGGGCGAAACCGGGTCGAGACAAAGTTGATAAAGTGCAGCCTGGCTGCGTGAGAAGTTCACGACGCGAAGTAGTTCGCGTTCGTGAAGTCGGGCCAGAGATTTTGACTATGAGGCGTGATGTAGTTCGCGATGGGTTAACGATCGCTAAGTCTGCGTGCAAGGCTTGGAGTTAGCGACGCGAACTTAGTTCGCGCCGTGAACTCTGGACGACAGCATTAAAGTCGGGTTTTAGCTCATTTAATGCATTTGAAAATCCTAGTTTCTTCCATTGATGATTTTTGAGTGCAAGTGCTGATCTTGGTCGATTTGCTCATCAAAGCTTGATAGATTTCACTCCTAAGTGAAGATTAAAGGTATATCTTCACTCCTTGATCTTTGTAGCTTTAGATCTATGTATTTTGATGGTTGGGTTTGAAACCCTAGTTATTGGGGGTTATGGTTTATGGTGAATAAATGATGTATACACTTAATAGATGGTATATTAACAAAGGAAACAAGTGTATGATTTCGATTGGTAAGAATCTTAAGGGTTGGTTAAACCTAGGGTGTGGTAAATCACCATAATTGGGGGAAAGTGTTAGTTGATGGTATCTAGTGATAAATGGATACATTATTAGTAGTATGTGATGTTGAACATTGTATGATTGTTGTATTAGGCTTTTGGTGAAGTCTTGGAAGTTTGACCGAATTGTGGAAGCAAGAGTTTTGGTGTCAAGAACACGGTTGGAGCATTAATTGCTAAGGTGAGTACGTGTGGAAATTTACTGAGTACATAGCCTATGAAATGCATTTTAATACTTGTGTTATGGTCTATTTGCTTAATTGTGTAGACTAGTAGTTGGTAGTTAGTTATACCGATAATAGTATTGAACTAACTTGTTTGTTGATAGACGTGATAGCCGAGAGCTAGATTGACATAACCATTGAGTTATGATATGTTGAGATGATGTGATGATGCGGGGGACCCCCAGTCATGAAGTGTGGTGTGAGGGGCAGTTGGGTGGATTCCCATCGACTCAACCACGATAGTAGTCTTGCTAACTGGAGGTAGTCCGGTGAGTAAGGCAGGTATTGGTAGATTGGGCGAATCCCTCTTGCCGGTATCTTGAGGCTTATTAATGGCGATGGATTTCGGTTAATAAGTCAAGGTGGTTCTAGTTAGTTCGAGGGCAACTCGATAACTAGATATGATTGCTAGGAAAGCAAAGTATTAGAGTCACAATAGGGTGACTAGTTAGATGGATAACTTACTCATATGTTTGTTTATATGTCATACGATTATTATTATTATTGGGTCTAAACCCATGTAGCTCACGAGACGTTTTGTCTCACGTACTCCTTGTTTGTTTTGCTATGTACTCAGGTTCGGGATCGAAGGTTTAGGTACGCATGGATAGAGATGCGGGGCCTAGAATAGAAGAACATTAGATTGGATTTATGCTTAGCTTTGGTTTTGATATATTTTGTAACACCGAAACTTTATACTCTGATTTCATACCAAAGGTTTTTGTAAATCCATATTTTGGAATAGTTCTTCTATTTATTAAAAATGATTTATTTTGGGCAAATGTTTTGTATTAAAATTCAAGGTGTTACAATAATGACACGTGGCACTAAGGGGCTAAAATAATGACACGTGTCACTAAGGGGTTTGATTTATTATAGTAGTAGATTTAGATGTGTTTTTTAAAATGACTTATTCACTTTTGCAAAAACTCGCCTGTGTCAAGAAGAGTTTACCCAGCTCGTCGAAGGGTGTGTGAGGGGGGAGGAGGTTTTAAAGGGAGTTTTCTAATATTATTCTAAGGGTTTTGATAATGGCAGCGCTAAAGGCTTTCATAAAACATGCATTAAAAACTTGTATACTTCATCCGATTTAAAATAAGTGATACACTTTCCATATTTGGGTGTATTAAAATAAGTGATACATTTTGAAAACTTACCTTATTTGGTAAAAAGTAGTGGGACCCACATCTATTAACTATCTACTTTAATAAAGTGAAATGACTTTACCCTTACTAGTACTTTTAAACATCATTAACCTCACTTTATTCAAAATTTGTGGGACTCATTCCTCACTAACTATCTAATTAATCTAATTTAATTATCATTATCATATTTTGCCTCAAAACCCGTGAAACCAACAATATATCACTTATTTTAAGTCGGAGGAAGTATTAATCTACAACCAACTCCTAAATTTTAGGAACTACTTCATTGTACAACTTTTAATACACTTAATGACAGTCTTAGGATTGCCATTATCAAAATCTTTTTTTAATTGGAGATAGGTTAGTGATAAGTTACTGTTGCATAATTTTGTCAGTAATTTGTTGACAGGGAAGAGGATGATGTAATGCTACTGACAGGTTAGATAATGTATCATGGTTAGATGCCTAAGACCACTGCCAACGGTGCCGCCGGTTTGGCGCCAGAACCGCCACCATTGGCGCGGGCCGTCGGTGGCTCCGCTGGTTTGGCCCACGCCGGTTTGGAGACGAGACGGGAGGGAGCGCCGGTCGATTTTCTTTCTTTTTTTTACTTTTTTCCCCCCAACGGTAATATTACCGTTATATATATATATATATATATATATATATATATATATATATATATATATATATATATATATATATATATATATTGAAGAGCTAGTTACAGAACTCATTTTTGGCTACAGAACCCGCATAACTCAATCTAAACCATTGAATTTCAAAATGAAATGATCATGGAAGATATATGAAGTGATTTAACGAGGGACCCCCATGCATGTATGTTATTCATGCACGAAAACATATATGTTTTTGTGCATGTATGTTTTCATGTATATATACATAAGTGTTATTTTTTTGCATTATTTGAACATATATGTTTTTCAGTATCTTTGATGTTTTTCTTAAAGTATTTGTTTGATTTGGGTTAAATGTAATTGTTTTGCATAATTTTACAAATTTTTTAATATTCTTAGATGAGTTTTTCTTGGTTCTACGTAAAAAAATGAGTTCTGTAAATCGCTCGCGAGTCCTCACCGGAAAAAGAGTCGTCACAGGATCCCACTTCTATATATATATATATATATATATATATATATATATATATATATATATATATATATATATATATATATATATATATATATATATATATATATATATATATATATAGACAAGGGTTCATGCGAGAACCATTATTATTGCGAGAACTGCGAGAACAAGTTTATGGCCTTTGGATTAATCTGATTTGAATTTAATCTTACAAGGGTAATTAAGTGATTGTATATGTATTTTAAATATGTTATTTATCACAAAAAGGCAAGTCAATATTCCCATGATCCGTTTAGAAGCATTAAACAAATACTTTTTTAATCTACTATTCTATTATTATGCATCTTAATTAATACTATATATCCAAGACCACCAAATAGAACACCCAAAACGTAAAAAATCACCGGAAATTCCAGAAATTCGATGAACGCGCATAATAATCATAAGTCGTTCATCAATCTGAAATCTTGAAGATGTTAACGCCTGTAATCAACATTTTGTGCATCGTCCAGCAAAAAGGAGTTAGAGCACAATGACAATGCTCCTTGAAGTGAGTTTATTTATTCAACGATCGATTTCCCCCCATTAATTTCATCAATTCGCAGTTAGGACTATATGATTTAATGTTTAGTCCTTTTTTTACTTAGACGATCACTATTCATTATCATAATATTTTAAGTATTAACTATTGAACACTTCTTTCTATTTTAACGATTTCTTTACCAAATATTGTTACTTCATTAATAATTTTAATTGTGTGTTCATTATTAATTTTTTCAAGTTTTTCTTATGATTGTTTGTTGTGTTCACCGTTCATCTATATATAACATTTTAAATCATCATTAAATATTTTCTTGAAGACCCCATGGAAAATTCATATGTATTCATCGGTGAACACAATATTCTGTTCTAAAAATATGTGTATAGTATGTTGTTACTGGTCTTCATTCATTAATGAACATACGTTGGTGTTCACTAATGATTACATTTTTAAATTTCCCGAATCCTCTACTCTTTTTGAGCAACTAGGTGTTCCAATGTATTATCACCGTCTGAGCTTTGTTCACCTTCATCTCCTTACATTTTGTCCCATCTACATACAATAGCTACATATCAAACACAAGTATATTAGAGAGTGTTCAATAATAAACATGTATTTGTTTATTCAAACTATTTACATTCAAAAATACATAACATCTGTTACATGTTCACTAACTAAAAAAAATAAAAATAAAAAATAAATTAACAAATCAAATAATTGTCCACTAATTGCAGAAAAAAAAAATTATATTTTTCCTACCCGAACAACTAATGGTTAACTAGATGTTCACTACCCAATAAAAAAAAAGAATATTTTCCCTGCCATATCATTTTAATGTTGATGGAAATCTTACACTAAATTTTTAACTAGCAACGCACCCGTTTATTTTTTTCCATTTTTGTAATCCAAACATGCAGCGGTACAACCCTAAAAAAATCTTTACAGTTACTGGTTCATTACCACCATTATTGAATCAGATTGTCTATTTTTGAACCTTTCGAACTTTGATACATAACTTATTTAACAGATTTATCAAAAACCATAAAACATACGAACCTGATTCGTGTTCATCCACAAATAAAATAACCCACAAAATCAAAAACTTTACCTTTCTTTTTTGTTATGTATCTTCCAGATCTTGCCTTCGGCATTCTCAAATTGGCGGAATGATTTAGGTTTCTTTGAAATTCACCGTTTAATTTGAGAGAGGTATTGACTGAATTAGAGGGGAAAAAATTTAGATAAGAGCATCTCCAATGGTAGCTTTTTTAAAAGCTTTTTACTATTACAATAAGTCTTTAAAAGACTTTTTACCATTGTAATAACTAGCTTTTCTAAAAGCTTATTGCAATGACTTATTCTCTAATAAGCTTTTAACTTACTTTCAAAGTTTGTCCTTTTTAATCCTCTATGTTTAATAACTTTTCATTTAAACCTTAAATATATAATATATAAATTCTTTATTATATTTTAATTAGTTAATATATAAATTATATAATATCTAATGCTAATTATTATAATATTTTTGTATGAAATATTTTAAAAAATATTATATTTAGTAAAATGTCAAAAAATTGTCAAATTATATATAAGGGATATTTATAAACATTTGAGATAGATAAAGCTAAATTAAAAATTTTGTAAAAGAAAAAGCTTATTGGAAAGGTTAACCATTGGAGATGTTATTTATGAAAAGTTTTTTGGTTAGTGAAATGTTGATGTGGCAAAAATAAAAAGCTTTTGAGAGGTTAACCATTGAGATGCTCTAATGATGACAAATTTTGAAAAGGATGGTGAAATCCCAAAATTTATGGGATTTTATCCCATTTTCTCGACCTCCACGCCAATTAGGGTGTAAATAATAATCAATTCATTTTTTACATTTTATGTTCATTTACAATATTACCCTTGAATTCACACGTTTAACCTCCTTAATTGTTCATTTTATTACAAGTTTGCCATCTAATATCTTAACCACTCATCTTAAAATCCAAGGGCTATAAACGTGTTCTCGCAGTTCTCGCAATTTTAATTGTTCTCGCATGAACCCTCCTCTATATATATATATATATATATATATATATATATATATATATATATATATATATACCCACTTTCATTCTATAATTTTCACAACAAAAATTTTACTCTTCTCCCACCCAACCATACTTATAAAATGTCTAATGTTTCTGATTTCTCTACCGAATATGATTCCGATTTGGAAGCTATTTTAACGATAGCCAATTCTTACAATGCCGAGTAAATGGTCGCCATTGTGAATGCTCATTCATCTTATACAGAGGACGATGAAGAGATCCCTCCGATCCCAGAGGGCCGAGAAGGTATGTGGCACGAGATCGTGAAAGTGCCGGTGAGCGTTTGTACGCAGACTACTTTGCTGAAAATCCCATGTTCCCGCTGAATTATTTTAAGCGGCGATTTCGTATAACCCGTTCGTTGTTCCTCCGTATATGTGACGGTATAACTTCTTACTCTCAGACTCCTTTACCTGCGCATTTTTTGTATTTTCGTCAACGGGACGATGCTACTGGAAGATCGGGTTTTAATATTCTTCAAAAATGTACATCCGCTGTACGACAATTGGCCTATGGTTGTGCTGCCGATTTGTTTGATGAATATCTACACATAGGACAACAAACATCGTATGATTGTTTGGATAATTTTGTCAAATGTGTATTCCATCTATTTGGTGATGGGTACTTAAGAAAACCCAACGCGCATGACGTCGAGTGCTTACATCAACGTCATGCTGAGGTGCATGGTTTTTCCGGGTATGCTCGGCAGCATCGATTGCATGCACTGGCCTTTGAGGAATTGTCCGGTGGCATGGAAAGGAGTCAAGGACAATACACACGAGGTGACCAATGGGAGCCAACGATCATGCTAGAAACGGTTGCGTCTTATGATTTTTGGATTTGGCACACTTACTTCGGCCGAGCTGGTTCGAGCAACGACATCAATGTCCTTAATGCATCAGACTTACTCAAGGACTTGATGCAAGACAAAACTCCCACTATTCCTTTTGTCATTTCCGGGAAACAATTCACTAAAGGATACTATCTGGGTGACGGGATATATCCGGAATGGTCAACCAATGTGAAGACATTTAAGTATCCGCTATCTGAACAAGAAACTCGGTTTAAAAGATATCAAGAAGCCGCAAGAAAAGATATTGAACGAGCATTCGGTGTTTTGCAAGGACGTTGGCAAATCATTAAAAACCCGGCAAGACCATATAGCGTCAATAAAATACGTCGAATCATGTATTGTTGTATAATTTTACACAACATGATTATTATGGACAACGGTCGCAACATGTGTCCACTTGAGGAGGCGTATATGGATAACCCGGCAAACACGCCGCAACGCTCGTGGAATGAGAGAGTTGCAACACACGCTCGAATGGCCAAAGAACTACGGGATCAAGCAACACGTCACAGACTTCGCAATACACTAGTAGACCACATTTCACAACTCCCACCAAATTTCCACCAACGTTAATTTATGTTTTTAAATTATTGTATTTTTTTAATCGTATTGTTTTTTTTATATTTTTAAATTATTGTAATGTTTTTTTATTTTAATAAAAGTATTATGTTTTAGTTATATTTTTATTTTAATTAAAAAGAAAATAAATTAATTAAAGTTGGTGAAGTGACGGAGTGTTATTTGCATAGGTACGTGAGTTTAGTGTTAGTTAGTTTGTCTGCTGACGTGAAGTTAAGTTGGGAGCAACTGATGGCGTCAGTTGGCAGTGGTTTAAGTTACCCAAACATGCCCATAATTGAACACGTTAGTCATCTTTGCTCTGAATACACACACCCAACAACATTTGCCAAGAATATTCCTTAATTAACCCATATATTACAGAATTCAATCTCAAAACACGCAATCTATCAAACAAATCAAACATAAATACCAAACAACTTTGGGAATTATTCTTAGCAAAATTTTATATCTCGATGAACAAACATCAAATTCAATTGATAATTTCAATTTTACCGCACAAGTAATTTAATTAACAATGTTTTGAAAAAGGAAAACTAGAGGAACCTTATTCGATAGGCACAAATTCTATAGTTTTGTCGGCATCATCTTCACCAATGGAATAATCAAACCGCCAGTATCTTCAGAAATCCATCGAACGTAACGCCGTCGGTATCGCCGTCTACACCGCCTAATCTAATCATTGCTTTGATTTCATCATCATTAACCTCAAATCCGGCCGAATTGAGATAACTCCGAAGGTCTCCGTATCCTACTTTTCCGTCACCGTCACCGTCCATCGCCTTAAACACATCCTCCATTACGCCGCCGGCACCGTTGCTATTAGTCTTCAACATCTTCTCGAACTCATCGTATTCAACGTAACCGTCTTTGTTTGAATCAGCTACCGTCATCATCGTGAAAATGATGTCATCGTCGGCGTCGGCGTAAGATGTCTTCAGATCTTCACGGCTGATCTTTCCGTCGCGATCAACGTCGAGGACGTCAAATGCCGACCGTAGGTCAGTGATATTTCTCGCCGGCCATAGGGATGTTCCCGTCGGACACATGGTAACCCTGTTTTTGTGCGTGTGTGAATGAAGAGAAGGTGTGATTTAGAACGCTCGTTGAAATGTTGAATTTCTTTTTAGTCCGGAAAAAGAGGAGATTTGTTAAGTATATATAGGCGGGGTAACGAAGTTATTTATGCTGGGTCGTTAGAAGAGTCGTTTAAAAAAGGGGGATTCTAAAAACTGTGAGTACTCGCGAGGATATCTAAAAGCATTTCAAAAAAATCTGAAAAAAATATATATAACTTCCCATGATTATTACTACATTTGACCAAAAAAAAGTTTCGAAAAAAAAATTATGATCCACTTTTTTTTGCGGATCATAACAATGATCCATATTTTTTTTGTGGATCATTATTATGATCCATTTTATTTTTTTTTGATCAATTTTTAAAATTTTTTATTTTTTTTGGATCTTATATAATGTGATTTTAATGTTTAAAAAAGAAAGTTTTAAAAAAAAAATTTAGATGATTTTTAGAGTTTTTTTTTTGAGTCCTCGCAGTCCTCACCGGGAAAAGAGTCCTCACCGGGAAAAGAGTACTCACCGGATCTGGACCCTAAAGAAAGAAGTCCTACTATTTGTTATATATATTTCTAGTCTCTAATAATATGTGTAATATATTAATTTTTTTCTTAATATTATCGTTTGATTTTAACATCTATTTTCATCTAATGAATATGAATATAACGATAGAAATAAATATCATTATTCTTAAAGAAAATAGTAGTAAATGCTTATATTCTTAGAGCATCTCAAATGTGAGGTTGAAGAAAAGGTTGATACTATTTGAATAACCTCTAAAATGACTTTTTACCATTAGAATGGATGATTTTTTAAGAGGTCAATCCAACCACTAGATCTTCCCCAACCACTTGAACATCTTTCAATTTTTGATCCTTTTAGTCCATAAATTTAACAGTTTTACATTTTAAACTCATGTGTATATTTATATGTGAATAATTTATTATTTCTATAACTATAAATTATAACTTTATCATATTTCAATAAACTTTAGGGTCTAGCATTATAAGAGTTTTGTAAAATACATTTTAAAAAAATGTTAAGTTTTGTTAAATTAAATAAGTGAGAGGTATTTATAAAACATTTGATATAATTAAAGGTAAATTAGTAATTAGTTATTAGATGATGTGGCAAAAGTAATAAGTTACAAATTTCAATCTCGTCCTAATTTCGTTTCGTTTCGTTTTGTGTATTTTTGTCGTGTCGTGTTAGGTTTTGACAGCCCTTATTTACACATGTCACATTATCAAGTGACTAGATACAAAGTAAGCAAAAAATGTATGAATCAATATTATTATCTATTTTTTTATGTAAAAAAATAACTTACACTATTAAAAATATTCGTACAATGTTAAAGTATATATTAAAAATTGCAGTTTACTCCGCACAACATGGTGACAGGTACTTAATCGCGGATGGTAGTGCACATATTAAGTAAATTTGTAACTAATCCAAATTATTTTATATAATTTTGGTGTACAGATTAAGTAAATTTGTAACTAACTCAATATGTTTCACGTCTTATAAAGGGCAATTATGATAATAATTATCTAAATTATCCAAGCGAAATTAATTACATGTTGGTTTATAAATATAATGAGTATCTTTGCAGCTCGACGGGAAGAAAGATCGTTGAGAGACCCAAGTCCCAACCTGTCCAAAGTTCTAGTTAATTCTTAATGAAAAGACAATTCATATGATATTGAAATTAAAATCATAACTAATATAATGGCGAAATAAGGATTCACATTTAGTTATTTACTAGTGAAAAACGTAAGATCAGCAATTCTACGGCTCTCACTTTCGGGCAGTATGGCGAAGGGAGTTGGCTTGAGGAGCACGTTCATTTTCTGTTGACTATGTTTGCTTATTTATAATTTATACAGCATTTTCTCAACTATTGGTTTTTTAAAAGAGAAATATTATTATTTTCTATAATATGTATTTACTTATTTTCCTATAATTTATTATTATTTATTTTTCTAATTAATAGATTGAGACAAGTGTCAAATTTAGAAAATGATATAAGAAAAAAAGAACGTGTTAGACTATGTTTAATGGGAGACCAACACATCAACGCCACATCAGTTTTTTCACTTGCGATCATACACATGAAAAATCCCGACCAAACCCACGTAGTCGACAACCAAACCCATTCATTTTGAAAACAACCACCTCCCGTTGAAAATTTGGCGACCGGTTGTGGTCCCATGGACGACCAAATCAAGCCAAGGACGCATCGCAGAGAGCTCGATCTAAGGGGAGGGACACATCCAAAGTGGAGAGACATTCAGTCGCGGTCGCTTGGTGACCTTACCATTACGCAGAATCTTAACTCTATATATCATCTTATAGTGAATAGCAAAATGAATTGGTCATAAGATAGTAATAATATTTCTCTTTTTAAAACCTGATTTTAAAGGCAATATCAAATCTTGATCACCGGATTGATGAAAAAAAAATTACGACCTAAGTTTTTTCTCAATAAGAAATGGGAATCACTTCAAAGAAAGTTTTAAATATGGAATACGGAGTATGTAACATTTTTTATATTTAGTTATATAAAATTATAAAACATTAATGTACAAAAAACAGAGTGGTGGACGCATGGGATGACGTATGGATGTTTTAAAATAAGTGGTCAACAGGCTGTGATTTGATTTTTGGAGAAAAAGGTCAAAGAAACTCTGTATTCTTTCACCACACAATACATTGAGAAACTTCCACCGCCCAAATAAATCGCTTGTCATATTTCCAGGCATATTCTTTCACCAGGAAACTGATAAAGATGTCGCTACTAGTGATTTTGTCTAATAAATTCACGTGTATTTAAAATTTGAGTTTTTGTTTTTTTTAATAGCAAAAGGGAAACAAAAACGAGTAACGAGTTTTTGTATTTAAAATTTGAGTTTTTGTTTATTTTTCCTTTTTGCAAGGCCGACATTCCATTAAAACCCAACCAAACAAGCCATAAAAAACCGTTTCGTACTTTTCAATGGCACATTTAATTAGGTGTGCTTAGTTGGAGATTATGAATACTAAAATAGTTTAGCTAATATAATGAAATATTTTATTAATTGACAATTAGAGTAAATTACACGGATGGTCATTTGAGTTTATAACAAATTTCACCGATAGTCCTTTACTTTCAAAAATTACACTGATGGTCCAATAACACTAACTGACGTTAATTTATTCTGTTAACTCATCTCATGTGCAATGCACGTGAAGGTAAAAAAGTCATTTTTAATTTTTTTCTTTTTAAAAATGGGGGATAAATATTGAAGATGGGGATGAAAGAAAGAAAGAAATAAAAGTTTTTAATTTAAGAATAAAAAGAAAAGAAATGAAAAATAATTTTTTTACCTTCATGTGCATTGCACATGGGGTAAGTTAACTGAAAAAATTAACGTCAGTTAGTGTAAATGACCATTGGTGAAAAACCTTTCGAAATTAAGGACCATCAATGTAATTTTTGAAACTAAATGACCATTGGTTAAGGACCATCCGTGTAATTTACTCTTAAAATTAACCTCAGTTAGTGTAAATGACCATTTGTGCGTAGTTTTGAGTCTGCAAGGGTGAACTGGAGGAGCTAATATCAGTTATATTAAAAGCATGAGAAATGCATGATGAAGGGTAAAACACTAAAGCTGATAGATCAAATGGTGGATTGCTTGAATTTGGTATATTGGCAAGTGTAAATCTTCTAAATCTTGTCTTGATATAACTTGCATGTAGCAATCACCCGATTTAGTTAACAGTTTAATTGTTATTTTGAAAGGTAATAGTGAAAATAGTTTGAATGTAAATGAAAGTAAAAAGTTTTTGTATATTTTTTCATCGATGATTCTGTAGAATTCACGCTCAAATGCATAAAAGTTTATCCAACAATTGAGCAGATTTTGACCATAATCCGGTCTGAACAAGAATTACATGGGTTGGATCATAGTTTATAACTTTATGATTCATTTATTCTTTAAACGACCCGTACACATTAACCATTCACTAAAAGGATTGATTGGTCGAATATGAATCAATATCAATCAGATTCGATTATAACCCGTTTGACAACTCGATATTTCCGGGTATGTAATCTCATTTCATTTCTAAAACTTTCCTTATTTAGAAAGTTTCTATATTTAGACATTTCTATTTCTGGCACCCAAACACACAACAAAAAATCTGTTTTTACACCATACATTAATGTTTGACTATTTTAATCAACACAACATATTATTTTACTTATGGTGACACACTTGAGCTATAACATTTCTAAAAATAGTAACTTTATATTGGTTACACATTAAACGAATTAAATTAATTTAAACGTGACTCGATTGAACAAATTCTTAAACCCGACACCAAACCATGACCGACCACTTAAGTGGCCGGCCTACCCCCTTGCTCGAACCCATCTCGGCCGAACCACCTTTGGTGGTGAGGTTATCTTATGTTGATCTTATCTCTTGATTAATTGTTATCTTATTTGATTTAAAAGAGTCGTAATCCAAGTCTAACACTTGTTGCTTACCCTCACTATAAATAACACTCATTGGCAAAACCCAAACACTCTTGTTCTTTCTCTCTTTCGGCCAAGGCACCACACCACTGTAGGGTTTCACTACGCACCATGCGACTGATCGACCCATAGGATCGACCTCCTAGTATACTTGGTTCGAACCATGACTGACCAAGAACATTAACTTGTTCTTAACCGGTTAAAACCAACTAGCTGATTTAATCCCTAAATGCGGAACTGGGATTAAACCTAATCCTTAAACCCTAAAGGATTGGGATGTTGGAAATCTAGATTAGGTTAACAAGAAAGAAACCTTTTACGAAGAACTCGAACACACACACACATACTTGTGTGTGTTCGTCGACTACTACCAAGAACCCTAGGGTTCTTGGTTCGACTTCGAACAAGAGGAGAAGGAGGAAAGAGTGTTCCAGGAAACATACCTTAGTTAGTGCTTAAGATAGATCCCCTGATGATGAACACGACAAACGATCCTCTAGATGATCACTTGCAACGAACTTGGATCTTCAAGACTTGAAGAACACGAAGAACGAATGAAGAACACGAAGAACACAAAGTGTTGTGTTCTTGGGGTTGTGTTCGGCCGAAACCCAAGAGAGGAGGGAGGCTAGGGTTTCGTGATTGTGATCCTTGAATAAGGGAACCCCATGCATTCTATTTATAATAGAAAGACTTTCACTTAGGGCCCTTCTAGTTTAATTAAGATTAATCTCTTAATTAAACTTATCTCTTACACTTTAAACCCTTATAGCTTAACTAGTTTATTATTGTTGCACTTAACTATCAAATGTGTAGTATTAACACACTAATAATTCGGTATCCACATACACGAATTATATACTTGTAGTTATACTTTTAATAGTTAATTATATAATAACCTTTATATAATTTACACAATAATATTATCCAATTACTATATGATTTAATAGCCTTAAATCATATCATGGATAATCTATAATTAACACATTGTATATTTACTTAGCTAGTAAATGTACAACTACTTGTATTAATTAGTTAGTTAAACTAATCTAGTAATAAGTTAGACTTAACTTAATACTTAACTGATTCATAATGACTATTAAGAATCATTCCTCTTCGTAGTATCGTTGCATAACTTGCTCGTATTACATGCACTCACCGGTGTGACCCTTAAGTGTTTCGTAGGCATGGATGTATCATCATAGGTTGACTAACTGTGCACATAAATCCTTCAACCACCACCATCAAACCCTAGTTCGTCCGATCTCAAGCATCCCCATTCGATTTCTTGTTCGTACGATTGTAGCAAGGTATTACCCGATCCCTTTGTATTGTTTTTCTCCTTGTTTCGGTACTTACTCGAACCTAGGACCATGGCCAAAGGCCATATGGTCTCGGTGAAGCCATGTTGCCCATGATCGACGTGCATGCTTGCATGCATGCCCACGAATTGGTCCCTTGTTCGTTTAATCATTAATTGTTACGTTTGATGCGTTTGTTATTCATTGTTTTGATCTTCCTAAAACCTGAGACTTGTGATCTTGTTAAACCCTAGATCTAATACCGTTATAATGACCAAAACTCTAGACTTGATAAACCCTAGTCAAACCCTAATGCTTGTACCGAACCACCACCAAAAACCGTAGGGTTTATGCCTTCGACAAACCCTAGACCGAACCCTAACCATAAAACCCATATACACCAAATCCTAATTGACCTAGTTGACTTTTGTTGACTTTTGTTGAGTATTTTGACCATCGTTGACTACTAGATTCGACCAATTTTGACTCACAAGTATTACTGGGTCAAGGTCGGATCTGGACCCAAACCATGGACCCAAACCTGAATACCTAGTCGGGCCAAGGCCCGTACTTGGCCCATTCGATCTATCTAAGCCCATCGGGCCAAACTTTAGTCGTTCCATTAGTAACCAAGCCCATTTGGACCAAAGCCCAAACCTTTGGCCCATTGCTTACCCAAAGCGAACCCAATTGGGCCCAAGCCCAATCCATGGCCCAACCTAATCGTACCTAAGCCCAATCCAAGGCCCAAGTGGCCCATCTTGTGGCCCAATAGGCCCATATGTCCTTCCTAAGCCCAATTAGCCCATCTAGGCGGTTCTTGGCCCAAGTGTCGGCCCATTAAGCCAATATAGGCCCATTAAGCCTAACCCAAGCCCATTTCATTTCATTTTGATGCCCATTTCATTTCATTTCATTTAGGCCCATTAAGGCCCAATAACCCAAGTTAACTCGATGTCACAAAACATAAAACATAACGTAAATCATATGTCATAATCATTTATTATTAGATCGCCTGTGTTAGCTTAGTCTAATTAGAAACATTATTACGTTTAAGAAGCTAGGAGTCTGTGAAGGAATCCTCTGTTTGATCTAGTGCTAAGCTTTGCCCAGGTGAGTCCACAGCCCCTTTTACTACTTTTTACTGTTTATAAACTATCGGGGTGGAAAACATAAAACTATGCTACTACTTTACTATGACTGTACAACATCATTTCATTTTCATTATCGCGTTGGCATGACAAACAATGTTATACTAGACTAAGGTTACCAGTAATCATTAACTAGTGGATCTAGACCATGGATATGCAGAAGTACTATTGGCTGACACTCATCCTCCCAACATTATTTGATCACTACTTGGTTATCCAAGACATCTTTCAGGAGTGTATATCCATAAAAGAACGATAACATACTGGAGTTGAAGTGTTGATTGTGGACTTAGGGGTTGGTATATTAACTCAATGGACTAGCTACCTGTTGGGGATAACAGTCATGCGATGTCAAACATAACAACTTGTTCAACACACCATTATAAACAAAACTAGTAAGGCCTCTCCCAACAGTGGCGTGTCACTAAACCCGTCAGTAGCGCCACATCATCACATCCTTACCGACACGCTACTGACACGGTCGTGCCAACCATAACCCATCACTAACACATCACTAACCCTTAAAATATTACATTTAACCCCCTCCACACACACACAAAAGCTACTGACGCCCATCCCTCACGTCCTCACGGCGACGCGTTTCTATCGACGCGGCTACCGACGCCGCGGTGCCAAAGGCGTCGTTGCACGACGTGCCCTTCACGGGCTAGTGACGCCACCGTTGGCATATGTCTAATTGTAGATCTTCTACAAATACACTTCATTTTCATACTTATTTCTCATAACATATAACGTGTTGAACTTATACTTTTTCAGTCATAAAACTATTTTCATAACAATCATTTTGGGTAGCAAACACATTTTTTTTACCATAAACTATAACCCTGTGGATTCACTCTACATTATTTTTGACCCTTTTATCCCAATGTTTTTCAGGTGATTAGGTGCACAGTGAGACTGGAGGATATGAGCAATGGATTGTCGTGAGCCATGAATAAAACATTAAGTTTACGAACAATCATTTCATTTTCAAACAATTTCTGTTTTAGGAAACTTACTATTTTTGGAAACTTTCTATTTTTAGAAAGTGAAACTATTTTCATTTGTTATTTCGTGGTTGTTTGTTTACTTAATTTTTGCTATGTTGTCATGAACGTTACACCTCCGTTCTTTCGCAAAACATTTTAAATGAAGTAAAACTCATTTTGGTGGGGTGTGACAGATTGGTATCAGACCTTAAGTTATAGTGAATTAGCAAGCCTAGTCTATAACTACAAAAGATTTTTGGGAAAAACAAAACTTTTACAAAACAAAAATATTCATGGCACGCTGAGTCTTATATCCTGAAGTTTCATTGTTTTTAGATTAGAACAATTGCCCTAGTTAGTATTGCCTTAGAATATCTTTTGTGTGTGTTATGTTAGAGAGCCCAAATTTTTTATAATCTATTGATTTGATGCGTCGTGCTAAGCAGAATGTCGCCTACGAGTGTTATTGATCTTTCATCCGACTCAGAGCACGACAATGATCGAGTTACTGTTGTGCCAATAGTCCCAGCGCCAGTTGCCCCAGTGCCAGTGGTGGTACAACCTCCTGTTATCCCATGGAACCGTCGCCCAAGAAGTCGTCATATTCCCATTATTCCTAATGGTCCTCCGACACCAGCTCGTGGTCAGCGTCCTATTGTGTATCGTCGACGTGAAGGCGATATGATTTATCTATGTTCGCCCGTGAAACCAAAACGTGATATAGCTCCAAGAACTCCACGACGTCGAGAACCAGTGCAAGAACCAGAAGTGATAACAGAATCAGAGCCTAAGGAAGACTCTGAGCCAAAAGAAGAATCGGAACCAGAGGAAGAACCAGAAGAAGAGTCAGAGCCTGAGGAAGAGTCAGAGCCAGAGGAAGATGTTTAGTCATCTACATTTCGTCTATATTTGTTTTCCTATTATTATATGTCTTTATGTTTAGCTATTTTAAAAAGTTATTTTTTAAAATTAGTATTTTCGTTTACCAAGTATTGGTGGGACGTGCCATATTTTCCAAAACAATTATCTATTAGGTATGCGTTTAAAAAAAGTGATATCTTAGTACAAGTCTAATGTTTCTAATGTTTCTACATATTGTATATTTTCTGTACGTCTCTACTACTACTATAAATACGTCTATCTATAATACGCCTACTACTACTACGCCTATTGTATATCTATTCCTTGATTCTTATAAATTTGTTTTATCTTTATAATCCCTCTATAATATATTCTTTTCTTAAATCTTTGTATTGAATCGTATTACTTGTATCACCAATTCATCAATGGCTCGAAGAGGAAATGAAACTGTCGAACAAATGGTGGAACGCCAAATCCCTGAAGCGATAGCTCAAATGAATACATCAAGTGGAAATGACGGTGGTCCTGCTAACAATGGAAACAATGATCCCAATGCTAATCGCCAAGGTCAGTCGTTTAAGACCTTTACTTCTTATCATCCTCCAACCTATTCTGGATCTCAAGGAGCTATTGCTATCATCCACTGGATTGAGAAGGTGAAATCTATTTTCAGTATTATCCAATGTGCCCCTAAGAATATGGTGAAGTTTGCTGCTAGTACTTTGTCCAAGGAAGCGATATCCTGGTGGAACTCCCAAGTGAAAGTCTTAGGTCGTGCTAATGCTGATGCTATGACTTGGACTGCGTTCAAAGATCTTTTCCCAAGGAGAGAACTACAGAAGGTTGAAGTGGAACTATGGAATCTGTCCATGGTTGAATCCGACATTGTTACCTATACGACTAAGTCCCAAGAACTCGCTCGTCTTGTTCCTCGTATGGTTTCTCCTGAATTTAAGCGAATCGAGAAGTATCTTCAAGGTCTGCACGATCTCATTCGTACTCATATCATTGCTTCTGAACCAACGACTTTTGAAGATGCTATGAATCGAGCGACAAGGTTAACTGATGATGCTATGAGAAGCGAATCGTTCAAAGACAAGCTAGTTGTGTTTAGAAAATCCTCTGAAACCTCGAACAATAAAAATGGGAAGCGTACCTACGACAACAAGCAACATGGTTACAAAGGGAACCAGTATCAGAAGACTAAGAATTATGTTGCCACTAATCAGAATAACAACAATCAGTCTAGTCCTGATGCAAAGCCTTATGCTAGAAGCAAGCCCAAGTGTAACAAGTGTAATTGGCATCATGATGGTCAGTGTGAGAAGTGCTACAAGTGTGACCGCTGGGGTCACAATTTCAGAAAATGTTCGTCTAACAATCCTCCCAAGAATCCTGTGTGTTACGAGTGTGGTGATCCAAACCATTATCGTAATCGTTGCCCTAAGCTTCATGTGACAACTCGACATTTTGGGTAAATCAAAGCATTTCATTTCATTTCATACTTTCTATATTTAGACAGTTTCTATTTTTAGAAAATTTCTCATTTCGTATTATTTCTAATTTTATAAAGTTTCTATTTCTAGAAACTTTCCTCATTTCATTTCATTTCTATATTTTTTGCACATAAATACATGATCATTTTCACCATGCATTAGTGTTTGACTATTTTAGTCAACACGACATTTTATTTTTACATTATGGTGACATTACACAAAATCATTTCTAAAAACCAATGCATATACAATAAAACACTAAATATTTAATAAAACGCGACGCGCAACGATTTAAACCGAAAAACCGACACATCAATGTTGTTTTGGACCCTTTGAACGAATTTCCACTTGCTTGGGTTGCAAGTTTCGGCCAACCCCTATAAGGGTAAGGATTAGCTTCAAAAATTCGAAAATTTGGCTTTATCTCTATCTTAGAAGAATTATACTTCTATCATAACTCTTATTGCGTATCCTATAAATACCACACTTGTGCCAAAACCTTAGTTTTTCCTCTCATTTGTTCTGCCAAGCATACCCACACACCACCGATTTGTGTTTGATCCCAAGCAAGCCCTTTTCTTGTTCGTTTGATCTTCGTTTGCAAGGTATACCGAAATTCTCATGTTTTAATTTGTTTTCTTTTCATCCTTGGATTATGTCTAACTCGAGACCATGACCAAAGGCCATATGATCTCGGCAATATACTCAAACCCAAGATCGTGTGTGCATGGTCTCCATGCACGTGTACGTGCTTGATTTATAATCTTTTCGGTATTGTTTAATTGTTGTTATTTTTCTTTTTGTAAACACCGAATTTTAAACCCTTTTAATCCCAATTTTTGACATCTTAATCACAATGAAAAACTACACAAAACCCTAAAATTTCATAATTTTTGGAATTCGTTTGCCAAGTTTTGACCCTTAAACTGGTCAAAACCCTAAACCGAAACCCTAGCAACCATCAATCACCAAACCGGACTCAAACCCTAGATCCGAACCTCTTGAACCACTGAGTTGACTCGTGACCCACTGAGTTGACCATGTGTTGACCGTTTGACCAATGTTTACCCGTTAATGAATCGGGCCAAGGCTTGAACTTGGCCCAAACCGATTTAACCCAAACCGAGAACCCTAATTGGCCCAAGCCCAAATGGTTAAGCCCAATTCGGCCCAAAAGCCCTTTGGGCCGGCCCATTTCATTTCATTTCATTTCAGCCCATTTCATTTCATTCCGGACCATTTCATTTCATTTCGACCCATTTAATCCAACCAAGCCCAATAAGCCCATTAAGGTGGGCCTTGGCCCAAGTGCCGGCCCGTTAGCCCAAATCTAGGCCCAATAGGCCCATAACCCAACATCGTTACAAAGTTGCGTAAACATAAAACGTTTTCAATAAACCAAAACTCTTTTTATAAACAAACATTTAATACAAACAATATCATCATACAAACAATATCAATACACAAGCAATATCATTGTAAATCACCTATGCGTTATAGCTTAGACTGATTAGGAACGTTGTGCTTTAGGCGCTAGGAATCTCTAAGGATCCATCAGTGAAGTTGTGTTCTAAGCTAAGCATCAGGTGAGTCCACAACCCCTTTTACTCTTTTACTGTTTTATAACTTATGGGGTGACAAACATAACATGCTACATTTAGTGTTTTATACTTTGACTGTATTACATATCATGACATTTTCATTATGGCATGACAAACAATTCATTATACCGTACTAAGTTCAACCTTCATTAAGTAGAATGACTACACCCTCGATATACGTATAGTACTATCGGCCAATACTCAGTCTCCCACATTCATTGATCACTACTTGGTTTATCCAAGACACTTCGGGAACGTTTATATCCATGACCTTATAAAATAACCATGGGAGTTGCAGTTTTGATTGTGAACTTAGGGGGATGGGTATAATACCTCAACATGAGTAGCTACCTGTTGGGAATAACAGTCTTATATGCCAAAAACTTATGATAAACCGTTTATAACAAATATTTTCATATCAAACATTGAGTTGTAGTTCATCTACAATTCCTTTACATTTTATTTTGGTTTATCAACTTTTTATACAATTACATTACGTTTCAACAGTTATAAATCATTTTCATATTACTCATTGGTAGCAAATAAAACTATTTTTCATACATTTTATCTAAACCCTGTGGATTCACTCAACAATTTAGTTGACCTTTTTAAGTTATGTTTTTCAGGTAATCTAGAGACTCAGTGAGAAATGGGGATGTGAGCAACGATTGTCTTCTGGCCATGAACTATCTTTGCATTTTAGTTTTCAAACAATCTTTTCATTTCAAAACTTACTATTTTAGGAAATTTTCTATTTTTGGAAATTTCTATTTTTAGAAATGAAACTTATTTTAGATTTTATTGTGTGGTTGTTTGATTACTATTTCACTTGCTTTAATAACATGAACGTTATACTTCCGTTCTTCCACAAAACATTTAATGACGTAAAACTCATTTTTGGCGGGGTGTGACACTTCAGAACAACAACAACAACTAGATCGGCAACAACAACAATGGAAATTGTAACATCAATCACAACAACAACCGCAATGCCAACAACCGAAATGATCTTCAGAGTGGTCGTGGTCGTGCATTTTTCATGAATGCTCAGGAAGCTCGCGAAAATCCTGATACAGTTACCGGTACGTTTATCGTCAACAATCATTTTTCTTCTATTTTATTTGATTTGGGAGCCGACTTGAGTTTCGTATCGAACGACTTTAAAAGTTTCTTAAATTTTAATCTTGAACGTTTGAAAGTCAAGTATGAGATGGAACTAGCGAATGGCAAAGTTGTTAGGTCTAGTGAAGTTTTTAAAAGTTGTAAGCTTGACCTAGATGATCATATTTTCGATATAGACCTTGTGCCTGTAGAGCTAGGTAGTTTTGATATCGTCATAGGGATGGATTGGTTATCTAAGAACCATGCTGAAATAATATGCTACAAAAAACAAATTCGAATCCCTTTATCCAAAACATAATCATTAATAATTCAAGGTGAACAATGAAACAAAAACATAAAAATCATAAACTCTATGAAAGCTCAAAAATATATTCGTAAAGGATGCCAAGCCTTTCTGAAGGGTTTCACAACACTGATCAACCCATTAGGTCAACCACCTAGACACTTGGTTCGAACCATACTGGTAAGAACATGAAGGTGTTCTTGACCGGTTAAACCAACTAGCTAATTCAATCCCTAAAAGCGGAACTGAGATTGAACTTAATCCTTAAACCCTGAAGGATTATAGGAACTTGGAAATCAAACTTGATTAACAAGAAAGAAACCTTGTACGAACAACCCGAACACACACAATGCTTGTGTGTGTTCGTCGAACACTGACCAAGAACCCTAGGGTTCTTGGTTCGTCCGATCGCACAATAGGGGAGAGGAAAAAGGGTTTCCCAAAACATACATTATTGCTTGCTTAAGAAAGTCCACTGATGATGAACAAATCGAGCGACCTTCTAGTTGATCCTAGCAATGAACTTGTTCTTCGAAACTCGAAGAACACGAAGAATGAACGAAGAACACGAAGAACACAAGCTTGTGTTCTTGTGTTGGTGTTCGGACGAAACAAGGAGGAGGGGAGGGGAGAATTTCGTGAGGTGTAAGGCAAGGATCAAGCATTAGGTTTAAGCCTTAAGCCTTCTATATATAATAGAAGATCTTACACTTATAACCCTTATAGTTTAATTAAGATTAACTTCTTAATTAACTTTCCTCTTTACACATTCAACCCTCATAGTTCTACTAGTTATTATTGTCACACTTAATTATCAAATGCCTTAGTATTATACACTTATATATTTCGGTATAGATATGCACGAAATATATATATACTTGTGTTATATACCTTTAATAATTAATTAGACAATAATATTATCCAATCACTACATGATTTAATAGCTTTAAATCATATCATGGATAATCTATAATTAACACATTGTATATTTACTCAACTGATAAATGTACAAATACTTGTATTAATTAGTTAGTTAAACTAATATAGTAATAAGTTAATCTTACCTTAATACTTAACTGATTCATAATGACTATTATGAATCATTCCTCTTCCAAGTGTCATTGCATATCTTGCTCGTATTACATGCACTCACCGGTGTGACCCTTAAGTGTTTCGTAGGCATGGATGTATCATCATAGGTTGATTAACTGTGCACATAATTCCAACAGACTCCCACTTGTACAAGTTCGTAACCTTAACTTAATGACACGGGCTATAGTGGCTTTCTAGATAGGCATGTAGTTAACCAACCCCGTAAAAACAGCTTATGTAACCCAGGTATACTTTTGAAAAACTCTTTAATAGCGTCTCCTAGTAAAGAACACCCTGTCTCTACTTCTTGGGCAACGTTGTTAGGTTCATCCATTGCAGCACAATATTTGTGATAACGAATACGAGCATGGTAGAAACTATCAACTCCTGTATTCGAAATCATTTCATGACTTCTTGATTCAAACTGTTGTGATAAACGACAAAGAACAAATCAGTTCGTTTGGGCATGGCCATGCACTTACCAGTTTTCTTATCATGTCAAAGAACCCATAAATATCTCTCCTAAAAAGGAGGTGCAATTACCATCTTGTTATATTTCGATTCAAAATACATCTTCCACTGTACCCAGTAAGGTCTCGTATGACAACCATATTTCAGGCTTGTCTAAGATGAACCAAAGTATATTAGTCATTGTATCCCAAACCAAATGCCTCAGGCTTAAGGACAATCCTAGTGAACAATACTTTTAAACTTTTCAACCACGAAGTATTGTCACGGTGGTCAATCCAATATTCGTCGAGCTCCAACAGAATATCACCGATATTTGGTCCACAACAAACTTGTGTAGCTATCTTGGAGTAAACTCGAATCTCCATCAAATACCGTGATGACGTTAACGTCCCATCAAGGTTCCCACCAAGACGAGTAGTCACGGATTATATCTTTTGAATAAAGAGACTTTTATTCATGGATATTATAAAACATACAAAGTCTTGAATAATAATGATACTAACTCATGTATTATTCCTCACTGGACATAGATACAGAATTATTACTGCATCATTACTTATTCCTTTCATTCGTGTTGATTTACTTAATGACCTTTACAATTTTACTTGTAACTTTATCACTAAACTAGTCATTTCTATTAAACTAAAGACATAAGTCAAGTGTTGGAAAAACACTATTACTTTTGTCTTTGCTAGATTTTGTTCTTGCAACATTCTAGAACATATTCTAGTCTTTGCCTTTTATGCAATTTGGTAAACATAGAAGTATTGGAAATAACTCCATAGATTCTTGAATTCATAAAAATTTACCTTGTAACTAAAGCCTTTTTTAGTTATTTGATTTGTAGATATCTTGTTGCTAGTTAAAGAAATTTCCTCAAATGATTATGTTATCCACTGGAGTGTGAACAACCTATTAGATATGCAATAATTAATCACAAGGCTTGTGATCACGCTATTAGGTTTGCAATAGTCTAATTAACGATCATTTATTATTTCTCTTAACTCTTTGGCAAACGATTTGGTAAAACCTTGTTGTTAATATCCTATTAACTTACTATATTCATAGCTCCCACTAAATTTTATTGGAATAAGGGTCACTTAAACTACTACTTTGACGTAGTCAAAATCTTATAGTTTAACCTTTTAACAATTAATCAATTATTAAAGTCATCCTCTGGATTTGTGAATATCCAACATTCCTGTTTAGGGAATCATGACTTTCATTGATCAACGTATCTAACAAGTATAAGACACTTGAAACGATACTTCCAATATTTAAATGTATTAGTATCCTTTTAAGAACTTCATTTAATGCCAAAGTCATTTCTTGGATTTCTCAAATATCCATCATTCCTATTAGGGAATTATGACTTCATCAAATACTGTATTTATTACAAGTGTAAAAGACTTGCAATAATACCTTTTAATTCTTAAATACTTTAATATAGTTTGTCCCTTTTAAGAGTTCATTTAATGTCTAAGTCATTCTTCTTGGATTATACGATTATCCAGTTATTCCTGTTAGGGAATTATGACTTCATCAAATTCCTTTTATCACAAGTATGAAAGACTTGTAATAATACTCTTTAAAGTATATCTTGATTATATCCAATATAATCATACCATATTAATACTAATACTTTAAAACTTATTATCATAAGTAACCATTACTTAAGATGTTTTAAATAAGTTCAATGTACCTTGAACTTTATGCTTTCCATAAAAAATCTTAAATACTTATATTAGAAAAACTTTTCTAACAATTAGTATCTAAGTAATTTGAGCTTCTAAGATATTCACACAACAATCAAACAAATATAAACAATGAGATCATTATTAAGTCAACACTTGACTTTATAATCTAGTCATAAAACTTGACTAGTATAATCAACACACATGCACACACAATATAATGCAACCATGGATTCAATGATGATAAACTTAAAACCGAAAATTTATCATAAAATAGAAAATGTAATTTTTTTCAAAACAACTAAAAACAGAATATTGTGTTACTGAATCCAAATGTAAAACACTGAATCACTTTCCGTTTCCTCCTGCAATAAACAATTGCAAGGGTTAGATTACTCGTAATATACCTTACAAGTAACATAAAGTGATTTAGAAGTTTGGTGGTGTTACCTGAAGAACTAGCAAGTCCTCCACCACCGGCAATCTTTGGACAATCCAATTTCCAATGCCCGACCTCTCCACACTTGAAGCACCGATTCTCGGCCTTCGCTATGTTGGGTCTCACCTTCTTGCCTTTATGTTTGACACTTTTACCACTCGACATTCCTTGGCTAGGATTGGTTTTACCTTTTCCTTTACCATTTTGCCCTTCTCTATCGCCATCATCAGTTACTGTGCGATCCCTTTTAGAACTGGTCCCAATATTCAACTCAACAGCCTCGACCATGGATTGTAGCTCAGAAATGGATTTATCCATATCGTGTTTGCTGTAGTTGGCTACAAAGAATTTGTAGTCATCGGACAATGAGGTGAGTATAGTGTCAATTGCTAACTGCAATGTCATGACGTGACCAAGTCTAGCAAGGTGATCAACGTGCACTTTCATTTTCATGACGTGTGCACTCACTGATGTTCCCTTAGCCATCTTGCAAGAAGCGAATGCCTTACAAGCGTAAAATGCTTGTCCTGGTTCGTTCTCTGCATCCTTGGCAGGGGATTTCAACACGTTTCTTTCTCGGTCAATCCTATCCCTCTCTTGTCCGATCATGATGTTAAAATCACGTCTCCAATTGAGGAAATTATACCCAGTCAATTCTTTCTTTCCTAGAAAGAAACGTCGCGAGAGTTTGTTGTAGTTTATCGTTATGGTTGTTGCTGCCATCTACAAATCAAACCCAGTTTAATTAGTAATCATCAATAAACATTCTCTAAAATATATTATAAACCCATAATTAATATTTTAGGCCTAGGATCCGTATATCACATTCTCGCCGCAAGGTTTGGGCACTTCCCGACGAGACATGTTGTTTCTGGTAGGTAACATCCTTACTGATCGTATCAAGACTTGACACGATTCCTAGGGGTCGTAGAATCTTTAGACTTATAACTTATTACAACCCTGTATGAATTTAATCATACATTTCTAAGTTGCAATAAAGTCTAGTATGTTTATTCTACTCAAGTACTTTTTGGGCCGGGACTCCCGATTATCACCAAAGTAGATCAGACCATCTAAGACAATGCGATGTTCTGCGACGGGATTCCAGATTATCACAGAACCTTACGCACCCTAACACTCACAATGATTTGAATCCATATCTGAGTTTATTTATCCTTACAATATGAATATCGTTGAACAAGTGAGGTGTTCCATTGGGTGGATAGTACTTCGATCTAAGATTTTCTTGGGTTTGTTTAATTCTAAACTAAACTTAAATGTGACAACTCGATATTTCCGGTATATAATCTCATTTCATTTCTAGAACTTTCCTTATTTAGAAAGTTTCTATTTTTAGAAATTTCTATTTTTGGCATCCAAACACACAACAAATTATATATTTTTACACCATACATTCGTGTTTGACTATTTTAGTCAACACAACATTATTACTTTCCTTATGGTGACACATTTGAGCTAAAAACATTTCTAAAATGAAAATTTTACCGGTTAAACAATAAACGTATTAAAAATTAATATAACGTGACTCGATTGAACTACGCTTTAAACCCGACACCATGCTCATTTGACCGACCACTATGTGACCGGTCTAGACCCATGTTCGAACCCCATCTCGGCCGAACACCCATGTGGTGTGAGGTCATTTGTTTCAAACTTATCCTCCTTTTGGTATCCTTATCCATCTATACTTAAATGAATCCTAGTTTGACTCAAACTCTTATTGAAAACCCTAGACTTCATGTACTATAAATACCCTCACTTGTTCAACCTTAAAACCCTATTGATATTCCCCCAATCGGCCGAACTAAGTCCCAAGCAAGTCCCGAGTTCGAGTTCGTCCGATCCCAAGGATTTCCCGTTCGGTTTTGCTCGTGTTCTTGATCCCGTTCGTTATCAAGGTATGATTTTAATCCCTTCTTCCTTGATTACATCTTGTTTCGATCTCTAGTTTGAACCCGAGACCTAGGCCAAAGGCCAAGAGGTCTCGGCAATTTCTTGTGATGTTGATCCCGGTCCGATCGTGTGCATGGTC
Source organism: Calendula officinalis (assembly GCA_963853835.1). Classification (NCBI taxonomy): domain Eukaryota; kingdom Viridiplantae; phylum Streptophyta; class Magnoliopsida; order Asterales; family Asteraceae; genus Calendula; species Calendula officinalis. The sequence goes on along the minus strand of OY970828.1, from coordinate 26,383,835 downwards.
ACACAATGCATACGGATCCCGTCCCAAATCATGCTTATTCGTTATTTTCTTGCTTGATCCATTGCCTAGAATCCTAGATCTAACATAGATATGACCGAATACCCTAGATCTAGAACCCTAGATGTGTTAGACCTTAGATCTAGCCGAACTAGCCACTTGAAAACCCGATCTAGTCGATCTAGCCTTCGAACCCGTAGGGTTTTGGCCTACGGCCAACCCTAGACCGAACCCTTGATCGAACCTAACCCTAGATTGACTAGATTTGACTTTTGTTGACCAACACCTATGCTAAACCGGAACCCATGACCGAATACTAAACCCTAGTCGAAATCTAGTGGACCAATGTTGACTTTTGTTGACTATTTTGACCTATGTTGACTTCTAGAATGGACCAATTTTGACCCATAAGTCAAACCGGGTCAAGGCCGGATCTTGACCCAAACCGTGGACCCAAACCCGATTACCTAGTCGGGCCAAGGCCCGTATTGGCCCATTCGATCTACCTTAGTCCATCGGGCCCAAACTTTAGTTGGCCCATTAGTATCCAAGCCCATTTGGACCAAAGCCCAAACCTTTGGCCCACTTATACCCAAGCCCAATCCATGGCCCAATCCAATCAGACCTAAGCCCAATAAGAGGCCCAAGTGGCCCGACCTAGTGGCCCATTAAGCCCATCTAGGCCCAATAGGCCCAATTTAGGCCCATTAAGCCTAACCCAAGCCCATTTCATTTCATTTCGAAGCCCATTTCATTTCATTTCGGGCCATTAAGGTCCAATGATCCAAGTTCATTCGATGTCATAAAACATAAAACATAACGTTAATTGTATATCATATATCTTATGTCGTATCTAGAATCGCCTGTATTAGCTTAGTCTAATTAGTAAGTTATATCGTTTAGGAAGCTAGGAGCCTTTGAAGGATTCCTCTGTTAAAGTGTTGATAAGCTTTGCCCAGGTGAGTCCACAGACCCCTTTTACTCTTTTACTGTTTTTATAAACTTTTGGGGTGGAAAACATAAACAAATGCTACTGTTTTACTATGATTGTACACAACATCTTTACATTTTCATTATCGCATTGGTGTGATAAACAATTATTATACCGGACTAAGGTGCCAGCAATCATTAACTAGTGGATCTAGACTATGGATATGCAGATAGTACTATTGGCTGACACTCATCCTCCCAACATTATTTGATCACTACTTGGTTTATCCAAGACATCTTTCGGGAGTGTATATCCATAAAAGAACGATAACATACTGGAGTTGAAGTGTTGATTGTGGACTTAGGGGTTGGTATATTAACTCAATAGACTAGCTACATGTTGGGGATAACAGTCATGCGATGTCAAACATAACAACTTGTTCAACACATTTTCATAAACAAAACTAGTAATTGTAGATCTTCTACAATTACACTTCACTTTTCATATTTACTTCTCGTATCATATGAGTGTTGAACCTTATACTTTTTCAGTCATAAACTTATTTTCATAACCAACATTTTGGGTAGCAAACACTTTACTTTTCATACAACATTAACCCTGTGGATTCACTCAACATTTTTGTTGACCCTTTTATTATTTATGTTTTTCCAGGTGTTTAGGTGTAGTGGAACTGGAGGATATGAGCAGTGGTCTTGTCGTGAGTCATGAATAAAACATTAAGTTTACGAACAATCATTTCCTTTTCAAACAATTTCTATTTTAGGAAACTTACTATTTTTGGGAACTTTCAATTTTTAGAAAGTGAAAACAACTTTTATTTTTGTTATTGCGTGGTTGTTTATTTACTTAATTTTTGCTATGTTGTCATGAACGTTACACCTTCGTTCTTCCGCAAAACATTTTAAATGAAGTAAAACTCATTTTTGGCGGGGTGTGACATTAAACCTTATTCCAATTTTAATCCTTAATTTTAAAAGACTTGCGATTCGTGTACTTAATTTCCACAAGACGCCTTTCTAAAATTACCTTTAAAACTCTAAGTTTTAAATTTGTTCGATTTTACTTTGCATACCTTAAAACGAGGTGTACAAAAAGATATTTCTAAGTTTTATTAAAAACCTTATCTTAATAAAACGTACTTGTTTTATTTACTTGAAAACCCTATGTTAAACTTTAAAATAGAAATTTTAATTCCTTATGACTTACGAACACAAGTCATAACTCTAATTTAACATAACTAGTTTTTCTATGTCTAATGATAAAATTAAATATTTACTTATTAGATTCTCCGAAATATGTCCTAGGGACACATTTATAAACTATGCGATTTTCTTGTGTAGCTCCCACTAATTCCAACAACCATGATGGAACTTAAGCATGAACACAATCACTAGTTTGAACTTGGTGAACACTAATAATCTTATTATATAAAAACTATATATAATAATCTTAGTTTGTTTGAACCATTCTTAAATTCAACTTAGACTTAGTTAAATATAGGTTCTTAAATTTTCTATGTTATTTAATCATTGATCATTAGTCTAGTATTTTACGTAACTCGTTATATACTTGTATAATTAACTAGTTATAATTGCTTATAACTTTATACAATCGAATATCTTATAACTTTCGGATTATTATCTAATTACAATAAAATATTACTTTGTACAATTTCTAGTTGTTTTACAACTTTGTACATTTCTAGTTTAATTATAACTTAATACAAATTTTTAGTTATTTAATATTACAACTACGATCAAAATAATATATATTTATTGTTCCATTTAATCTCGTATTTAATATACATACATATATAAGTTATAACTTTAAAACTTTATAACATTCTTAATAAGAATATTACACCTAATTTGTACATGTGTATTTTAACTTAGACTAATTAAAATACGTACAAACTATTTTACCTTTTAAAATCACTTTTAAATATTTAAAACTTTCCGTAAATTATATATATACAATATAATATAAATACATCTTGTTAATTTTAAAGTCTTAAAATTAACACTTCTCTTTTATCCTTAATTAAATTTAATTAATTAAACCCTTATCTTGTTCTTGATCAATTAAAACTAGGTTTAAATATTCTTGATCAATAGCATCTTTTAGTTAAAGATTAATCCTAATTTATCCTATTCAAACAATACTTTGTTTAAATTCTAGGATAGATTATAACTTTAATAATTTTATTTAAACTTATTCTATTAAATCTTCTAAACAAAAACTTTGTCTAGATTTCTTGATTAATCCTATTAACCAATTAAACTAAACTAGTTTAATGTTCTTGGTCCCAGGTTACTTCTAGGGTTTCAAAATTCCTTAAGCCTAAGAAACTTTTCCACCAATTAAACTAAGCTAGTTTAATCAAGCTTGGTGTCCAAGTCTCCTTATGATGTTCTTGGTCCTAGGGTTGGGGAAAGAAGCCTTTTGACCAATTAAACTAAACTAGTTTAATGTTCTTGGTCCTCGGGTTCTTTCTTGATCTCGAAATTACTAGGGTTTAGAATCCTTATGACCAATTAAACTAAACTCTTTAACATTCTTGGTCTAGGGTTCTTTATCCTTTTTTGAAATCTACAAGGAAGAAAAAGAAGAAGGAACAAAAATAAAAAAACTTGGAAATTAAACAAACAAAAACTTTCTTAATCTTGTTTAAATTTCTAAATCTTTCACAACACTGATCAACCCATTGGGTCAACCTCATAGTCACTTGGTTCGAACCATACTAGTAAGAACATGAAGGTGTTCTTGACCGGTTAAACCAACTAGCTAGTTCAATCCTTAAAAGCGGAACTAATTGAACTTAATCCTTAAACCCTAAAGGATTATAGGAACTTGGAAATCAAACTTGATTAACAAGTAAGAAACCTTGTACGAACAACCCGAACACACACAATGCTTGTGTGTGTTCGTCGAACACTGACCAAGAACCCTAGGGTTCTTGGTTCGTCCGATCGCACAAGAGGGGAGAGGAAAAAGGGTTTCTCAAAACATACCTTATTGCTTGCTTAAAAAAGTCCACTGATGACGAACAAATCGAGCGACCTTCTAGTTGATCCTAGCAATGAACTTGTTCTTCAAAACTCGCAGAACACTAAGAACGAACAAAGAACACGAAGAACACAAGCTTGTGTTCTTGTGTTGGTGTTCTACCGAAACAAGGAGGAGGGGAGGGGAGAATTTCGTGAGGTGTAAGGAAAGGATCAAGCATTAGGTTTAAGCCTTAAGCCTTCTATATATAATAGAAGATCTTACACTTATAACCCTTATAGTTTAATTAAGATTAACTTCTTAATTAACTTTCCTCTTTACACATTCAACCCTCATAGTTCTACTAGTTATTATTGTCATACTTAATTATCAAATGCCTTAGTATTATACACTTATATATTTCGGTATAGATATACACGAAATATATATATACTTGTGTTATATACCTTTATTAATTAATTAGACAATAATATTACCCAATCACTACATGATTTAATTGCTTTAAATCATATCATGGATAATCTATAATTAACACATTGTATATTTACTCAACTGATAAATGTACAAATACTTGTATTAATTAGTTAGTTAAACTAATATAGTAATAAGTTAATCTTACCTTAATACTTAACTGATTCATAATGACTATTATGAATCATTCATCTTCCAAGTGTCATTGCATATATTGCTCGTATTACATGCACTCACCGGTGTGACCTTAAGTGTTTCGTAGGCATGGATGTATCATCATAGGTTGATTAACTGTGCACATAATTCCAACAGACTCCCACTTGTACAAGTTCGTAACCTTTATCTTAATGACACGAGGTATAGTGGCTTTCTAGATAGGCATGTCGGTAACCAACCCCGTAAAAACAACTTATGTAACCCAGGTATACTTTTGGGAATATATTTACCTATCGTGATGTTATCTTGGAGTTTAGGGTAATAGGTTATCATGTGGGACAACATGCGAGTTTTCCACATGGGATAATTGGTTTGGGTGAGTTTGGGAGGTTTTCCAGATGATGGAAGGTCGGATGATGTAGTTTCAGCCATAACAGATGCTCAAAGTTGATGGAAAACAACTTTGACACTAGCTCTGATACCAGTTGTTGGATCCCAACAACACAAACGTGTTGCGTTATGACCGAGTAACGAAGATAAGATTAATAACACACAAGATTTCAATGATTAAGAGTTTATTAAAACAACTTAATACAATACAAAGTTTGCGGAAATAGATAGTACACACTAACTAAAACTTTCGACTTGAAATGAAACTTTTGTTTGCTCAAACTAGAAGACAATGCAAGGAGAGTTTAATATCAGCTGATACAAACAGCTGATATTGAATGCCTTGGTAATAACTATGGAGGAGTTAATACGAGACAAATAACAACTCTTAGAGAATGTTCTTGTGCTATGAATTCTAAAAGGTGTGTTTAAATGCAAGCATTTACGTCTCTATATATAGCCTAAGATCCGTGTCCCTTTTGTCCACAAGGTAATCGACGTGTAAACATATTGTTCGTCGATGTAGACTTGTACACGGAAACATTTAATGCTCTTGCATGTGTTATAGTCCCAAGTGTACTTTGTGTCAACTCCTTTTGCTACCTTTTCTGACGCACAGTAAAAAGGTGTATCATGATAGTACAAAAGTAGCTGACTTTCTGTTTACATGCTTGGAGGGACAAACGATGATGTACTGACATAATATCTTATATTCCAAAATAGAAGATCCTCACCGTTTTCTTCTTCTTTGAGCGGGAAAGGGAAATGTTCAAAGTGTCAAGAACATTTCCACTAAGTCTTCATCTGCAGCAGGTACCATCAGCTGATTCCACAATCAGCTGGATGGTCTTCTTCTTGTCTTTGTCCTTTGTCCATAGACTTCGAATGAACACTCTTCTATAGCTGCTGACTTGACTTGTTTTCCAAAAGCTAAGTACATATTCAGCTGAAGGTTTATTGCATATACTTGCTTCAGCTGAGATACATACTTCAGCTGATATTTATTCTTCTTAGCTATTGATCATCAAATATTATTCACTTAGTCTAGGGACTAACAATCTCCCCCTATTTGATGCAGTCGAATAGCTGTATAAGTATGAACCTGTAATGATTCAGCTGTTTGGATCAGCTGATCGTTTATGTGCTTTGACCCTTTGGGTTCTTTTGACTATGTGTATCTTTTTACAATAGTTTTACAAGTATATTACAAAATTTTGATTTTCTATTAACTAAAACTGGTAAAGTACAAGGAAAATCAAAAATAACAAAACTACAATGTCTTGGGCATAGCTTCCCCAGTGACACTGTGATATAGTGAGCTGATGGCTGAGTCGATTAATTTCTTCATTTGTGTTCCTTCTTCAGTGGAGGAACTCATCGACTTGTGATAGAACAAAAGTTGATCAATATCACACATATACAGCTCATCAGCCCTTTGAAAGCAAGGCACCTTTTTCTACAGATAGAAAAAGCCGTAGATTGGTTCTTTCACGATCAGCCCAGGGACAAAGTTTACTCCCATGGGGACAACTTTTTTGATATTGAGTTTTGTTCGTTTTGCAAATATGATTGACGACCCAATATCAAGTGTTCTGGAGTCAGCAAAGGGGTCGGGAAGAATGGACTTACGTTTCTCCCCTCTCACTGAGGATCCTTCACCAGCAGATTCTCTGACAGCAACTTCTTGAGAATCACGCAATCCAGCAGGTATGCGATTTGCCAACTCAGGAGAGGTTCTCCTGATATTGTCGCATGGAGTCTTGAAGATGAATATTGCGACTCTGATCTCACTTTGCAGATCTGTTATAGTATCAGACGGTTGTGCAGATCTGGAAGCTTCCAGCAACTCATTCCACTCATCATAGTTGAGTTGAGTGCTGATCTTGTTCAGAGGAAGCCTTTCAGAAACAACAAGTCCTCCAGCTCTAGTTATTTTTACTTCTTGTGGTGAGCTGGATGAAGACTTGTGGGCCCTTAAGCTGGTGATTTTTGCTTCCTGCCTACGTTGGTAAAGAACTTTGTTGAACAACCTAATGTTCTTAGCTCTTTGTGCCTCAGCTTTTTGATACAACTCTTCGTGACTCTTTCTTTGAAGGGCAATAGCTGCATCAAGATCGGTTGTGGTTCCAGCTTCCTTTAAAAGGAGAGCTTTAACTGTGGTAGAAGTAGGCTCCCCCTCAGCAGGTTGAGGATTCACCTGTATAATAGGCTGAGGGTTTGGATTTGCGGGGTTTGGACTTGTGGGCCCTCAACTTGTCCAAAAGAGTCAACGATTTTAACTCCAGTTGAGGGGTCTTCTGTCCTGAGGCCTTCAGCAGTGGTGAGTGTTGATTGCATCGAAGTTTCACCTGCTGAAGTAGCTACCTCAGGTGTTTCAGTAGTGACGAGTGATGTTGGAATTTCAGTCTCGTCTACTGAAACATCTTCTTCTTCTGTTATCCCAGTAGAGGTGATGGGTGGAGATCTTGGGGTCTCACCTGCTGGAATATCTTCTACATTAGCTCCAATAGCAGAGGTGATCATAGATTGTGAAGCATTTTGTTCACCTTATTCTTCACCTGCTGAAGTAGCATGCTCTTTCTCCCCCTCAGAGAGTGCCCGAAGAATTAAGGTACTCTCTGATGCTGAAGCAGGATGGACAACAGCGGCACCCTCATTTAACTTTTGAAGAATAAGGTTGAGGGTGCCTTGGAGACCAGCGACTTAGGAAGTCAGCGAGCTGACTTCAGTCTCCAAGTTGTCCATTCTTGTGGACACAGCAGAAGTGGACTCCTCAATAGCCTTAGATAGATGGTTATGAGTGTGGGTCAGCAGAGACTCTTGCTTAGACTGTGCAAGAGCCAGATGATCAACAGCTGGTTGGAGAGGAGATACCTTGGAAGACAAGGTATTCAGCTGTTGTTCCACTTCTGCTTCTGTTGCCCGAGCTTCGGAGAGAAGCTTATCTTTCTCGACTCTGTCAGACTCGCGAATGGAGTTCAACTCTCGATGAATATACTTTTTGAGTGTGATGAACTCGCTTGTGTTGCAGCGAATCTGATCAGCAAGAAGAGCCATCTTAGGAGTCTGAGTGTGAACCTCAGTGTGCAGAGAAGTTATGCTGGAAGAGAGGTTCTCAGCAGTTGTAGCAAACTTCTTTGGAACATCCCTGCGAAGGGTGTCCATCTGCTGACTCAGCCTGGCCATCCCAGGTCGAATCTGGGATGATACAACTCTAGACATCAGAGCAGCAGCGGCTCTGATGGGAATGCTTCCTCCAGCTTTGCTGGATTCAGCATGGGACACTTGGACGCTTTGGGGGAGGGGGTCCGACATGTCTCCAGCTGGAGGGGTAACCTCAGCTATGGAAGTGGGTGTTCCTGAGTTAGGAGGAATCGCTCCTATGGGATGCTCAGAAACTATGGGGGTGGGTTGGGTCCAGCTGAAACTTCTGGGGTTATAACAGAAGTGCCGTCATCAGCTGTCAAATCAGTTTGAAGCCCAGTATCTACTTCTTCGTCAGCGGACGAATAGTAGTGCTGAAGGGGTTCATCAGCTGAATCAAACATCAAATGGAATGCTGTTTGATTCCCTTGGACTTCAGTCTCACCAGCCGGCGATACTGGTATAGAGACTGGAGGAAGAGTTCCTCTGGGTGGTGTGTTAGCTGCCTCATAGCTCGGTTGGCGAATACGTTCACGATCATTGGTAGCTTGGGTGGATACCTCAGTAACAACTTGGTCTATAGTTGTCTCTTCATCGGCGGTGGTGGTTTCCTCGATCACCAGCTGGTTTAAGCTGGTAACGTTGTGGGAAACAGAAGGAACAGCTTCAAGATTGACTTGGTTTCTAGTCAATCTATCATCAGCTGATGACTCAGAAAGTGATGAAGAAGTTGGTGGTGGTGTGTGTGCAGCTGAGTCACGGGTGGCTTGGGTTGAGCCGAAAACTTCACCAGCAGTCTGTCGAGAGACTGAGGTTGTTTGTGGAGTTTTCCCCCTTGTTATAACGACGGATAATGAATCAGTCGAGGAGCTACGCAGAAGGTTGGAGCCGGCACTAACTCCTGAAGAATAAAATTGCCGTTTTGAAGTCTGCTGTCTTGTTGAGAAATCAGCAAATGGAGGTTGAAGAGCAAAAGAGAGAAAAAGAGGATCAGCCGAGAGTGTCTGACCAGGAGCTCCGATTATTGGTGGAGTTCCTGGAAAAACACTGCCAGATTGAAAATGAGAAGGATTATTCTCAGATGCTGACATAGCATCTGATCGTAATCCTCCTCTTCTGAGACTCGAGTGAGTATTCAGAGGATCCCGGCTGAATCCTGATGATGCTGCTGTCGCCAGCTCGACATCATCAGCCACCACATCTTCCCCACAGGTAGCAGACCCTCTTACCCTTAGCTGAGAAGAAGACGGATCACGTGAAGTGGGAGAAGATGATAAAAAGAATGAAGAGGAAGAAGGAGAGCGATGAGAAGCTCTCTTTACTGGTTTCTTCACCACCAGTGGAATATCACCCGTTTCCACATTTTCCACATCAATAGGAATGGAGGTCCCAGTGGAAGTGGTGGTATTTCCATCAACAGTTGGTGGTCATTCAGTTGATGGAAAACACTCCAGATTAGGAAAGGACATACCTTCTTGTAGGGAAGATACCTCTGATGTGGTGCCCTTTGTTTGATCCCTTTTTGATCTGGTCCGATCATCAATGATCTTCAGCATGTACGGGGAGAGGGGAAAATCCTTACCAGCTTCCTTCTTGGTGTTGAAGATGGTGTTGGCTAACGTACGTGCCTCCACTGATTCCCCTGAAAGGTCGTCATAATCAATCTTCAGTTTCTCAACCATCACATGTGCGATGCACAATGTGAAGAAGCAAAGATAGGGAATGTGAGTTCCCTTTACCTTCAGCTTAGCCTTGACCTCCTCATACACCAGTCTCCCATAATCAATCCGCTGACAGGTCATTAGGGCTTCAGCAAAGACTTGCAAGCTGGAGTTGCACTGGTTGTGAGACCCGGAGTTACCGCCTATACCCTGAATGATGTGGGTAAAGAAATAGGCCCAGGGTCTCGTCAGCTGAGACTTCTTGAAGATCTGCACCTTGTCGTCTTCATTTTCTAATCTATATCCAGTGATACAGATTAGAGACTCTTTAGCTTCATCAGCAGATTTTGTCTGCTGATATTCTTCGTCAGGTAGCAGATAATCGAACCCGCAAGCGGTTCAGAAATCATCAACAGTAATGGTGATTTGATGATCTCCAACTTGCGCAACGATGTCGTCTCCAGAAACGGAGACAGACATCCAAAAATCACGCAAGAGTTCATAGATACTCTTGGTGAATCTGAAGAATGCACCACCGATAGGGCAGTGACGCAAGAACTTCCCAACCGGTCGATATACATCGACTAGATTTTTCGGTGGAGAAGTGTTGGCTACAAGATTCGAGTTCTGAGTGAACTCGATGGCAGCTCTAGCGAGAGGAGCTTTTGTGGATTTCTTCGACATTATAGGAGAGGGAAGAAACATAAAAGCTTGAAGATTTAGGGTTTTTGAGAGAGAAGATTTTGAGGTGGTGAGGATGAAATGAGGGAAGAGGTGAGTATTTATAGGGGTTTTTGGGACGGTTTGGGTAAACATTTGAAATTAAACCGGACCATTAATGGATAGTTACAAACCAACTATCGAAATCTTGGTTATTGAGCGAAAAAGTCGTTGGATGTGACAGAGAGGGATAGTGGAGCCGTTTCGTGTGTCAGGATGTCTTGTCCCCCATAAATGCCAAATATTTTCACTCGAGTGGAAATATTTGCCACATAGATTGTATGGATGGGGATAAAAGATGCCTTTTTGTGGGAGAACCAAACGTTTTTACATTAAAAACTTGATAAGTTATTATTTTGAGATGTTTTAATCGGCTGACTGATGAATTTTAAAATGCTTTTAGTCAGCTGAATGTACTAAATGACAAGGTGGACTCATCAGCTGCTGATAGTACTTCAGCAGTTGATTCAGGCATTTAACATACCCAGTTCGCTGATTAAAAAATTGAAGCGTTTTTCATCTAAAGGTTTAGTGAATAAATCAGCTAGCTGAAGGTCTGTTGAAATGAAATGAAGTTCCACGTCACCTTGTTCTATGTGAACTCTGATAAAATGATACCTTATATCGATATGTTTGGTTCTAGAATGAAGAACTGGATTGTTGCTGATTGCAATAGCACTTGTGTTATCGCAGTAGATAGAACTTTGCAAAAGTTCATATCAAAATCAACCAGCTGATTCTTCATCCAAAGGACTTGAGCACAACAGCTTCCAGCTGCAACGTATTCTGCTTCAGCTGTGGAGGTAGAAACAGTGTTTTGTTTCTTGCTTGTCCAGCTGACTAGTTTTCCACCTAGCAGCTGACATCCTCTGGTGGTTCTCTTTCTATCCATCTTGCAACCTGGAAAGTCTGAATCTGAATAGCTAATTAGATCAAACCCAGAGTCTTTGGCATACCAAAGACCTAGGCTTGGAGTACCTTTGAGGTACCTCAAAATTCGCTTAGCAGCTATTAACTGAGATTCTCTAGGATCAGCTTGATACCTAGAACACATGCAAGTGGTAAACATAATGTCTGGTCTGTTGGCGGTGAGATAGAGCAAAGATCCAATGATTCCTCTATAGAACGTGACATCAACTGATTTCCCAGTTGTGTCATTATCTAGATTGTTTGGAGGAGCTATTGGGGTTTTCATAGATGATTATGAATTCATATCAAATTTCTTTAAAAGATCTTTGATATATTTTTCTTGATTTATAAAAATTCCATTCTTAGATTGCTTAACTTGTAAGCCAAGAAAATATGTTAATTCACCCATCATACTTATCTCATACTTTGTAGACATAAGTTGTGAAAAACGTCTACAAAGTTTTTCGTCAGTAGCACCAAAAATTATGTCATCCACATAAATTTGAACAAGAATGATATCACCTTTGATTTTGCGAATGAATAAGGTTTTATCAATCTTTCACCTGGTGAAATCATTTGCTATGAGGAACGTGGAGAGTGTGTCATACCATGCACGAGGAGCTTGTTTCAACCCATACAGCGCCTTATCCAATTTAAACACATAGTCTGAATACTTAGGATTTTTAAACCCTGGTGGTTGCTTAACATACACTTTCTCTTGCAGCTTTCCATTTAGAAATGCCCTCTTTACGTCCATGTGAAACACCGTGAAGTTCTTGTAAGCAGCATAGGCTAGAAATATTCTAATAGACTCAAGCCTAACTACTGGAGCAAATGTTTCATCGAAATCGATTCCTTCCTCTTGTCTATATCCTTGAGCAACAAGTATAGCCTTGTTGCGAATAACAAAACATTCTTCATCCATCTTGTTCCTAAATACCCATTTAGTACCAATTATAGTCTTTCCAGCTGGTGGAGGCATCAGCTGCCATACTTTGTTGACCTCAAATTGGTTAAGTTCTTCCTGCATCGCTTGAATCCAGCTTGAGTCTTCTAAGGCAGTTTTAATATTCTTCGGTTCTTCAGCTGCTAAGAAGCACGACCATAAGCATAGATTACACGATGCTTTACTTCTTGTGACCACTCCTTGTTGTGGATCTCCAATGATTAGATCAATTGGATGTTCTGAGGTCCACTTAGATTGAGGAGCGGCTGTAGAAGAGGAAGATTCAGCAGAGTTGGATCCTTGTTGAGCGGCTGACTGCTCAGCAGGATGATTTACTTCATTTTGAACAGATCTTCTTGAAGTATGAAGAGGTGGCTTAGAGATAGCCTTTGATGATGCTCTAGCTGTTGGAATCTCTTGTTGAACAGCTGCAATATCTACAAGATATGTAGGAGCATCATGGAATGTCTCATCTGATTCATTTATGGGAACATTAAAGTGGTTTAAAGCATTAGAAAATGCTTCAGCTGTTTCATCAGAAGATGGTTCAGCTGATCTCTGAAATGCATCAGACGAGTCAGCAGAGGTGGGATTTAAGGCCTTTAAGTGTTCTTCAAAAGTAACATTTATGGACTCTTCCAAAGTTTGTCTTATTTTGTTGAAGACTCTGTATGCCTTGGATGTAGTGGAGTATCCCAAGAAAATGGCTTCATCAGCTTTGGAATCAAACTTGCTTAGCTGATCTCGTGTGTTTAACACAAAACACACACATCCAAACACATGAAAGAAACCGATGAAAGGTTTCCTTTGACGAAATATCTCATAAGAAGTTTTCTTGTGTCTCTTCACGTAGAGAGACCTGTTTTGAGTAAAACACGTTGTGTTAACAGCTTCTGCCCAAAATTGCTTAGGCATGTTCGACTCAGCAAGCATCGTTCTTGCAGCTTCTATTAGGGTTCTGTTTCTTCTTTCAGCAACACCATTTTGTTGAGGTGTTCTAGCAGCTGAGAAATTTTGAGAGATCCCAACATCTGAACAGAAGTCTTCCAAAGTCTTGTTTCTGAATTCAGTACCATTGTCTGATCTCAGCATCTTGACTCTAGATCCGTTTAGAAGTTCCATCCTTTTGATGAACTTAATGATTTCATCAGCTGCGTCACTCTTGTGACGAAGAAATATAACCTAAGTATATCGCGAATATTCATCAACGATGACAAGTGTATACTTCTTTCCACCTAAACTTTCGATACTCATAGGACTAAAGAGATCCATATGGAGCATGTGAATGCAGCTATCCATGGAAAAACATTGCTTTGATTTGAAAGAGCTTTTATGTTGTTTACCCTATTCACAAGCTGAACAAAGCTTATCTTTTTCATACTTGATTTGTGGTAGACCATTCACCAGCTGACCTCGAGCCAGCTTCGATATGTTTTTGAAATTTAGGTGAGATAGCCTTTTATGCCACAACCAATTCAACTCTTCAGTAGAATGGGAGAATAGACAAACTTCTTGATTTTGAGGATTCATGTCAAGTGTATAAACATTCTTGGTTCTTGGAGCAATTAATACAACTTTTCCACTTTTATCTGTCACCGTTCCTCTGTATTCATTAAAGTTCACTGAGAACTTTGCATCACATAGTTGGCTTATGCTGATTAAAATATGTTTCAGTCCATTCACATAACCAACTCTTGTGATTTTTACGGATCCATTAGAAATGGTTCCATAACCTTCAGTTGAGCCTCTACTATTATCACCAAAAATTACTGGAGGACCAGCACAAACTTCAAACTCTTCCAGCGGGGATTTGTATCAAGTCATATGTCTCGAGCAACCGCTGTCTAAGTACCAGACATGTTTGCTTTCATCACCCTGCACATAGATTAAAAGAGTTAGTTCCTTTTGGGAACCCACACTTCTGTGGGTCCTTGTGACTTCCCGCTGGAACTCACAGAGGTTGGTTTCTCAGAAGGATCACATGCTGAGGTTAGGGAAGGTCTCAGACATATGTTGTCACAATCACTTGCCATATGCCCACGATCTCCACATTTGTAACATTTTCTATTTCTTTGAAGTGGATTAGAGGGCGAGGCACTAGATTTGGGAACTGGACCCAAAATCCCTTTCATTTTCTGATTATCAGAGATAGTCAGAGTTTGAACTAGTGATGTCAGCTTGTTGACCTTTCCTTTCAGCCGTTTGACAGACACAGCTGAAGAAGGACTTGGAGTCTTTTTAGAAACACTCTTACCTTTGTTCTTTGCAGCTCGAGTACGACCTCCAACTGGCTCACTCTTGGAGGGTGTAAGAACCATTTTCTTTCCTGCTGTTTTGCTAGTCTTCTGCTGAGGTCTAGCAGAGGAAACAGCAGGTGCTGAACCCAAGATAGATTTTCTTGGTTCAACAATTACTACAATGGGTGTCCTAACTACCATCGCAGAGGAGTCAGCTGACGACTCTTCACCAGTAGCTTCAGAAGGATCTTCTGAGGACATCTCAGTAGCAAAGGTTTTGGTAGACCTAACAATGGAACCAAAAACCAACTCTTCAGCTGGCACAGAAGCATCAGCCGACGAGTAGTATAGATCATCTGTACTGCTGTCGGGTAGCGCGGCTGCAGCAAGTCTCCTCCTAGTACAGCTTGTACTTGACTAGGAATTTGTGAGTTAACACATTCACTCACACGTTTGGATGAATGGGACCAAGATTCACAAATCTTTTTAATTGCTTCAAGTTCTTTAACTTTCTCATTAAGATCATGTTGAAGATCTAAGTTTATAAATTTTGTTTCAGAAAGTTCTTCTTTTAAAGTTTTGTGATCAATTAATCGTTCTTTTAAAAATGAATTTTCACGTAGAATAGCACTATGTTTATCCAAACATTCACCTTTCAGCTGATCAATGAAGTGCAAGTCACAAATAATAGAATCAACAATATCGTTGGCTTTAGTAGCCTCAGCAGAGATTAGAGAGGTTACCTTTTTATGAACTATGTTGACCCATTGATATGAACTAGCATCATCAGTTGTAATAATTTCATCATCATCAGCACGAGCCATCAAACACATTGTGGCCATTGGTTCATCATCATCGGATGAGCTGTCACCTGAGTCAGCCCAGTCGTGAGTTTGAGCTACTAGACCCTTGTCAGCAACTTTGCCTTCAAGTTCTTTCTTCTCTTCTAGGATCTTTTTGGCGAAGGCTTGTAGCTTTTTATATTTTTTCTTCAATGGACTCACCAGTTGACGATGATGAACTTGCTTTCTTCTGCTTGCAGTCGTTAGCATAGTGACCCTTCTTGTTGCAGTTGTAGCATGTTATCTCAGAGATGTCAGGTGTACTTCCAGAGGGTCTGGAAGAAGCAGCTGACGAGATAGGTCTGCTAATAGAGCCTTTAGCTGAGGATCCAGATTTGCCTTTAAAGAATTTTCTGTTTTTGACAAGTAAGGCAAGCTCAGATATAAGGGCATCATTGTCTTCGTCTTCATCGGCCTCTTCGATGCTGACTTCAGGTATGTTGAACAAACCAACAACTGAAGTGTTGTCAGCCTCATCATCTGAGGGTGGATATTCAATTCTGTTGGGTTTGTTTAGAGAAACAAGAGCAGTTGAAGATCCAGCGGGACTCACTTTAGAGTCCTTTAGAGGTTGAAATTTGTTGAGTACAGTTCTCTCATGGCTTAGGAACATACCATAGAGAGAGGAAAGAGTATAATCTTTTAAGGTGGGAGATGTACTCATGCAAGTTATGATGGTAGCCCATTTAGAGGGTAAGGCTGCCATAAACTTACACATTCTGGACATATCGTCCTTATCAACTCCACGAGACTTCAGCTCGTTTAACAGAATGTTATAACGATTGAAAGTTTGAGCTATTGTCTCACTAGGCTTGGCTTTAAACAACTCATAGTCATGGATGAGCATGTTTTTGTTATGTTCACGCACAACAGATGTGCCTTCATAAACTTCAGCTAGCCTGTCCCACATCTCTATAACTGAGTCACAAAATTGTATATTGTGATACAGTTCATCACCAACTGCTTGAAAAAGCATATCCCTTCCCTTATTCTCAAGATGAACAAGACGTTTTTCAGCGTCCGTCCATTGAGCTTCAGATTTAACAACGTAATGTTCTGGTATTTCAGGAGTACCAGGAATGTGGGTTTTGGGAATATATTTACCTATCGTGATGTTATCTTGGAGTTTAGGGTGACAGGTTATCATGTGGGACAACATGCGAGTTCTCCACATGGGATAGTTGGTTTGGGTGAGTTTGGGAGGTTTTCCAGATGATGGAAGGTCGGATGATGTAGTTTCAGCCATAACAGATGCTCAAAGTTGATGGAAAACAACTTTGACACTTGCTCTGATACCAGTTGTTGGATCCCAACAACACAAACGTGTTGCGTTATGACCGAGTAACGAAGATAAGATTAATAACACACAAGATTTCAATGATTAAGAGTTTATTAAAACAACTTAATGCAGTACAAATTTTGCGGAAATAGATAGTACACACTAACTAAAACTTTCTACTTGAAATGACACTTTTGTTTTCTCAAACTAGAAGACAATGCAAAGAGAGTTTAATATCAGCTGATACAAACACCTGATATTGAATAACTTGGTAATAACTATGGAGGAGTTAATACGAGACAAATAAAACTCTCAAAGAATGTTCTTGTGCTATGAATTCTAAAAGGTGTGTTTAAATGCAAGCATTTACGTCTCTATATATAGCTTAAGATCCGTGTCCCTTTGTCCACAAGGTAATCGACGTGTAAACATATCGTTCGTCGATGTATACTTGTCCACGGAAACATTTAATGCTCTTGCATGTGTTATAGTCCCAAGTGTACTTTGTGTCAAATCCTTTTGCTTCCTTTTCTGACGCACAGTGAAAAGGTGTACCATGATAGTACAAAAGTAGTTGACTTTCCGTTTACATGCTTGGAAGGACAAACGATGATGTACTGACATAATATCTTCTATTCCAAAATAGAAGATCCTCATCGTTTTCCTCTTCTTTGAGCGGGAAAGGGAAATGTTCAAAGTATCAAGAACATTTCCAATAAGTCTTCATCTGCAGCAGGTACCATCAGCTGATTCCACAATCAGCTGGATGGTATTCTTCTTGTCTTTGTCCTTTGGCCATAGACTTCGAATGAACACTCTTCTATAGCTGCTGACTTGACTTGTTTTCCTAAAGCTAAGTACATACTCAGCTGAAGGTTTATTGCATATACTTTCTTCAGCTGAGATACATACTTCAGCTGATACTTATTCTTCTTAGCTATCGATCATCAAATCTTATTCACTTAGTCTAGGGACTAACATGTTCCGCACCTATTCTATCTCTACCTGAAGGAATCGACAATTTCGTGGTGTACTGTGATGCTTCGCACCAAGGGCTAGGTTGTGTATTGATGCGGAATGACAAAGTGATTGCCTACGCCTCTCAACAATTGAAGATTCACGAGAAGAACTACACAACACATGATCTCGAGTTAGGTGAAGTGGTGTTCGCATTAAATATTTGGAGACATTACCTCTATGGTACCAAGTGCACAATATTCACCGATCACAAGAGCTTGCAACATATATTTAATCAGAAAGAGCTCAAAATGAGACAGCGCAAATGGGTAGAGTTGATGAATGATTACGACTATGAGATCAAGTATCATCCTGGTAAAGCTAATGTTGTAGCTAATGCCTTAAGTCGGAAAGAGCAACCTAAACCTCATCGTGTTCGAGCCCTTCCAAATTCTGTTCGTTCTAATCTATCTTCCCAAGTTCATGAATTCCAAGTTGAAGCCTTGAAGATGGAGAACATCAAAAATGAAGCCTTGCGTGGTATGGAAAAGCAGTTAGAATCAAAGGTGGATGGAACCCTTTATTTCATGGATTGCTTATGGGTTCCTAATCATGGAAGTGTTCGCGATGTCATTTTGAATGAAGCTCATAAATCCAACTATTCTATTCATCCTGGTGTTGAAAGATGTACAAAGATATCAAAGGGTTGTACTGGTGGCTGAATATGAAGAAAGAGATCGCAGTGTTTGTCAACAAATGTTTAACGTGTGCAAAAGTGAAAGCAGAGAATCAGAAGCCGTCCGGTCTTCTACAACAGCCAGAGATCCCTGAATGGAAATGGGAAGAAATCTCTATGGATTTCAAAACCAAGTTGCCTCGAACGTCTAGTGATCATGATACAATTTAGGTAATTGTTGACCGATTGACCAAATCAGCTCATTTCATTCCTATTAAAAAACTGATCAAATGGAGAAATTAACAAGAATCTATCTAAAAGAAGTTGTATCTCGGCATGCTGTGCCAATCGCGATCATATCTGATCGTGATAGTCGTTTCACATCTTGTTTCTGGCAATCGTTGCAAAAATCTCTCAGTACTCTCCTCGATATGAGTACTGCCTATCATCCCCAAACCGATGGTCAGACTGGAAGAACTATCTAAACTTTAGAAGACATGCTGAGAGCATGTGTTATGGACTTTGGTGGAAGATGGGATTCTCATCTCCCGTTAGCTGAGTTCTCGTATAACAACACTTATCATACAACTATTAAAGCCGCACCATTCGAAGCCCTGTATGGAACAAAGTGTCGTTCGCCACTTTGTTGTATCGAAGATGGTGATCGCCAAATCACTGGTCCTGAAATTATATAAGAAAAAATTGAAAAGGCCTTCAAGATCAAAGATCGTATCAAGGCTGCAAGAGATCGACAAAAGAGTTATGCTGATAATCATCGAAAGCCTCTAGAGTTCGTTGTTGGCAACCACGTGTTGCTAAAGGTAGCGCCTTGGAAAGGTGTTGTACGCTTTGGCAAGAAAGGAAAGCTAAGTCCTCGATATGTTGGACCCTTCGAAGTAATTGAAAGAATCGGTGTTGTCGCCTATCGCCTTCGTCTTCCAAAAGAGCTCAGTAATGTTCATAACACGTTTTATGTGTCTAATCTTAAGAAGTTTATTCATGATCCATCGCTTATTGTTCCTGCTGAGGAAATTATCATCGACGACAAACTCCATTTTACTCAGGAACCAATTGAAATCTCCGACTGGAAAGAGCAAAAGCTAAGAAGAAGCAAGATCAGAATCGTTAAAGTCAGATGGAACTCCAAAGAGGTCCTGAATTCACGTGGGAACGTGAAGACCAAATGCGAAAGAAATATCCTCATTTATTTCTCGTTGTCTCTCGTGTTCGTTCTTCGTCTTAAATTTCGGGACGAAATTTCTTTAACCAGTGGAGAATGTGACAACTCGATATTTCGGTATGTAATCTCATTTCATTTCTAAAACTTTCCTTATTTAGAAAGTTTCTATATTTAGACATTTCTATTTCTGGCATCCAAACACACAACAAAACATCTACTTTTACACCATACACTAGTGTTTGACTATTTTAGTCAACACAACATATTATTTTACTTATGGTGACACACTTCAGCTAAAACACTTCTAAAAATAGTAGCTTTATATTGGTTACACATTAAACGAATTAAATTAATTTAAACGTGAATCGATTGAACAAATTCTTAAACCCGACACGAAACCATGACCGACCACCTAAGTGGCCGCCCTACCCCCCCCCCCCCCTGCTCGAACCCATCTCGACCGAACCACCTTTGGTGGTGAGGTTATCTTGTGTTGATCTTATCTCTTGATTAATTGTTATCTTATTTTATTTAAAAGAGTCCTAATCCAAGTCTAACTCTTGTTGCTTACCCTCACTATAAATAACACTCATTGGCAAACCCTAAACACTCTTGTTCTTTCTCTCTTTTGGCCGCGGCTTCACACCACCATCATCGAACCCTAGTTCCTCCGATCTCAAGCATCCCCATTCGATTTCTTCTTCGTTCGATTGTAGCAAGGTATTACTCGATCCCTTTGTATTGTTTTTCTCCTTGTTTCGGTACTTACTCGAACCCGAGATCATGGCCAAAGGCCATATGGTCTCGGTGAAGCCATGTTGCCCATGATCGTCGTGGATGCTTGCATGCATGTCCACAAATCGGTCCCTTGTTCGTTTAATCGTTAATTGTTTCGTTTGATACGTTTGTTATTCATTGTTTTGATCTTCCTAAAACCCTATAGTTGTGATTTTGTTAAACCCAAGATCTGATACCGTTATAATGACCAAAACTCTAGACTTGATAAACCCAAGTCATACCCTAATGCTTGTACCGAACCCAAGTCGTTTTCGAAGGTAGTGGCACCTCTTGTGACTGATTCAACACTACTTTTAGCAGCTCAGTGTGTCGTTGTTTAGTTTGTGTGGCTAGTGCTTCAGAGAATTCTTCAACTGCCCTAACTCACCTTCCAATCGGTCCATACGTCCACCCGATTCGGTTTGGTACTGGGCCAACTCGTTGTCAACGTCTTCCACTCTCTTCGTCATCTCGGTAGTCACGCACAGGTAGCAAGATGACGGCTCTGATACCAATTGATATGATCTGAACCAATTAACCAAACAAGCAAATAGTGAACAATGAGTTGACAGCCACAACGAAACGAATACGAATTGCTAAACCCTGATATTTGCGAATCAGGAAAACTCCAATGTCAAAAGACACACCAAAACAATAACTAGATACCGTCACAATGGGGTGGTTAACCCCAGGGGCGAATTATGATGTCTTGAGAGGGGGCCATGGCCACCCCTTGGTGGGCCTGGCCATGTGTAAAAAAAATTGAAATTTTTTTTAGTAGAAAATTGTTAGTTGGGCCCCGCTTAAATAATCTAGAACCCTGCTTGAATTTGTGAAACAAACTTTTCAATTGTAATTGTGGCCCACTTTTAATTCTTTATTCCCATTTCACACACTTTAACCTACTGGCTGTCGAACTCCTCCTTTCGTTCATTCGAGGGTTTTTTTTCTTTGCTTTATTTCCCAGGCGCATCTTCCTATTTTCTAATCCTATTGTAAGTTTTTTTATCCTACTTAAATCAGTGTTTCCTGTTCTTGTATATCTTTAGACTTCACAGCAAACTAGAAAAGATAGAGTTATGTGTTTTTTTGTTTATTAATTTTAGGAGTATGTTTGTTTATTAAAATATGTTATTACATAAATCACCAAGAATGTGGTTGTCGAATGTGTTTGCAAATTGCTAAGTGTTTTTTGTTTATTAATTTTAGGATTGTGTTTAAGTCTTTGAGATTCCTCACAGTCAAACAGAAACATATTATTTGTTTTGTGTTATTGTATCTTCATATGAAATAGAATAGTTAGTAAATTCACTAAATTATTGTTTGTTTTGGGTTTGACAAATGGATAAATATCTCAAAAGAAAGGCATCAACACCTGGTGTATTTTCACCCGGAAATGCCCAACCTAACTCTTCTACAATGCCTAGTGTTGTTGATTCGAGTAATCTTCCTTGGGATCCATCTGAAAGGAAAAAAATTCAGAATACCATCCTAATCAAATTGATGAAATAAGGCGAACTTACATTTTGAGAGGACCTTGTCAACCTAGTGGACATGAGTTTCCCAAAAGAATGATATGAGTGAGGACTAGACAGTTCAACCCGGCTTGGTTTAAGCAATATGGTACTTGGTTGGAGTATAGTGTAAAAGTGAATAACCCTTTCTGTTTATGTTGTTACTTGTTCAAATCTGGATCGCGTAAGAAAGGTGGGGGTGACACTTTTGTACAGAAGGTTTTAATAGTTGGAACAAACCGGAAAGACTTTCTCTTCCTATGGGTGACTTTAATAGTTCACATAGCATAACGAAATGTCAAGATTTAATGAAACAAAATCAGTCGATTGCAACAGCCCTTCACAAACAAAACGACATTACTAAAATAGAGTATCGAATTCGATTAAATGCTTCCATTGATACTTCCCGGTTTTTGTTGAGATGCGGATTGCCTTTCCGTGGCCATGATGAGTCCGAAACATCTCTTTTTAAAGGTAATTTTTTTGAATTATTAGATTTGATTCGGAATCAAAATGAGACCGTGTCAAAAGTAACATTAGGAAATGCTCCAAAGAATGACCAAATGATGTCTCCAGCTATTCAAAAAGATATTGTCAATTGCTTTGCACAAGAAATACTTAAATCCACTTTTGAAGAAATTGGTGATGATGTATTTGCTTTATTAGTTGACGAGTCTAGTGACATATCAAAAAAGGAACAAATGGCAGTCGTTTTACGTTATGTTACATCTGGAATTGTGTAAGAAAAATTTGTTGGCCTTGTTCATGTGAAAGAGACATCTTCGTTATATCTTAAGTCGGCTATCGATTCTTTATTTTCACAATATGGATTGAGTTTGTCAAAGATTAGGGGCCAAGGTTATGATGGAGCAAGCAATATGCGTGGTGGATTCAATGGTGTGAAAACTTTAATCATGTGAGAAAATACTTCGGCATATTATGTTCATTGTTTTCCTCACCAACTTCAGTTAGTTATTGTAGCGATTGCAAAAAAACATCAAGGTGTTGGAAACTTCTTTAACATGATTGCCTTTTTGATGAATGTGGTGTGTGCTTCTTGTAAACGAAAAGACATGATTCGTGAAAGTCAAAAGGAGATCGTGGAAGAAGCAATCGGTAGTGGTGAAATTGAAACCGGAACCGGATTAAATCAAGAACTTTCTCTTATAAGAGCGGGAGATACACGTTGGAGTTCTCATTATAAAACACTTTTGCGTTTGATTGTTCTTGTTCCGTCAGTCGTTAAGGTTCTTGAATATGTTAAAGAAGAAGGCGATAATAGTTTTAGTCAAGCTCAAGCAACTAGTCTTCTACTTTATTTTGGTTCATTCGATTTTGTGTTCCATTTGCAATTGATGTTACAAATTTTTGGGATCACAGATGGATTGTCTCAAGCTCTTCAAAAAAAAGACCAATATATATTGAATGCAATGAAATTGAAAGACTCAAGCACCAAAGCACTACAAAAGCTTAGAGATGATGGGTTTGATCCACTTTTGTTAGATATCTCTGATTTCGGTAAGAAGAATTGTAACACACTGATTTTCCAACCAAATTTAAAACTTTTAAAAATATAAATATGTGTCTTTACAAACCAAGTATCCAAAAACATGGTTTAATTAAAACATTTGGAATAATTAGAAAGTACCAAAACCGGTGTTACAAATATATCAAAACTATAGTCTAGGGAACTAAATAAGTACACCGAGCTAATCCTTCCAAATGCTAACTACGGGCCGCCTAATCTTTTGCTCCCGAACCTGAGTACATAGTCAAAATAAACGTAGTACGTGAGACAAATATTGTCTCATGAGAAACATGGGTTTTAGACCCGGTTAGAAATAATTTGCATTAAAATAGTAATTTAATAATAAACAAATTGCAAATAGTCAATCAACTCTAAGGCTTGCCATAAGCCAATCACATACGTAACGGGCCTCCCCGAAACAACTCCCCCGATATGGGTTATCTAGGTAAACTCCCCCGTTTCCGGGTTATCTATTTGCTCCCCCGTTTTCCGGGTTATCTCAAACTCCCCCGCTTTCCGGGTTATCTATTTCTCGACACACTACCCTTACACAGGGTGGTACCACCCCAAATAGGTGTCATTAACTCCCCCAACTTGTGTGGGTTATCTAGGATCCAATTGATTAGCTACCACATAACAAATCATCTACTTGGGTCAATGCCCATATCACAACTCAATCATACTAGTGGTAACTACACAATCAAGTACAATTCAATTCAATTCAATGTAATTCAATTCAATTACTTACTCTATCAATTCAATCTTTTCCTTATTAAAACAATTATCTAATAAAGACTCTAAAAATCATTTCAGTTATAAGAACATGGTTTACTATGTACTCAGAAAGATCACATGTACTCACCTTAGCAATGCTATCCAACCCTTGTGTTCAACAACACAAATCCTTACTTCCAAATTGAGGAAGTACTTCCAATCTCAAGGTCTTCTTGACCTATCATCAATATCATTACAAAATCTAGTTATAATCCATAACTAGCTACTAATTTAACCATCTAAACATTCCCAACCACCAAGTTCATACAACTTGGTGGAATCTCAAACCCTAGTTCAAGATTTTCCATCATCAACCCCAAATCTAACTTGTACACATTGATTACAAGTCTACAAGGAGTGTTTTACACCCATGAAAGTTCATCTTCCCCATAGATGATGTGGTGGGTTCCCAAAACCACCATTGTTACCCATACTAAGCTCAAAATGAAGGTAACTAAGCAAGGTGTGCAAGAATTCTTACCCTTGATGCTTGAATCCTTCAAGAGGATGAAGATTTGAGCTCCAATACTCCAAAAACGACCAAAAACTCTCCAAAAACGGCTGCACTCTCTCTAGAGTTCGTAGGTGTTATGAGCCCTAGCTTCTACACCACTTTATATACTCCAGACAGTCCTCGTGCCCCGCTCGCGTTTGCCTCGCGCCGCGAGGTGACGCGGGATGCCTTCTTAGTCACCGCAGAAATGCCTACCTCGCGCCCCGCTCGCGCCGCGAGCTCGACGCGAAGCTCAACACGAGCTCGGCGCGAGTCTCTCGCGTCTGAGTTCTGAACCCACTGTTTGATCTCGCGTCTGGCTCGCGCCTGCCACGCGCCGCGAGGGCTGTTCCAGCCATATTCTTGGCCTTTAAACTTGTTTCCATCCAAGTTTTGACCCATACTTGGTTATACCAAGTCCCAAACATTCAATCTTTCGATAAAACACAAACCGAAATGTAAACTAATATAAATACTAAAATTCGAATAAATCCCAAATCAATTACACGAAAAACAAACGTAAAATTACGGTCGTTAAAACTATCTACCCCTTAAGAGGATTCCGTCCTCGGAATCGTCTCATAATCTACAAAATCCGGGTAGCGTTTCTTCATCTCATCTTTGACTTCCCAAGTCAAATTTGGCCCAAGGGAATGCCTCCACTTGACCAACACTAGCTCAATCTCTTTGTTCCTCAATTTTTTCGTTTGGGCCTCCAATATGGCCTTGGGCTCTTCAATCAACCGGTTGGGTGCATCGACCCACAAATCTTGAAGTGGGATAATATTCTCCACTTCACCCAAGAATTTCTTCAAATTACTAACATGGAAGGTGTCATGGACACCTTGCAACTCGGGTGGAAGTTCTAACTTAAATGCTTGTAAACCGACCCGTTTCAAATCTTGAATGGGCCAACATATCTTGGGCTCAATTTTCCTTTCTTACCAAATCTCATCACGCCTTTCCAAGGCGACACCTTTAACATCACCATATCACCGACATTCAAATCATAAGGTCGCTTTTTCAAACCCGAATAACTCTTTTGGCGATCTTGTGCCACTTTCATATTCTTTTGAATTACTCCGATTTTCTCATTCGTTATTTTCACAATCTCGGGACCTGTGAGTTTAGTCTCACCCGCCTCTAACCAACAAGAAGGCGTCCTACATTTTCTCCTATATAAAGCCTCAAATGTTGGCATTTTAATTGTCGGGTGATAACTATTGTAATATGAAAATTCAACTAACGGTAAATGTTCATCCCATTTACCGCCAAAATCCAAAACACACGATCTCAACATATCTTCAACCGTTTGGATCGTTCTTTCACTTTGACCATCGGTTTGTGGATGGTAGGCCATGCTCAATCTTAACTTAGTTCCCAATTCTTCTTGGAGTGATCTCCAAAATCTCGAGGTAAACCTTGCATCCCGATCGGACACGATCGACAATGCTACCCCATGCAAACGAACCACCTCATCAACGTACAATTTTGCCAACTTCTCGAGTGGCGTGGTTTCCCGAAT
The DNA here is from genome assembly GCA_963853835.1 of Calendula officinalis. Lineage (NCBI taxonomy): Eukaryota > Viridiplantae > Streptophyta > Magnoliopsida > Asterales > Asteraceae > Calendula > Calendula officinalis. Next base: position 26,357,701 of record OY970828.1, on the reverse strand, counting down.
AGCTAGGAATAACGCACTTTTCGTTAACCTATCAACAATCACCCAAGTGGCGTCATGATTCCTACTCGTCTTTGGGAGACCAACAATGAAATCCATTGTGATGTCATTCCATTTCCCGGCCGGCACTTGCAATGATTGTGCAACACCATAAGGCACTTGGTGCTCGGCTTTCACTTGTGCACACGTGTCACATTTTGATATGTACTTTGCTACCCTTGACTTCATCCCGGGCCACCAATAAATTTTCTTTAAGTCTTGATAAGTTTTTGTACTTCTGGGATGAATCGAATACTTAGACTTGTGAGCATCATTCAACAACACTTTTCGGTTTCCACCGAATTTCGGAACCCAAATCCGACTATTAACGGTTTTCAACCCTTGAACATTTTCTTCAAATACTTGGTTCTTTCCCAACCTCTCTTGCCTATACTCGTCTTTTCCCATCACTTCCATTTGTGCGGTTTTTATACTTTCAATAAAGCTAGATACTACATCAATCCGCATTAACTTAGCCTTAACCGGTTTTTCGTAAACTTTTCTACTTAAGGCGTCGGCTACCACGTTAGCCTTTCCCTCATGATAAACGATTTCACAATCATAGTCACTAATCAACTCAATCCACCTTCTTTGCCTCATATTCAAGTCTTTTTGTGTAAACACATACTTGAGACTTTTGTGATCCGTGTACAAAATACACCTTGTACCATACAAGTAATGTCTCCAAATCTTTAAGGCAAAAATAATCGCCGCCAACTCTAAGTCATGTGTTGTATACCTTTCTTCCGCATTCTTTAATTGTCTTGAAGCATAAGCTATCACCTTACCTCTTTGCATTAAAACACAACCGAGACCTTTGTTCGAGGCGTCACTATACACCATGAAATCTTCCATACCATCGGGTAGAGTGAGGATCGGTGCATTGCACAATTTCTCCTTCAACAAGGCAAACGCATCTTCTTGCTTTTTCCCCCATTCAAACTTCACGTCTTTTCTTTTTAGTCTAGTGAGTGGAACCGCCACTCGGGAAAAATATTCAATAAACCTTCGGTAATAACCGGCTAACCCAAGAAAGCTTCTAACTTCGGTTGGAGTCTTTGGTGCTTCCCAATTCTTCACCGCTTCAATCTTAGACGGGTCAACCTTTATCCCGCTTCGAGATACTACATGACCAAGAAATTGAACTTCCCGCAACCAAAATTCACACTTTGAGAATTTTGCATACAACTTCTCTCGTTTCAAAACTCCTAGAGTTTGCCTTAAATGTTCTTCATGTTCTTCTTCGGTTTTGGAGAAAATAAGAATATCATCGATGAACACGATGAGAAATTTATCGAGGAATGGTTTACAAACCCTATTCATGAGATCCATAAAAATCGCCGGGGCATTCGTTAGGCCGAATGGCATCACCAAAAATTCATAATGCCCATAACGAGTTCTAAAGGCCGTCTTCTCGGTATCACCTTCTTTAACACGAACTTGATGGTAACCCGATCTCAAATCAATTTTGGAGAAGTAATCGGCTCCTTTAAGTTGATCAAATAAATCATCTATCCTTGGCAAAGGATATCGGTTCTTAATCATCATCTTGTTAAGTTCTCGGTAATCGATACACATCCTCATCGAACCATCTTTCTTCTTCACAAATAAAACCGGTGCACCCCATGGTGACGAACTAGGACGGATAAAACCTTTATCAAGCAAATCTTGGAGTTGAGCCATCAACTCTCTCATTTCGGTGGGAGCTAAACGGTACGGGGCTCGGGCAATCGGCGTCGCCCCCGGAACTAAATCAATTCGGAACTCGACTTGTCTCTCCGGTGGCAAACCGGGTAAGTCATCGGGAAAAACTTCGGGAAAATCTCGAATAATCTTCCCATTTTCAACCGTCTTTTTTCTCTTTTCTTCCATCTAATACGTAGGCTATAAATGATGAACACCCTTTCGACAAACACTTTCTTGCTTTAATGGCGGTTAACAAATTCGGCATATGATGCCTCTTTTCTCCATAAATGTACACCTTCTCATTTTCGGGTGACTTAATCGACACCAACTTCTTTCCACACAAAATCTTGGCTTGGTGGATCCCTAACCAATCCATCCCGATAATTACATCAAAGGCCTTAATCCCCATTGGCATCAAATCAACCTTAAACTTCTTACTATCGATTTCTAATTTACAATCTCTATAGACGTGTTGAACCATAGAGGTTTTCCCATCGGCTACTTCTATTTCATACAAATCATCAACTAACTCTAGTGGAACCTTAAACTTAGCACCAAATTCATGAGACATGAAAGAATAAGTAGAACCCGAATCAATCAATACATATGTGGGTATGGAGTTTATGAATAAGGTACCTGAGATGACATCATCAGTCTCCTTGGCTTCTTCACGTGTGAGTTGGAAGGCACGGCCTTTGACTTTCAACAGCTCCGACTTCTTGTGAGCGGTTGACACCAATGTTTCGGTTCCCTTCTTTGGGCATACATTGCTATAATGCCCTTTATCGTGACACGAGAAACACTCCACCTCATCAAGGTTCCTCACCTTGCAATCTTTAGCCTTGTGGCCAAACCGACCACACTTGAAACATCCATTGGAATCTGCCTTGCACTCTCCTTTGTGGTCCCTACCACACTTCCTACATCCACCAACACTTCCTTGTTTTGACCCGCTCGGGGCAAACTTGCTTTTCTTGGATGGCCCCGAAAAACTTTCAAACTTTCTCTTCTCATTACCAACCGATCTCTCTTGCACTCTTCTCTTGCTAACTTTTTCGACACTTCGGGCGACATTGATCGCCTCATCAATAGTGGTTGCCCTCTTCACTTCGAGCTCATACTCCCATGGTAACCCATTGGCAAACCGAACCACACGACTACGTTCGGTTGGGTAGGTACTTGACACAAACGGGAGGTATCCCGTGAACTTCTTGGTATACTCATCCAAGGTCAAATTGCCTTTCTTGAAGTGAAAGAACTCTTCCAACAACTCCTCCAACTCCCTTTCGGGACAATACTTCTCTTTGAGTCTCCTAGTGAACTCATCCCACGACATCTTATAAATGGCTTTCTTCCCCAAAGTTTCATACACGGTGTCCCACCATGTAAGAGCATCATCTTTGAACAAACGTGAGGCATAAGTCACCATGTCTTCCTCTTTGCACTTGCTACTCTCAAGCACACGTTCCGTCTCTCGAATCCAATGAACTGTCACTTTCGGTTCCGTACTCCCGAGATAGAAGTCGGGTCGACAAGCAAGGAATGTCTTGTAAGAACATCCTTCACGCTCAACCTTTCTCTCTCCACCACTTTCCCCATTGGAGGACATTTCGGTCGGGTTGGTATTCCCCGTTGACTTAGTCTTAGTGGGTTGAGGGGAATCTTCACTTTCCTCCCTCTCTTCCTCAAAAAGACGTTCCTCTTCCTCCCTTTCATCCTCATCACCTCCTAAGTTCAACCGATCATTTATGATCCGACTAACATCTTGTTGCATCATATTTCTCATATTAGTGAGCATGGATTGAATGGCCTCCATTGTTACCGGAGTATGGTTATTCCCGATACCCGAATTGGCCAATCCATTCCCATCTTGATTCAAATTCGAAGCTTGTTCTCCATCCAACAATCGACCACTTCTTGTTCTAGCCATCTTACTATAATAAGATGTCAACTCAATTAGAATCTAATAAGTTAACTAAAAAGACAAAATTAAACATAAGAATAGCTCGATTTAAAACAATTCCCTCAATGGTCAACCCTAATCCTTAAAGGTCAACCTAACTTCCTATAGAACATAATGTCCCAAAAGCAAAGTCTAAGTCTAGGGTGGGTAACCAACCTAATTCACTTAGACTAATGCTCTGATACCAAGTTGTAACACACCGATTTTCCAACCAAATTTAAAACTTTTTTAAATATAAAATATGTGTCTTTACAAACCAAGTATCCAAAAACATGGTTTAATTAAAACATTTGGAATAATTAGAAAGTACCAAAACCGGTGTTACAAATATATCAAAACTATAGTCTAGGGAACTAAATAAGTACACCGAGCTAATCCTTCTAAATGCTAACTACGGGCCGCCTAATCTTTTTGCTCCCGAACCTGAGTACATAGTCAAAATAAACGTAGTACGTGAGACAAATATTGTCTCTTGAGAAACATGGGTTTTAGACCCGGTTAGAAATAATTTGCAATAAAATAGTAATTTAATAATTAACAGATTGCAAATAGTCAATCAACTCTAAGGCTTGCCATAAGCCAATCACATACGTAACGGGCCTCCCCGAAACAACTCCCCCGATATGGGTTATCTAGGTAAACTCCCCCGTTTCCGGGTTATCTATTTGCTCCCCCGTTTTCCGGGTTATCTCAAACTCCCCCGCTTTCCGGGTTATCTATTTCTCGACACACTACCCTTACACAGGGTGGTACCACCCCAAGTAGGTGTCATTAACTCCCCCAACTTGTGTGGGTTATCTAGGATCCAATTGATTAGCTACCACATAACAAATCATCTACTTGGGTCAATGCCCATATCACAACTCAATCATACTAGTGGTAACTACACAATCAAGTACAAATCAATTCAATTCAATGTAATTCAATTCAATTACTTACTCTATCAATTCAATCTTTTCTTTATTAAAACAATTATCTAATAAAGACTCTAAAAATCATTTCAATTATAAGAACATGGTTTACTATGTACTCAGAAAGATCACATGTACTCACCTTAGCAATGCTATCCAACCCTTGTGTTCAACAACACAAATCCTTACTTCCAAATTGAGGAAGTACTTCCAATCTCAAGGTCTTCTTGACCTATCATCAATATCATTACAAAATCTAGTTGTAATCCATAACTAGCTACTAATTTAACCATCTAAACATTCCCAACCACCAAGTTCATACAACTTGGTGGGATCTCAAACCCTAGTTCAAGATTTTCCATCATCAACCCCAAATCTAACTTGTACACATTGATTACAAGTCTACAAGGAGTGTTTTACACCCATGAAAGTTCATCTTCCCCAAAGATGATGTGGTGGGTTCCCAAAACCACCATTGTTACCCATACTAAGCTCAAAATGAAGGTAACTAAGCAAGATGTGCAAGAATTCTTACCCTTGATGCTTGATTCCTTCAAGAGGATGAAGATTTGAGCTCCAAGACCCCAAAAACGACCAAAAACTCTCCAAAAACGGTTGCACTCTCTCTAGGGTTCGTAGGTGTTATGAGCCATAGCTTCTACAGCACTTTATATACTCCAGGCAGTCCTCGCGCCCCGCTCGCGTTTGCCTCGCGCCGCGAGGTGACGCGGGATGCCTTCTTGGTCGCCGCAGAAATGCCTACCTCGCGCCCCGCTCGCGCCTGGCTCGCGCCGCGAGATCGACGCGAAGCTCAACACGAGCTCGGCGCGAGTCTCTTGCGTCTGAGTTCTGAACCCACTGTTTGATATCGCGTCTGGCTCGCGCCTGCCTCGCGCCGCGAGGGCTGTTCCAGCCAGATTCTTGGCCTTTAAACTTGTTTCCATCCAAGTTTTGACCCATACTAGGTTATACCAAGTCCCAAACATTCAATCTTTCGATAAAACACAAACCGAAATGTAAACTAATATAAATACTAAAATTCGAATAAATCCCAAATCAATTACACGAAAAACAAACGTAAAATTACGGTCGTTACAAGAATCATATTCGGATATTGAATATGAAGGAAGAGTATGTTAATCCAAGGAACCAGAGACAATGTGCTGGTATCACAAATCGACATTATTATAATCTTATTTGTTTCAACACTGTTTTGGATTTGCAACTTCAAGAATTCGGTGATTGTTTTGATGAGGTAAGTTCTGAATTGCTTACTTGTATGGCGGGTTTGGATCCGCGTGACTCATTTTCTAACTTTGATTCATCAAAGTTACGGAGGTTGGTTGAGTTCTAACCAGAAGATTTTAGCTACACGGATACGATATCTATTCAACATGAATTTCTTTCATACATCTCTCATATGCAAAATGATGGAAGATTTGCTAGCTTGAATAGTATATCCGACCTTTCTTGAGTGATGGAAGAAACAAAAATGCATCTTTTGTTCCCTTTGATTTATCGTTTATTGAAACTAACATTGATTTTGCCGGTCGCAACCGCAACGGTGGAGAGATGCTTTTCTGCAATGAAGATTGTGAAGTCATATTTGCGCAATCGAATATCTGACGGGTTTTTAAACGATTGTGTAATTTGTACGGTAGAAAAAGAGGAACTTGCCAATGTTTTGAATGATGATGTTATAAACCATTTCGGAAAAATGAAAACACGTAGAGAACAATTGTAATATTTAACTTTATTTCAATGTTTTATGACATTTAATTTTAATTTTGAACTTTTAGATTTTAATTTTTAATTGGTCAACTATATGTGGACCCCGATTGACTTTGGTCCTGAATTCGCCACTGGTTAACCCTAGATAAAGCCGACACCTACCCCTAGGAAATAGGGTTACAATAATTAAACAATAATTAAATAACACGTAAATAAAGATAGATTAAGGCTTGTCGATATCGCCCCCTCCGGTATTCTTTCCAGCGTCTCGCCCTTCTTCTTACAGTTGTAAACTTGGCCCCGCCGATTCTCATCACAATACCACTTCTCTTTTATATAATTACATGGAATCAAATATACAATCACATCTAATTATCACATAATATTTTTCTAAATAAATAAATCAATATTATAAGAGTGTCAAATGTCAAAAACATCCTTTCATGTATAAAGAATTAGAAGAATCTATTAATTTGAGATTAATCATTAACTTGTTAGTATATATTTATGAGGAATTTAATAATAAAAAAAATTAACTTTATATAACAATTGTGGAATATAAAAAAAAACTAAATAAGCCTAAAGAAAATATTTATTAAGTTCACGTGGTCTTAGTGCACTCTCACATCCTTTGTTTTGATACACGCATCTAAAGCCCGTTTTGTAGTCATGTCTGGGAAAGAGCTCTTAAGTTCATCGGGGAAATATTATTAGAATCACCATCCAAAATACGCTTTGCTACAATAATGTTAGTAGTTTCAGTAGCATGGAACGGGTCCCAAAACATGTACTTTGTTCGATCGGGACAAATATTAGCGTGTGGCAAACACGGAAGTAAACCACCATGTAAGCCTAGCTCGTGGCAGCATGGAATATCCGCAATTTCAAAACCTGCAACGGGGATAAACAAAACTCTACATAACTCCAATAACAATTGTTTTTAACATTATAGCGATGACATGTCATCAATATAGCCTATCCCGACAACCTGTCATCGCTATAGGTAGCGGACCCAAGAATAAAGTATAAGGAAATCACCGATTGCCAGGGGCGATACAATGAAAATTTTCAAAGATGGGCAAAAGTTATAAGTGTAAGCTAGGTTCTTGAGTGAAGTTTTACAAGGTCAAATAGTAAACCAATAGTCAAACTAATTTTAGTTTAAAGAAAGTCAATTCGTAAACTAAAGAAGCAAAATCAAAATTCGTGTTCTTAGTTAATCGAAAAAACAATATTTTATGGTGGTATATTTTGTAAATAAAATTTATATATATAATCCAAATTCATGATCAATATTATTACAAAGTTTAAGTAATTTCTTTAAAGTGTTCATGTATATATGACTTAGACTAATATGTCAGTAATTATAATACATGTGTAATCAAATAAACAGTAATCACAATATTTTTAAACCGAGAAAAATAGGGGTAAATGAGTCAAAATAATAGAAAATTTATTGGGAAATAGAGCAAAAGAAACGTCAAAAATATGGAATATACTCGAACTGAAGGTTTTACATTTTCAGATACCATTAGTTAACCAGTAAACTAAAATACGACGTGTATAGTTATGTCTCATATATTATATATTTGGATGACCAAAAGCCAAAGAAATAAACAAACTCATAAATAATTTATACTAATCGGAAAACTTTTAGGGTGGGCAGATACCGCCCCTGCCAGTTGCACAAGTTTTCTTAGGGGTATCACCTAAATTAAAAGAAATTTTTGAATATTTTTTAACATTATTCAGGAAAATCAAAGATTGCACTACCTCGTGCAACACAGTAGGTCTGCCCCTCAGATGAGACACAGAAAATTTCTTGTAGTGAGTGCAAATAACTAACCATATGATCTGTAGTTTTGTAAGATATCCTCAAAGATATGATACACGTCTACATAAACAAATGTCGATCCTTTAAGCGTGGTCATAAGTTCTAAGAGCAATTTTTTTAAGTCGCGATTGTATCTTTGCACTATAAGATTTTCAAAAGCTACACACTCTTGACCCGAAGATGGGTTTAAATCCCTTTGATTTGGGCAACATCCTATCGGAGGAACATTTCCAGCAGAAATCTTTCGAGCGCCCATTTCATATAGTCTCTGCATGTATTAAATAAAACACGTCAAATTCAAACCGTTTCTACATAAAACTTTAGGTTTGATTATCAGAGTTGATTCTTACAAAGTAATATTTGTAAATACAGATCAATTACATGTCAAAAGACAATAATGTCCTTACTTTCTTTTATCATACTTTTCATTTCACATCTCCCACTAAAGGCATGGTTATCCTTTGACATGAATTGTTCTGTATGGATAAAAAATACTCTGCCCTTTTATTATATATAGTAACTACCCTACCGTAAGTTGCCTTCTATATGTTGAAATCATAGTTTGAATGAAAGTTTTGGCCGGCACGCGGTTTTTGGTAGCATTTTGTAGGAAGTAGTTATTGACAAAATCATTGGAACCCATTGTGACCGAGAAGAGAGAATTAGCAAACAGCTTATAGGCTGCAGGAGCACCTATCATTGAGATTATGTCAACCCTTGTCTTTGCAAAGTTGTGGACTTGTGCATCCATAGGGATTCTCCCAACCTTTATTGAAAAATTAAACAAAGAATATAACTTAATTAGGTTATAAATAATTTATCATTGAAATCAATAATGATAACGATAAAGTAGGGTCGTAATTCTGAACCGAAACGAAATCCAACCTGAGAATGATACGAACATGAACAAGTTATAGTTGATGCAAACAAGTTTCATATCAGTTCTGGGTCAACCGGCCAGTTTATTAAACATGTTAGATTCGGGTTAATGATAATCTAAATGGGTCGACCCACCAACCTGAATAATTACTAAAAACATGTTTAAAAATACATATATCTATATTTTAGTAGTTTATATATATGTTTGAAAATCATATGTAAATTTAAAAAATAGATATGTTCTACATACACATTTAAAAAGTGGACATATTTGACCCGTTTGACCGATTCAAACCGCTAACCTATTTAACACGTTTAATTAAACATATTATATGAATCATCTTGAAGTTAAAATTAAATATATTAAAGTTAAGGTATGTGACTCATTTATATTTCCTCCGATTCAAAATAAGTGTTACACTTTGGGTTTCACGGTTTTTAAGGAAAAAAGATTATAATGATGGTTAAATTAGATTAATTGAATGTTTAGTGGATAATGGGTCTCACGCCTTTTGAATAAAATGAGGTTAATAATGTTTAAAAGTAAAAAGGAATGGTAAATGAGTCATTTCACTTTGTTAAAGTAGATATTTATTGAGTGTGGGTCCTACTATTTTTTGCCAAATAAGGTAATTTTTCAAAGTGTAACACTTATTTTGAATGAGAATTGATTTTGCTACCACAATTTTTAATGGTTATACCACACTGTACAGGTTTTACAGCTGACTGTACAAGTATATTAAGCATTGGTTGTGGTACATGCCTTAAAAGTTGTGGTAGAAAAATCACCCCCTATTTTGGATCACCAATTTATGGAAAGTTTAGGACTTATTTTGAATCGGATGAAGTATATAAACAGGTTGTGTTCAGACTGAATGAATATATTGACCCGTCAACCCGAATTCGACCTGAATTGTCACTCCTACGTTAAACTGCTTACATAGTTAGCTCCCGATTCATTTAGAATTCCACCGGCACCAGAAGCATAATTGACGCCCTGCAGAATTATGGCACCAACGGTGGTTGGAGCCAGATACGGCGGAGTAAAGTTTTTGAACCCCAATTCTTGTCCTAATTGATCAAAGAAACAAAATACTCGATCAATAAACTATATAAGCACAAAAGTTTTAAATACCGAAAAGTGAGATAAATAAACGAGTTGCCTATGATGTCATCAACAATTCTTCCATTTGTATATCGTCCAGTTGGCTTCCCAAAATCAATACCCATTGGCTCATAATTAGCCTTGGAGAGAGTTTTAATGTAGTTATTGTTACCCACATCTGCCATAGAATCGCCGAAAATAAAACGTGCAGAAAATTTTTTACACGTGCAAGTCTCGAGACATAACAGGACTGCAAAAATTGTTGTAGTCCTGAACCACCGGAACGACATCAATCCTCACTTTTGGGAGATTAGAGACTTAGTTTTTGCGAGGATACTCTTTCGATATATCGTTTTTATAGGTGCAAAAAGGTGGTAGTTCGTACAATTAATGAAAAACAATAAAGGAGTTGGTCTATTTGGGATAAAGTTCTTATTAAGAGGTAACACCCTACCAAAGGGCCAATGGCCTAGCGGTAAAGGTGTTTACCCACAACCTTGAGGTTGAGAGTTCAAGTGGACATATTAGGAGTAGATTAGGTAGCATTTAAAAAAAAAAAAAAAAAAAAAAGGTAACACCCTATATAGGCGATTGTTAGAAAAATAAAGCGTGTCCATGTTAAATGTTATGAACTAGGATTTGAAATAATGTGGTTTGTGAAAAATATTAATTACAGACGAAGGCATTGTTCCCTTTTAGGATGCCAGCACCGATTTAGTGTAATTAAAGAGACGTCTTAATTTGGTATAAAACTAAAAGTGAAAGCTAGCTACTATAGCCTACAACACATATCAAACCAAAAAAGTGTTTTGCCAACTCGAAGTTGATGAAAGAATAGCGGTTATAAACTATAATTAACAAAATAAGATAAGAATCAATTGGTCACCAACCGAAACGAAACTGAAAACATGTAATTGGTTCTATTTTGGTTTTAAAAATTCATCATTTTCAGCTATATCGGTTTCAGTTTGGTTTTTGTACCGTGCTCACCCATGCTATCTCAAACTACATACTTTAAAGTTTAAACAACAAAACTTGTATTTTAAAAAAAAAAAAAAGTGATATTCATTGAACAAAAACAAAAGTCACCATTAACAACTACAAAAACATAGTACAAGTGAATAAACAACTATAAGTTCCACAAACGGGTTATTTTTTCAGAAACGAGAGTACTAATCGAAATATAAGCCATTCTTTAAGCTAAAATGATACAAACAAACAAATTGCAAACAATGACCCATCACACAAAATACAACACAAATCTCATCACTCTCACTTGGTGTAAAGAACATCTTCCCACGGGTGACGATACAACGGCTGCTTCAATCTCTTCTGGTCAAACGTATGCCTACAAATATTCAAAAATTCAAACCATCACCATCCATAAAGTACAAACATCAACGCACACAGTACAACCCAAAAAGAAGAAAGATGAGTTACCCGATGAGCCCGATGGAACGGGCCAACACAAAGAGCCCGTTGAGGTATCCAATAGCAACAATGTCATCAATTTCTTGTTTGGTGAACATTCCACTGCCAGCAAGCAGATCTAAGAAAAGGGTACCAATTGCACCATCAACATTCATCACTAAATTGTTGGCTTTTGAGAGAGTGTAGGTTTCTACTTCAACTGCATATTCCATGTATTTTGTTGACGGGAAATTTGTGCGAGCAAATAGTTGTAGTAGTTCCACTCTTTTATCTCTGTTGTCTCCTCTTTTTATCCTTTTGTTTTGTTTTTTACCAAAAACAAAATACATGTTATCATTTTAAATTTTTAATTCCGAATGGTATTATTAAAGAAAGAGAAATGTTATTTGTAGTTATGTACCTGTGACCAATTCCAGGTACACGAATACCCTTCTTTTTCATGCTTTCAACAAACTCGTATGGTGAAAGTTTCTAAAAAAGAAACAGGCAAACATTTAATATTTAAACAATGAAATAAGTCTATAATTTATCACCAGAATAAATTACATAAATGGTCTTTTAGGTTTGTGCCATATTACATATTTTGTCCTATAGTTTCATAAATTACACTGGCGGTCCTTATTTCTGAACACGTTTAGTCCTTTAGACGTTAACTTTCCCCGTCAAACAACCAGGTTTTATGGGTTTCAAATTGGTGAAGGGAAAGGGAAAATGACATATTAACCCCCTTGTGCATCACACATGACCACAAAAATAAACGTTTGTTTAGGTAAAGGACCAAATGTGCCAATAGTTTCAGAAATAAGGACTACTAGTGTAATTTATGAACCTAAAGGACCAAATATGCAATATGGTACAAACCTAAAGGACCATTTGTGTAATTTACTCTCTATCACCATATGAACTCACCCTATCGTAAGCATCCTTGAAGTACCGAGCAGCATCATCAATGGCACCACCGAAACGTGGACCGATTGTCAGTAAACCTGTTTCAGGAAAACAAATATTGATTCAGCTTAACGGGCAGGTGGGTTAATGGGCCGGGTCAACTGGGTTGACTTGAACATCTTTTGTTAAAAAAAATATTATTAATTTGGTTGAGTTTGAGTACCAGAAACAAGGCTGGATACGAGATCTTTTCCTGCCCTAGCGGTTACAATTGTATTGTGAGCACCAGATACACACGGCCCGTGATCAGCACATAACATGATGCAAATCTGTTACATTACATCATAGTAAACATTACATTACACAACTAAATTGAAAGATAAAAATACAAAAAAATTGAATAAAAAGGTTAAAAACAAACCTCTATAAATTGGGTGCAGTAACGGGGAAGACTGCGTTTGAACCATAAAAGTGAAATAACATCACCAACACCCATTCCTTTTTCAACAATTGTAGACATTGGTACACCAGCATAACATGGTTCTTCACCTGTAAAATTACATAAAGATATTTATTTTTTTGTTAATTATTTGTAAATTCAAATTGTGATTTAAAATAAAATAAAGAGTAAATTACAGAAATGGTCCGTTAGGTTTGTATCATATTACATATTTGGTCCTTTAGTTTCATAAATTATACCGGTAGTCCTTATTTCTGAAACTATTGACACATTTGGTCCTTTACCTAAACAGACGTTTATTTTTCTCGTCAAACAGACGGATTTTTATGGGTTTCATATTGGTGAAGGGAAAAATGACAGATTTACCCCCCTCGTGCATCACACGTGACCATACTTGTGATGCAAGAGGGGGTAAATTTGTCCTTTCCCCGTTCCCTTCACCAATTTGAAACCCATAAAAACCCGTCAATTTGACAAATAAAGTTGTCTGTTTAGGTAAACTGGTAAAGGACAATAGTTTCAGAAATAAGAACTACCAGTGTAATTTATGAAACTAAAGGACCAAATATGTAATATGACACAAACCTAAAGGACCATTTGTATAATTTACTCGAAATAAAATAAATGTTTTTTTTACTACCTCTGTCATCTGAGATTGTTGAAATGATATGAGTTGGGGCCCGCACTTTCCCGCTTTTAATTGCAGTGTTAAGATCCTCAGGTATTTGTGGAGGAGTTATCTCTTTAACAGGATTAATCTTTCCCTCATCAGCCAATTTCTCAAATGTTTCCTTAATTGATGTTTCAAATGATTCATATGATGTTGGAACAATTGCACCAGCATCCATAAGTGCTTGGTTTTTAGCCTGTGCAGACTCCATTTCACCACCACTTTTGGCTCCCTAAAAACATCATTAACCATGAGTCAGAAATTACCATTTTACCCTTCCTTAAGGCACAAGTCGTTACAGCTTACCGCATGCCCGAATTGTACTTCAGACTTGAAAAGGCGGGCACAAGTTCCACTGACCCAAGCACATACTGGTTTGTTGATTTTTCCAGCTTTTAGGGCTTCTACTAATGAGTATTCGTCTCTGCCACCAAGTTCACCGAGTACAACAATCATTTTCACCTGAATTTGGCCAATGTTATGTTTATTATAAAAAAAAAAAGAGGGGTAAATTACGCAAGCGGTCCTTTAGGTTTATACCATATTACATAGTTGGTCCTTTAGTTTCTTTAATTACACTGGTAGTCCTTATTTCTTAAACTATTGACACGTTTGGTCCTTTACCTAAACATACGTTAACTTTCCTCGTCAATTATGGTCAGGTGTGATACACGAGGGGGTAAATTTGTATATATGATGGGAAAAGTTAATGTATGTTTAGGTAAATGACCAAACGTGTCAATAGTTTCAGAAATAAGGACTATGTGTGTTATTTAAGAAACTAAAGGACTAAATGTGTAATATAAGGTACAAACCTAAAGGACCATTTGTGTAATCTACTCTAAAAAAAGGGTATACTATATCTTGTGTTGAGTCACAAGCAAGGTACCTGAGGAATGTTGTTGAACCGTAAAACATGATCAGAAAGTGTAGAACCGGGAAAAACATCTCCTCCAATAGCAATACCTAAAATAAAAAACATATTTTAGCATCTAAAACTATACATATCCACAAAATATACTCATAAACAATTGCAATTTTTTAGTCAACATATATTTTATATATCAATAATGAGAAAATAAGGGATTTTTTGCAATTAGGAACAATAGTTTCAAAGATTACTATAGCAATATAGGTAATTCTACTTATCAATGATGTATTTTTGTTTTATTTAAATAAAGAGTAAACTACAGAATTTGTCCCCGTGATCTTCCAAATTCTACGATTTTGTCCCTATACTTTCTATTTTCGCTTTTTTATTCGTATACTTTTTAATTTTGTGATTCTTGTCCGTATGGTCTTCAAAATTCATTTTTCTCATCTATTTTGACCTAAAATGACCAAAATACCCCTATTTTTCATCTGTAATATACTCATAAATTATCCTACCTTCATAAATTCCATCTGTCACACGGGCAATTGTATTGTACAACTCATTTGACATGCCACCCTGCATTTTAACCAACCATAAAGTCATTTCCATAATCATTAACTTAAAAAATCTAAGGAATATTATTATATTAAAAATGTTGTGCATACAGATTTGGAGACAAATCCAACAGATCCAGGCCTGTAAAGTTTGCATTGTATAATGTTGTCAATTGTTCCAGCAGTATCACCAATTTTGAAAGCTCCAGCTTGAATGCCACCAACTGTTGCTGGCCCGATAACAACCTGCATAAATATTAATTTTTTTAATTATATGTTTTATATTAATTTAGATAATATAATTTATTGTACCTTGTTGTTTGCTCTTGCATATGCGATCAATTCCTTAGTGTCAGATTCAGGAACACCCTCAGCTATAATAGCCACAACTCTGATTGTTGGTTGTTTTAGAGCAAGATTTGATGAAGCAGCAGCACTGTACAAGTTTCAGGATTTTAATAAAATGATAAATATACCCTTCATTTCTTGAGTTATGACAAAATAAGTTGAAATTAACCTTCTGTATGATGCAAAATTTATGAATACGTCAGCAGTAGGATGTGCTGCACAAGCTGCTTCAACACTGTAAAAACAAAAAAAGAAAACAAAAAGATAATTTAATTGTTGACTTTGGAAAGTCAACATTGGAATTAATATTAATTTTTTGCCTAAAAATAAGACGTACGTTGAATGAACAGGAATTGCAATCTCTTCTTGGCCAAAAAATAGTTTCTGAAATCCCTCTGCACCAGGGTTAATAATTCCAGCAACTGAAGGTGTTTCCCTCCCTAATTATTTTTTGAAAAATTGGTCAAAAGCTTACAGTTATAAAACTAACAATAAGTTATGTAGTGAATTGGGTGGGTATAAGAGTAATTTCACATACCACAAAGGAAGTCAAAATCAAGCATCCTCTGAATTGGTAACTGTTTATAGTTATAGAATAATGCCTGTGTTGTACGCGAAAACAGTTGGCCTGTCGCCATTGGTGCTCGCTCAAAAAACCTATAAAATTAGTTATTTAGAGCTAATTAATTTGATATTTAAAAAGTCGAACACAAAGTCCTACAATTATCAGACTATATAAACAGTAAGTTGAAATGTGAAATTGTTTGACTACTGCATTAAATTTTGGTAGAGGAATTTATGTTAATATATCTAAAACTTCATGTTTTACTGTGTGGTTCAGTGTGCATACAGTAGTACCCTTTTTCTTCAACCTTCATAAAGAGACCATAAACTAATAGTCCCATTTATGAGTGTGTGTATTGTAATTATGCATTGAATAGTTGTACCATGCAAAATTCAACAGTATTGGAATATAATTTATTATGATAGAGCACAATTTATACATCAACAGTATTGGAATATAATTTATTATGATAGAGCACAATTTATACATCTAGCATTAATATAGTAAAATCCAGCTCATATGTGTTCTATACATGCCAATGATGGCCAGCCTAGCTGGTCTGAGGCACTGGGTTTATACCCATGTGGGCTGCAGGTCGTGAGTTCGAATCCCTTTGGGAGCGTTGCATTAGCGTAATTTAACTCATACCTCACACGGGCACATATGGGGAATTTTCCTTGGAAATCCCTTTGGGGGCTGGGTTTGCCCGCTTATGCGGAGCTCGAACTCGGGGTGCTCGCTGAAAAATTGCGAGTAGGCTTCCGTTATTTCATTTGCCGTTTCCAAAAAAATGTGTTCTATACATCTTTAGGGGCAAGCATTCAATGTACAAGCTATAAAGCAGATGGTACATTACATGTGGGGCCTACTAGGACAGAAATCTGGAATATGCATAGCATTTTTCTGAATTCAACACAATTAGCTGAGTTCCAATTGGATCGTATTCCTAACTCTTAAGCAACAGCCAAATCAGATCATAATAAACCTATAAGTTCGATTCAGTTTTAACCACATGATGCTGATCTCCAAATGCATCGCATTATGATCATAAAACTAAAAAAGCCCTACCAAACTCTAGAGCAAAAATCAGATCTGTAGTTACACTGAACTGAAAATGTCAAAACTTCCAAATTCACTATAAAACAAACGAATCAAATCATGCACTGGATTGAATCTCGTAAAATCAATAAGGAATTGAATCGAATTGATGCAAAACACTAGAGATCTCTTATCAAGTTTAATGTAACTATAGACAATTTTGAACCATGAAACAGAGAGAAATTGAAGAGTGTGTGCGTTTACCTTGGTATGTAAGAATTTGTTGAAACACGTCAAATGTGAGTGGGTTTTTGAGACGAGTGATGAGAAAACAAATGGGTGTGCTATATATATATCGGAGAATTTGGATCCAGTGATTCGGTGTACAATATTTAATTGTATATATAGATATAAATATTGTATGTATAGGTTTCATTTTCAAACAAACCATGAGAAGAGAGCCGGTTGTTAGTTAGGTGTGTTAGACGGTCCAAATTGACTGGTGGACCAATTTAGGATTTGACAATAAATACTATTAATACGTATACTCTTTGTTACCCGGAACTTGTAATTAACTGGTGTTGATATAATAGCATAAGTTGTAAGATGTTGATCATAATTTATAGGTTATGAGTTCAAATCTCCTTGTACACATATAATAGTAGATTAGGTGCGGTTCAAAAAAACGTATACTCGTGCTAACAACACCGTTATTTTCTTTGTCAATTTCGCCATCCAACCAACGTTAGCAAGACTTCGTGTGTTAAAGGGTTTTTTACCTTTAATATGTGTAACACTAAAATATTAACGTTCCTTTGAACTCACAAATAAAATTTTCAACCAATCACAATTTACAGATTAAATATTTGCGACGTCTAATACATGCCTGCCACATACGCTAACAATTTATTGATGATGGTAGAATCAAATAAATTTTACCAACTACTAGGTAAAATGGTAAAATCTTGATATTTTTATATTAACTCTAAAGTTTTTATTACTATTTTATAGTTCTCAATTACTATTATAATGAAAGAAATAAAATAATACCACTTATAACAGTTTATTGGGTTATGGCAAGAAGAAAATGATGAAATCAAATAACTGAGGTGAAGTCGTTATATGCTTTTCTTTTGTCTAGTTTAGGGTTCTATTTCTATTAAGTTTACAATTTTGCCCATATGAATTTTTTAAAAATTTATTCCACCATTTTGGCAAATGAACCATAATTATTGTCTTATTTGTAATATTTTTCTTAAAATATCTTACCCTCATGACTATAGTTATCCTTCGAGTGTTTTCTCGGTTAGTTGACCGCTGCCAACGATACCATCGGCTGGCAACCGGCACCTACCACCCGTTGGCACGGCTAGTTGGTTTGTCGTCGGCGGTTCCGCAGTTTGATTCAAGGAAGACGTCGCCCGAGGATGAGGTGGGGCCGGTTTATTAATTAAATATATATTATTAAATATTGAATTTTTAAGGGTAATATTACTGTTTTTTTAATCCTTTAACTTCTATAAGTACCCAATACAAACAAGATATTTTCACAACACAATTTTTCTCTTCTTCCACCCTACAACACTTATAAAATGGATACAATTCCGATTTTGGAATATTAGTGTTCCTATTGAAGGTTAAATTCAAATGGTAACTGGTTATATGATCCTTAGACTACCCGTAAGGGGCCGTTTGGTCATCGCTGTCACATCAGCTCGATCAAACACATTACAAACCCCGACAAAACTCACGTAGCAAGCGACCATTGAAAATTTGATGTAGCATCAGTCGCCTAGGGTGACAAATTGTACTCGGGGACGCATCGCGGAAAGAGTTGTGTAAGGGGGAGGACGCGTTGGGCACTCAAGGATACAAGGGTACGCGGGGGAGGGACGCTCCTTTACGCCGACACCCTGTTGTTAAGAAAAATGAAATTACATAACACTTTCTAGAATTGTGAGAAATGAATGAGAAGAATATTCATTGATTACCCAATAACAAAGTAAGGATTACATATAAATAGAGTTGAAGCAGCTCACTAACTAACTCTAAACAGAATTATAACTAACTAATGATGTGGTTATCATACAATATGTAACACGTGTAATAGGGACTAGCTAACATCTCTGTTACTTAATATGTATTAATATCAACATCCCCCCTCAAGTTGGAGGGTCACAAACACCCAACTTGCTCAAACAATTGTTGTGAAGTTTGCTGGATAAATTTTTAGTGAAGATATCAGCAGGCTGAGATGTTGTGGGGATATATGATAAGGAAATCAAACCTTCTTGTAACTTCTCTCTGACAAAGTGACAGTCAAGTTCAACATGTTTCGTACGTTCATGAAAAACAGGATTCTTGGCAATATATATGGCAGATTGATTGTCACAGTGAAGAGGTATTGGATTAACATTGGGAATACTGATTTCGTGAAGAAGTCGTGATAACCAAGTGAGCTCAGCAGTAACCCTTCGCATGCTTCTATATTCTGCCTCTGCAGAAGATAATGACACAGTAATTTGTTTCTTAGATTTCCAGGAAATAGGACTTCCTCCTAGAAGAACAAAGTAACCACTAATGCTTCTTCTAGAATGAGGGCAGGCAGCCCAATCTGAGTCACAAAATGCTTCTAAATTGAAACAATCATTGTTATTAAAAAACAGTCCTTGAGAAGGATTGGAGTTAATATACTGTAATGTATGTAAGGCAGCTTCATAATGCGGAATTCGAGGAGTTGCCATAAACTGACTCAGATGTTGAACTGCAAAGGCTATGTCAGGCCGTGTATTAGTAAGGAAATTAAGTTTCCCAACTAATCTTCTATAAACTTCAGGATTTGGTAACAGGTCTCCTTTATCAAATAAAAGTTTGATATTTGATGGAAGAGGACAAATAGCTGTTTTTGAGCAATCAAATTCTTTAAGAACTTCATTAGCAAATTTTCTTTGAGTGAGAATTACACCATTGGAAGAATATAAAACTTCCAATCCTAAGAAGAAATTGAGATGACCCAAATCTTTGATTTTGAATGTTGAATCAAGAAAAGCCTTTAATGAATTCATTTCTTCTTCGTTGTTGCCGGTTATTAATATGTCATCAACATAAACTGCCACAAAAGTGACATAATTTCCCATCTTCTTGTGAAATAAGGAATAGTCATTCTTGGAGGATTGATATCCCTTATCTTTAAGAGCAGAAGATAACTTGGAATACCATTGTCTTGAAGCCTGCTTAGGACCATAAAGAGATTTTTGAAGTTTACACACTTGATTTGGATTCTGAAGAATAAGACCTGGAGGTGGTTTCATGTAAATTTCTTCATCAAGGTCACCATGCAAAAAAGCATTGTTGACATCCAATTGATGCATAGCCCAACCCTTTTTAACAGCTGTAGCAATAAGAGCTCTAATAGTTGTCATTTTGACAACTAGTGAAAAAGTCTCATGGTAGTCAATTCCGGCTTTCTGAGTAAAACCTTTGACTACTAGTCTGCCTTTGCATCTTTCAACTTCACCAGAAGCTCTGTATTTGACTTTATATACCCATTTACAACTGATAGGTTTCTTTCCTTTTGGAAGATCAGTTAGAATCCAGGTGTTATTGGCTATGAGAGCTTCAAATTCTTTATCCATAGCTTCCCTCCAGGCAGGATTGGTAACTGCTTCTTCATAAGAAGAAGGTTCTGTAATAGTATCCATGGTTTGGATAAGTTGCTTACTTTGAGTAGCAAGTGAAGAAAAACAGACATGATTAATTGTGGGTAAAGAAGTCATGGTGTGTAAACAAGTTGAGGCATTGTGACATTCATAATCCTGTAAATGTGTAGGAGGATTATGAGTTCTGGATGATCTTCTTAATACAGGTTGTGCAGGCATATTTGTAGGCACAGTAGCAGGTGCGGGAACAGCTGCAGCTGCAGGAATTTGATCAGATTCAGCTGTGGACTGTTCTGCAGCATAGGTATGATCAGTATGAATTTGATGAGTATCCAATGAAGGATTAATAAGTGAAAAATCTTCAAATACTATATTTTCTGGTGTAGGAAACATAGGATTTGCAACGGTTCCAGAAGATTTAAATGGGAAAATATTTTCATGAAAATAAATGTCTCTGGAAGTAATAATTTTGTGATTGTGAAGATCATAAACTTTGTAAGCCTTCTTTCCAAAAGGATATCCTATGAACACACATGGATTAGCTCTTGGTGTAAACTTATTCCTATGCTCTTTAAGTGTGTTAACAAAACATAAGCATCCAAAGGCTTTAAGTTGTGTGTACTGAGGTTGCAGTCCACTCAATTTGAATAGAGGAGTATCTCCTTGTAAAAGTTTACTTGGAAATCGATTAATTAAGTAAGTAGCTGTAAGAACACAATCACCCCAGAATTTAATTGGAACATGAGATTGAAAAAGAAGAGCTCTAGCAGTTTCCAATAAGTGTTTGTGTTTACGTTCTACAACTCCATTTTGTTGAGGTGTACTTCTACATGATGTTTGATGAATAATCCCCTTTTCTTGTAAAAATAAAGAAGATTCTTTACTCGAACCAAGCTCAAGAGCATTATCTGACCTAATGGCCTTTATCTTGCTATTATATTGAGTTTCTACAAGAGAGACAAATCCTTTCAAGACTTGAAAAGCATTACTTTTAGTACTTAGAAGATGAGTCCAAGTTGATCGTGTAAAATCATCAACTATTGTTAAAAAATATGAATAACCATCATAAGTTTTTGTGCTATAGGGACCCCAAGTGTCAATGTGAATAAGTTCAAAAGCATGACTTGTATGGATACTGCTCTTATGAAAAGGTAACTTGTGTTGTCTGGCTTTGGGACAAACATCACAAAAAAATTCAGAATCACAACATTTATTCATGAAGCTTAATGTTTTGAGCTTGTACATAGGTAAATGACCTAATCTTTTATGCCACAAAGATGTGAAAGTGTCATTAGTCACAACATTACACAATGAATTTGAAAAAACAGTAAAACTGCTTGAAAAAGGTGCACTATTAACATGCATAACAGTGCTTTTACTATCCTCTTGTCTTGAATGAATGAAGTATAACCCTGCAGTGTATCTACCAAGAACCTGTGGCCTCTTCAGAGAAAGGCCCTGCAGTAAGAAGCAATGAGTCTCAGAAAACAGAATAAAGGATTTAAGATCCTTGCATATTTTTCCAATTGACAAAAGGTTATATTTAAACACTGGAACATAAAGAACGTTATGAACAATAACGTTTTCTGCAATAACAGTACTTCCCATCTCAAAAGAAGTGGTTTGTTCCCCATTAGGAAGTGTGATAAAATGAGGATATGTTAGTTTTCTAACATTGAATAAAAGTGATCTGTTATAACACATGTGATCACTCGCACCAGAATCAATAATCCATGAAGAATTCTTAGTGATAATCGAATGACAATTTTTAGGATTAAATGTGTTACCAGCGAAGTTGACAGATGAGTGATTGTTATGAGTTTGATCATTCTGTGATGGAGGCACAACACTTTTGCCAGAGAGAGAGTTGGAATAGTCATTGAGCATCGACATAAACTTCTGATATTGATCTTGAGTCAACTCTGGAATAAGATTTCCTGTTTGCTCACCTGCATCTTCATGTTCATGATTAGCAGTAGCAGCAATACTTCGTGTTTTAGTAAACTTGAAATCTTTAGGAAATCCTATTACTCGGTAACATTTATTAGCTGTGTGACCTAGTTTCTTACGGTAAGAACAGGTCAAAAGCTTCTTATTATCATGATTTGTTTTGACTGGATATTTGTCAGCCTTGACATTCATTGACGCAGATTCTGTCATGAAAACAGACGTGGTTTGAACCTCTCTCTGTTTTTCGTCTTGAATAAGCATAGCATATGCTTGTGCAACTGATGGCAATGGTTTCATCATTAAGATGTTGCTTCTAGCAAATGTGTAATCACTATTTAGTCCCATGAGAAACTTGATTAACTTCTGGTTTTGATCTAGTTCACGCATTTTATGAGCAGCACCACAAGTGCAGAGAGGGATGGAATTTAGGGCAGTCAATTCATCCCAATTTTTCTTAAGTTTTGTGAAGTACGATGCTAAATCAGTAGCACCTTGAGATAGATCTGAGATTTCCTTTTGCAATTGATAAAGTTTTGCCCCATTCGATTGACCAAATCGTTCATCGAGATCTTGCCAAATTTCGAAAGCAGAGTTGGAATAAAGAACAGATTCAGCTATATCGCTTGAAAGAACATTGAGAATCCATGACGTGACCATATCATTACACAGTTGCCAGATTTCACAATTTGGATGAGTAGGAGGAGGTTTAAGAACCTTTCCATTAACGAACCCTAGCTTATTCTTTGCTGAGAGTGATATGAGCATAGCTTTGCTCCACGAACCAAAATTGGAACCATCGAAATGCTTAGAAACAAGTTGCATTCCTGGATGATCAGAAGAATGAAGGTATAACGGATCTGAGACATTAATCGTATTCGAATTTGAAATCGGAGGTGTGGTAATGGTCATCGTGAATTTGAAGAACAAACAGTGATGATGATGATGACGATGATGAGTAACAGAGAAGAAAAGAAAAAAAATGGAGATCGAATCTAGTCTGATACCATCTAGAATTGTGAGAAATGAATGAGAAGAATATTCATTGATTACCCAATAACAAAGTAAGGATTACATATAAATAGAGTTGAAGCAGCTCACTAACTAACTCTAAACAGAATTATAACTAACTAATGACGTGGTTATCATACAATATGTAACACGTGTAATAGGGACTAGCTAACATCTCTGTTACTTAATATGTATTAATATCAACACACTTTTAGGTGAGAGAAGCTAGTTCATACATTTATTAGAAATGTGTAATTAATTGCATCATTCTCGGCAATTTAACCTAATGACAATAGTAATAGTAAGTAGATGATATTATAACAAGTTAAGTAAAGAATCTTGGAATTCTATTTTCTTGTTTGTTGTTTTTTGAGTACTTTATATGTAACGGCGTAACGTGGCGATGTATGTTATTGGGTTAGCATGTGGAGAAGCTAAGAATGTCAATAGGGTAATGCTGTCAGAACTTAATATGGAATTGATGTGGGGCAACTGAAAAAAAAAAGAGATTTAATTTTAATAAATATAAAAATCACTTTAAATACTACATTGTACATCTATTATAATAAATTATACTACGTATAACACATAAAATAATAATTATAGTGTTTAATTAAATTATGTGTATTAAAAATCACATCACCACAAAATTATGTTTCATGTGTACAGAGTGGCTAAATTATGTCATTTTAACTTAATTTTCATTATAAATACAATGAAAACTAAAAAAACGTTTAATTAGTTTTCAACCTTTAAAACACAAATAACGCCAAAGTCGGTGAGTGGAGAGATGACATGATATAACTAAAATTAAACCTCCATATAGAAAACATAAAGAGAAAACAATTTTCTATAAAAGAGTGTAGTTAAAGAAACTGCAATTAAATAGCCATGCGATAAGAGGAACATTGAAGCAACCTCATTCATTATTATTCCTTGTACCATACCCTTCCTAATCACTCGCTCTCTACATGTGAGAAGAAAAAAAGTATTAACAATAGTCCTAACTAGTTCTCGTTAGCAACCAAGTTTTATAAGCAAAACTAAGGTTTCACATTTATATCATCTTGTGTTACATGTACGGTTATTTTATAAATACACACAATTAACTAGTTATTTATATAAATTTTATAGATGTATGGTTATTTTATAAATATCTAAAGTACAGGGGACCTATTTGATTATTTTATGAAATTTATTATTTATTTAAACTAGAAGGGCAAGTATAGGGTCCATGTGGCGATTTTCTAAAAGTTATTTAAAAAGAAAGAAATATTTTATAAACAAATGCCTTTTCATATTCTGAAACAGGAGGAAAATATATTTTTGTTAAATCATTGTAACAATAAAAGTGAGTTTTCAGGTCCAAAAACATGCAAACCTTTTTATGAAAAAGTGAGATCTTTCTTTTAAGATATAATACTAGTTTATTGTCCCCGAAAAATTACGTAGTAATTATAACCGTTTGGTAAGTTTTCTTTATTGTTTTTATTAAAAGAATTTGACATTTAATTAATAATTTTATATAATTGATTATATATAAATATATTTCATTGTAATAGAAGAACTACGTATAAGACACAAATAAACGTGGAAGATATGGCTATTCACGTGAACCACGAGTCGTTCTCAATTTTCACAAAGAAAACGTTTTGCCTTTTATTGGTA
The DNA here is from genome assembly GCA_963853835.1 of Calendula officinalis. Classification (NCBI taxonomy): domain Eukaryota; kingdom Viridiplantae; phylum Streptophyta; class Magnoliopsida; order Asterales; family Asteraceae; genus Calendula; species Calendula officinalis. The sequence goes on along the minus strand of OY970828.1, from coordinate 26,332,443 downwards.
TTTTAATATAGTTTAATTTGAGGATGTGGTCACAAACTGCATATCCGGTGCCAAGCTGAATACGTAGAATTCGACAATTTTATGCCATACCTAAAAAAAATATGTAAATTCTTTTATTAATACTATATATATTATGAGTTGCGTTCAAGTGAGTCCATTATTTTTACTAGTTCCTGAGTAACAAATCTCAACCATTGATCAATAAGATCTAATGATCAAGATTAATAACGTATTTTATACATTGAGGGGTATTCCGGTAATTTTTTAATTAAATATATGTTTTTTTTTTTTTAGAATTTTTATTTTTTTTATTTTCTTTTTATTTTTTATGAAGGGGTATTTTGGTCATTTGGCACTTTAAAAGAAATTCTGTTATTTTTTATTTTTTTATTATTCTTTTATTATAAAATAATATTTATTTGATAATGACGTGTATAACTTAATCACATTTGATTTTAGCGTAAAATCACATGTGATTGTATATTTAATTACATTTGATGTTTTTAGTTCAATCACATTTGATTCAGTATACAATCACATGTGATTCAGTATACAATCAAATTATGTGTTATTAATGAAAAAATAATAATTTTTTAAAAAATAATAAAAAAAAATAAAAATTCTAAATAAAAAATAAAAAATAATATTTTTTTAAATGACCAAAATACCCCTCAATTAAGAAATAAAAAATAAAAAATAAAAAAATCGAAATTTTTTGTAAGTACCAAATGACCAAAATACTCCTTTATGTATAAAATATGTGATTAATCTTGACTACTAAATCTTATCGATCAATGATTGAGATTTGTTTCTCGAGACTTGATAAAAATAATGGACCTCTTTGAACGATTCTCTCTCTCTCTCTCTCTCTCTCTATATATATATATATATATATATATATATATATATATATATATATATATATATATATATATATAGGCCAAGGTTCATGCGAGAAGTCTTTTTTTTTTGCGAGAAATGCGAGAACTAATCTTGATTATTAGATTAATAGATCAAAGGCTAGAATTAACAATGACACATTTGTAAATAAGTTAATGATAATGGTCAAATAATAAGGAATAAAAGGGTAAGATGGTCATATTCACGACTAGATATTTATGAGAGAAAATCAATTAATTAAAAAATTCAATACGCCCCATTTGTGGCAGAAACTCAAGGAACACAATGTGTTTTTTAAATTCCACTCAAATCTCTCCTTTCTTCCCAAAATTTCCGGTGACCAACAAATTGCCGGCGACCACCACCATCCCCAACAGCGACACTCGCACCACCAGTGCTCGCACCGCCGCTTAAGAACGGAGACGGTGGTGAAAGAGTGGCGGTTGAAGAACGAAGGCCAATATCCAACGATCGTAACCCTAGATCTGCAGGTTTTCGATGTTGGGTCTTGATTCCAGAAACAAACCGAAGAAAGGAATCATCTTTTTTACACATCTTCTTTGATACTTTATGAACACAACCGTATTGCTTTTCCGGCGGCGACTATACAGGTGGAGTTAGGGGATCCGGTGGAACTTTTTAAATATTTCATTTTAATAACTTTTTTGATGATGTTGTATCTTTTCTATAATTTCTATCTAATTAATTCTTTAGATGATATTGTATTACTGTATGTTTACAATTCAATATGGTACAATCCCGATCTGCTTATTTCTTTTTGATTTGTATGTTTTTTTTACCGGTTATATGTTCATAATTAATGGTTATTCACTTGTGAACACAAAATGTTCGTCAATGAACCTCTTCATAAATGCATATATATTTTAGATTTAATGTATTGTTCACCAATGTTCAAATAATGTTATGAAATGAATCGCCTTTCCAGAATAGGATTGGAAGTTATAGATTTGATTTGTTTTATTAAGGATCATATTTTTTTTTGTTTTAGTTATCAATTCTGGAAATTAATATAATGTTTCAGCAATGAACGAATAATGTTCTGTAATGAAGAAGAACACAATTTTTTTTTTCTTAATAAGATCCAAAAAAATAGGATCGGAAGTTATATATTTGATTGTTTAATTAAGGAATCTATTTTTTATTTAAATTATCAATTCTGGAAATTAATATAAAGACCATCATACCCTTTATAATTTAAATAACTATAGAATTAGATTAGTGGCTAGGATTACTTCTTGCACTTCTCGCACAAAAAATATTTCTCGCATGAACCCTCCCCTATATATATATATATATATATATATATATATATATATATATATACATATATATATATATATATATATATATATATATATATATATATATATAGAAGTGGGATCCTGTGAGTACTCTTTTTTTCGGTGAGGACTCGCGAGGACACCTCATAAAAATTTCAAAAAATTCCGAAGGAAATATATATAACCCACCATGATTATTACTACATTTGACAAGAAAAAAAATTCAAAAAAAAAAAATTATGATCCACTTTTTTAGCGAATCATAACAATGATCCAGAAATTTTTTTGTGGATCATTATTATGATCCATATTTTTTTTTGGATCATTTTTGGAATTTTTTTTTTTTTTGGATCTTATACACAGCGATTTTAATGTTTAAAAAAGGAATTTTTTGAAAAAAGTTCTCACAGTCCTCGCGAGTAAAAGAGTCCTCACCGGATCCGGACCCTATATATATATATATATATATATATATATGGTTCTAAAAGGCACTTACCACAAACTACATATCCGGTGCCAAGTTGAATAGGTAGAATTCGACAACTTTGCGCCTTAACCACAAGCTTTTTGTGATGAGCTACGAAAATTGAGTTTTTTTTAATATGAAACATATAATTATAAATTTAGATGTTATTGTTGGTTACCAATAACACTAATGTGTTGTGTTATGGCTAAATACAAAAAATAAAGTAAAGAACACACTATCTTTTTCAATGAATAAGAGTTTATTAAAACAACTTAGTGCAGTACAAAGTTGCAGAAGATAGATAATACAGACTCATTAAAACTTTATACTTGAAGTATCACTTGAAATGCTCAAAACTAAGATACTGTGTTATAGAGAGTTCAGCTGACACAAACTGTTGTATTTATTTCTTGATGTATTAATTATGAAGAAGTTAACTTTTTTGTGTTAAAATATATAAAAATTATGGTCGTTACAATTGTTGTATGATTAATTGTGTTATATTAATTATTTGGTTATATGTGCATTTGGGTGAAAAGAGGTCAGTGTCGGACGGTTTAGCGGATGCGCTTTCGTTTAGCATTGGATTGTCGGTACTCAGACCTTAATTGCATTGGTTGTTTTGAAGGAGGAGTACCGTGCCAAGTGATAAAGGGCTATTGGCTTATCATTGTTAGGACAACAATGAGTTTAGGTTCGGCAGAACCGCCGGTCCTCTTATTTGTGTTTAACTGTGGATGTTGTGATAGTTTTTATCTGTTGTATTTAAATAAATTGTATGCTTTGTTCTTTCACTTAGCTTTGTGCTAATCCCCCACCTTGTTAACTCTTTTGTAGGTTTGGGTATGTTGGGCGGGTCGAGGGGTGTTTTGTAGGAATGGTTGACCGAAGCTCTGATTTTGATATATTTTATAACTGAGCCGATGTAGTAGTAACACTGTTAAATAATTTATGATTTTGAATATTAATATGTAATGCATTTATGTTTTGGTAAATGCTATAAAAGGGGGACGCTTCCATATTAAATAAAAAATGGCGTCAAATTTTGCGGTGTTACACTAACTGTAACATCCTGAGATCCGGCCTAGAAATTTTTATTACTTTCGGTAAGTAATTTAATTGTTTATTGTTTTATATAATTTATTTGATTTAATTATATTTAATTGTATTTTAACCATGGGGTTAAAATTAGTAAAACTGAGATATTTAAATATTAAAATGATTTTTACATATTTGGGTTCACTTCTGAACCGGGGTTCTAAAAATATTTTCGTTGTTAAAATTGGAGTTAGTTAGGTCTAAATTAATTATCTGCGAACCTAATATTCTGTACTGCGTTTTAAATGGATTGGACTGTTTTGGGGAGGGGGGTACGTGGCCAAGATGTGGGTATGTGTCAAATTTGGTCTTTCTTCCCTTCCTTTCTTTGCCAGTCACGACTCCAACACACACAACACATACACTTGAAGTCTTTTTCCCAAATTGAAGATCATAGTTCAATCTCTTCTCAATCATCTCTGTGATTTCGTTTTTGAAGCAAGCTTTAGGTAAGGAAATCTCCATCTATTCTAGGGTTCTTAGTTCTTGGTAAAAAAAAAGTTGAACTAGGGTTTGTGTTGTATGATTTTTTGTTAAGAAATGTGAAATTGATGAATCCTTTTTGCTTCTAAATGCTTTCTAGTGATTATATCATGCTAATACTTGTTAGAAACTGAATTGATGATGTTTGTAAGAAATCACCATTGTTAGTGATCTTGAGGAAGAAGATGGGTTTTTAACCAAAAAGTGAAGTATGTGATTTTGGTGTATAGTATGCATATGTTAGGTCAAATAACATGTTTTAAATGATATTTGTAGTTGGTAATTAACTATAACATGAATTGGTTGTTTTTGATAGATTAAAGGTAGTGTTTGGGTGAAATTGGTAAAAATCCCGTAAGCACAAAAATATGGCAGATTTTGACCATTTTGCAAAAATCATATAAAATCAACCGTAACTCCGTTTTGAGCGTGCGACCAGTCGATTCGAAGGTCTATGAGTCTACTTTAATTATATCATATTTTCCAGGATTGATATTTCCATATAAGTGATCAGAATTCTGAGTTAGTAACAGGTGGTTGTATGTGTCTTTTCCGGGTAAATCATGTATTAACAAAAATTGGGTGTTTCAAAGTGTGTAACTAATTAACATGAAGTTGGTTATTATATGGTAATTGTATACTTGATGAAATGTTAATTAGGTGTTCGTAAACATTCGAAGTTAATAAAATGATTTTGACCCGTTTGGGCCTTATATGATGAAACTTGACTAAATGCATATTTTTAACATTGGACTTATACTTTGAATGTTTAGTTGGAATTAAAATGTCATTAGGATGTTTATGAAAGTGTTAATTGATGAATGGATTATTATATGGTGGTGTTTGGATGATTTTTAGGTAAAAAGCAGTGTTGTAAAACTCGGTCTACTCGGCCGAGTACTCGCCGGGTAACCGCTACTCGGTGGTGTGCCGAGTCGGGTAGGTCTGAACCGGTCAAATTACTAGGTCAATATAAAACTCAGTGAAAACTCGGCCAACTCGGTGAAAAACTCGGCCAACTCGGTGAAAAACTCGGCCAACTAGGTAAAAACTCGGCCAACTCGGTAAAAACTCAGCCAACTCGGTCAAAACTCGGCCAAGTCAAAAACTCAATCAAAATTCGGAAACTCAGTCAAAATTAGGAAACTCGGTCAAACTTGGTCATAACTCATAAACTCGGTTAAAATTCGGTCAATTTCTCCAAAATATGTTGTATATTTAACAACTAGGGAAATTTTATGTATATTATATATTTTTATAAATAAAATGTATATGAAAATCTCAATCCGAGTACTCGCCGAGTACTCACCGAGTAACCGAGTACTCGCTACAAGGTCGTCGAACGAACGGGTAGCGAGTAGCGAGTTCTGCAACCATGGTAAAAAGTCATGAACTAGTCAAATTGGTAAAATGAGACCTTAACTTGGAAATTGTTAGCCATTGTTGTAGTTCAATAAATTGATCATATAAGAGTTTTATAAAGTATATTAACATGTCTTAATTGGTAGTTTGTGGTTTTGACCCGTTTTCTAGAGTTGCTAGTTAAATTCATGAATTGTTGACTTTGGTCAAACCTGAAAGTTGACTTTAGTCTTGGATGACTTGTAAACTTGGGACTATCAATTTCATGTCATAAATGTGTTACTTGATTAATTGGAAGTATGTTTGAGGTAGTTCCGGGTCTTGACCCGTTTGGTTGTTAAATTGTGCAATTTGACTTAAATAAAGTCAAAGTTAGTTAAGCTTGTATATGGATGCAAGTAGTATGTCAATAACTTAAATTAGTGATAAATGGATAACTTGACAATGTGGTATTAGTAAATTGCAAGTTTGACTTGATTATGTGTCCCGACCCGTTTGGGCCGATTATGTGCAACTTGGATAAAAATGCATGGTGAATTGCTTAAAGGTGACTTAATGGAATTCTAGACATTGTCAATTAATATGTTTTGAAATGATGGTGTTAAGTTGTCAATTGGTTGTACTCAAATAATGGTTTGACTTATAATTTGTACTTGTTGCAAAGTTAATGATTTCGGGTAACTAATTAGGTATTCGTTTTGTTACAGGAAAAGGAAAAGAAACTCAGTGATATAAGATTACTGAGTTCTTCACAAGGGAAGCTAAGGTGAGTGGATTTAACCTCCTTTCTTGTGTAATGTACAAAAGTTGAAATGGTGGAGTTCATAAGAGAAATAGATAAGGGTCCAGAAATAGCTAAGCGATCTCTAGATAGCTTAGCTATCTTGCTGAATTTTTATGAAAACAGAAAACCGAAATAGCTAAGGAGTTAGAAATAGCGTAGCGATCTGATAGCGTAGCGATCTCAGATAGCTTAGCGATCTGATAGCGTAGCGATCTCAGATAGCTTAGCGATCTGATAGCTTAGCGATCTCAGATCGCTTAGCGATCTTGCTGTTTTTGGCAAAAGTGTATTTTTTATACTTTTCGATTTTCCAGTGGTACCATTAATTATGGGATTGTTAATGGTAGTATGTGCACATGTTTTTTAGAGGTTAGCTATGGTGGTTTTCGGCTACGCTTCGTTACTATTGGATGGGGTGCTCGGACTCCTACGAATGTGTTCCGTCAGGGGTGAGTACCGTGCTAATAAGTAAAGGAGCCATCGGTTGACTGTTGTTGGGCCGACAACAGTCGAAGGTCCTCGCCCGACCGCCGATCCTCTCATAACGTCCAATTGCTTGTGGAAGTTTGGACGGATTTTCCCTATTGATTTCTCTTGATTTCTAATTTGTTGTGGTTATGCAGATTGATATTTATTTCTATTCACTTAGCTTTGTGCTAATCCCTCATTTGTTGACTCTTTTCAGGTTGTGGATTTGGGCTTGACTAGATCGGGTTTTGGAAGTCTGACCGTACTCTGATTTTGTAAACCGGGTCGAGCATGTTTTTAGTAACACCTTTAAACGTTTTATATATTTTGGTTAATATCTAAATGGCCTTTATAATATGTAATAAATAGGGTTTATAGTTTTTCTAAAATCGCTTCCGTATGCATATTAAAAAAAATGGCTCTAAGATTGTGGTGTTACACTAACGACTATCATTAGTATTTCTCAAATAATAAATACACATGAGGGGTTAAGATCTGGTAAGGATTAAAAAATCGGTGAAGACTGCGAGGATAATTCTCAACCAATCGTATCATTAAGGGTATTTTCTTCATGAGCATTTAATTAATTCAAACTTAACAATGATCACAATTAATAAAATGATCCAAAAATTATCAATGATAAAAAGGTAAACAAACTGATCCAAAATTAACAAAATGATTTAAAATTATGTATCATAGTTATTATTTGACTAAATATTTACGCAAAATTATGTTTATGCAAAATTAACAATAATCCAAAAATAATAAAATGATTTAAAATTAAGAAAATGCTCCAAAATTATTAACAAAATGATTCGATATATATATTTTTTCAAATAAAAGAGTTATGAGCCAGAAATAAAGTGTGCGAAAAACCTCATCCAATCAGGGTGTGACAAGTGTCATAGTGTGGAGAGAAAATGTCGTCGAATTTCTATCTTAACATTCTAAAGTTTCTTGTATTGCTCACTATTTTGCTGAACATTACATTAATTGCCTTATCTTACTAATATATAATGTATTTAGGACTTCCTCTTATGGCAAGTCTTAATTTTCAGCCTTACTATTTCGGGAAATTTCTTAATTCTTATAAGCACCCAAAATATAAAACTCAAGCCACGGGATTCGAACTCATGACCTTACGCATAAAGGGTTCATGCTTTTCCATCTCAACTACATGAGATTTTTGCTATTGTTTCATTTTCAATGTACTTATTTACATCAAAGTATACAAAACTACTAAAATTTATGAGGTAAACGGTCTCATTTCAAATAATCCTTTTAATTATCTTTATTTTACAAAATTTTATTTTCTATTTAATTATCCTTTACTACATATAATATATATTTCAGATATTGTCATATTTGCAAGGAAATATCTTGTTTTCTCAGGAAATATTTGTGTTTAGGAAAAAATTGACACCACAAGGACTTGAACATGCGACTTTCATGTTATTAGCAAAGAGCTCTAACCACATACTCATATCATTTTGTTGACCACCACCTACTACCAGCCGCCACTAGAATCACGACCGTCACAATCAGTACGGAACTCACCATCACTACTGCCATCATCGTACAATCACTATCGTTATCGCAAAATATAGTTACAAGGTACCCGCCGCCACATTGCGCGGGTACCCTACTAGTACTTCTAATTTTTATTAATTTTGTCACAATAAATCATAACTATTTATTTTTCTTGATTTAAGACATATATCTCTCCAAATATGGAGTCCTCATACGATCTCACATTTACACATAAGATCCTACATTATACAAAGTTAATATAAAAGGTAAAATACGTAATAACCTAACTATTTAACATTAAGTATAGTTAATTAGACTGTTAATATCAGTGTAGGAAGTTGGATAGATCATTTGTTTCAAGAAAATGAATTATTTTTGTATAAATTACATTCTTAAACATATATAGATTACATTGACATTACAATTTTTGTTGAAACTAATGATTGACATATATAGATTTATTAAAGATAAATTGACTTATATAATTCACATATAAATTAAAAATTATTAAAAAGAATAAGGTATCACTTGGAAAACAATTAAGTAAGAAACGGTAAAAAAAAGTAAATAATAGATTTATTGTTTATATATCGTACATATCCAACTACCATTGCCCACGGAAATAACCACAACTACCACCTGAAACAACCGTTACCACCACCAGAAACAACCACTAACCACCCCTTTACATTTTATGACCTCTGAATGTCTACAAATGGGGTATGGGTATTTGACTATTTTCACAAGTGAACATTTTTACGCATGTGATTTTTTACAATAGGCATGAGGTTTTTACATTTTTATTTTAAATCTTTTATCAACTATTTTTAGTTTTTCTTATTATAAAATATAGAATAAATTCACAAATTGGAATCTACAAAATAAAAATATTTAATAAAATACAAAATAGTTCATTAACCTCATAATGAATAAAATAATATATAAAAATAATAATAAATTAAGTAATCATTGGGATATTTGAATATAATAAATAAAGTAATTAATAAAAGTAATAAACATTAACTAATTTAGAGTGTTTGAATAGATTAAAGGGGTGTCCAAATAGTCAATCTCAATGTAGCATAAGCATTTACTATTATCATTAAGAATTAAAGGCCAAATTACATTTGGTCAACTTTTGATATCAGTTTAATATTTCTCGTTAGTTTAATGGAAGTCATTGGGGAAACTATTTTTCGTCTTCCAAGGGTGCATACATTGTGTGCTAAGACTACCGTAATAGGTGACTAAATTAAGTTTGGTCATCCCTGCCACCTCTGCGCCACATCAGTTTTCTCTCTCCTGATCAAACACATGACCAGACAGCGACCAATAGCCCGTAATGGGTGACCGATCGAATTTTTTTTTTTTTTTAAATTTCATTAATAATTAAAACATTACATTATTAAAAATAATTAAAAACATTACATTAAAAATAATTAAAAAGCATTAAAAAAACTAGTGGTGGGGCTATCGATTCCAAATGTGTTCCACCAAATCAGATCTAAGATTTAGATGAGTTTGTTGATTATGGATCTCCCTGATAATGTCTAATATTTTTTCATGTGATCGTACGGGGTCAACTTCACTATGTCGCTCTTCTGGATGAAAGTCAGGAGATATCGCCTTGCCTTTGTCTTTGATAATCATATTATGTAATATGATACAAGTGTATATTATAACCCTTATTTTGTTAACATTTGGGGACCTTGCAACCGTTTTTATTATACCCCATTTTTTCTTTAGAACGTCAAATGCTCGTTCTACGTCTTTCCTTACAGCTTCGTGTGCTTTCTTGTAGTTCACCCGCTTAACATCATTCGCATTTGGGTGTGAAAAAGAGTTAACAAGAACAGACCAATCCGGATATATCCCGTCAGTAAGATAATATCCCCATATGTAAGACACCCCGTTTGCCAAAAAGGGTACCTCAGGTGCTTTCCCGTCTTTGAGATCATTGAAAATATGGGATGCTCGTAACACGTTGATGTCGTTGTTCGACCCGGCGACACCAAAGAACGCGTGCCAAAACCACAAGTCTTGTGAGGCAACCGCTTCAAGTAAAATGAATGGTTCGTTCCCGTGATCCCCTCTAACATATTGCCTACGGCAAGCATTTGGACATTGAGCCCAAGGCCAATCAGTACAATCAATGCTTCCTAGCATACCGGGAAACCCATGTTTCTCCTCATGAAAAGCGTATAGCTTCGCCACATCAGTATGAGTGTCTTCTCCATACAAGTGCATAACCCCTTTACAGAACTCTGCGAGACTATCACGGATAGTTTTCTCACCAATTTGTAAGTATTCGTCTAGAGTATTCGGTACGGTGCCGTATGCTAACTGACGAATTGCAGACATGCACCTCATTAGCGGAGAAGTACCTGGGTTCCCAAGTGCATCATAACGTTGCGCAAATAATGGGACGGTATTAGTGAGATCGCGAACAATGCATGTAAAAAGATCACGGCTCATCCTGAAACGTTTACGAAAATCTTGCTCGTTATACATCGGATTTACAGCGAAGTAAGCTGCCATGAGACGGTCATTCGCACCGCCACGATCCCTATTCACGTATCTTCTAGGATTTCTAGGGATACTAGAACTGGAACCTTCAATAAACGCGGCCGCCGTTTGTAAAAAACCAAGATGTATAATCATGTCCTCCTCCTCGTCGCCAAAAATGAAATTAGCAACATTCATTTCATCGTCGGAACTTATTTTTAAGATAATGTGTGTGATGTGAGTAAGTATGAAGAAAAGAAATGAGAAGTGTGAAAATTTTTAGAAAAAGATTAGGTATTTATAAGGTAAAAAAGTAGGTAAAAATTAAGTTTGAAAGGGGTGTGTATTTAACATAAATGCCAAAATTCATATAAATCCCGAATTGAATATACGACATTACAAAATTCTGGCCGTTACAACTATCTACCCCTTTAAAGGATTCCGTCCTCGGAATCTACTCGAAGATTCCCGGTCCACATTCAACCGAGTCTTCCATTCTCATCTCCTTGTGTTTAACCCGGCCAAATTTTTATCCGTTGCAATCCAATAACAATATTCATTTTAAACATCCACTTGTCCACGTTAGGCCCAAACGGGTCAAAAGTCCATCTTAAGCCCTTAATACCCCAAACGGGTCAAAGTTCCATAAATCGACTATACTCTTTCAATCATTTAACTAATTCCTTCTATCCACATAGGAACGATATAACTCGATCATTACTATTATTAAATCAATAAAAACGAAGGTCTATGTCTAGCTTTGACCTAGTCAACATATTATGTCTATCTCTTTCTTTACTTAACACAAATCAAGCACACTTAACAATTTCCTTTTATCTAAAAGTTCCATTCGACGTTATTTCCTTCATAATCGACTTTCGATTAATGATCCATCAACAATTATATGCTTGATTCTCAAATTCTACTCGGAACACCCAAACGGGTCAAGGTCGTATAATCCGACTACGACTCTCCCAACTATTCCATTGATCTCTTCACATACATGTAATTGATACATTATGCCCTCATCATTCACTAGTCGTTTATTAACGAGGGTCGAAGCCCATCTTTGACCAAAAGTCAACAAATTTACAATTTTTGACTAACATTGACTTATGCATAAAGTCAACCATACCTTGACAACTTCCTTACCCTCTAGTGGTTCCATTTATATCGATTCCTTTACAATTGGCCACACATTTGTGGTTCCTCAACCATCATGTACCCGATTTCCAAATTCAACCTGAAACACCCAATGGTCAAAGTCGCACACTATAACTATTTCCATTAGTCAATTAACCATTATCATATACATATAGGCGATACATTATGTTCTTATCCTCGTCTAACCATTTTAAACGAAAGTCAAAACCCAATCGGACCAAAGTCAACAATCCATTAGTTGACTAATCTTGACTTATGAATAAAGTCAAACTTACTTGCAAAATTCACATACTCTCTTCTAGTGAGGCATCACTTCTCAAGCCATTCGTTCCCGATTCTGATATTTACATTTCTTTTCTCAATTGTTCCCTTTTTCCTCGGTTTCAATTTCCACCACCGATTAATGATTTCCATTTAAAGCAATACTAATCACTATTGCCCCTCTTTTTTTCTTTTTTTTTCTTTTTTTTTTATTTTTTTTTCTTTTTATTATTTTTTTTATTTCCATACAAATACTTGTACCATTTACAATTTCTTTCAAATATTCTCATACCATACTTGCAATTCTCGATTACCGGCTTTGGAGTCTCATTCACATCGAATTGTAACCTAACCACTCATCATACAACTTTCACCACTCATCGGCTACTAATAAACTTTGCTTCCTATAAGCACCCTTTTCATAAGCTATAAACTTTTAGGCATCTCTTACACCTACCTATACTTAAACACCACCCGTGATTTCAACCCAAGTTCTCACTTGCCATAAAAATTTTAACAATAACTAACCATACGGTTCTTCATACGTCAGACACCAACATCATATCCATGATATGAAGAATTATACTTTAACTATCTTATCGAGATGATCGGAAAGCCTCCAATCCATCACGATTCCAAACTGTCACAACGATCGGAAAGCCTCCAACCCATAGTGACTCATAAAATCTCGTTAACCGGAAAGCCTCCGATCTAACAAGATCCATACAATACCATTATATCTTGCATACAATTCATGGATACATCTTCCACATAGCATCCTGCTCTCATTTTCTTTCATAACTAATCACATTCCCTATTCAATCTACATTCCCTCACATTTCACATAACATTACCTTCCTAAAATTATATTCTTTTCATAGACCATTACTCCCACTTAACCCTTTATACAGCCCAGTATACTCATAATCATTTCTAATGCTTTCCATCAACCTACTCATTTACCGATCGTCTTTAGTTGATTCATTTTCTCATTACTAGAATTTCCAATCTTTCTTTCACCACTTAGGTAACCACCTTTGCATTCAATTATCCACATTTTTACTGAATCACGCGGTCAGCTCGAGTCAACCAATTGACTCTGATCCATAATCTAAACATAAGTTACCACTTTTTTTTTATATCCTTTCCCTAACAATTAATTTTTACCCTTGACTTATATACCATTTCTAGGGCATTTTACCATTAATTAACCTTTTACTCTTAACATCACATCCATCATCTATGATACAACCTCTGGTCAACATTCAATCAATCATATTAAATTCCTAAATTTGTCATTCCCGATTCATTCCTTTCCGCATTTTCTCTATTTAAAGTTTTAAATATATTTTTTTAAAGTCTTTAACCGCTCTTTTTCTTACCATTCGCGATTATAATATTGCCTTAACTATCCGGATTCCCGCCGAACACTAAGGTTCCATATTTCGAAATCTCTTTTCCTACCCTTATTTCTCGCGACATACCAAACGCCAACCCATATAACTATACACATAACAACCCGGGGAGATTATCCCCCAACCTTATTTCCCACATCATACATTTCATCTATTATTATTTTCACCTGTAGTTCACATAAGCACTAAATTGTGTGACGTATAAGCAATTAAATCCTATTCATATATCAAAAACTTCATAAACGAATTACCTGAAGCGGCTCCATGAGCTTCCCTCACCCAATTCGTGTTGGCGGTTGATACTGACTTGAGGGTTCTTTTCCTCGGGCACACACTACTATAGTGTCCCAGATTATGACAAGTGTAGCATTCCACCTCCTCGAGGTTCTTTACTTTGCAATCTTTCGCCCTGTGCCCGGATCTTCCGCATTTGAAACATATAGCCGTGTTCGCTTTGCATTCTCCCTGGTGATTCTTACCACAACTTTGACAGCTTCCAACAGTACCTTTCTTTGACGGACTCGATCCAAATCTTTCTCCCTTTGTCGATCCCAAGCTACTATCGAGCTTCTTCCTTTCCCCTCCTAACGACAACTCTTGTGCTTTTCGCCGAATACCCCCCTCAACACCTTGAGTGGTACAAAACTTTTCCTTTAATCTACTCGTGAACTCCTTCCACGACATCTCAAACAATGCCCTCCTACCCAAAGTATCGTACATGGTAATCCACCATGTCAAGGCTTCATCCTTCAACTGTCGGGATGCATAAGTGACCATGTCCTTCCTCAAACACTTGCTACTATCTAACGCTTGTTTAGTCTTCTGAATCCAACGCATCGTCACCTTCGGTTCCGAACTGCCATAATACGCACCGGGGTTGCACACCATGAATGTCTTGTATGAACCTCATCCCCTTTCCCCCGACCCCGAATCATCACTCTCTTCGGTCGATGGCTCCTCGGCACGGGTCTTACTACCCGATGACCTTCTTCCCCCACGGGGCCTAGAATCCTCATGCTTCTCTCCACTCAATCGGTTATCCATAATCCGGTTGACGTCCTCGTTCACCTCTTCTGTTATCTGATAAAACAACTCCTGAATAGCTTTCATGTTTACCGGGGTTTGGTTTGCATCCAAACCGGAACCCTCCCCATTATTACCTGGAGTCGGCATTCGATTTGAATCCGTCTCATGATCTCGTGGAACTTCTCCACCTTTTGGGTTCACCATTTGCTATATCAATACATCAAACCATTAGAACTCAACGATTGACTCATTAGTCACATATAACCCTTATAGCCCAAAACATTATCTTTCCTCTTAGGGTTCGACCCTAATATACCCATACTTTACTGTCTCAAAAGACTAATCGCGGACATCCTATGGAAAACATATGGTCCTACTTAGCATAGCTTAAGACTAGGGAGGTCAAACCTACCTAATTCACTTAAACTATAGCTCTGATACCAAGTTGTAACACCTCAATTTTTAAAACACCTTTTTAAATCATATTTCTAAATAAAAATATTATTAAGTCCAATATCCAAAAATATGGTTCAACAAAAACCTTTTTAAAGATTATCAGAGTTACAAAACACGGTGTTACAAAGATAATATCATAACCATAGGATAACGGGATCTACCTATAAGCTCCCGAACTAAAACATCTCTAGGCCACCTCTAACACGACCTTCTAATCCTTCAATCTCGAACCTGAGTACATAGAAAAAACACAAACATAGTACGTGAGACAAAATTGCCTCGTGAGATACATGGGTTTTAGACCCGATAAGCAACTAGTCACATAATATCATTTATATTAAAATAATGTTATTAATTTCATTCTATTGGGTCACTTCGTTTCATTCATCATTGGCCAATATCAAGATAATCGGAATGCCTCCAATCTATCAAGACCATCATATCCACGGTAACCGGAATGCCTCCAATCTACCGGGACTCATAGGTATTGGGTAATCGGAATGCCTCCAATCTACCGCTAACCTTAAGGTACCGTAATAACCGGAATGCCTCCAATCTATCACGGCCCTAGGGACATCATCATCATCATCATTACTTGTCTTTTATCACTATGAGCTTATATTTCCATCAATTCTCAATCAATCAATCGTTTCATCATCACATAAGCAATTCATCATAAATCACATACATAACTAAATTACTTATAGACTCGATAAGAAAACATTTGATCATAAAACATTTACTAGCTATGTACCCAGTTTTGAAAGTTCACATGTACTCACCTTAGCCAAGCTATCCCCAATTTGTGCTAATCAACACAAATGCTTACTTCCCATATCAAGGAAGCAACTCCAACCACAAGGTCTTCTTGACCTATCATCATTATCATCATAACAACCAATTATCAACCATAACTAATAACTAATTAATCCATATTAGCTTTCCTAACCACCAAGTTCATCAACTTGGTGGGATCTTAAACCTTAGTTCAAGATTTCCCAACATCAAACCCAAATCTAACTTGTACACATTGATTACAAGTCTACAAGGAGTGTTTTACACCCATAATAGTTCATCTTTCCCAAAGATGATATGGTTGGTTCCCCAAACCATCATTTTTACCCATACCAAGCTCACAATCAAGATAACTAAGTAAAACAAGCAAGAATTCTTACCCTTGGTGCTTGAATCCTTCAAGATGATGAAGGTTTGAGCTCTTGAGCTCCAAAAACCGACCAAAATGCTCCCAATTCGGCTGCTATAGATCTAGGGTTGTAGGTGGAATGAAACCCTAGCCTACACTCATCTTTATGTAGCTTAGACGCACCTCGCGCCGAGCTCGCGCCGCGAAGAGACGCGGGTCTGCCCGCTAGTTGCCGCATTTTACCAGACTTCGCGCATGGCTCGCGCCGCGACCTCAACGCGAGATGTTCGTGTTCCAGCTCTGGTCCTTCTGTTCGTTCTCGCGTTTCGCTCGCGCCAGACTCGCGCCACGAGTGCTGTTCAGGCCAGCTTCTTGGTCTTTAAACTTGTTTCCATCTAAGTTTTGACCCATACTTGGTTATACTAAGCCTCAATCGTTCAAACACTCGATAATGCACCACTCAAGACACAAATTAACCTAAATGCCAAAATTCATATAAATCCCGAATTGAATATACGACATTACAAAATTCCGGTCGTTACACTGACCTTCAAATTTAGTTTTATTTCAAAATCCGTTGCAGTTTAAAAACTAAACTCGTGAAATGAAGAATGGTTGGGGATTATCAGCTGGTGAGAAACTTATTTTTGGAGCCGATGGATCATCTTCCTTATATATAATGAATCCAAAAACAATGAAAGATTTATAATGTTATATGATTATAAAGTTCATTTCCTCAATGAATTTGAGTACATAAACAGTGAAGTTTGGGCAAACATTTAGCAGGTACATCAATATTTATGCCCTAACTGTTTTAGTAGAGATATCAAAATTAAATAGATGAGTTGGGTAACAGGTCAAAATGGGTTCAGGTGCAAATCTACATACCTTTAGTTTATATTTCTATAAATTATATAGAAGTTGATTACAAACTATATTAATATTTTAACCTTCTTCAATGAGTCAATTTACTTTCAACCATTTGTAAAGGTATTCTAATTATTGTTGTTTTGCTAATTTTAGTTATAATTAAGTGTATGTATGTGATATTGGTGGACTTATATATATTTAAATCCGTCAATATTATATAGTTTAGGCTTATTTTGTAAGGAAAATACCTTATTTAAACCTAAATATATGTTATTTCTGAATTGCAGGTAAAATCTCCAAAATAGACAAGAAACAAGTCAAATCCGCGATAAAATGAACTTGAAGTCTACCTTGTTCTATTATTTTGAAAGGGCCACGCAAGTTCGGAATTAAAAAGACTCATAAGCATCAATTTGGGGCTAGCCACGAAATTAGTTGACACAAAAGAAAGAGTTGGTCGGTTGAATAAAAGAGATTCAAGGCCCATATGGAAATTGGAGGCCACGTATTTAATTTAGTTGGGCTGGCAAATTGTTAAAATAGATAACAAGACCATTACGAATTAACAAGCCCACGTGCTTAGGAAATAAGATAAAAACATGGAATTGGTCACATTAGAGAGTTAACGTAGGCAGGGGACGAACGAAAAGAACCCCACAGTGGGTTGCGGACTTGCGGCTGTCAACATGAAGCCTTACGGACGGACAATCTAAATTCAGTTGGAGGAGGAGATCAAAGGCATCCTACATCAACAATTATTTGGTTCAATCTTATTTGTTTCTATTAACAATGTTTTTGATTTTTTATTATTGTTTGATGTTTGGTTCATCTAGTATGTCTATGTGCTAAAAAGTTTATTCATTATGGTTGTATGAACTTGAGATTTAGGTTTGGTTTATTTTTAGGATTGCTTTGAGTATTTGAACATTTATTATTAATAACGAAGAACCTTTTAGTTAAACTTATAATCTTCGCATATTTGATCTGTTTGTTATTGAATAGTTAGGTATTGATAACACCATAACTTTTTAGTAATTCCCCCTACTTTTCACCTCGGTGACGTAGTAGGCGACTCACTAGAAATAGGGGTCCGGGACGAGATACCGATAACCTAGGCGAGACTAAAAGACTAACCCCCGGAGAAGAAATTCCTAGGATTAGAAGGTGGCGGAAATCCGAGCCTTAGTTATAATTAGTAAACCGAAGTGTGACCATAATATATTTATTGAGAGAAGAAATTCCCAGGAACCATATTACGGACATTGTGGAGAGTTGAGAAAAATCTAGCTCCCTAACTTCTAGAATATTTTATCAATCGGGACTTAAACAACCAAATTTAGATCTAGAGGGATTCGGTCATAGTGAATGTCTTCTCCTATCAATTAGAGTTTTTCCTAATTTCGTCTGTTCAATTAAAGTTAATTTCTTTTAGTTTAATTTAATTTCTTTTATTTGTAGTTTAATAAATAAAACAAAAACCCTTTTTACAATTACTTGTTTAGGTTAGTTAACTTAGTTTTAATTTACATAATCAGCTTAACTGTTCCCTGTGGAGATGAATACCCGAAAATACTTACATTGACTATATTGCTCGCGATTAGGTCATACTTGCCTACGAGTGTGGTAATCTAGAATAGGAGTATTTAGGACATTTAATTTATAACTAGATTCAGCGCCTTATAAGCATTGCCCTTCTAAACTGTATATACATTTAAATTGCATGTGTATATTATCAGTACTGCATATCACATATTGGATTTACAGTTTTTCTAGCTTTAGGCCGTAATGTATATTACATGAATTCCATAAAGAAATTCCATAAAATAGTAGTTGATTAAGTGGAAGACTACGTGATTCAATATAATAATTATATTACAAGTATTATAAGATTATAAATATAGTCTTTAATGAGTATTTTGTTCAATTTTCATTACAGAAAGCAAGCACACGTAGCTGAATTAGTAAAGGAGATACAAGACATCGCATAATATACACCCCTTTCTAAAGTATCGCTTCTAAACCTCCTTTTATTTTGTTTTATCTTCAAATTTATATGCAATGTAGGGAAATAGTTTTTTAGATTTCTAACTAAATGTATATGATGCATAGATGGGCGTACGCGTGTAGCTGAGCACTTGAACATCTCGCAGCCGAAGTTCTCAGATCCAAAACAGCGAGCATTGTCATGTGATTTCATTATTTTGATCCATTTATTTATGAATGGGTCAATTTAGGTCGTCTTTTATCTCAAACAGATAATGTGATTTTTTGCTAGAAGTCAAACGGGTCAATTTGGGTTGTGTTTTATCTCAAACGGATAATGTTTTAACTATGAATTTATTTTAAGTGTGCAAATTTTTCAATGAATATAGTATTTTTAGAGAAGTAAAACATTATGAAAGATATTACGAATGGGGGTAAATATAACCGAAGGTAAAATCATATCTGGCGGCAAGGTTGATACAATTTGCGCTATCCCTTGAATGGTTATTAGTCCTTTCGACAACAAGATGCCTTTCAAATTGAATCGGAGGCAATTTCCCGTTCAGGTCTGCTTTGCTATGACCATTAATAAAAGTCAAGGTCAGACGTTGTC
Organism: Calendula officinalis; assembly: GCA_963853835.1. Classification (NCBI taxonomy): domain Eukaryota; kingdom Viridiplantae; phylum Streptophyta; class Magnoliopsida; order Asterales; family Asteraceae; genus Calendula; species Calendula officinalis. The sequence goes on along the minus strand of OY970828.1, from coordinate 26,312,614 downwards.
TCAAGTTGGTTTGTTTCTGCAAAAATCAGTATTCTCACATGGCCAGTTTTATGTAGCTGTATCACGAGTTAAGAACAAGAACGGATTGAAGGTCATTTGTTGTGACAGAGATGGCAATTACACTAATTCAACAACAAATGTCGTTTACAAAGAAGTCTTATTTCGTCTATAAATTTTATGTAACATTTTCTTCATGTATCAAATTTTGTACAATCTCATCATTACAGCTATCATCGATTCTTATGTCATTTTTAAAATTATTAATATTTATTGGTATTTTTCTATAATATAAATTTTGAAGCATGCCCGTCCAGTCGGGCGGGCTATGAAGCTAGTATATATATATATATATGCAACCTACACATGATTGAAGCTTGCCACATTTTTTTAGCAGCAAAATTGAAGCTTGCCACATATCTATTTCACGCATTATCATTGGACGAAAATGATGACGTGTAACTACCCAAAAGTCCACCTATGCATATACCTTATAATTATGGTAACTCATGTATTCCAATCACTTTGTTTTTCGGCCATAACTTTATTTTTTCTTTTTAAATAAAAAACTCTAAAAAAAAAAAATCAAAGTTCTTAAAATTAAATTATTTACAAAATAAGTATAGTGAGGAAAATTTAAAAACATTTCATAATGAAACATATTATGAACCAAAAGTTATATACTAAAAAAAATAATGATCCAAAATTATTATGATCAAAAAATATTATGATCAAAAATTTTATGACTATAATTAAATAAAACAGTTAGTGTTTATCATTTCCTAAATCCTGTATGATTCAATTATTGGTTTTAAAAGTTAAAAATAGGTACAACAGATTTTTTTTATTTTTAAAAAATTTCCAGATTGTTTTTAAAATTTCTTGTATACGGTTTGAAATACTACAAAATTTAAAGTTTAGTTAGGGTTAATTGAGTTTGAATCATCGTACGACATAATTCAATGATAGTTTTTAGGTATTAGAAACAAACGTGCAATCTTTAGTTTATTTTATATTTGACTTCAGATCACGCATTATGTGCTAAAAATCACCTATTGTGTAAATAATATTGGTCAAATTTTTAAACATTTATATATTATGATTTTTATTTTTATTTCTAGAATTAACTTTCAACATTATATTAAGAAATTTTTGGTCCTGCATATTAATTTTGTCATTTGAAAATACACCCTTAAGTATGTTTTGCTATGACTATTAGTAAAAGCCAAGGTCAAACGTTGTCGTAAGTTGGTTTGTTTCTTCAAAAACTAGTGTTTTCAAATGAGATTGTATGTCGGTGTCTTAAAAGTTAAGAGCATGAAAGGATTAAAGATTATTTGTTGCGACAAAGATAACAATTATACTAACTTAACAACAAATTTTGTTTACAAAAAAGTTTTATTTCGTCTTTGAATTTCTTATACCATTTATTCATGTATCAAAAATTATTTAGCAAAAATTGTTTTATTTCGTCTTTGAATTTCTTATACCATTTTTAAAAGTTAAAAATAGTATCATAGTAGACATAAGTAGTTATTTAGAAGTAGATTAGATTTACCATTAAAAAAAATACAAAAGTGAAAATGACAATATAGCTGGTAATCTTTTAGTATTGACGTAACATGTTACACATTATCTAACTCCACATCATTACAAGTCATCCACCACACAAATTCCCCGACAATACACACACTTGCGCTGTATTTTAGAGAGAAAAACAAACAAGTGCGTATTTTAATGTGTGAGAAAGAAATTTGAAGAAAACAGAGATCGAGATTGTGACAACCCTCGAAATCGGGTATTTGACCCGACATTTAATGTGACCAAATTTCATCTTAGAACAATCATCTCATTTATTTTTGCATTTAAGTCTAGTAGCAACTACTACATTTTGTGTTTAGTACACATCATCATTTGGCACAAGTCAATTTGTTTGTGTCGCATACAATTAGAGCGATACAGTTAGCGAGTTAGTTACTCAACGTAAACTCAAATCCAAACCCAAAATTATAAAAATTCATAATATATAACCAAAAAGATAAATTTTAGATTTCATAATGAAACATTTGCTCAACCAAACCAATTGATACGAAAGATAACATGTTTATATTAGTAAATAATTTCAGTCTAAGACTAAGTAAAATCGTGGTGAAGATTTTGTTACTAGCCAACTTTAGTATTCACGTACACAAAAGTATCAAGCAATAAAACCAATTAAACAAATTATGAAACTCTAGTTTATCTGCTAACTATTCCACACGTGCATGTCTACCTCATAACTAATTATTTGACTTGCTCATGGTAAATCCCAAAATATCCGTTAGTTTAAACAACCCAACACCCATGATGGTCCATGCTCCTATATACATATACGTAACCTCCATCTAAATCTCGATCTCTCACCCTCACTTCCTGATATACGTGAACACAAAATCCCTCAATCTCTCTCGTTACTTTCATCGCATATCACAACCAAAAGAGAAGCGGACATAAAGTTTTCCGGCGACACTTGAAATTCCGGCGAAGGTATATACGTCGAACCGTTTCTTTTAACCATACGTAATGGGGTTGTCTTTCCGTTTCTTATTTGGCGTATGTTTTCTGCTCAGTTTTATCTTGTCATCTGCGACAAACGAACCAGGCAAATCGGTGATCACAGTTCCTTCCGGCGACAAGCTTAATTTCTCGGTCTCTTTTCGTCTCGCTCGATAGGTATAATCTTTTGAACTGCTCTTGTTTTCATACTGTTTTGATCACGTAATACGTAGCTATTGATCGTTGTTCCTGTTTTCTAAGCCTTACTGACTCCGGCGAGATACACGTAGCAATGTATGTTTTCCGTAAATTCTTGCGGACAAAATACCATCACCATATTTATTTACTACTCATAATTATTTATATATTTTTTTCTTAAACCGTGTATCGCAAACGAGTTAGTATGTCTGGGTGTTTTAAAATTATTTTTCCGGCAAACTTTTCATTCGCCGGCAGCCTTAGAGCTGCCGGAGTTCTATTTCCTTCTGTCCGTCAAGAACGTAACACAAACATCCGCTCATTTTTATTTTTTTTCCTTTTAACCCAATAAAACGAGTCAAAAATGTATTTATTTAAGCCCATTTCGTTAGCTAGCCCATCAGCTTATGGCCCAGTCCCGTTTCTGTTTAAACCGAGGCCAGTTCGATTTTTCTTTAAAGCCTAAAACGTTTTCCTTATTTTGAGACAATGGTATTAAAATCTCTTTTACATTTCTTTTAATTAATTAATCATAATTAATTCTTTTAAAAGAAACATTCAGTTAATTATTAAACTTTCTAAATACTCATTTAAATGAATTTATGTAAGTTAATTATTAAAATCATAATTACATCAAACCTCGATTTATTTCAAATTAAAGTGTGAATCATTATCAAAATTTATACATATAAACAAACGTATATAAAATACGCAACATCGCACAATGTCACCGACATATCGCTCGAGTCTAATTTTCCTGTGGGAATCATTTGTGCATCATTTAGTTTAGGCGTGTCATTGAGACCATCACTTATACATTTATTTCTACGCGTTTAGGACGCTAGGATCATTTGGTTGGAAACCATGTTATTGTCTACAGTTTTGGCTAGCATTGCATCAGGTGAGTCCACAGCCCCTCATTTTACTCTTTTTATTACATTTTTAACTATTTTGGGGTGAAAAACATATCAACCGTTCCATAAATATTTACATGCTTTACATCTATTTATTTTTACTTGTGATGATACATTACTCAAAACATGACAATCAATCCTTATGCTCGGACTAAGTTTAGGTGTAGTGCATAGCAACATCATTAGATGCTTACACACATGATCATTAGCTAGTTGCGACTAGGCCCTGAATATGCAGATAGTACTATCGGTTGATACCCCCCCTCCCACAGTGTGATCAAATCAGGGAGTGTATATCTTAGATACAGTAACATCATTTAGAGTTGGTAGTTTTGGTTATGGACTTAGGGTCGGCATTTCAATGGATATCAGTCATGGTTTTTCTACATACTTATATGTTTCTACATATCACTTATTATCATACAACTTTTGCCATGGTTGGCACATGAAAACTTTGGATTTCAACTCACTTACAAACGTTATATCATCATACAATTTATGTCATGGTTGGCACATGAAATGTTGGATTTCAAATCATTTTAAACATTATATCATTACACGATTTATGCCTTGTTGGCATACAAAAACTTTGGTTTTCAAAACTCATATCAAACCTGTGGATTCACTCAACAATTTTGTTGACTATTTTTCATATGTTTTTCAGGTAACTAAGTTGAAGCATGAGTCATAATAGCTTTGGATAGCAAGCATGCATGTGTCAAGATGCCACGATCACACATCATTTTAAAAATATGTTTTTTTTATTTAAGTTATTTCATTTACGTTAATTTTTGTGACATTAATTTATTTCAAACCTTTAAATGTTTATTGTTTACAATAATCATAATGCTTATGGTTACTCAACATGTCAACGCCCGTTATTTTTGGCGGGGTGTGAGAGAGATCGAGATGGGAGAGGTGAGAAAGGTGGGAGTTGCTGTAGATTACTCGAGTTGCAGCGTTGAAATGGGCAATCGATAACGTTGGAGATCACCTTATTCTCCTCAACATTCTCCCTGAAGGCAATTACGAAGGAACAGAGATGCAGCTCTGGGGGTTCTCGTATGTTAATTCATTCTCATCTTTTTTGTGATTTATATGTTCATTTTATTTTGGATAAACATGATTTATATTTTAATTTTCCTTTTGCAGCTTTACTCCCGTTGACTGTGATCCCCATGTCACGAAGAAATAAGCCTGATCCAGAAACCCTAGAAATCGTTAGTTCGGCTGCAAATCAGAAAGAGGTAATTAACTTGAACAAATTGAGTTACAAATTAAACGAAATGAAAACATTATTGTACTGCAGATTACTGTTGTGATGAAGGGGAGATGCTCGAGAGAAACTATCCCCTTGGATTGTCTTATCATTGGAAACCGAGGTCTTAGAGGTAATTAATCAAATCACACTTTTAATTAACCAAATTGGTTTCTGATTATTTGGTTGTATTTTGGCAGGGCTATTTTGGGGAGTGTGAGTCATGCCCCGTAACTGTGGTGAAAAATGTTGTAGATCAGATTGAATTTGTTATAAAACTTTGACCAAATAATCGGTTGTGTTGGTAATTTGTATTGGATGTGAAGTTGGTATTGTAAAGGGTGTATATGATGCAGGATTTTAGGCTTAGTCCAGTATCTGCTTTCATGTTAATAAATGTTATGTCATTGCCTCTTAATTTTATTAGTATCTTGTAATTTCTAGTCCCATGATCAGTAAACTAGGATTTCTCATACTCTAATTTATATAACCAAACCATGACCTATAAAATATAAAGTAAGGGAAGTTAGGTGTGTAATGCAACTAGTAGTAAATATCAGCCTCCATAAATGGTAGACGTTACATCTTGTCCCTTCAAATGTGATGTGCTTCTTGTAAAATAAGATGTCTATTTTTAGATATTAACTTGTAATTTTCTTAAAGCATATGAAGTTTCTAGTTTAATAATAACCCTCAAACATTCAAATGGTGTGTTTGACAATGAATTTTTAGCTAATGATTTTGACTCTTGCATATTAATGGGAATCATGTTACCAAACGATTAAAGTAATCTCATTGATTGGATTATGACAATTCAACGAATTACTAGGGATTCATCGTCAACATCAATATTATATACAACCGAACAAAGACTATTGCTTAACCTTATGTCATGAGTTATCTAATTTACTGTAAGATTTAATAGCGTACAAGTATCTAATTTATTAAAGAATAATTTATAACATTATTGAAGAGTAAACATTATTAAAGAGATTAGGTTATAGCACATGGCCATAGAAAATCCAAGGAAAGACCCTAGTTGTTGTATCATATCGTATAAAGTATACACAAACCACGTCAACTACCAACTCAACATTTTCACCTATATATATTATTTCCTTGTCATTACCATTTTTAAAGTGTAATTTTTATTCATACAAAATAATTTTATATTAAAATAATATATATTCTTAATGAAAGAGGTGAAATACAAAATATGATAAGAAGAAATAATGATTGTCTTATAGCATAAAATTATTCTATATTAATAAAAATTACTCTGTAAAAATTAATTTCCAAATCCATATGCAAATTACTCGATGAACATAAGAGTACAATCATTGATATGCCACGAATATAAAAGTATTTCAATATTTTCTAATTTTATTATGGGTTTTGTTAATGACAGCCCTTAGGGCTGTCACTAAGAGGTGGTTACATGCATAAATCGTTTGTACTTTTAGTGATGGGGGTTGATTCCTAAAATGCAGGGGGCGGTTATTTATTATTGTACAAGTGTTTTTTGCGGGTCTTGACTTCTTAGTGACAGCCCTTAGAACTGTCATTATCATTTTCCTTTTATTATATCATACTAAGAGACTATACAATGAGTTACTAAACATAGGTGGAGTTTTTTGAAAGAAAAATTACCAGAATATTCTCAAGTATAACTCATTTTTTATTTAATTAATCAATTTACTTCATTTCAGTTTGAAATAGATGTCATATTATAATTCATCTTTATTTTAAAAACTCTTATCTATTACTCAAATCAATAAACATCTACAAAATTAATTTAAGACTAAAATTTGATCAAAACTGCTAAATTTTTATTAATTTCTAATTAAATTGTTTGTTTAATAAAATGAAAAATAATAGTAATTAAATAGTATATATCTTTTATTAATATTTGTGTTTAAACATTATCGTTCCTTTCTATTTTAATGTACTACAATATATTCGTACACATTGAATTGTATCTATATAACAATTATCATAGTAAAACGGAGTTATAACACTGTTCATTACAATTTGAACGGGGTTTTAGAAATTGTGGTTGTAAAAAGGTTTTAGAAAATGTGGCTGTAAAAGGTCTAACCAATCAACATTTGCCACATATTCAATATTTCTTTGTGTTTTTATATAAGGTTTAACGAAAGTATAACCAATATATGGTAGTAGGTAAGTTGGCAAAAGTCTCTTGGATTATACGGAGAATCTCATAACTGTTTAATTTCTTTTTATATAGGAATGAAGAATAAAACTTATACCTTTTGGCTGTGTCTCTTAGTTTGATTTTCATATTTTAATAGGTTGTGATTTGCAAAAAAAGTAAGTTATTTTTGTAAAGATATTTAAAATAATTGGACAATCTTACCCTTAAATATGACATTGTCACGTTGAAACAAAACTATGTTTAAGGATATTATTATCCATTTAATTTATATTTGATTTATGAATATCAATTTCAATCTTTCACTCTATCGTAATCTATACTTTTTATAATACTTCAAATTTAATAATCATATAGAACAAAATGTTCTACACTTTGCCATATAATTTCAACTTTATATGCTTTAATTTTTTTTAATTATTATCATACTTTTATTAATTAAATTTGTCTTAGAATAACAAAAGGTCTCTAAAGTTTAGGCTTTTATAAATGACCAATAACACCCTTAATCAAAACTAAACTTATATTATTGTGATTATTAATTTCATTAGGATCATTTAAGTATCTATAAAACTCATTTAAAAGATTAAAAGATTAAAATGTCATTTAGGTTTATTTAATTTGTTCGTGTTACTTGAACATTTATAAATATTATTTAAATTACTACAGCTAGAAAACATATGATGCTATATAATTTTATTAGTTCTATTCAGGCTATTTAACACATTTATTAAAAAAGTTATTTAAAATGCTAGGACATCTATAATATTATACATGTAACATGATATTTGGACATGCATCGTAATATTGGTTGAACTAGAATTATGCACAAATACTCAACAAATATAAGACCACATTATATATTATGTCCAAAATTAACTTAAACGAATCAAATCCAAACAAAATCTGCATTTTATATCTACGGTCAAACAAGTAAGATTTTAAAATCCGCAGCAACGCGCGGACTAAATTTATACTCGTTATTATACAAAGTGTCGGCAAATTCATGCTAATTTAAGAAAATCGCTTTTCCTATTTAATTGTGCTTGAACATACAAAAATAAATACTCCACTATTTTTGTTCTTCCAAAAATTTAAGATTACATTTTGTCATCCAACTCTTTTACCAAATTTATTATAAATAAAACTAAATACACAATTTAATAACTTATAAATAAAAGAAAAGGTAAAATGATTGGCTGAAATCCTTATACTAGTAATTTGATAAAGAGAGACAAATATATAAATCAAGTCTTGCTAAATTCAATTCATACAAATTATAACCAATCCTAAACAAAACAAAAGGATCCCTCAAAGCCAAGATACAATTTCCACTGCACAAGATACAATATTATGATACCAACTGTTTATAGGCCACTAGAACATTAGCTTTGACCATTTTGTCCTTGCACGAAAAAGAAAGTAGAAGAAAGAAGTTAAATTAGGTAATGGGTAGAATAGGCAAAAAGCAATCACTTTTTATTATTAAAATGTTATAAAAGGTGAAATGATAGAAACATTGCAAGGAAAAACAAGTCTTAAAATGACTGAAATATTTTCACTTTGTGTCAGTCAGATTGCTTTTAGATTTAGTCCGTCTATACAATAATGAATCCCCCAAAATCCAACCAATCAAAGCAAACAAGCATACAAATCCAACCTGTTTCAGAAAAAGATACTAAAATCCATAATTTAATATCTACAAAAAAGAAAAGAAAGCAATTCCTACAAAAATGTTTTTTTTGTTGGTAAATTTGGTAATTGTAAGTTACAAAGACGAAAGTGTCCTTGTAAACCAGTCTGACAAACGTCTCATTTTGAGGGAGTAATCTTTGTTTCTGCCAAAGTAGGTTTGTGCATTCTCTAACAACACTTCAACATCATGTTTCATGGCTGCATATCTTCTGTAATAATTGTTCTCTAATCGCGATTGAATTATTTCAAGGCTCAAAGGAACCGCAAACCTGCAATTTTAGATGTATATAAAACTTCTTAAGGGGCTAAATGATTACAAAAACATAGTCCAGGGGTTTAAATGAATTTTGCAAGTATTAATTATCGTTTTATTTCATTATCATTACAACAAAATGACCAAATCATTAAAGAGTTATGGATTAAATTAAATATACCTGTTGATAAATGTTGATGACTGTGATACTTGTTTCAACTTTTGAATACCATAATGATCCTGAAAGTATCAATAAAACTGCAATTATTAACATGACATTACTGAAAAACTAAAGATCCCAACAAGATCAAGAAACAGCATTACTCCTGTCTTTTATTTCAATTAAACTTGTGGACCAATATCACATATTTTTCAAAAGCATAGAAGAAAAACAAGAGTTAATTACACAAATGGTCTTTTACGTTTGTACCATATTACATATTTTAGTTTCTTAAATTACACCGCTAGTCCTTATTTCTCAAACTATTGACACATTTGGTCCTTTACCTAAACAGACATTAACTTCTCCCGTCAAACAAACGGGTTTTATGAGTTTCAAATTGGGGAAGGGAAAGGGAAAAGGACAGATTTACCCCCTCATGCATCACACGTGACGGGAAAAATAAACGTCTGTTTAGGTAAAGCCCCAAACATGTCAATAGTTTCGGCAATAAGAACTGCCAGTGTAATTCATGAAACTAAAGGACCAAATATGTAATATGGTACACACCTAAAGGACCATTTGTGTAATTTACTAAAAAAACGGTAGCATTACCTCGGATTTGTTCCCCGATTGTTCAAGTTTAGCTAAAGCCCGAATAAGCTTAATTCTAACATCATCATCAATACGAGGTTCATCCCAAACCATACTCGCATCATAAAGCTCCCAAGGACTATGTTGAAGAATATTTGGGTCATTTTTATACTGAACCGAAAACCGTTCCCACGGGCTCTCGGGAAAGTCAACGCACTTAGCTTTGACTTCCACAATCCTCCCTTCCCACCAATTCCCGTTTTCTTCACCTTCATTTTTCCACCAAACTTGACACTTGTCACGGTACCTCCAATCTCTCTCCATTGCAGCAGCATACCTACTTTTCTCAACTAAAAAATCCGGGAATCCGGTAACTTCCGGAAGAGTTAGTTTGAATGATTTTCCAACAACTTTGGAATTCGGGTCAGTGAATTGTAGGGTCATTTTGCAACAACCTTCACCTGAACCGGGTCGGGTTGAATATTCCAAGTCTTTGACCTTGCAAAATTCAACGGCTCTGATGTTTCCAAGTGATCTCCATGGGCCCATTTCTCTTGAATTGCTGCCACTTATGTAATCTTGATGACCCTGAAATAATTAAGACCATAAAGTGGTAAAGTTTCAATTTTTACAAAATGGGTACTTTTTTGAATGGGTCAAAACGAGTTGGGTTGACCCGGAAGACTTTTTGTCCAAAAAATTTGATCTTTTTCTGTTAATGATTAGCGTATCATACCATTCAGAAGGTTTTATATTTAAAAAATATACTTTGGGCAACTTTCCTTTTAAGCCATATTTTGAAACGATGCGACTTTTTTGACCCGTTTGTAAGTAAACGGGTCAAGATTCCAATTTTCATCTAATATAAATACCAACATTTATGACATGAAATTACTAAAAAGAAAAAGGAAAAAAAAAAAGATTAAATTACAGAAATTGTCCCTATGGTTTTACGAATTCTCCGATTATGTCCCTATACTTTTTTTTCCGTGATTTTTGTCCCTATGGTCTTCAAATTTCATATTTTTTTACCATATTGACCTAAAATGACCAAAATACCCTTAGAAAAAAATTCAGAACTTCTTAACAAATAAATTAAAATAAGGGTATTTTAGTCATTTTAGGTCAAAATGGACAAACAAGATGAAATTAGCATAAGGACAAAAATCACGAAAAAAAGTATAGGGACAAAATCGGAGAATTCGTAAAACCACAGGGACCATTTCTGTAATTTACTCAAAAAGAAAATACCTGTCTGAAGTATACAACTTCATCTCCTAACTGAGGAATATATCTAGAACCTTCTTCATGAGCTGAAAGCAACAACCAAGAACTTCTTGATAATTGATTTGATTTCTTTTTTTCTGGAGATTTATTTCTTGGATAATTATAATCAATTGTTCTTCTAGTTCTTGTAGATCTTAATCCCACATTATGCCTTGAATTTAATCTATCTTCTTGTTGAATTTCATCATTTTCTTCAGAAATAACTCTCAAACTCACATTCCTTCGTGTTCCATGAATCCTACTACTTACAATTCCTTCATTTTGATTATTATTAATACTATTATTAATATTGTTATTAATATTATTATTAGAATTATTATTATTAATATTATCTGCATTTGAAGTGCTTGCTTCCAAATCCATCCCTCCACCATTAATATTAATTCCTCCGTTTGACCTACTCCTGGTTGACTTTGACCGTCTATAAACCAACATCTCACCACGTGCATTCGGCTTCTCTGACTCTTGAATATCATCCAGGGGTATTTTAGTAATTTTCGTCTCGAGAACATCTGAGGTGGAATCGTCAGACAACATGCCACCGTTTCTTGATTCTTGTACTGACGATCTAATCTTTAATTTTGTGGGTGTTATTCGTGATTTTGGCGTCTCTATTTCATCCTGATTATTATTTGCTTCTTCTTTTTCTTCATCGAAAATGACCATTTTACCCTTTTGAATTTGCACATCAGAAGGACTAGATGAAACCCTAAATTCCTTTTCTTCGTCATTGACTACATTCTCAATCTTTAAACTGCCATTTTCATTTTCGTTTTGAATTTTAATCGGTTCGGTAAATCTTGACCGTTTTGTTGACCGGGATTTTGCACCACCCCATTTAACATCTCCCTCAAGAAAGTTTACATGATTCATATTCTTAATCGGTGAATCATTTTCATTATTTTCAAGAAATTCATTATTTTCATGAATCGAATTCAAATTTTTACTCGGTTCATCTATTTCATTAGCAGATGATGGTCCCACCAGTTCCCGTTTTCTTGGAAGTTTAAAAACTAACCGCTTTTTAGGAGTAGTTTCTTGTTTGGTCCAACCAACATCTTCTTCATATGCTATTTCTTTACCTTTTTTCAACTGCCCATTTTCTTCGTTTTCAAATGATAATTCGGTTTCTTCACTACCAAAATCAGTTTCTTGTTGACTTGAAAAACTATCTGATGACTCATCACCTTCTTGAATTTCGTCTTCTTCTGCTTCTGAGGCTTTACCACTGATTCTTGATAAAAAACTTAGAGCATTACGTGCAGCTTTTCTCCTAGGTCTTGAAGATTTTGACTGAGTTGACTTCTTTTTAGAAGACTTTTGACCAAATCTTGACTTTCTGTTTCGGTTGTTGTTTCTGAATGAACTTTCTTCACCATCTAAATTCCTCCTTTTTACACGTCTTCCGGAAGAAGTCATGAACTCAACCTGACAAGAATTGTGAAAATGTCAGAGAAAAAGAGAAGATATTTGCAAAAAGCACGACCAAATGAAGTGAAACTTGTAAGATTTTAAGAGTAAATTACACAAATGGTCCTTTAGGTTTGTACCATATTACATATTTGGTCCTTTAGTTAACATAAGGTAGTCCTTATTTCTGAAACTATTGACACGTTTGGTCCTTTACCTACACTACACAGACGTTTATTTTTCCCGTTAATTTGAAACCCATAAAAACCCGTTTGTTTGATGGGAAAAGATAACATCTGTTTAGGTAAAGGACCAAACGTGTCAATAGTTTCAGAAATAAGGATTGTCAGTGTAATTTATGAAACTAAAGGATCAAATATGTAATATGGTACAAACCTAAAGGACCATTTGTGTAATTTACTCAAATTTTAATTAAAAATTAGACTTACTTCGGGCTTGATTTTCTTGTTTTTAGATCTCGGGATGACATCATCACGAGAGCTTTGATCCTCGTCATCACTATCTCCCGCAAAGCTTCCGGAAGCATTAGAAGTCAAACTTGCTTGTTCTCCGTTGGAATGATACTGATACTCTTCTGTAACATTATATTCTGAATCATTTTCGTCACTCTGCACTTCAATTTCTGGCTCCCAATCCATTGCATCCAGGAATTCAGGAAGTGGGTCCAGCAAAATGTCCAGGTCAGCAATTGGTGGGACCTGGTATTCTTGGTCAACAAGACTGATATCGGTTCCAACTGCAAACCGCACTGAAGATGGTCTCCATTCAAACCCTAATGCTCCTAACCGCCTTTGTTGGTACATGCTTTGGTAAGGCTCCGGGTATGGAATCATACCTGAGTAAATTACACAAATGGTCCTTTAGGTTTGTAACATGTTACGTATCTGGTCACTTGAAATCTTGTTATGAAATGACAAACCTGAATCGCAAAGGAGATCTTGCATGTTCCTTCGGTAGGGGGCAAGTTGTGTTTCCTGGGTAAGTGTAAACACTCAAAACATTAGAAACAAATAGCATAAAAGATTAAAAAATAATTAAATAATACGCTACTACAATAAAGGTTATTGTTGATTTTAACAATTTCTATCTTTTAACCTACAATGACTTGTTTTTTAAGTAAATATTATAGAGATATGTTCAAGGTGGTCCTTGATTTTCTTGTAGTTCCAAGGGAAAAATCTCAACCATTGATCAATAATAATTAATGGTCAAGATTAATCACATATTTATATATGGAGGGGTATTATGGTCATTTGACACTCACATAATTTCTTTTATTTTTAATTTTATTTTTTTTTTCGTTAAAAAAGAAAACTCGTGTGATTGTATACTTGATCACATGTGATTGTACAAAAACATCACATGTGATCAAGTATTCAATCACATGTGATTATACAAAAACATCAGTATATAATCACATGTGATTCTCACATAATATTGTTTTTTTGACGGAAAATAAATAAATAATAATTTTAAAAAATGGATTAAAATTTTATGTGGGTGTCAAATGACCAAAATACCCCTCCATGTATAAAATATGTTATTAATCTTGACCATTAATTATTGTTGATCAATGATTGAGCTTTGTCCCTTGGGACTACAAGAAAATTAAGGACTACTTTGAACAATTACCAAATATTATAACATAATAACCGTAAAAAGTTTGAATCTTGTTTGTTGGTTATCAAGATCTGTAACCTACTTTCCTGTCGTCCAGATATTATAAATTGTGAAATAATTCATAATCTAGATAGCATTTCCAATAATTAAAAATAAAATATTTTCTTAAACTAAACTAAACTAACCTGATCAAGTACATTTCCATGTGCATCTTGAATGAGGGGCCTGTAATCTCCAAGAAAAAACTGTTTCCAAGCTTATACAGAATCAGTAACAGATATTTCTAGTTTTTAAACAAGAAATTATAAATATTTTAAATATATTAACAAAAGTTACATTTTTTTTTTGTTTTTAATTTATACCTGATCATATTTGGCATCATCTTGTGCCTCTCCTTGACCAGTGCTTAATATATATAGTTGACCAACCTCATCAGAAAGGATAATGGATGTACCGTCCCTGATAATATAAAAGATTCAAGAGAAAAAAAATGGTTAATTTTTTTAGAATTATTCATTTTAAATATGTAATAATCAGTTTAGGTTAGTTGAGTGTTGAGCAAATTATGTTTATAACTTACGGGGAGAATTTTCCATCAACTAGCTTGAAGCGTCCAATTTCAAATATACGAATAGGTGTTCCTTCCCATATCTATATATATAATATATTATAATTGAAAAAAAAAATATAAAAATAAAAAATAAATAAAATGAGGTTTTAGAGTGAGAAATATGTACTAACATCCCACACTATTGTTTTCCCATCATATCCAGCACTCATAGCTATCCGTGGATTGAAAGGATGAACATCCAAAACGTAAGTCTACAAATAAAACCATAGTCAATATTTACATTTTCCACTTTCTTATTTGAATAATTTGATATAATGTTGAAAATGTGCGGATTTTAAATAAAAGAAAAAGAAAAAGAAGAAGAGATGAAATTTGATATAATGTTGAAAATGTGCGGATTTTAAATAAAAGAAAAAGAAAAAGAAGAAGAGATGAAATAAAAGCAGTTACAGATTCACTGTGGCCTGTTAAACAGTGGACTAAGCTACCATCAACAGCATTCCAGACACATATTCTGCAATCTGCATACAACAAAAATAACAACTTATTTTCCAAAAAAACTAAATTACTAATGCATACAGCCTCCTAATTTGTTTTAGAGTAAATTACATAGATGATAGATCGTCCCTGTGGTTTATATGAAATTACGGATTTGGCCCTCGACTTATTTTATCACATGTATTATAGTCCCTAGTTTTTAAACTGTAACATCAACAGTCCCTAATTTGAAACTTAAGCGCCTTTTTTTTTAATTGAAGGTGTTAATGTGTTACATGTTACAAAACTAGGGATTATCCAAGCCAAGGGGCTAAATCCGATATTTCATATAAACTAGAGGGACCATTTATGTAATTTAGAAAACTAAACCTACCCATGATGGCAGCAAGTACAAAACGATTGTCAAGACTCCATACAATCATGTTCACACCACGTGGAGTAGGGATAATCCTTTGACGTGGGCCCCCTCTTTGTGGCTGAGGTGGCATTGGTGGTGGAGGAACTTTCAGATGATATGCACGTGACCACCTTCCAACTCTTCCCTACAAAATCCAATAAAAAAATTTAAATTAATAAATTAAAATTACAAAATATTTTGAAGAAAAAAATACAAGATTTGAGATGAAATATCTGACATGAGATCTGCGTGATTTTGGAATCCAAATAATTGCACTGCCATCACGGGAACATGTAACAATGTTGTCATGGGTAAACCTGAAAAATTCAACGTTTTTTCTTATAAGTTGAATAAAGATATTGATTTCTTAAAGTATATGAAAATTAATGATAGGATTTTTTTTTTACCATGTATTTTTGAATTTGGGTAGGTTTTCTTCTTTTGAGGCATCGGTTAGAGAATATCTAGAAGAAACAGCACACCCACTGTGCATGCATGCATCATAAAGTTTATAATATAATTAACACAAAAAGAGTAAATTACACAAGTGGTCCTTTATGTTTGTACCATATTACATATGTGGTCCTTTAGTTTCATAAATTACACTGATAGTCCTTATTTCTGAAACTATTGACACGTTTGGGACTTTGTTCCTTGACCTAAACAGACGTTAACTTTTCCCGTCAAACAAACAGGTTTTTATGGGTTTCAGATTGGTGAATGGAAAGGGAAAATGACAGATTTACCCCCTCGTGCATCACACATTGACGGGAAAAATAAACGTTTGTTTAGGTAAAGGACCAATTGTGTCAATGGTTTCAGAAATAAGGACTACCAGTGTAAGTTATGAAACTAAAGGACCAAATATGTAATATGGTACAAAGTTAAAGGACCATTTGTGTAATTTACTCACACAAAAATATATGAATATGATTAGAAATTAGTATACCTAAATTGTACATAGTTAACATCATTTTCATGGCCAGCTAATATATCCATCTCATGATTGGGTTGATCAGGATCATCATTGCTTGGTTTACAAGCATTCCATACCTACAACTCAAGTAATTAATATTTAATATTAACATTCAATTAGTTCCATTATTTAAAGACAATAAAATAAACATGATTAATTCAAAATTAAAATGGCATTTATACCCTTGCAAGAGTGTCTGAGCTCCCAGTAACAAAAACAGTTCCACTAGCATTGAATGAACAGCAAAATATCTGATGACTTTGTGGGACAAAATTTGATGATGATGCTCCATTATTTTTCCCTATAATTATTCCTAAATAATTAATTTTATATAATAATATATAATTTAAAAAGCTTTATAACAAACAAACCAGTTTGAGGTTCTGGAGGTTTAGGGATGTATATTCGTGGACTAAATTGAGAGTGTCTAGCATCCCAAATCCTACACGATCCATCATCAGAGGACCTACACAAACACAAAAATAAATAAATAAATAAATAAATAAAATGATAAAATAATCAATCAAATTAATGATTTAATGGAATAATTAACTTACGAGAGTAACTGATAAACAGAGCCTAATCTAGGACTAAAAGCAATGGCTGTAACCGCCCCTGTGTGACCACGTAAAGTTGAAATTGGAAGCCCATCAGCTATTCGCCACTGTCACAACACAAATTAATTCAGTTGACCAAAGTCAACAAATTTGAAGTAAGAGTTAATTGCAAGAATGGTCCCTGTGGTTTGGCCAAATTGCACGTTTGGTCACCGTACTTCAATAAGTGCAGGTGCAGTACCCGATGTTTACAATTTTGGCATGTTTTGGTCCCTCACCCCTGACGGTGTTAAAATATCCGTTAGTTAGAGGGTATTTTGGTCATTTAGCATATATGAAAAATGACCAGAATACCCTGAACTAACGGAGCTGAGTTAACACCGTCAGGGGTGAGGGACCAAAACATGTCAAAAATGCAAACGTTGGGTACTGCGCCGGCACTTATTGAAGTACAGTGTGCCGGCACTTATTGAAGTACAGTGACCAAATGTGCAATTTGGCCAAACCACAGGGACCAATCTTGAAATAATATATTATAAATATATCTTACAACTCGAATAACACAGTCATTTGATGCAGAAGCAACTAGTGCATTGTTAAAGCTTACAGCAAGGTCTGTAATGTCACCCTATCCAAACACATGATGTGAATAGTAATTAGGCCATGTGATGAGAAAGGGAAAAAAAAAGTAATTTTATGTTAGTTGAACTTACTTCATGTCCACGACAGCTGGCTAAGCAATATGCGGTCTCCATTGACCAGATTTTTACAAGCCGGTCATCTGAACCAGTGATTACATATCTCCCTAATCGGTCAAATATTGCTGCAATAAAAGTCAAAGTTACTTTATAAAATGACATGTGACATAAAAAGTTTGGTAAATTGCTTGCATGAAAAACAAAACACACAAAAAAGGGTTAGTATCATAAGAAAAACCACGTTAAAATTAAAATTGAGTCTGACAACTGGTACAACTAGTTGACTTTCTTACTTGTGATGTATTGTTTTATAAAAAGAACACAAAAATAAAAATTGAGTCGTACAAAATAACAAAAACGTGAGTTAGTTAACATCACATTAAAAAACCCTAAATTACAAAGCTTTTATCAAGTTAAACCATGAACGACTGAAGCAAAGAACTAACGAACCCTTAAAATTCTTAAAAATGTATTAAAAAGATAAAATACTTGACAAGTTTGTAGAAATTTTACAAATTAATGGGCTTTAATTGGCAAAAGTTTTGGCTTACCACAATAAACAGCATTTCTGTGACCTCTGAGCTTTTTAAGGTTTTCCATTTTTTGAACCATTGTAGAGGGTTTAACAATGGCATAAGAAGCAGCCCGAATTGATGGGGCCCGATGATGCCTTGAAAACCCGCCACCAATTTCTCTCAGCCCGAGCCCGCGAACCTGATCAGCCTGCATGTGGGGCCACCGCATGAACCCTGGGGGCCGCCTCACCTGATTATCTCCCTTCTTTACATCATCTGCCAGTAGGAGGGCAAAATGGTAAATTTGTTCAAATGTCAAGAAAGAAAGGTAATTAAAGATCCCAAATTTTGATAATGTAGGGTACAAAGAGTATTCTTGCTCATCACAAAGATTGAAAATTAAATATTGAAGAAAATGTTGTCAAAAGTAAACTATTTTTAGGTCCCTAAATTTGTCAAAAATTAAACTCACTCCTAAAATTGTAAAAAATTAAACTTTCACACCTAAATTTGTCAAAAAAATTTATACTTTCACTCATTTTGATGAGCGAGAAAGTAAATTTGACCCATACTAAAAATGACATATAAAAGAAGAGTGAATTACACAACTGATGCTTCAGGTTTGTACCATATTACATATTTGGTCCTTTAGTTTCATAAATTACACTTATAGTCCTTGTTTTTTAAACCATTGACACGTTTGGTCATTTACCTAAACAGACGTTAACTTTTCCTGTCAATAGTTTAGGTAAAGGACCAAACGTGTCAATAGTTTCAGAAATAGTTTAGGTAATTTATGAAACTAAAGGACCAAATATGTAATATGGTACAAACCTAAAGGACCATTTGAGTAATTTACTCTTAAAAAAATAAAAAACAATAATATATTTGTAATAAAATACCTGTCAAAAGTGAAAAAGATCCAGTTCCCAACAAAGTAGGAACAGCAGCAGCACTCAAATTAGTCTGACCCTGTGAAGAAGAAGAAGTTGCACCACTTAACAGTTGCTTCAACAGCTTTACTAAATGATCCTTCTCTACATGAGGATACCTAACAAACACAAATTTACAACAAAAAAAAAAAAATAAAAAATTATAATTATTTAATAAAAACATTACAAATATTACCTCTCAACCAACTTATTATAACTCAACGGGAACGACATTCCATCATCATTTTCATCACCACTTGTAATACCACTTCTTGAATACCAGGAATGGTATCTTCTTGGTAAAAGCTGATGTTCTAGAAGCTCATTCCAAAACTGACCATATGTTCGGTGACACGGGCCCGCTGATAAAAAATGCATAATCAAAAAATAAACTTCCCGCAAATCAATAGCCGATTCGGTTTCGTTAACACGTTTATCCATATCTACAATTTGTGATCTTTCCTTCAGTTTACTTGAAAAGGTTAATGATTTTATACTTCCAGTAGGTGGTTCGTTTGGAGGAATGTTCTTGTGAAGAGCCATTTTTCCTCTTTCAAAACCTGTAAATTGTGTGAAATATGTTATTTTGTTACAAGAAACATCCAAATCAACACACTTTTAAGAAATTGCATAGTCAAAAAGGTCAATACAACAGTGCAGAAAATTATATTTGACTTTTTCAACATGAGAAAACATTACAGATAAACACGTGGGTCCCGCTTACACGAGACATATATAAATTTTTCCTTTTTATTTTTATCACTTTTTACTTCTTGATAGCCTATAAAAGAAATTGATTTTAACTGTCTACTGTATAAGTAGTATTAACAATTAACAATGAAATATTGTTTTCATGCAACTGAATACCATGCTAACAATAAAATTCTCAAAAGCAAAAGGCACAATTGCACATATATAACTGATATTTAAATTATAGGGCCCACTTTCAGGAAACTAATTACACGGTCAATTAAACAATTTTAGCCCTAAAAATCACTGATAAAATTTATTGGAAATACAAGAGGGGAACTCACAAGTTCAACAAATTAACCAGATGTGTAATCACAAGCAACCCAAAATAGGTTACAAAACCCTGACAATCCGCCATACCCTAGCATTTCAGTCCACCGTTCTAAACTTCAATTCACTCAATTTTCCTGCAGAGAATTCATTAGAGACACACAAAAAGCGCAATTGAGATCTAATTAAACATGCAAGAACTCTTATTACGCTAATAAACTGAATTAGGTTTTTATTATACAAAACTACCTCTTTTTTGGAAACGAACGATGTGATTATCGCGGGTTGAGTGAGAGTGGCGCAAGAAATCTTAAATGTGGATCCGGAAGACGAAGGATTTGGATAAAATATTGACAGAAGAAGAATTGGAGTTCTTAAAACATGAAAAAAAAAAATCAAAATCGGAATTATACGATTTTGAGAATCGAATTGGAGTGATGAAGGGAGCTCTGCTTCTTGTTCTACTGTGAACAATTTATTTATTTTCGGAAGAAAACGCTGGTATTAGGCAGAGAAGAAGAAGCCTTCGGAGAGAGAAGGTGCGAAGAGAGAGAAGGGATGAAGGAAGCGTTTTAGAGAAATGTTGAGACGTAAATGGAAAGAAGTGATATTTAGAGGACCAAAAGTGAAAATCTATTAAAATTATGGCAAATTGGGATTTTAAGAGTGGTATAAATTGTGCCCTACACAATTTAATGAGCATTTCAAATTTTATATAATATAAAAAAAATTATATAGAAAAGGAAGTCAAAAGAGCAATAAGCTGCGTCACTAAGCTTTTCTAAATTGAAAATTAATTCTTTCAAGAATAACATTTATGGATATATGTGTCATAATAATGTTATATATAATACGTTGGAATCTGTTGAGAAACTCTACCGTCCCATGTGCAAGAAAACTAAACTTATCAAACGCAAAAGGGATAAATGCATGTTCATTTTCAAGCATACTTTTCTCGTTCTTTGTGTAACGTCCCAAATATTATAGTAAATTTAAAACTTTTTACAATCCATAATTAATATTTAGAAAACCATTTATTAAAAGAAAATCGACGTGTCATTAAAATCAATTTAGGTAAAACATTAATATTCGGTAGTGCGTAAACATAAAATCATAAGCGTTCAATAACAAAACATAACAACTATCAGTGTCACACGTCGGTCTTCTCCTTACCCTTCCTACGGGTACCTGGGTTTAGAGATGCAAACGGGTACGGGTAGTAGCGGGTACTGCAAAACCCGTACCCGTACCCGACCGCTATTCCCATACTTGTACCCGCGCTGTACCCGATCAAATACCCGCCGGGTTCGGGTAGAAAAATCCCCGTCGGGTACGGTAACCCGACGGGTACCCGTTCTATAAAAAAGTTAAACAAAATATCTAAAACATTTAATACTCTTAGTTCTTTCAGGCTTATTTCGTTCAATACGTAATGGACTAACGTAAGACGAGCCATATTTTAATCATTATTAAATTGGGCTAATGAGAGATCAAGAGTTGGGCTAAGTTTAAGTTGTGACTAGTGGGCTAAATTTGTATTAAAAAAAATTACACATTATATATATATATATATATATATATATATATATATATATATATATATATATATATATATATATATATATATATATATATATATATATATATATATATATATATATATATATTGAAGGATTCCATACAGAACTAATATTATATACAGAACTCGTAGAACTCAATCTTACACCATTGATTTTAAGATTAACGGTTAGATTGATCACTGTTATTTTTATAAATAAATCAAATCATATTTTTGGTAATTAATAAATAAAAAGGGTATAATAGTAATTGTGGAAAAAAAGAAAAAAAAAAGAAAATTAAAAAAAAAAAACGTTTTCAATCCTAAAAATTAGGATTCTCTCTCCCCTTAAATTAAAAACCCTAATATGTCTCATTCCCACTTCTTTCTACCGTACACGTTTTTGCAGGTCTCCAATTTTTTCATTTTTTGGCAGGTCTCAAATTATTCATCATAATCTTCTTCAAAATCAAAATTGAAATCGAAATAGAATCGATTGTAGTGAACTAGAGTCGGTTGCTCTCCACGAAACCTATCATCTCATGTTCTTCAGCCGTAATTGATCATTTGTATTGATTTAATTTGATTTATAACTATTTTACGTATTACGTTTCTAAGATCTGCTAATTTCCTGAAATATCTTTAGTAAACGAAACGCGCGTTAGTATATGACATGCTTGTGAGTAAGAAAATGATGGTTCGATGCTTGATATTTGATTCCGGGAGGTTTTAAGTTCTTAATTTAATTTTGATTGCAAACCCGTTTCTAATTTCGATTTGTGTGTTTGAATTGATAGATATACTATGTATTGTAGAGATGCAACCTACCATATAAATACATATATGTATACATCGAAATACACGTAAGTGTTCATTTTCCTTTTTACTTCCAGGTAATTTTATATGTATAGATAATTGTGAATCTAACTGTACGTGCTGTGTTCATCATTTTTCACACCTCTCATTATTTATATGCGAAGATTATCTATTTATTATTTTATTTATAGAACTATTTGTGATTTATGATTTATTTGCAGCCTTGCAGGTATCTTAAATCTCATTATATTTGACATGCTTGGTTGTATGCTTTTGGGATAATATCTACAGGGTATGCTTTTATAACTCTATAGATTCATACTTTTTTGTTCAAAAAAAACTCTAAAGTTGGTCATAACTGCATAGTAATACATATATGTATGTCTTGGGATACATATATGTATACACATATATTAGACGTATGATTTTTTATTTTAATTTTGAATGTTGTTATTTAGGTGATGTAATTTACGGAACAACTTTTGATGGAGTTCGTCATGTTGCGGAGATGTCTCTTATTTTCGAAACAACTTGGATACATAGGTGTCGCTTTACACTAATGACGTTTGATGTGGCAAATACAATAATAGCGTTGTTGTATTATCTTGATATTATGATTGTATTAAACGTTAGATACATGGGTGTTGTTTTGTACATATGTGTTATTCAGTGTTATGCATACATGTATTTTATAAAATATTTTAAGATACATAAGTGTTATATTGTACATATATGTTATCCAGTAATTTTGATTGTTATATCAAAGTGCTTGTTTGAATTGGTTAAAATAATCGTAAAATAACATAAGTGTTACTTTTAGATACATAAGTGTTCTTTTGTATATATACATTTATGCAAAACCGTAAATGTAACATATATGTATCATAAACGTTCCGAATTTAATTCCTAAATTTTAGGAAATTTACAACAAAAAAAAATGAAAATGTCGTAAATACCCTTGAACCATTAAATGAATTAAATAAATATAAATTAATTTACTAAATTCTGATTGGTTTAAAATAGTTCTATCGGTTCTATAAATAATATGGGTTCTGTATGGAATTCGTATATGTATATGTATATATATATATATATATATATATATATATATATATATATATATATATATATATATATATATATATATATATATATATATATATATATATATATATATATATAGGGTGCGATTCAGCGCAGAAAATATTTAAGCGACAGAACTACAGAACCAGATGAGGACCAATCAGATTGCAGCAAATATTATTTATTCTGTATTTAATATTATTATTCTAAAAGGGCATTTTAGTCAAAATACACTAGTCGGTTATCTATGGAATGTGCGCTGGTTTTTCCTTAAAACATGGGGATTAGGTTTTCTCTCTTTATCACGTAATTAAACCCAAGACAGAACTTGATTTATATGTTGACTTAAACTATATACAGTGAATGACAATGTCGTTGAATAACATTAGATGTTTTTTAGTATTATGAAAGGAGTATGACACTAAATGTACTACATAGAATTTGCATTCTATGTCAACGACATTTATTCAATACATTGCATGATTATGACACTGAATGTTTCTGAGATTAGTGAAACATATGATGTTTCTGAGATTAGTGAATGTGTATGATACAAACATACTTTTACATTACATTGCATGACACTGAAACTAAATAAAGTAAGTTAAATGTACATTAGATGATGCTGACATTGAATGATTTACAACATAACTATTAAATTCAATGTAAAAATAGACAATGTTTCAATCGGTTTAGGCCTCCGACTTTCGTTGTAATTAAATGATCTCGCCTTCTTCCTACCACTTCTCCTAACACCTGAAAACATAACATAACACAATATAAGTTGATTTACTTACAAAATCATGGAATGCCAGATAACATAACAATGATAATTACCATATAACATCTAATGTTGACTTGTAAAACATCTAATGTTGACTTGCAAAACATAATTTCCAAAAACACAAAAAAAGAGTAACCCAACCAGGTTTGACCCGTTCAACCCATACCAAAAACACAGAAAAAGATGGAGAGATTTGACCTTACAGTCATCAATTCTATACCAATTCCAGAAAAGTCCTTTGTGTAACAAATATAATGACCAAAATATGATGCATTAAGCATATCCACATGTACAACAACTGCATATAGCTTGTATTTATCATTTCCATCTGCACTCTCACTTATATAAGGACTAAGATCTAAAGTTTCTGGAAACGTCACCCTTTTATTAAGTTTCCCAAATCTCCCACTCTGCACACAACATTATAAATTATACTACGTATAATAGTTATAATGAAAGATAATAATGATCCAAATATCAATCGTCAGACATCATTTCATAAGCAAATATGTATTTGCAACTGTAAGTGTACTAACCTGAAATCTATTAAATGCAATGGTAAGAACATTTGGAGCCATGTGAATGTTTAGTCGTTTCCATGCTAAAACATAGTCATTACATCTGCAAAAAAAAATAAAATAATAATAATAATAATATGTAGGTAATTGATGAATAAAATGAAAAGAAAATGAAAATTACCCATCACATTTGTATTTATTATCTCCATCAAGCCATTCTTGGCTGTAAATTGATCTAAGCATTCCTCAAGTGATGCAGCATCCCCTTGAATATCTGAAACTTCATAAACATCGAGAAACCCATTACAACCATTATTTATTCCAATTACAGCCAACATAAGTAAAAAAAGGTGGGCTTTACCTCAAACGCCACAAAGTTGTCTGATTTACTCATGATCTTCTTGGACTCTGTGAACAAAATTAAGAAGAAAAACAACAAACTTGCAAAAATTTAAAGAAAATAAGATCTGATAAATCAAAAACCCTAAAATGAAAAATAAACGAATAATCAAATCAGATAGAAAGCAAACCGTTTTCTTGATGGTGGGTATAACATCATAGCACGTGTATCGTATTGTTCCTCATCCCTGCAATAAAAACCCTAAATCGAACGATGGTTGTAACACCTCAAATTTTAATACAAAACATTTGCCCAAAATAAATCATTTTTCATAAATAGAAGAACTATTCCAAAATATGGATTTACAAAAACCTTTGGAATGAAAATCAGAGTATAAAGTTTGGTGTTACAAAATAGATCAAAACCAAAGCTAAGCATAAATCCAATCTAAAGTTCTTCTACTCTAGGCCCCGCATCTCTATCCATGCGTACCTAAACCTTCGATCCCGAACCTGAGTACATAGCAAAACAACAAGGAGTACGTGAGACAAAAACGCCTCGTGAGCTACATGGGTTTAGACCCGACAATAATAATATTCATAAGACATATAAACAAACATGTAAGTAAATCATCCATCTAGCTAGTCACCCTATTGTGACTCTAATACTATGCTTTCATAGCAATCATATCTAGTTATCGGATTGCCCCCGAACTAACTAGAACCACCTTGACTTATTAACCGAAATCCATCGCCATTAATAAGCCTCAAGATACCGGCAAGAGGGATTCGCCCAATCTACCAATACCTGCCTTACTCACCGGACTACCTCCAGTTAGCAAGACTACTATCGTGGTGGAGTCGATGGGAATCCACCCAACTGCCCCTCACACCACACCTCATGACCGGGGGTCCCCCGCATCATCACATCATCTCAACATATCATAACTCAATGGTTATGTCAATCTAGCTCTCGGCTATCACATCTATCATCAAACAAGTTAGTTCAATACGATTATCGGTATAACTAACTACTAACTACTAGTCTACACAATTAAGCAAATAGACCATAACACAAGTAATAAGAGATTTCATAGGCTATGTACTCAGTAAATTTCCACACGTACTCACCTTAGCAGTACGATGCTCCAACCGAATTCTTGACACCAATCTCTTGCTTCACAATTTCACCGACTTTCCAAGATGTCACCGAAAGCCTAATACAATGATCACAAGATGTTCAACATCTCATACTACCAATAATGTATCCATTAACCTCTAATTACCATTAACTAACATTTTCCCCAATTATGGTGATTTACCAAACCCTAGGTTTAACCAACCCTTAAGATTCTTACCAATCGAAATCATACACTTGTTTCCTTTGTTAATATACCATCTATTAAGTGTATACATCATTTATTCACCATAAACCATAACCCCCAATAACTAGGGTTTCAAACCGAACCATCAAAATACATAGATTTAAAGCTACAAAGATCAAGGAGTGAAGATATACCTTTAATCTTCACTTAGGAGTGAAATCTATCAAGCTTTGATGAACAAATCGACCAAGATCAGCACTTGCACTCAAAAATCGTCAATGGAAGAAACTAGGGTTTTGAAATGCATTAAATGAGCCAAAACCCGACTTTAATGTTGCACGACCAAAGTTCACGACGCGAACTAAGTTCGCGTCGCTAAGTCTGCGTTGCACGCCAACTTCGCGCTCGCTAACTACTCGTGAACTACATCACGCTCAAAAGCCAAATCCGCTGGAGACAGTTCCCGATCGTTATCTATAGTTCGCGGCGCTAACTTTCAAAGGCAGCAGGGCTGCATTTTTCGGTTGTTGTCTCGACCCGGTTTCGTCCATAACTTTCTCATACGGTCTCCAAACGACACGAAACCAATTCCTACGCTCTTTAAACGATTTATCCATATTTATCATATTTTTATACAATTTATTTATTTACAAATTTCGGGTCATTACAATGGTGACTTGTGATTCGAGTTGTATCAGCCGTAATTGCAAGCGATATGGTATAATAACTCATATATTGTAGAAGATTTGGAAGATTTCGTTTACAATTTTGAAGAATCAGTGAAATGGAAGGAACGTGAAATTGGGAGAATTTGGTACGTGATCTCCGAAACATCTGCACACGAATGGGTTAAATATTCAGTTTTTAATCCTTTTCAATTATCATAATATGTCAATTTATGAGTATACCCTCACTTAAATTAAATACCCAGTTTTTTAATTGAATATAAAATAGAAAAAGGGATCTTTCCCCTCAACCGTCGATCAGAATCATCAAGGGCCAAGATTAAAAATTAAAATGGTTCTGTGGTTCTGTCGCTAAAAATGGTTCTGCGCTGACTCGGACACTATATATATATATATATATATATATATATATATATATATATATATATATATATATATATATATATATATATATATATATATATTCGGGTCGGGTATAAACTGTGCGGGTATTATAAAACTCGTACCCGACCTGTACCCGCTCTCGGGTATGAAATTTAAATCCATCTCCAACTCGTTACCCGTTTAGACGGGTAATACCCGCCCCGTAAGACTCAGATACCCGCGGGTACCCAAACCCGCCGGTTAAATTTGCATCCCTACCTGGGTTGGAGTTCGGGTAAGCCAAAGCTTAGTGAATTCCAAACATATGCATGGTTCATCATACCATCATTTATGATCACACATAAATGTCACATAAGAAACCACATGTTGCACACACACATAATTTATCTATACTATCTATAAGGTATTTAGGACTACTAAACATAGCAACTCCTTAAACTTAAACTTAAGGACATTTTCACTTTTAGTAACTTCTTCAACACCACAAAAATAAAAAAGTGTTGCTTCCAGGATTCGAACACAAGACCTCTTGTGAAATCTGACAGTGTGTTAACCAATTACTCTAAATGACACTTTATTTTATCCCAAAAAAACAAAGTACATATCACTGGAAATGATCGCATTTTTCCCCTCTTTTATTTCCGTTACAATTTAATTTTCAGAAACGTCTTGACTATTCAACACTTATTGACTATACTAATTTTTCAGTACTAATTTTTCGGATTATACTTACCACCCAATTAATTTACTTCCTAAATTGACTATACTACGTACCCATAAGTGTAAACGAACAACACTTGCTCGCCACGAAATATAGTTTCTGGGTACCCGCCGCCGCATTGCGCGGGTACCCTGCTAGTTAAGTTTAATAAATAGTATGCCTATGGTGATCGGCCTAGTCCCAACGCAACAGATGCGCCCCAACACCGACCACCCCACCTCCAACATCGATGTGTCCCAAGTACCACGTAAATACGTGCCCCATACTTGGCTAGGGAGGATCTTGGCTAGAACAATTTATAATCAACACGAATATTAAATCATAAACAATGAATTACCATATCACATGTCATGCACACATCAACGCTATCACACAGTATCAACATATCATAACAATAATCAACAAGACAAGAATTAAAGCATACATCACATAATACACAAACGGTGGTAAGCATACATCATAGCACGCTCAAGGATCATATGATCCAATAATCTCTTGAGACAACACACGACCTAATAATATACGAAAATAGGAACTCACCTGGAGTCCTTAGCACAATCTCTTCAATCGATTAAATGAGAGGGCTGGAACGAATTGTAACACCTCAATATTTAAAACACCTTTTAAAACATATTTTTAAATAAAAATATTACAAAGTCCAATATCCTGAAGTACGGTTTGACAAAAACCATTAAAAGTTTATCAGAGTATTAAAACCGGTGTTACAATATAATATCATAACCATAGGATAAAGAGATCTAACTATAAGCTCTCGAGCTAAACATCTCTAGGCCACCTCTATCGCGACCTTCTAATATTTCAATCTCGAACCTGAGTACATAGCCAAAAACAAAGTAGTACGAGAGACAAAATAGTCTCGTGAGATACATGGGTTTTAGACCCGACATTAATATATAAATAATTACACATATGAAATACATATAGATATATATATTTATATACTTTAGTTACCTCCGTGGTAACCCTAACACATTCATGTACATCGATCACCTCCTCGGTAATCCCATCACATTCATTCATAGCCTATTCGACCCGTCAAGTTGTTCGGAGTGCCTCCAGTCCAACGAGACCCCATTTTTGTTCAACTAACCAGAATGCCTCCGATTCAGTAGCACCCCCTTTGCCACCTTGTCCAAGCAAGGTGACCCATCTTATCTTACTAATCAGAATGCCTCCAATTCAGTAAGATCCAACATCATGTTGGGTGATCGGAATGCCTCCAATCCATCAGTTTAAAGATACCGTGATAATCCAGAATGCCTCCGAATCTATCACGTACTTGTCCTATTTCAGTTTACCCGTCATAACTATTTCATGTGACTATATGTCACATCTATCATCAATGCCGTAAGGCCATCATACAAACTATCCATATACTAGTCTCACTCAGTATTCACACAATCAAGCAACTAGTTAATATAAAAATTAAATAACTAGTTTATCATTAATAGTCACATATTAAAAATATTTTTTTACCGCTATGTACCCAGTTTTTAAAGTTCACATGTACTCACCTTAGCCAAGCTTATCCAAAAGATGTGTTACTTGAACACCAATATCACTTCCCAAGATTTGAATGCTTCAAATCCTTCAACCAATAACCTATTATCAAATCCAACACAATGGTTTACATCAAACATCAATACTAACTAAGTATTTCATGGCTAGATAACTACTAGCACCATTTTCCCCAAAGTTACCAAACCCTAGTTCCATAAATCACCATATTTTTCATAGATCCATATCATGAACATGTTTTCCTTGTTAAAATACCATAGATCTAAGTTATACAACTTCTATTTAACCATTAAAGCACATGATATTGGTAGATTTATACATACATTTATCTTCCAATATACCTATTTTTATATGTGTTTATCGATTAGAATATGATGTTATCACTCAAATTGTAGTTTCCATTGTGTTTATCGATCTGAATTAAAGGACTTTTGACCTAATTCGAAGGGCAGCCGAAAAACACCATTGGAGCACTCAAGATCGAGATTTCAAGCATCAAACATTGGTTTTTTATCATCTTTGATTATTACTATGTTTATGAATTCGATTCTTTACGTTTGTTTGATGATTTTAGCATCTCTATGTGCTAATCATCTTATATTCACTATGATTAGATGAAGTTAGGGTTTTAGGTTTGGATATTCTTAGGATTTTATGATGATTGTTTGAACACTTGTGTTTTTAATAAAGAACCTTTTCGTTAAACCTTTATTTTTGCATTATTGTATCTGTTTATTGCTTGGTTGATAAAATATTGACAACATTGAATTGATCTAGTAATTCCCCTGACTTTTCATACCTTTTGACCTAGTCAGCGACTCACTAGAAATAGGGGTCCGAGATTTGATACCAATAACCTATGTGAAACTTAAAGTCTGATCTTTAGAGAAGAAATTCCTAGGATTAGAAGGTCTCGGGAAGCCGGACCTAGTTAGAAATAACAAGCAGGAGTGTGAATTTAAATAGGTTTCTTGAGAAGAAATTCCTAGAGATCATATTAGATTCATTGTAAGGTTTTGAGAGAAATCTAGTTCCTTAAACTCCTAGAACATGAATTAAATCGGTACTTCAAAACCAAACCTAGACCTAGACGGATTCGTCTCATAGTGAATATCCTCCTTTATATTGAAACACTTCCTCTTCATTTTCAGTCGATTGTTCACTTTAAACAACCGCTTTTAGTTTTATTATTCAGTTTGCAAAAAAAAAATATTCCAAATGAAAACCCCTTTTAATTATTTGTTCAGTTTAATTAATTAGTTTTATCTTACATAATCAGCTTAATTGTTCCTTGTGGAGAAGAATATACCCGAACGTACTTACCTGAACTATATTGCTCACGATTAAGTCATACTTGCCTAAGAGTGTGGTAATCTAGGAAAGGCGTATTTTAGGTGATTATTTTATAACTAGGTTTTACACATCAGCACAAACCCAAAACTAGGGTTTGAGATTCAAGCTTTCCCTACTTGAACCTATGGCTAAAACCCCAAGAAAGAAGAAGATTTATCTTTGATCTTCAAGTAGGAGTGAAATTTCACAAGATTTGATGAAGAAATTGGTTCCAAACGACCCTTTCCACTAAAAAACGTATACTCACTTGATAGGAGAGAAGCTAGGGTTTGTGAGATGCATTTATGACTTGAAACCCGCTTTAAATGCTTCCAGCGACCAAAATCGCGTCGCTATCACTAAATAGCGTCGCTATTTCCAACTTTTTCCGTCGCTATCTTAAAGTCGCGATTTAACCCTCAGACGCGATTTCGAATTTCTGTTTAGCGACGAAAAATCGCGTCGCTATTAAAAATCACGTCGCTATTTATGCGTTGCTAAATAGGCTGCACTTTTTGTTGTTTCCCTCGACACGGTTTCGTCCATAACTTTCTCGTACGATGTCCAAATGACACGAAATCAATTCCTACGTTCTTTAAATGATTTATCCTTAATTATCATATTTTTTATTAATTTATTTATTTACAAATTTCGGGTCGTTACACGAATGACAAACGATAGTTGGGGGTTTTGGCTCTCATCTTCGGTCGAATACAAGGGTAGGGTGAAAGGAAAATAAAATCCCCACTTACCATACTAATACATCACCTAATTAACCTCTCTAAATCCCAATGTGGCCGGCCCACTTGAGGCCCCCATATTGCCCGAGCCCGCCTCTCAAATTAGCTACAAACCCCATTCAAAATCGTCCGATAATAATTAACCGAGTTAAAATCCGAGACGTGCACACTCACGAATTAGATTAAAATGTCTAACTTAATTTTAAAAAAGTCTAATTAATAATCTATCAACTAATAATTATTAATTAAATTATATAAAGGTAATTAAAATAATTACATTTAGCGTGCGGACCTCTCACGCCACTAATACAAAAGGAATTGTTCAAATATGTAACTATGATGCTACCAACGTTCTTACTACAAACACAAGGAAAATTTTCAAATACATTTACAATTCCATCAACGTTGGAACTACTAACTCAAAAGGAAATTGTTTGTTTTACATAACAATCCCTTTTATTTCTTCTTTGGTTTTGTTTCCAAGACATGATTTTCAAAAATATACATTACAAGATGTTAATAAGGTTGTCATTTCTTTTTCAACAATCAGTTTCCTTCGTATGTATTCTTTATTGTAAGGAAAGAACAAAGGCATACTTGTTGCAAACTTGAAAAAAGATTAAGCATTCGTAGATTGTGTGTAATTGCCATACAAATTATTTAACCCACCAAACACACTCATACAAGACGCTTACCTTTTTCTAGTTGATCAACAGAATTGCCAGTTTTGCTCATCAAAAATTTGGACTTGACCCATTATTCAGACCTGATTAAAAATATTTATATATATGAAATTGTTTTCTATGACAATATTGTCAGTTTGTGGAATTCCAACTTAAAACTAATTGGTTAACCAAGACCCTTATAAACACATTATAAATTCATTATCTGTCCAATATGGGACCAAAAACCCTCATAAAGACACTACATATTCATTGTTTGTCCAATATTGATAGGGGTGAGCATTTGGGCCAAAAAAATGAACCGAACTGAGAACTAAGAACCGGACCAAACTGATAACATGTTATTGGTTCGGTTTCAGTTTTGAAAATTCATCATTTTTAGCTTCGGTTTTATCGGTTTCAGTTGGGTTCGATCTTCAGATAAGGATGAGCATTTAGGCTAAAAATATTAAACCGAAGCCTAACAAAAAACCAAATCGAACCAAAACCGGTAACATGTAATCGGTTCGGTTTTGAAATGAGATCATTGTACTCCGACAAATATAAAGCCAAATACCACATGCTTTTAAAGGTCAACTAAAGTCATAATATTATAATAAAATCGAATTTAAGTTCAACCAAGACACATAAGTTGTAGCAAACAACACTAGTAACATGACAAAAACACCACAACCTAACAAGAATACATCCACCTGAATTTGCTCCAAAAATTTCTTCAACGCCTTCGGCTATGCCTTTTGCTCTTCCTCCTGCTTCTACTATCATCGGAATCAGATTCCGATTCCGATCCTGACTCTGATTCCGAACTCGAACTTTGTCTTTTGTGTTTCCTTTTCCTCTCTTCTTTCACCTTCTTTTTCTTGTTCTTCTTCCTTCTCTTTTCCGCAGAATCAGAATCGGAATCCGAACTGTAACTGGAATCACTCTCTCCAGAAGAAGAACCCGACCCGGATCCAGATCCAGATTCCGAACCCAACCCGGAATCAGATTCAAACACGGAAGCTTCACTATCACTACCATGCTTCCTTTTATTACTCTTACTATGCTTCTTCTTACCACTCTTATCAACAACTTTATTTTCTTTTCCAACCCCCGGATTATCCAAATCATACGAAACCACCCCCCGCATTCTCAATTTCGGGTTTTTCAGCTGCTGCGTTCTCGAGGGTCGGGAAATATAAACCCGCTCGTTTTTACACTCGTAAGTCCAGTGGCCCGTTTGGAAGCATTTTTGACAATTCGTAGCTGTTGACAATGATGTTTTTTGGTCTTTTCTTTCACCTAATCTGACTTGTTTTTCTGTACTCATTAGATACATTTGTCGTTTTGCTTCTTTTCTTTCTTGCCATCTGCTTGGCCCTTCTTCTTTTTGACCGTATGCGTTCACGTTTCGGGCAGCTGCGGCGGCTGCCCGTTCGGCTTGTGACCGGCTTAGGCCCTTGGCGGCTGACAGGGTGGCGGCTTTGATTCTCTCGGCTGCATCTTGTCCACCACCGCCTTTTTCTTCTTTACCCGACATTTTGTTTGCCTATTTTTAAGATCCTGAAAAAGTTAAAATATCCGGATTAGTGAAATTGTAGGAATCACAAATCTTTATTGATCACACAAACATTCAATTAACTTTTTCCACCCATAATGATTGCAGAACCATACTGCAGAATCCTATCAGCAGAGACATGAATTATCAGTCAGTAAATTTTTTAGAGTTTAAGAAACTTATAACCTCAATTTATCAGCAAATTTTGACCACAACCATAAACCTATAACCCTAATTACTAAGATGCTTCAGTACTTGTAGCCAAAATGAAAGAAACCTAATTACAAATTAAAAGAGAAGAATAAGAGATCCAACCCTTTATCAGATTATTAGCTGTGTTATAACAATCAATCCCTAAAAAGCCAAAATTTTGATGAAATCAAGCCCAAAAGAACAAAACGAGAATGAAAGCAAATCAAACTTGCATCAACAGACCTTCAAAGCCCTAACTGTCCCCATAGGTAGGCATATGGAGGTAATTGTTCTACATAGATAGACAATCATTCCCCATAGATATCATCATTGTGAATTGCTAATAAGCAAAATTAACTTATGTTTGGTCAAACTAGTCACCCATAGTTACCGTACCACGAACAATTAGTTAAAAGTTCCAAAATCAATCTCAGTAACCTCATCCGTAAATGATTGCCTTCCAAATTAGCGGCAGAAGATAACGATCGGTATTTAAAACGTAAATGTAAGCTCAAAATGCGTTGAATGAGTAAAATACTAGACAATTATTATATACTCATACTCTCGATAAAACCCTAGGAAAATATGAATCGCTACATGATAACAGAAGTAGATCCAACGAAATCAAAACATAACAGATAATGACATAAGTAAATCTTGTTGATGAAGCGAACTCAAAGAAGAAAAATCTGGTGGAATCAGAGATGCGTACCTTTTCTAATACGAGAGGAAATTGGCACAAAGAGCGACGATTAACGCAATCTGGTGGAGTTTACTTTGAAAACCCTATTTAGTGTTAACTTGACCGTTGCAGGGTTCGGGTTTGGTATGCTCTATTGAATTGGTCTAAGGTCAAATACTATCTAGTCTATTTAAAGGACAGATTGAGAAGAAATTAGTCAATTATAACATTTTTAGGGAAAAAAGATAGATCAAAAAAATGTAGAGTAACTTTTCTATAATAAAAAGCTCAAAGTAAGAGAGGTCTGTGCAAATTGGACCGAGAACTGATTAGGATCGCAGAATCAGATCGAATTGAGTTACATCGGTTCGGTTCTCGGTTCTAATTTTTATGAAAAATCGGTTCTTGGTTCCAACCGCTTCGGTTTGGTCCAAAACCGAGGAAAACCGAAAAAAAGTAGAAGAAATTACCTCGGTTCTCGGTTCGGTTCAGTTCCGGCCGGTTCTCGATCCGGTTCGGTTCGGTTCCGTGCATCATCGGTTCGGTACTTGGTCCGACAAAAACCATTTTTTCAGTTCTCGGTCCTAGTCAGTTCGGTCCGGTACGCTCGGGTTCTTGGACTGTGCACATGCCTAATGTGTAGTGACTCAAGTCATTTCATAACCTCAACAGCGTATTAGCGCTAAATCAACTTTTCATTATTCATATTTTACATTTAAATCTTTAAATACATCTTCACTAATCATTCAACCCAAAATACCCCTTTGAGATCTATTAAAAAACTATTCACTCACAAAACATCTAAAAAAAACATCAGTTCGAAAAAATACACCCTCACCACTTTCACCAATGCAATGGCGTAACTACTCACTTACCTCACTTGGGGTGTGGTGGCGACGCTACTATACCATGCCACCTCAGCAAAATGAGAAGTCACGGCCACTAACCCACCATACCGTTCACTTTAATACATTTTTTTTAATTAAAAAAATAGGGTAAGTAACAAGTGAGTTGATAAATAGGTTGCATGTCGAATTTTTTTGTACAAATAATACTATTTTGTGCAAGATTAACATTTCTAATGCAGTTTTTTGTGTGTGTCAAAAATAGGGATACGGGTCCACTGAACCCGGATTCACCCCAAAAGTGTGCCACGTGGCAGTTGCCTGACGAGACCTTTGTTGACACTGTAAATCCAAGTTCCGCGATCCCGAATTTGGTACTTGAACTTTCCGAATACAGTAATCCCATGTCATATGATAATTTCAGCAAAAAATCATGGAAGCCGTTTTCTTTTTTTGTTCTCAACATTCTACCATGAACCCTATTTTGTTGTACGCCTCTAGTATTATCTAGAGAAGACTTTGTATTGCTCTTGATTAGTGGATTAAGCGTCAATGTTGTCTCGTGGTTTTTTTAACATGTTTTGGGTTTTCCACGCTGGTGTTATTGTTGTATGCTTATTATTTACGATATGAGTAATGAAATATAGGCTTACAATTTAGACCTACTCATAGGCATACTCATTGGAAGAAGACACGTGTCAAAATCAAGGGATAATATTAAGAGAGAGAATTAGTGGAATACACATGTCATCCTATCAAGTGGGTAGGCATATGAGTAAGTCTAAATGGTAGGTCTAAATATCATTTCTCTTATGATATACATGTATTTTGGGGCTGATTTATTATTGTTTTGGGGTTGCAATGTAGTGTAGCCAGTTTGCGCTTTTTGTTTGCATCCTAATAGGTTCAAACGGGATGGAAAAGTGTGTGTCAAAGAATATTTTAATCATGCATTTGTTTTATACCATTTGATCCATTATACTTACCCGTAAATACAATGTAACTTACTTTAGTCAGAAAAAAGAAAAACAAATACCATAAAGAATTAAAATATTAAGTCTAAAAACCTATTTTTCAGCTAGATTAAATATTTTACCTTCTATGACCTATATGAAAAAATCATATTTTTATTTTATTTACATATTTTTTTAAAAATATTTCATTTCAATTCGAACCGGATTTTATATTGCTCCATAGATAAAAAGGGCAGAAGGGAAGTCGTTGAATTATTGGAGACGTGAATCAGCATATCCTCACTCTATCCAATTTAACGGCCTTCCTCATCCCCTTCCACTCTCTCCAAAATTCGATTACACTATGCACGCCTTTATCTCTACATCGCCAATTTCTCCATTAAATCATCACGCATTTACTTCCCTCGCCGGCCTTCCGTCATCTCCGCCGCTCTTCAATCTCCAATTTTGCGGTCTCAGGCGACAGGTTCTACAGTTACCTAACCTTAAACACAGATTAGTCAGTGCTTCATCCAAGAAGAAGAGGAATTATGTGTCAGCAGCTTCGCCGGACGGCAATGGAAGCCCTCCGACGACGTTCGATTATGATCTGGTGATAATCGGAGCCGGTGTTGGTGGTCATGGTGCTGCATTGCATGCTGTTGAAAAGGTTAGAAAGAGTAATTGTTTACATCACATATGGAATTAGATTCCTATCATAGTGTTCGGATTCACAATTGCAGCAAGTTTCATTTTATATTAGGGCATGGAAATCGCAAAGTTGTTTGTTCGTTCTGCTTGTTGATCATAATTATTAAGTTATTCAGAACTATAAATTATTGTTTTCATATTGAGTAGGTCACAATTCCTATTCTAGGGTACTCAATTAAGACAATATTCATACATCTTCAAAATCAAGTACTCCTTAACCTGTAATTAAAGAAAAAGGTTAATTTAATGATTTTTGTAAAGTAAATCACAGGGTCTAAAAACAGCTATAATCGAAGGGGATGTGATAGGTGGAACATGTGTAAACAGAGGCTGTGTTCCTTCTAAAGCTCTTCTTGCTGTTAGTGGTCGCATGAGAGAACTTCAAAATGAGCATCACATGAAAGCTTTAGGTTTACAGGTGACATAATCTCCCTGTTGAACTTTTTCATTTGACTAAAATGCCCCCTACACCTTTGGGTTGCCTAAATATTATCAACATGTACTCATGAGGACCTTTTGAACTTATGTTTTGGCCGGTTTATTTAAGTTTAATAGGTTTCAGGAGCTAGTTATAACAGACAAGCAGTAGCTGATCATGCAAGTAATCTTGCTTTAAAGATTCGCAACAATTTGACCAATTCATTGACTGCAATTGGTGTCGATATATTGACAGGTTTTGGTTCAATAGTGGTAAGCATTTCCTCTTTCTTCATCTGATCCATGTAGAAGTATAGAGTAATGGTCATTTGTAATAGGGTTATTTATGTCTTAATCCTTACACTTCCACCAATTTGGCGTTTTAACCTTTCAACTTTCTTTTTTGCATGTTTTTTACCTTAACTTTGGGTAATTTGTTAAAAAAAATCATGATAATCTGCGAAAAAGGTTAATTACAAGTTAGTGTTTACAATAACCATTTGAACCCTAAAACTCTTTTTTCTCTCGTAATGGTTTTATAGAAATTTAAACTGATTTTTAATACAATATTAAGTAGCAGTGACAATAATGATAAATAAAAATAACAATAATATGTTATTAAGTTAAAAGATAGGTGAAACATTTAGAAAAGAGTTTGAGGGTTAAACAGTCAAATATGTGAGAATTTAAGGATCAAACATGTTTAACTTTATGAAAAATTACATCTCAACACAAAATGACCGATTTGACGAGTAGCAGGTCAACAAAATGGTTAAAAAACCAAGTAAACAAAAGTTTAGGGGTTAAAATGTTAAATACCAAGTCGAACACAATTTAGGATAAAACCATTTGTCAAAAAAAGTTGAAGGGTTAAAAAGCCAAATCAGTAAAAGGTTGAGGATCAAAACATAATTAACCCTTTGTATTATGCCACATATAATTTACTTGTGACATCATTACCTGTTGCTCCTTTAGAGCTTTTTATTTAACTGATGTTACATTTTAAAATGTCAATAAATTCATTACCAGGGTCCTCAAAAGGTGAAATATGGAAAAGATAACATGATTACCGCAAAGGATATAATAATTGCCACTGGATCAGTCCCATTTGTCCCTAAAGGCATTGAAGTAGATGGTATATAATTGCTTCCATTTTGACCCGTTAGTTAATTAACTTCATGGATCTAAAATTTCTGATTTTAGTTAATTAATTACTGCAGGAAAGACTGTTGTTACAAGTGATCATGCTCTAAAATTGGAGTTTATCCCTGAATGGATAGCCATTGTAGGAAGTGGATATATTGGCCTTGAATTCAGCGATGTGTACACTGCACTTGGTAGTGAGGTGGGCCCGACCCTCTTTTTATAAACCTAAATATATAAAAATGAGTAAATTACACAAATGGTCCTTTAGGTTTGTACCATATTACATATTTGGTCCTTTAGTTTCATAAATTACACTCGTAGTCCTTATTTCTAAAACTATTGACACCTTTGGTCCTTTACCTAAACAAACGTTGACTTTTCTCGTCAAAAAGACGGGTTTTTATGGGTTTCAAATTGGTGGAGGGAAAGGGAAAAGGACAGATGTACCCTCTCTTGCATCACACGTGACCATACTTGACGGGAAAAGTTAACGTTTGTTTAGGTAAAGGACCAAACGTTTCAATAGTTTCAGAAATAAGGACTATGTGTGTAATTTATGAAACTAAAGGACCAAATATGTAATATGGTACAAACCTAAAGGACCATTTGTGTAATTTACTCTATTAAAATTTGCATTTATTTATTAGCAAGTGACTTTTGTCTGTCATGAATGCATATGCAGGTTACATTTATTGAAGCTCTTGATCAACTTATGCCTGGATTTGATCCTGAGATTAGCAAGTTAGCTCAAAGAGTTCTTATAAACCCTAGAAAAATTGACTATCATACTGGGGTATTTGCTAACAAGGTAGTTAGTATTTAATATTTTAATTTATTTTATTCAAGTTCCAACATGTTAAAAGTCATATTGCTTTATTTTAACAGATCACCCCAGCAAAGGAGGGTAAACCGGTCATTATTGAACTTATTGATGCCAAAACAAAAGAATTAAAAGAGACATTAGAGGTAGATGCAGCACTAATTGCCACAGGAAGAGCTCCATTCACAAAAGGTCTCGGGTTAGAAAACGTATGTCACTTTTTATCAAAATATTAACACTTAAAATAATATATCAATAAATGTATGATTTTAATGATATAATGTATTTTCTCCAGATCAGTGTGGAGACTCAACGTGGTTTTGTTCCTGTTGATGATCGTATGCGAGTAATCGATGCAAAAGGAAAAACGGTTTGCCACAAAATATGCAAAACATAATCTGGCTGATTTAAAAATTGAATAATAATTTAAATTTAAATTTGGATTTATTAGGTTCCACATTTATACTGCATTGGTGATGCAAATGGCAAATTAATGCTTGCTCACGCTGCTAGTGCACAGGGAATTTCAGGTAAAAGCGATATTAGCATGTTTATTTTGTTTTTTAATTATTTAAAGTTTAAGTACTTATTAAATTAAATGATTGTTTTATTTGAAATAGTTGTGGAACAAGTGAGTGGAAAAGACCATGTTCTTAACCATTTAAGTGTTCCAGCAGCTTGCTTCACTCATCCTGAAATAAGTATGGTAGGATTGACTGAGGTATAATTCTATCAAACTATGGGTCGGGTCGGGTTTTATTATTTAATGAAACGGGTGCACGCAGCCTCAAGCAAAGGAGAAAGCCAAAAAGGAGAAATTCAAGATAAGTGTTGCAAAGACGAGTTTTAAGGCCAACACAAAAGCATTGGCTGAAAACGAAGGAGAGGGTCTTGCCAAGGTCTAAAATTAATCATTTTATTTAAATAATTAAAATGCTATTATAAATTTATAATCATGGAGTTAATATGGCTTGTGAAGCAAGTAATGATTTTTATTATTTTTTATTTTTTATGATGATGCAGTTGATATATAGGCCTGATACTGGAGAGATTCTTGGGGTCCACATTTTGGGCTTGCATGCTGCTGACCTCATCCATGAAGCATCAAATGCCATGGCATTAGGGACTCCTATTCAGGTACATTTTATAAAACTTATTTTTTATTTATTAAATATGATTATAAAATTATATTCTCACAATAATATATTTGCAGGACATAAAGTTTGCAGTTCATGCACATCCCACCCTATCTGAAGTACTGGATGAACTTTTTAAATTAGCTCAGGTCAGCATCTAAATTGTGGTAAACTAACAAATAAAAGAATCGTTTTGATAAATAAACACTTACTAATTGTGGTCAACTCTTTGACCTAAATCAGGTCAATGTCGATGAACGCAAGCCAGTAGCAGTGTGATTCTAACTGGACAATCCTGTGGCTGTTATTATTACTTTCTATATTATTATTTATTTACATTTTTTTGTTGCCAGTTAAAATTGCGAATTATCTGAATTTCGCCATTATAAAAGGTGATGCTCTAAAAGGGTACATTGTGTTCCCTAGAGACCACGCCTGAAGGGTCTAAATTTTACATTTATTAAATTAATTTTAAAATGTGAATGATAAATTTAATGTGCTAATTATATATCAAACAAAATAATGTTTACAAAGACATAATCATGATTATAGCGTATGATTTGTGTTTCTCTGGAACTTTATGTTAATCACATGATTATGCCAATTTCAAGACAACAAAAAGTATACATTGTAATCAACTTTCCACCTGCCAAAAGTTCATCAAATATATGTGACTACAAATTTGACAACGAACGAAAGAAACAGGACCTTTGTGATACGATCCAGAATATTAGTATTGTTATTTTGTTTTATTATTATTATTTATTAGTATTAGATAATATTTAGTTTAAATCTAAATATTTAGTAGATAGGTTTTATTTTAGATAAAGATTAGGATTCGAATTTGAATAGGGATTAGATCTTATATAGAGATCTATAAATAGGGCTTTAGGGTTTGTATTTTCTTATGATGATTAATATTATGGAGTCGTTTTGATATCTTGGAGAGCTGGTTTACCTCTCGAAAGTAAACTGTGGGAGAGCTTATCGACCTCTCGAAAGTCGGTTAATCTATCTTTTATTTGTTTATTTTGTTTTATTTATTCGGTTCGTATCAATTGGTATCAGAGCTGTTCGGTTCTGGATCAATCGTTCAAAAAAAAAAAAAAAAAAAAAAAGTACTGTTCACGATTTACTGTTCATCGCAGCACTGTTCACGCGATTACTGTTCATCGCGAACACTGTTCATCGGTTACTGTTCATCGCAAGGGTACTGTTCACGAAAAAAAAAATTCGGTTTATTCAAGATGTATGATGTTGAAGCGGATCTAGTTCAATCCAAAGTCGCCACTGGTAAAAGATCTAGTAATTTTGAACAATGGATGATTGATTGGAAGGAAAAGGACCGACAATGGAGGGAAGAGGTCGAACGACACAGGGAAGTGGAACAACAACAACACAATGAAATTATGAACCTGCTCCGAAGTTTGATTGAAAACGGAACTCTAGTAAGAAGGGCAGATTCGCCAATGCCATCAACCACATCCTTGAAAGAGATGGAGAAAAAAGTCGTGGAAGAAGACCTAACGGTTGTTATTGAACCAGGGTTGATTGATGGCAACAATAATGAAAAAGAAGAGATGAGCAAGACTAAGATAAAAGAGGTTAATGAAGATTGCCCTGATGCTGAAGATAGAGGAGAGCCGCAATCAACGAGAGAAACAAGACGAGTTAAGGCGATAGAGTTTTGGAAAAAGTTTGTTACTTTAACGAGTCAAACCAGAAAAACGAAGCCACAAACTACTGGTCAACGAGTTGGAGATGCATCTTATCACAAAAGCGTTAATCTTTGCCATGCTAATTTAACTCTACAAGGGCCAAATAGAAAACAATTAAGCCAAGACTCGTTTGCAAGCGCTTTTCAGTTTCACTTTGATTTGCAAAAGATGGACCTACAAGTCAAAACATGGGATACAGGAATTGCTTGAAGCCACACCTTGAGGACAAGGTGTGTTTTGGGGGCGGAGTAATGATACGATCCAGAATATTAGTATTGTTATTTTGTTTTATTATTATTATTTATTAGTATTAGATAATATTTAGTTTAAATCTAAATATTTAGTAGATAGGTTTTATTTTAGATAAAGATTAGGATTCGAATTTGAATAGGGATTAGATCTTATATAGAGATCTATAAATAGGGCTTTAGGGTTTGTATTTTCTTATGATGATTAATATTATGGAGTCGTTTTGATATCTTGGAGAGCTGGTTTACCTCTCGAAAGTAAACTGTGGGAGAGCTTATCGACCTCTCGAAAGTCGGTTAATCTATCTTTTATTTGTTTATTTTGTTTTATTTATTCGGTTCGTATCACTTTGTCTCTTACTTTTTTCAAGTTGACCAAAAAGTCTCGGCTTTCTTTTTCTTTTAAAACCGACTAGTTACGTATCCATATGATTTTTTAATCTATATATTTACAACAAGATTTTATTGGACGAAATCATAATTGATACATTCCATTTGTATAAATATTCAGTTACCTATTGTCTCTAGCTATCTTAGGTAAATTTGTATGTAAAGTAGGAAACTCATTAAATCCTTGTATTATATATTACGTATGATAATGAGAAGACGGGCAAGCATTCCATTAT
This sequence comes from Calendula officinalis, assembly GCA_963853835.1. Classification (NCBI taxonomy): domain Eukaryota; kingdom Viridiplantae; phylum Streptophyta; class Magnoliopsida; order Asterales; family Asteraceae; genus Calendula; species Calendula officinalis. Next base: position 26,268,796 of record OY970828.1, on the reverse strand, counting down.
CCAATATGGTATCAGAGCCACTCCTTTAAACGATTTTTTTTTTCTTCTCTTTGTTCGTCTCCCACAGCCACGGCTGTCCTCCTCCACCATCTCCGGTGAAGCTTTCCAATGGGCGATGCCGATACCAACACTGCCAATCAACCAAAATCTACCGCCCTCCACCCCGTTTACACTGTTACAAACATACAAAATAAGGTTCGAATTCTAGACGGAATTAAAGTCACTTACTCCGCCTGGGTAAAACTCTTCCGTCTCCATGCTAAAGGTTACAAAGTCCTTAGCCACATCGACGGTACTCCCGCACCCGATATCACTGCTACCGGTTACGATTCATGGACAGAAATCGATGCCATTGTTTTACAATGGATATACGGTTCTCTCTCCGATGAACTCCTAACTCGTGTCCTCGAACCCGACACTACGGCATTCAAAGCTTGGGAGAAGATAAAAGGTATCTTCTTGAACAACAAAGGTTCTCGTGCTGCGGCACTTGAACACGAGTTCACTAACCTAACACTAAGATCTTTCTCCACCATCGAAGAGTATTGTCAAAAACTAAAAGACCTAGCAGATCAACTAACCGATGTTGATAATCCGGTAAACGAGAAGCGTTTGGTTCTCCAATTGGTCCGGGGTCTACCACCCGAGTTTGATACGGCTGCCGCCTATATAAACCAAACTCTTCCCGATTAGGATACTGCCCGTAGTATGCTCCAGCTTGAGCAAAACCGGCAAAACACCCGAGACATAACAAAACCACCCGAATCAGTCACTGAAGCAAACGTATCTACTGCACAACCCCCACCACCTCGTACCAACAATCGGCCAAACCAACCAAACCGCCAATCTAACCGGTCCAACTACAACAATCGTGGGTCTAACCCCCGCAACTATCAACAATATGGACCACCAAGAAACGGGAATCCCCGCAACAACAAACCCGGTCACGATGCCTCTAGCTACAATAATCAACCATGGTGGCCTATGATGCCACCGCCATGTCCATACCCAACATCTCAAGGTTGGGCTTACCCCTGGTTCAATCAATCATCTCGGCCTCCCAACAACCAAAACAGAAGCAACATGAATCAACGGTCTCGAACCAGGAACAATGATGCCCCTCAAGCCAATACAGCCGCATCATACGATGCCTTGGAACCCACCGACATCGGAGCCGCGTTCCAAGCCGCTCACATGGACGACAATCAGTGGTATATGGACTCGGGTGCTACTTCTCATCTTACGGGTGACTCCGGTAATATCTCCCAATTCTCTTTTCAATCACTTATAAAGTCAATATTCGTCGGAAATGGTCAGAATATTCCCGTTAAAGGATCGGGCTCAAACACCCTCCTTAAAAATTTATCAAAACCGCTCCACCTTAAAAACATCCTTTTTACACCCGGGATAATTAAAAATCTCATTTCTGTTCGACAATTTACAATTGACAATCTTGTTTCACTTGAATTTGATCCATTTGGTTTTACTGTGAAGGATCTCAAGAGTGGGAAGACTATTAGCCGGCACAATAGCACCGGTTCTCTATACCCGTTCACACCACCAACAAACAACCCGGTTGCTTTTACCACAATTTCGTCCAAGGATCTATGGCATTTTCGCCTTGGACACCCCGCCCCTACTGTCGTTGATTTTCTTCGTTCACAATCTCATATTTTGTGTAATAAGAGTAGTAGTCATATTAACTCACTTTGTCATTCATGTCAAATTTCGAAACATAAACGATTACCGTTTTTTGATTCACAAACTACTACTTGTTTACCATTTGATATCATACATTGTGACCTTTGGACTTCACCCATAATTAGCAAAACCGGTTACAAATATTACATGGTTTTAATTGATAACTTCACTCAATACGTATGGGTTTACCCGTTAAAATTCAAATCGGAGACATTCACTCGTTTTACTCAATTTCACTCCTACATAAAAACTCAATTTAACACAAACATCAAAAGTTTTCAATGTGACATGGGAGGGGAATTTGATAACCATCAATTTCAACAATTTTCAAAAACTCACGGTCTTCGGTTTAGATTTTCTTGTCCCCAAACCTCGCCTCAAAACGGTAAAGCCGAACGTATGATCCGTCGGCTCAATGAGATCATCCTTGTGCTCCTAGCTCATGCATCTCTCCCCACATCGCTTTGGGTAGATGCCTTACATGTGGCTACATATCTACACAACATTACCCCCACAAAAATTCTTAAAAACCTCACCCCTACCGCTGCTTTATATCGCCGCCAACCTACATATGATCACCTTCGCGTCTTCGGTTGCGCTTGCTACCCAAACCTATCCGCCACCCGAAACCATAAACTTGACACCCGGTCCATACGTTGTGTATTCCTCGGTTACCCAGCTAACTATCGAGGATACCGTTGCTTAGATCCCATCACCGGTAAAACATACCTATCTCGGCACGTCACATTTGATGAAAACGTATTCCCATTTGCAAACCCAAACACACCACATCAAGACTATACCTCACTATTACCCGATACAAACCTATCATCCACCTTACCTAACTTCACAACCCATCCACCAATCCCAAACCAACCTTCTGCTCCACCACCGTCACATCCAACAACCCATGCAAACCCTACATCATTCCCATCCACTTCATCAACTAATACTACCTCCCCTCAACCACCCACAAATACTTCACCTCCATCACCCCAACCCAATGAAAACCCGCTGCCCGCCCCCTGCCCGCAACCTACCGCCCAACCCGCCACTCATCAACCCACAACCACCCACCAAATGACAACCCGTTCTCATACCGGCAATCTTAAACCCACTCAACGTCTTAACCTTCACACCACAACCATCTCACCCATACCCAAGAACCCTCATCTCGCATTACTTGACCCGAATTGGAAACATGCCATGTATGATGAATATCAAGCCTTACTTGAAAACTCCACATGGGAATTAGTCCCACGACCCACTAACGTTAACATTATACGATGCTTGTGGCTATATCGTCACAAATTTCACTCAAATGGGTCCCTCGCTCGGTACAAGGCACGTCTTGTGGTAAACGGTAAATCTCAACAAGTGGGTATTGATTGTAATGAAACATTTAGCCCGGTGGTCAAACCCACTACTATCCGTACTGTGCTTACTATTGCTACGTCCCGTTCTTGGTCAATTCATCAACTCGACGTAAAGAATGCGTTTTTACATGGACATTTATCCGAAACTGTCTACATGCACCAACCTCCCGGTTTTGTCGACCGGAACAAACCAAATTATGTATGTCGGTTACGTAAGTCATAATATGGCCTAAAGCAAGCACCCCGGGCATGGTATCATCGATTTGCTACCTTTATAACCAGTCATGGATTCCAAAGCACCAAATCAGATAATTCCTTGTTTGTTTATCGCAAGGGAAATAATATGGCTTACTTACTTCTATACGTTGACGATATAATACTAACCGCATCAAATGACAAATTTTTACAACAGGTAATCAAAACTTTATCCATGGAGTTTGCAATGACTGATTTGGGAACCTTACATCACTTCCTTGGCATACAAGTTACCAAAACAAAAACTGGATTATTTCTCAACCAATCTCAATATGTGAAAGACGTTCTTGAACGAGCTAACATGACATCATGCAACCCAGTTTCAACACCGGTAGACACAAGTTCAAAACTCAGTGCAACCGCCGGTCAACCTCTTAAAGACGGTACCATCTACCGTAGCTTAGCGGGTGCACTTCAATATTTAACCATAACCAGACCCGACATCACTTACGCCGTGCAACAAGTCTGCTTATTTATGCACGCACCACGGGAACCGCATTTTAGCTTCCTCAAACGTATACTACGATACTTAAAAGGAACGAGCGATCAAGGTCTTTACATAAATGCGTCCCGAAATCTCAACATCACCGCTTACTCGGACGCCGATTGGGGGGGCTGTCCCGATTCACGTCGATCTACCTCCGGCTATTGTGTATTCCTTGGCAATAATTTAGTGTCTTGGTCTTCAAAACGACAACCCACCGTATCCAGATCTAGTGCCGAGGCCGAATACAAAGGTGTTGCAAACGCCACTGCTGAAACAAGTTGGCTACGGAACCTATTACTAGAATTACACGTACCCGTCACCAAAGCTATGCTTGTATACTGTGACAACATTTCCGCGGTGTATCTATCAGACAATCCCGTACAACATCAAAGAACGAAACACGTGGAGATCGACATACACTTTGTTCGGGATCTGGTCAAAATAGGCCAAATACGGGTTCTACACGTCCCTACGGATCATCAATACGCAGATATCTTTACGAAGGGACTACCCCGACACCTGTTTCAACGCTTTAAATCCAGTTTGTGCATCCGATCACCTCCTGCTCCAACTGTCGGGGAGTATTGGACGAAATCATAATTGATACATTCCATTTGTGTAAATATTCAGTTACCTATTGTCTCTAGCTATCTTAGGTAAATTTGTATGTAAAGTAGGAAACTCATTAAATCCTTGTATTATATATTACGTATGATAATGAGAAGACGGGCAAGCATTCCATTATCCAATAGATTTATTTCATAATAATAATATAAACATCAATCTAAAATCATTATAAACCAAAAGATTAGATACATCATACATACAAAAGACTTAATGAAATATGAAAGGCAAAAGACTCAAACTGACTAAACTGAGCAGTGAACTCAAACTAAGTAACTGGCTTAAAGATGCATTAAATTTAAGTAGTGATAATCCATAATGCATTAAATTTAAGTAGTGATAATCCATAAAAACTTGGATTCAACACTAATTTATTAAGTCAAGTCTATAGATTGGTGGGAAGTTGTCCTAAATGTTATTCGGTGTTTTCAACCTCTTATTTGAAACGTATCAAATAGGTCATAAATTAGTGGTCACACTATTATATTTTTTGGATCTACAATTCATGGAAGGAAAATTTACGGTCTTTACAAAATATGGATATAAGAAAGGGACATTTACATTGTCCAAATTAGGAAGCGACTTTTGTAGAAAGTATTACTCAACTTTAATTTAAATTATATTGTACCAATTCATCTATTGGTAAGACCACTTCCCCTCCGCTACAAATAAAATATGCAAAATAAATCATATTGCTGCTCTAACAATGAAAATAAACACACCTTTTCCAACAAAACACACCAAGGAGACACATCAAACGATTTAAAAAAAAGTCCAGAAAAATTACTTATGATACAAGGGGAAGGATCAAATAAGAGATATAACATCGAGTGGCAGCGATAGGCTGTCCGGCGGAGGACAATGGCCTGCAGATTATAGCTGCACGATATATAAACCATGATATTTCCTAATGCGTGATGAAAAACCACATAATTATAAATTTATAACATCTTTTTCTTCATTTTCGATATATCCAACCACTATTATAACTAATTAACTATACATATTTGGTTCATAAAGCTCAGTTGCTTTAATATGCCTAAAAACGCAACTTATTACAAATAAATGTGAGTCAAGTTGGACCTCAACATACACAAGTCTTACGCCCAAGCCTCGGACTATGGCATGGCGACATGGTCAAGCTTCAAATCTTAGCGAGCTATGGCTGAAGACAAAACGAGCTTTTTAGAACCATCATCAGTTAGTCTAATTACTTAAGTTTATATAATATAATTCTTTTAAATTTAAGGATTTTACTAACTAATGCACTACGGGCAACAATTAAAGACAACTCATTAGCTTAAATATTAAATACAAAGAAACCACCTCTAATAATCACTAATCATCTACGAGTGATTATACCCGAGACTTGTAGCCTAGTGGTATTGGTGACAGTTATAAGGTGTTGCCTATGACCTATTGATTATGGGTTAAAATCTCTTCGTAGATAAATGAAGTAGATTAGATGCCCTAAATTTAATAGCATTTTATTTTTAAAATAACAAGTTGTGCCCATCACAACTTAATGGTCTCAATTCCTCTATAATACAATACCCGTATTAAAACGCCGTCCAAATATTGTTCATTAGGAAAGTTAACGGAACGGGATTTAAGAACAGTTTTGTATAATACATTTGTTTTATATATAGTTTGAGATGAGAAGTGAATTAAAAACAAAAGGCTATCTTATCCTATTGGTAACCGGTGGGAGTTTGCAAGCATGAAGTCGGTAGTTCAAAATTGAAACTTTCAATGCATATATACTTTATGAAATTTTAAATAAGTAATTTATGAAATACATATTCAATTTTGCGTATGTAACAATTCTTATAATTCGTAAAGATCAGAACCGGAAAAAAGAGATTTAAATACGCTTTTCTAACATTTAATTATTATTTTTATAAGATTTTATTTAGGTTTAGAACACAAACTTAAAAAATAAAAATTACCAAACAACTTTTGCACTATCAAATTTTGCAAATTACGTATAACTTGGAAACCTTAAAGTCTTATGTATTTTAAACTATTTTACAATATGTTTACTTTTAGTTTTCAAGAAACCACCCGTAATAGTATCATTATTGCAACACATAATAATAAAGATTGGTAAAATAAATCTAAATAATAACGTGAAAAATGTATGTTTTAAATTTATCACATGTGGCTGAACTATTTTTATGGGCAGTACATCCTTTTTATTTAGAGCCGTACATCCCTATAACTGAAAAATTTAAATGTTTTTTTGATAATATATAGAAGTGGTAGAATTTTGGATATTAACTAATTGTACAGTCAAATGGTTTTATTTTTTATTTTTATAGAATAGAGCTTCTAATAGTCTAATACGCATTTGACTCGACTGATAATTGTATGTGAATTTATATTTATCAATCTAAATTATTTGTTTATTTGAAAAATGAATATGTTGTTCGTATAGAGTGTATAGAAGGAGTATTAAACACAGTTATTTTGATTTTAACTAATCAAACTATAAGTTGTAAGGAATGATTAAATAATAAACATAAAATTATTCTTTTGAACTCATTCCTTATTATTAGTTATAATAACAAATGATACAACTAATTGTGGATAAATTAAGAACATAAATTCTATCAAACGGGCATACATTAATTAAGAACACAAATTCTATAGATATAATGCTATATATATCTTTTTGTTCATAAATAAGAAATAGGGTAAATTCTAGTTTTTGTCCCTGACCTTTGGCTGATTAGGGGTTTTTGTCCCTTATCTTTTTTCTTCCGTTTTTTTGTCCTTTAAGTTTTTAAAATTCTGCATATTTGTCCTTCCGTCAATTTTTTGCCGTTAACTGACGAAAAATGCAAGGCATGTGAGGACATTTTGGTCCTTTTCACCGTTCTTCATCTTCTTCATTTTGGTCATTTTACAAACTTACATGTACTCTATGCTTTAAAATTGTACTTTCATGTTTTCATCTTCATCTTCTTCATGATAATTTAAGAAAAACCTTTCAAAACCTTGAAACCTTGCAGGAAGAACAACCATCATTAAATTCCAAATTCTTCATCATCGTACAGATAATCTATCTTCTTTATCTCTTTTTCACAAACTAAAATTAAACCTTGAAATCAAAATACACTTAAACCAAAATCAAATCAAACTTAAAATTAAAATTAAATAAACAATCTAATGTCAAAAAGAAAGAAACACAAAATCCATAAATTTCCTAATCAAAACCCAAATTTCTGCTGGTGTACGTGCCACCCAAAATCACACCAAACGTTTGAAGATTTGCGTGAATGAAATCAATCATTTTATGGTGATTTGGTAATGTATAGTGAGAACAGATCTGTGGTGTTGCACGCCACACCATCGAATCAGAGAACGGATATGTGTTACCACCACCGGCTTTTCGTCTTCTTCTTCCTTGCACACCACAAATCTGAAAATCGCCCGAGAAGATGGTGCGAACAGAGCACACGACCGGAGAAGATGGTGCGAACGGAGCATATGACCGGAGAAGACGACATCACCGTCGCCGCCGAGATCTGTACACATCGCCGGAAAACGAATACCAAACGGGAAGAAGCGTGGGACTCCGAACACTAACCCACCGCCTGGTTTCATTATTTTCTTGTGGATTTGAAAGCTGAAACAGAATCCATAGGCAGCCAATTGTTGATTTAGTACTTAGGGTTGATTAATTTGGGATTAGGGTTCATTGAAGGAAGAAGAAGAGTATAAAAGTGAATAAAAAAGAAAAATGTAAAAAGAAAAAGAAAAAGAGTTAAAATAGAGGTAATTTGGTAAAATGGATAAAAAAACCGTCAGTTAACGGCAAAAAATGGACGGAATGACAAATATGCAGAATTTTAAAACTTAAAGGACAAAAAAAGGAAGAAAAAAGATTAGGGACAAAAAACCCGAATCGGCGAAAGGTCAAGGACAAAAACTGTAATTTACCCTAAGAAATATTAGATTAGATCAAAAGCGTATTTAAATCTTAATGTGAAAAAATATATATTTTAAAACATACAGCATCACGCGGGAAACCTAAAATCCTCTTTTAAAGACAAATGAAGTAGATTAGGTGCCCTAAATTTAATATCATTTTAATTTTAACTAGCAGAGTACCTACGCAATGCGACGACGGGTACCTGTAACTAAATTGTAGAGTTTTTTTGGCAATAGTCAAGACGTTACCTTCAGTAAATGTTGAATAAGATCTTCTAGAATACATATTAAATTGTATCCGAAATAAAACAGGGGATAATTTCGACGTTTTGCAGTGTTATGTGTCTATTTTTTGGGATTAAACAAAGTGTCATTTATATCAATCGGTTAACACACAGTTAATACTCACAAAAGGTCTTGTGTTCGAATCCTGTAAGCGACATTTTTTTATTTTTGTGGTGTTTAAGATGTTACTAAAAGTAGAAATAAGTTTAAATACTTCTATATTTAGTAGTCATAAGATTTTGTGGTGTTTAAGATGTTAATAAAAGTAGAAATAAGTTTAGGAATTACTGCTGTGATTTTTTCTGCACAAAACCCTAATTTTAAATGGAAAAGGTGAATATTGAAAAGATGAATTGACTTCACACCAAATTCGTAGAAAGAAAATGCAGACAAGAGTGACCCACGCTTTTAACATCCATTATTGGTTCGTTGCCATCGTCTCTCTGTTTTCTTCCACAAAATCATTTCTTCTGCTCGCTTTACACTTGAATTCTTCTCAAGACTTTGATCATCGGAGACTGCAGCTTTTAAGTATTTTGATTGAATATTAATTGGAAGTTTGAAACTCGTATTTCTACTTATTTTTGTTGCTATGGAGTCTGCCGTACCATCGCAACTTGTTGGTTCTGAGATTCATGGATTTAAAACCATGCAAGGTGCGCTTTAAATTGTGTATTTTGCGAATATATTTGTAATTAATTCTATGGAACTGAGTGTGCGTGTGTATGGATCATAATATGAAATTTGTTGCGTTTGCTCATGTTCTTTTAGGCAAATTCGCAATAAATTCGACACATTTTCACTTCATATCGAATTTGATCACTGGTATTTAAGAAGCGTACTTTTTAAAATCGTCTATTTTGGGTAATTTGACCTAAAAAAATGTTTGAGTGGTTTTAGAACTTTATCTAGAAGTTGGACAATTCTAGTAACAAAAACCATAATTGACTATAAAAGCATTAAATTGGTTTAGGATAGTTGGATTCTGAAATTTGAATTGTCTTTATAATAATTTCCGAAAATACGATGGTTGTAGACTTGTAGTGACCAAAATACAATTTACAAATAAATTGCTGTTTATTGCAATTTGCCCTAATTTCTACTACAAATTGAGTGTGGTGTTGTTGGTATTTTGTCAGTATTGTGTTTTGGTGTGCTTTTGGTACTTTTAAATCCAAAAATGGACAGGTTTTTGGTATAAAGTGGATACCAGTAGACATTGTTTTCTTTTTTTTTTTTAAATTTATTTTAAATCCATTGAACAGATTTAGATGTAGCCACTATGTTTGAGGAAGCTAAGACAAGATGGCTTAGGCCAAATGAGATCCATGCAATTCTCTGTAATCACAAGCATTTCACCATTCATGTCAAGCCGGTTAATTTGCCAAAAAGTAAATATAATTTCATCTTTTTTTTTTTTTTGATTTTTAGGTTAATTATGTTTCTTGCTTAAATCTAATTTCATATGTTAATGTATCACATTATTGTTTAATGATTTTATTTGGGTTTTAATAGGTGGCACCATCGTCCTTTTTGACCGGAAAATGCTCAGAAATTTCCGGCGGGATGGCCTTAATTGGAAAAAGAAAAAAGATGGAAAAACTGTAAAAGAAGCTCATGAACACTTGAAAGTAAGCTTCTTTTTTTTTTAAATTTTTAATACACACATATCTGCATGCAAAAAGATATGCTAGTGGTCACTCATAATAGATATTGCTTGTTAAAGTGTTTAAATAATTCTCCTCTTTTTGCTTTTGTTTTATTATATTAATATTTTATAACTTTTCCAATGTCAAAGTAGTTCGTTTAGTCACCAAAATAATCCCATCTGCTTCTTGTTCTCTAATTAACCTGAAAATTGATGCTCAGTTTTAATTTAATTTAATATACAAATATTAGTGAAGTCTCTTATGATATAATATATATATATATATATATATATATATATATATATATATATATATATATATATATATATATATATATATATATATATATATATATATATATATATATATATATATATATATATATATATATATATCCGGATCCGGTGAGGACTCTTTTCCCGGTGACGACTCCAAAAAAAACTCTAAAAATAATCCAAAACAAACTTTTTTCAAAAAATTTCTTTTTTAAACATTTAAATCGCAGCATATAAGATCCAAAAAGAATAAAATATTTTAAAAAATGATCCAAAAAAAAATAATATGGATCATAATAATGATCCACAAAAAAAATATGGATCATTGTTATGATCCGCAAAAAAAAGTGGATCATAATTTTTTTTCAATTTGTTTTTTTGGTCAAATGTAGTAATAATCATGGAGAGTTATATATATATTTTTTCGGATTTTTTTGGAATGTTTTTGAGGTGTCCTCGCGAGTCCTCACCGTTTTTGGAGTCCTCACAGGATCCCACTTCTATATATATATATATATATATATATATATATATATATATATATATATATATATATATATATATAACTTGTTGATTGTTGATATAGATTGGCGATAATGAAAGGATTCATGTATACTATGCACATGGCGAAGACAATTCAACCTTTGTTCGCAGATGTTATTGGCTTCTTGACAAGTATGCAACTATTAAATATTTCATTTATTATCTATAGTTTTATACCATGATAAAACATACTAGCTTTATTACTTCATTTGTTATAACTTATAATAACTTTGAACATGATTCTTTTTGCAGGAGATTGGAACATATTGTTCTTGTTCATTATCGCGACACTCGAGAGGTTAGTTCATTATAAGATTCCTAAATATTATTTTTATATTAATCATATATTTTATTTCCTTTTTTATTAATAAATTTGCTACTTATGCAGTTGCAAGGTTCACCGACTATTGAATCTAATTCTAGTTCAGACCCACCTACTTCATGGAATCTGTCAGAAGATAATGATGGGGTTGATCAAGTTTATTATGCTGGTAAATAACTTTATTCACCAAAAAATTTATTTATTTATTTATTAATTTATTATTTATTAAATATTATGTTTGTGATTGTGCAGACCCTATAATAAACCATGAAATGAGACTTCATGAAATCAACACACTTGAATGGGATGAACTTGTGGTCCCAGAGAAATCAACCACACCTCAGCAAGGTAATTATATTTAATTTTTTAATTAAAATTACATTTACACCGAATCAATCATTTAACACAAACTTTTTATTTGCAGGAAACATATCCTATTTTGATAAAGATGACCAATATGGAGTTAATGGATTTGTGGATACTGTAATTACTCTATATATTTATATTTTCACTTCATAATTTTGTGACTGTTTTTTTTTTGTAAGTAGGTTATCAGTTGACATATTATTATTGTTATGATTATTTCAGATTGTGGCTAGCGGTGGTATTTTAGACACTATGGTCAATGATGGATTAAAAAGTCAAGATAGTTTTGGAAAATGGATGAACTACACCATGGTTGACTCTATAGTTGACCCAATTGTAACACCAGATACTGTTAGGAATTCTTTGCAGCAAATATTCACTATAACTGAAATCTCACCTTCATGGGCTTCATCTACTGAAGACACAAAGGTTTTTTAATCTGTTTTTATAACCGTTTTTTAAAGATAAAAGTGTAAATGTATAAATCTTTTGGTTTTTCTTAAAGAGTCAACATTTGACTTTTTGGCTCTTTGTTTCAGATCTTAATTGTTGGCGAATATCTACAATTACCAAACACCAAACTAATTTGTGTCTGTGGGAATACTTGTGTTCCTATTGAAGTCATACAATCCGGTGTTTTTCGTTGTTTTGTGCCACCTCACACCCCAGGAATAGTCAACCTTTTCTTGAGCTCTGATGGCCACAAACCAATAAGTCAACTCATCGCATTCGAATACCGTTCTCCCCCAATCCAAAAGTCAACAATTTCTCCCGAAGAAAAGTCAAACTGGGAAGACTTCCAAGTCAAAATGAGACTAGCTCACTTACTTTTTTCCACATCAAGAAGCCTTAATATCTCATCTAATAAAGTAGCACCAAAAAGCCTAAACGAAGCCAAAATATTTGCACAGAAAACGCGATCAATAGTTGACAGTTGGGATTCTCTGATAAATTCAATTTCAGGTGATAAAATATCTTTTGAAGAAGCTAAAAATAGTTTGTTGGAAGTTAGTTTACAGAACAGATTACTCGAGTGGTTGTTGGAAAGAATTTTGGAGGGAAATAAGATTCCTGAAAGAGATGATAAAGGTCAAGGAGTGATTCATTTGTGTGCAATATTGGAATATAGTTGGGGTATATATTCATATTCATGGTCTGGTTTATCCATTGACTTTCGTGATAAATTTGGGTGGACTGCCCTTCATTGGGCTGCTTATTATGGGAAGTAAGATTCTTATTTCTTATTTTTATTTTATATTTTTTAGAGTAAATTACTCCGATGGTCCTTATGGTTTGTACCATATTACACATTTGGTCCTTTGGTTTCATAAATCACACTGGTAGTCTTTATTTCTAAAACTATTGACATGCTTTGGTCCTTTACTCAAACAGACGTTTATTTTTCCCAGAGTAAATTAAATCAATGGTTCTTTTAGTTTAAAAAATTAACCTGTTAGTCCTTATTTTTGAAAGGTTTTGCACCAATGGTTCTTTTGACTAACGATTGTTAAATTATTCTGTTAAATCAAGGGTGTTTTCGTCATTTAGCGTTTTAACAGTCGATTATTCTGTTAAATTATTTTGTTAAATTACTGTAAGAAGTAAAATGGTAAAGGACGAAAATACCCTCGATTTAAAAGAAGAATTTCACAGTCGTTAGTCAAAAGGACCGTCTGTGCAAAACCTTTAAAAAACAAGGACTTTAAACTAAAGGACCATTGGTGAAATTTGGTACATACTTTAAGGACCATTGGTGTAATTTACTCTTTTTCCCATCAATTCTGGTCGTGTGTGATGCACGAGGGGATTTCAAATTGGTGAAGGGAAAGGGAAAATGACAGATTTACCCCCTCGTGCATCGCATGTGACCAGAATTGACGGGAAAGGACCAAACGCGTCAATAGTTTCAGAAATAAGGACTACTAGTGTAACTTATGAAACTAAAGGACCAAATATGTAATATGGTACAAACCTAAAAGACCATTTGTGTAATTTACTTTTTTATTTACATTTTTCAGGCAAAAGTCGGTTGCATCTCTTTTATCAGCAGGAGCAAATCCAAATCTAGTAACAGACCCCACACCAGAAAACCCAGGCGGTTGCACCCCTGCTGACCTGGCATCCAAAAGCGGTTACGAGGGCTTAGCCGCCTTTCTAGCAGAAAAAGCACTACTAGCTCATTTCAAAGCAATGACAATTGCAGGAAACGTCAGCGGGTCACTACAAAGCACAGTCCCAACAGATGATGATGTCAGCATAACCGCCTCCAACATAACTGAAGAAGACCAGTACCTGAAGGACACACTGGCGGCGTACAGGCGGGCGGCTGATGCCGCCACCCGGATTCAGGCGGCGTTCCGGGAACAGTCGTTTAAATTGAAGGCGAAAGCAGTTGAGTTTGAGAATGAAGAAGATGAAGCACGGTGTATAATTGCTGCAATGAGGATTCAGCATGCGTTTAGGAAACATGAAACTAGGAAACAGATGGCGGCTGCTGTTAGGATACAACATAGGTTTCGTACTTGGAAAATTAGGAAAGATTTTCTTAATAAAAGGCGTCAGGCCATCAAAATTCAGGTCTGTAACTGTTTTATTTTCCAGTTTAAAAATTATTTCTCACTTGAGTTGTTTCTATTATTATCAAGGGTGTTCAAAACCTAGTATCTGGATTATATCTGGATTTTCAGATATCTGGAGTTTTGGATAGTGACTTTTACTATCCGAATCCAGTATCCAAAATTCGGATATCCAAAATCCGCATATCCGGTATCCAAAAAAAAATAATATTTTTCTGATATTTTGGATATTTTTTTGGATATTTCGGATATGTTTTGGATATTTATGATGTTTTCAGATATTTTGATATTCTTTTGGATATTTTTGATATTTTCGGATATTTTTTGGATATTGTTTTGGATATTTCAGATATTATTCTGATATTCTCGGATGTTTTTTTGATATTTCGGATATTTTTGATATTTCGGATATTCGAAAATTTTGAAAACACTAACCGGATCCGGGTATCCAAAATTCTGGATTTTCGGATACCGGATTTTTGGATATCCGGAATTCAGATACCAGATATGTTTTTCGAATATCTGGATTTTTGGATAACCAGATTTTCGGATATCTGGAATTCGGATACCAGATATGTTTTTCAGATACCCGGATAGGATATTTTTTCCGGATGCCTGGTAACACCACCCCTAGTTTCTAAGCATGTCGTTAGAGGTGATGATTTCCACTAGTTTATTTTTTTTTCTGGTAAATTAATGTATGTAATTGGTTACAGGCGATTTTCCGTGGTTTTCAAGTAAGAAAGAACTATAAAAAGATAGTATGGTCAGTAGGAGTGTTGGAAAAAGCAATTATTCGTTGGCGTCTTAGACGAAAAGGGTTTCGTGGTCTTCAAGTTGCTCCAACAAATGATGACGTGGCAGAACAAAATGTTGGGGAGGAAAGCTTTTTTAATGCAAGCAGGAAACAAGCTGAAGAACGGGTCGAAAGATCTGTTATTCGGGTTCAAGCTATGTTTAGGTCAAAAAAGGCTCAAGAAGATTACCGAAAGATGAAATTAGCGTGTAACCAAGCATCGGTATGTTTTAAAGCGTTTTGTTTAAAAACCCCTTTGACCAATTATTATCAGGGGTTAATTTTATATAATAGTAACAAAGTTTCAAAAATGATCCATATAGGTCACTCAAACTTTACACGTTTCAAAAGTGTTCCAATCAAGTTTACCTTCTTTTGCAGGTCACCTTATACATAAATTTAAGTGTTCCAATCATGAGTTTTCATATATAAATTTAAATACGGTGACTTGATAACCTATAATAGAAGGTAAATTTCACATAATTGAGACATTTTTGAAACTTAGTTATTATTATAGGGTGAAAGAAAAATTTAAGTGACATATATGGAACTAGGGGTGGCAATAAGTCGGGTTGGGTCGTAAACGGGTTGACTTGTTTGGGTTCGCGGGTTGAAAATCTCAACCCAACCCTACTTCTTTAGCTAAACGGGTTGAGATTTTCAACCCGGCCTATTTATTAAACGAGTTGGGTCATGAACAGGTTGACCCATTAAAACATCATATAATAAAAACTTAGAAAAAACAACACACATATTTTAAGAGTTAAATAACAAAATAAGTCGATTAGTTGTAAAATACAAACACAAGTTAACAACTATTAATAGCTGTTCAAAATACAACATGAAAGCCTAAAAATTAAACAACTCAACTATCGTTTTCCATGACAGATTTAGGGGTCGCCTCTTTGGTTATCAAGAAATTAAGATAATATATTACATGTGTGTACGACAGATTTATATTATATTAACATATTATGTTATGTGTTTAAGATATATATATAATATTTAAACGGGTTGCTGGTCGTAAATGGGTTGTAAATTTCAACCCAACCCAATATGGCGGGTTGTAAACAGATGGACCCATTTACAACCCACAGGTCGAAAGTTATAACCCAACGCGCTAATTTTGGGTTATAAATGAGTTGGGTTGACAGGTCGGGTTGGATTTTACCAACCCTATATGGAACACTTTTGAAACTTTGTTATTATTATATGAAATTAACCTTTATTATTATTATTATTTATTACTATTATTATTATTAATGTTGATCTTGGTTTTCCTGTGATCTGCAGGTGGAGTGTGAAGAGCTTTTTAATCCAGTTACAAGAATGGAAAGATAGATTCACAACTATGTACGTATACGTTTGTATATGCCCCCTAGATTAAGGTAGGTATTTTCAATTTCAAATGTTGGTTTTATCTTTTTGTTTTTGTTTTAAATGGAATTAGTAGTTGTAATCAGAGGGTTTTGTATTGTAACATAAGAAATGCAAGTTTGAAATATGTATCATTGTAAACTGGTTAAAGAAAATAAAATATGTTTAAGAGAGAAATGAGGATGTCTGCATTTACACGTGTCATTGTGAAATGAAGTGTAAAAAGTTTTTAAAGGATCGTATTTACTTTGTATCTATAGAAAAGCAGTTTGGTTGGCCGGAAATGAAATTCAAAACCAATTTGTCAGAAATGGAATTACAATCTATGTAAAATGACAAAATTGTCCTTATCTTTTTTGGCTTAATTTTACTTTATTTCATAGATTATATGGTGGTGGTAGTGGTGGGTGGTGGTGGTGGTAGTGAGTAGTGCTAGTGGCCTAGTGGGTGTTGGATGGTGGTGGTGAGTGACAGTGGTGAGTAGTGATGGTGGTGGATGTTAGTGGGTGGTAGTAGTGAATAGTGATGGTGGTGGTGGTGGTTGGCGGTGACGATAATGATGGTGGTGGTGGCATAAGTGGTGGGTGGGTGTATAGTGGTTTGTGGTGGTGGCGGTAGGTGGGTTGTGGTGACAGAATGAGTGGTGGTAATAGGGGTAATAAGACAATATTCTACATTCCACATTTAATAGATTTTAAAAACTTCGCTACTAAAGGAACTTACATTCCTTTATTTGATTAAATTTTTAACAACTATTGATATTAAAAACATTTATTATATTTATCAAATTAAAAAAAGAGTATTATAACAATAATGGTTAAAAGGAAAACACTTATTTTTAGTTATACATGAACTCATTAGTTATTTAGAAACATAAAAAATTTGAAGGTGAACAATTATTTATAGAAAAAGTCTATATATTTAACATAAAGTCCTTGGTAGTAAATTGGTATTCCATAAAAGTCAAAGTTTAAGGTAGTAAAATGTAATTTAATCAAAGTTGA
This sequence comes from Calendula officinalis, assembly GCA_963853835.1. Lineage (NCBI taxonomy): Eukaryota > Viridiplantae > Streptophyta > Magnoliopsida > Asterales > Asteraceae > Calendula > Calendula officinalis. The sequence continues at coordinate 26,251,224 of OY970828.1, read as the reverse complement.
TTAAAAGTGGAAAAAAACCTGGCAATAAAAAAAGTAGCAGACCTTCAAAATAAAAGAAACTTACCACTTGGGCAAAACACTACAACTTGAAGTTATTCGGCCTTTATTTAATATATATTACAAAAACACTAGGGGGCGTTTGGATCGACGTAATCATCCATAATGTAATTGAAATCAGTTGTAATTGAATTCGGTTGGAATTGAATTCAGTTATAACTGAATATGGTTAAGCGTTTTGTTACCGAAATTTTGAGTTGTAATTAAAATCGATACTTATGCATTTTTTTTTAAACTTTTTTAAATTCTTTCTTAAAATTTTATTATTTATTATTTAGTTTTTAATTCTTATTCTTATTATTTTATTTTTTAATTTTTTTTATTTTAAAAAAAAATATTATTTTTTTAGTTAAAAAAAATATATTTTTTAATTTTTTTAAAATTTTTAATTTTTTTTAGATTTTTTTAAAATTTTATAATTTTTTTAAACGATTTAAAATTCGATTCATATAAAAATATTCAAATTTGTTAGTTTAGTAAAGGAGCGTAATTGAATTCATAGGGTGTTGGGACGAAATTCAATTACAACGAATATCGTAATTCGAAATTACATCGTAAATGAATTACAAAAAAGAAGTTCATCCAAACGTCCTCCGTAATGTAATTGAATTACAATTACGGAAGATTACGGAAGATTACGTCAAAACAAACGGACCCTAAGTGACAAAAAGTCACTGTTCACCTTAACTTAAATGTTATACTTCCTCCAAAATCCTAAGGTTCCTGCCAACCAAACATGATCTAACAAAGAGTAGTGAGTGACAATAATACAAAATATACTATATATTTTGAATTTTGGGGGTCAACATAAATATTTCATTGTATTTAGTTAATTATAATAAAATATGGTTATAGCTGTTTTCAAAGAATTTATTCAAATAAAAATTAGAGTAGATATATTACATAAACCGTCTACTGGAATTTTATAATTTTGTCCCTATATTTTTTTCTTTCTTTTTGCCCATGCATTTTTAATTTCCACTATTTTTGTACTTCCGTCTAAGTTTCTGTGTTAATTAACCTAACATGCCAAATAGTTGAGGATATTTTAGTCATTTCTCCTTCTTAAATGTTTTTCATCCACAAATCCTATTCCCCAGTTGACGAACCTCAATTAATGGCGATGATAAACCCAAAAAACTACATTGACCCTTAAATTTGCCGGAAGATGAAGTTGTGTTGATTTTTTTTCATAAATCTTTCACGTGGTCTTTCATATCGTCTGTTTTATTGAAAATATGTAGGGAAATACAACTAGAAATTCACACTCACAAACCATCTTCACACACACTCATCATTCAGTTGTCTTCTACAGTCTATCTTCACACACACACACACACCAACAATAGGTCGCTATAATCAAAACCAGAAACATAAATCAAACCCTCCATTACGCGACCGACACGATCAAACCCTCCATTACGCGACTGACGGTCATGACCAAACTCTCTTTTTTCCCTTTAATTTGGTCGTGCATGCGACCAGTGGCGGACCCAGGACGGAGGAGTAGGCATTAATAGCTTGGATTTTGAACAAATGCAAGTAAGTTGAAATGAGTTACTCACCTTGTTTAAGTTGTTGGTAAATACACTATCGATAACCGCTTTAAGAGTAAAAACAAAGTATTCGTTTCGTGGACAAGTCCAATAAATCTTTCATTCACTTTGTTGTGTTTCATTAGAACCATTTCTTTTTAAAGGTCCTTCGCCATTATTATCTCTAACATCTAATATTCTTTTAAAAAAAATCAGTGGAACCCTATAATTAAAATCAGAAAATTACAGTTTAATGTGATCGCTCTCTAACAAAATTATCAATGGTAAGGAACCCTACAATGAAAAGATTTCAACTAAACCACATATAATAGCTATATATTAACACTACTAAATCCTTAGTTAAACAAACATTCTTGCTAATTTCATATTTTCGATATTATAACAAATAAGATAAAGATAAAATAACATGATAATGTAAAGCTCCAATCTTCATTGATTTGTTGAACTTAGACTCGTTTCAAGAAATATGTTATGTTGTCATCTGTGTAATCCCCTTTATCAACTGCTCCTCTCAAAACGTGTCTCCTGTGTGGTTGTGTTTCTGTTAGTCCCAAGATTAAGTAAATAAGATTTGATGATCGATAGCTAAGAAGAATAAATATCAGCTGAAGTATGTATCTCAGCTGATGCAAGTATATACAATAAACCTTCAGCTGAGTACGTACTTAGCTTTAGGAAATCAAGTCAAATCAGCAGCTATTAACGAGAGTTCATTCGAAGTCTATGGCCAAAGGACAAAGACAAGAAGAAGACTATTTAGCTGATTGTGGAATCAGCTGATAGTACCTGCTGCAGATGAATACTTAAAGGAAATGTTCTTGACACTTTGAACATTTCCCTTTCCCGCTCAAAGAAGAAGAAAACGATGAGGATCTTCTATTTTGGAATAGAAGATAATGTCAGTACATTATCATCGTTTGTCCCTCCAAGCATGTAAAGAGAAAGTCAACTATTTCTGTACTTATGTAGTACACCTTTCACTGTGCGTCAGAAAGGGCACCGGAAGTAGTTGACACAAAGTACACTTGGGACAATAACTTGTGCAAGAGCATTTAATGATCCATAGACAAGTCCACATCGACGAATAATATGTTTACACGTCATCTAACTTGTGGACAAAGGAACATGGATCTTGGGCTATAAATACAGACGTAAATGCTTGCATTTACACACACCTTTTAGAAATCATAGCACAAGAACATTCTCTGAGAGTTAGTTATTTGTCTAAGTATTAACTCCTCAATAGTTATTACTAAGGCATTAATATCAGCTGTTAGTATCAGCTGATATAACTCTCAGTGCATACTCTTCTAGTTTTGAGCGATCTAAAGTGTCATTTCAAGTATAGAGTTTTAGTTAGTTGTGTACTATCTATTTCCGCAAACTTTGTACTGTATTAAGTTGTTTTAATAAACTCTTAATCATTGAAATCTTGTTGTTCATTTATCTTATCTTCGTTACTGTCAGGATCGAATAACCAAACAAGTTATTATAAACCCAGATCTACTAACACAAGAAGTTACAGCGGATTAACACTTATGTTATTAGATTAAGAACAACGTAAACTGGAATCGAATAAGAATAAAAACGATGAACACAGTTTATCACAAAAAGCTTCAATGTATTAATTCGTTCGATCAATACACGTATGTTTACAATTTATAAGGAACTATATATAATAGTCCTTGAAGCCTAACTATTATACCTAGTTATTCTAGGAATCAATTACAATTGAATTACATAAAGATTTACATGCTATAACTAACTCTACTAGAATCTCGGACACGATCAGCTCTAAATATAACATCAGTAGTAATCTTGATCGTCAGTAGTATTTTGCCTTTAGCAGTAGTAGAACGAGATCAGTAGTAACTTCTATTAGCAGTAGTAATTCAATCTTCAGTAGTAGAACCTGTATGTTCCAACAATCTCCCCCTAAACTTGTTAATTCATTTTGAATTACTCAAGTTTCTTTTGTTCTTCTTCTTCCTTCTTTCTCTTCTCTAAAGTTCTTTCATTCTGTTTCTTTCGTTGAGCAATAATGAATTTGCTGTTTCTCTTGATGAAATAGTTGAGTTTGTTTTGAAACATTACAGCATCATACGGTTTCATCATGGTGTTTGTGAATATCTGATACATGGTTTCTTCAGAGTGTGGATATTCTTTTTCATATAAATACAGCTCACAATTCTTGTTTGATCTTTCAAAGAAGTACATATTTACTGTAGGAAGTATATTCCAAGCATACACATTTTCTGTGTTTGTAAATATTTCTGGGTAGTTATCTGGATAAAATGCAGCATCAATCATTTTAGTAATGTATCCAGCTCCAGACTTCTTCCATGATTTCTTTGTCATTCTAGGTTTTCCAATGATTAGAAGTTTGATTATATCACTTCTTGAACAGGATCTAATCATAGGTAACCATCCAGTAAATCTTTGAACAATTTTGTCTTCCCTTATAATTTCTATAACATTATTATCCATAACTCTCCAATTGATGATTGGATTGTTTTCAAGGGGAGCAACTGGAACTTCAAGAACAGGAATAATTTGCTCTGTTTTTGATTTCTTTTTAATGTTCTGTTCTTGTGGAAGAGCTTTTCTTTTCTTTGTTTGGGGAGTAGAGGATTCACCAGTAGTTGATAAACTACCAGTTTGAATTAAATTTGGATTTATTGGGATTAAAGCTTTAGCTTTTTCTTCTTCTGCCTCTTGTTCAGCCAATTCTTTCTTCTTGGCAGTACAATATTTATCTATGATAGTGATCATCTTCATTCTGCCAAACGATTTTGCACTGTGTCCTTTTGACTTAAGAAAGTCAATCATAATTTTCTTCTGTTCAAAAATATCATCTGGTAAATCACCTTTTGTTCTTTTACTTTCAGCTACCAGATCTTCAAGGCAGTTTTAATGTTCTTCTTCAATTTTTCTAAGTCTTTTAAATTCTGCTTGTTGAGCTTCTATCTGAACATCTTTTATTTGTGGAACATCTTTTACAGTCCTTTTCTTTTCTTCAAGTTCTTGATACATAGCCACTTTCTTTAAGTATCTCATATGTTTCACCTTCCATCTGGATTGTTTTTCAGATCTGACATGATTAATTTTGTTCACCATGTGGTGACCTAATGCTCTGTTGGGATAATCTTCATCATAGATTTCTTTTCCTTTTCCAATACAAGCTGGAAGAACAGATGGAGGTGGAGTATATTTCATATCTGGAATACCAGGAATTTCAAACTTTGGATAAAACAATTTAAGTTGGTCTTCTGGTAGTATCTTGGGATGTGGAGGAAGTGTGCATTCATCTACTTTAAACCAATTCACATTATCATCAATGTCAGGTATGATAAGTGGTTGATCAGGAGTTGGTGGTTTTGAGATGATGACATATCTTTCTCTTTCAATAAGTTCAGGAATTTCTTCATCTTCCTCTTCAATAGTAGCTAAAGTGGTTACTACTGGAATTTCTTCAGGAATTACTACTGATAGGGCATCAGTAGTGTTTGTTGTTACAATTGGAGGTACTACTGCTATATCATCAGTAGTAGTAGGAGTTATTACTGACGTTTCTTCTTGTTGTTGTTCTTGTACTGGAGCAGTAATATCTTCATCAGTAGCATCCATGTTTTCTAGGCCTTCATCATTAAACTGGCCTTCAGTAACAGTTGATTCTTTGAGATTAAGGAGAGAAGTTGCTGCTGCTGCTGCAATTGATGTATCTATCATAGTTTGGATAGTATCCTTCTCCCCCTTAGTGATCTCAACAGGTGGAGCATCACTACCATTAACCTTCTTTCTGAGCTTTCTAATTATCTTTGTTTGTTGAACAAGTCTGTGCTCATATAGTTTCATCCTCTTGTTAATAGTGTTGATGTGCTTCTTTATATAGGTCATGGTCTTCCCTTGATTTGTTAAATATTTCAGATAATCTTGTACAGTGGTTTCAAGGTTTTCCATCCTATCCGTCAATGATTTTTGTTTAATACTGCCCCCACTCCATCTAGCAAGATCATCGGGCTCACTAACTGGTACATTGGCTTTAAGGTTTTCCATCCTATCCGTCAATTTGGTTTGTTTAATACTGCCCTCACTCCTTCTAGCAAGATCATTGGGCTCACTAACTGGTACATTGGCTTTAAGGTTTTCCATCCTATCCGTCAATTCAATGAGTTCTGTTCTACCCTCATCACTTCTTGGTGATGAAATGGGTTGTTTGGACACACTCTACTTTCTAGAAGAAGCAGTAGTGCCCCCTTGTGGTTTCTTGGCACCGGGGTCCTCTTAGTAATGCCTCAAATTCAGAGTCATCACTTAGAGTTGCCGAGGTCTGGGTCCTATTTATGTTCTCACTGGCCTGTGCACCCACCTTTGGGGCATCAGTAGTGAGAGCCCTTTCCTCATGACCTCTCTCCTCCTGTGAGGTCAACTCTTGGAGCCTGGGGTGTGACTCAAGTTGTCCCCTGGTGTCCTTTAAGGAAGATTTCTTCCTTTTATAAATGATGGATATGTTTTGGGCTGGTGGTAGGTCTTCCACAGAGTGAAGAGTAGCACTCTGAGGATTTATTTCATGTTCCTAGGACACATTCAGGACATTTGATGGTGTATCTATTTGAGTGGACTGTATGATTTCTGTTTGGGCTACATTTGGGGGGTGATGGAGTGGGTTGGGTTCAAGTGGGTGAGTTGAACCTTCTCCAGTAGGAGGTTGATCATTCATCATGTTTGGAAAAAGTGGAGTAATTTTACCAGAAAATTTAAATTGTTTTCTCATGTTAGAAAACACCTTTTTGTTTAATTCAGGAGTTACAAATCTGTTTTTAGGAATGGAAAGGTTTTGTAGTTCACAATTTATAATATGGGTTAGGAATCTTGGATACATTAAAAATGTAGATGAAGAAATATTTCCAAGCATTCCTTCAAAGATCATGTTTGAAAAATTGAATACTTGTCCTGTACTCAGACAAACAACAGCAGATGCTATTGACTTGTTGAATTCATTCCAAGTACTCCTTTTAGGAGAGATGCAATGTTGAATAGTGTGTATTAAAAACTTCCATTGGGGTGAAAGAAGACCTTTTTGAAATGTGACTATATCTAGTCTTCCTTCATACCCCATTTTTTGTAAATTTTCAACAAGATCCTCCTTTGGCAAAGAGAATATACCTGATTCATCATGAAGTTGAAGATGTTGTCTGATGGATTGTTCAGTGATGGTGATTGTTTTTCCATCCACAGTTGATTTGATCATAGACATTGTTGATCCTTCAGTTCTTTCCGCATTTGTCCAGAAATCAACCAAGTGTTGTTGATAAGCTGTTGGGTTGATGGAGAGTGCAAACTTAATGTATGAGTTCTTTAGGAACATTACGATGGGACGAAAGTCTTTTGTACCGTCTGGATTCCTCAAGAAAGCACACATATTGTGGAATTCAGAATATTAAAGATCAGTTGGGATTGCAAGAGATTTTAGGGTTGCCATGGTGATTGATTTTGATCTTTTGAGATGAGTTTATTTCAGAGAGAGTGATCGTCTTGTTATGAATTTCAGGTTTGTGAGGGAAATTGAGTTGTTACTGATGAAAGGTTTTGATCGGATTTGTGCAGAGATAAGGGTTTAGCGTAGGGTTTATCAAATCGAGGAAAAGATAATGCTAAATTAATCTCAGTCAGGTATTTATATTTTTCGATTAATCCTACAAAATGACCAAAATATCCTTCGAATAATAGCTTAACGGCTATTTTCATGAGGGCCAGTAATGTAAATTAAGTATTTTACAGATAACGGCCGATCAGTAGTAACTAAGCATCAGTAGTAAAAACATCAGTAGTAACCTTTGTTTTTATACTTAACCTAATTCCTACTGAGAAGCCCTATCAGTACTAAAGTGTAAGAAAAGCATACCATCAGTAGTAATAACTAACCAGTAGTAAAACTAAATTTAAAATTCAAATTTGTACAAAACTCTTTACACATGATTTTCTTTTGAGATTTAATTGATTATAATCATTCCAATACTGCTAACCAAGAAGTTGAATCTTCCTACATCAAAAGCTTTTGTAAAAAGATCTGCTAATTGATTATCAGTATGAAATTTCTCTACTTTAATTAATTTCTTTTCATTGCAATCTCTTATAAAGTGAAATCTAATTTCAATGTGTTTTGTTTTAGAGTGTTTTACTGGATTATTTACAATACTGATAGCACTTTGATTATCTATAAAAATAGGAGTTTTGAGAATAGATATACCAAAGTCTAGAAGTTGATTTTGAATCCACAGAACTTGTGCACAGCAGGCAGATGCAGCTACATACTCTGCTTCAGCAGTTGAAGTTGAAACATTAGTTTGTTTCTTGCATTGCCATGACACCAACCTTGATCCAAAGAATTGACATCCACCAGTAGTAGATTTCCTATCTTGACATTCACCACCATAGTCACTATCTGTGTAAGCTATAAGTTCAAATGGTGATGCATGTGGATACCAAAGACCAAGAGAAGATTTTCCTTTCAAGTATCTGAAGATTCTTTTGACTGCTTGTAGGTGTATCTCCTTAGGTTTTGCTTGATATCTGGCACACACACAAACACTATACATAATGTCAGGTCTTGATCCAGTTAAGTACATCAACGATCCTATCATTGATCTGTAAAGGTGTTCATCTACATCCTCCCCTCAACATCAGGATGTAGGTGTTTGTGAGTTTCCATTGGAGTACTTGCACTTTTGCAATCTTTCATTGAAAACTTCTCTAAGATATATCTGACATATTTTGATTGATTGATCAAGATACCATCTGGTTTCTGATTGATTTGGAGTCCAAGAAAGAAATTCATTGGACCCATTGAACTCATTTTGAACTTGATCTGCATCAGTTCTTCAAATTCTTTGCACAATTTATCATTTGTTGATCCAAAGATGATATCATCTACATATATTTGGACCAGTAGTATATCATCTTGGACCTTCCTTGTGAATAATGTCTTATCAATGGCACCTCTCTTGAAATTGTTCTTCAGTAGGTATGAGGACAATGTGTCATACCAAGCTCTAGGTGCCTGATGAAGGCCATAAAGAGCTTTGTCTAGTTTAAACACATAGTCATCATGTTCTGGATCTTCAAAGCCTGGGGGTTGACATACATATACTTCTTCTTCTATTTTCCCATACAGGAAAGCACTTTTTACATCCATTTGGTAGACTTTGATTCTTTTGTATGAAGCATATGCTAGAAATATTCTGATTGCTTCAATTCTGGCAACTGGTGCATATACTTCATCATAATCAATCCATTCTTCTTGAGTATAACCTTGTGCTACAAGCCTTGCTTTGTTTTTGATCACTATACCTCTTTCATCTTTCTTGTTTCTGAAGATCCATCTGGTTCCAATGGGTCTTTTTCCTTTTGGAAGAGGGACAAGTGTCCATACAGCTTGTAGTTTAAATTGAAGAAGTTCTTCTTGCATTGCTGTGATCCAGTTTGAGTCTTTCATAGCTTGTTGAATCTTCTTAGGTTCTTCCTGAGACAGAAAACATTCATACATGCATTCATTAGATATTAGACTGATATTACAAATATTAGAATTAAATTTGCTTCTTGTCTGCATGGATGAATTGACATCACTTAGGACTAGGTCCAAAGGATGATTCTTTTCAGTTCTGGTTCCAGGGATTTTATCAACAGTTAGTTGAGAATCTAAGTTTGACTCATTTGATTCAGGAATTTATGCATCTATTCCTGATTCTTCTTGATTGTTTGCATTTTGATGAGGTTCATCATTACTACTGGTGTCAGTAGTAACATTTTCTTCAGTAGTTTCAGTAGTATCATTGTTGTTACTGGCATCAGTATCAAGTACATCATCTTCATGTTAAGGCAAAAAGCCTTATCCCTTTGGATCTTAAGATAACTAAACAACCTAGACTAGCTTTGATTAATATGTAGAATAATATAGCTAAGTTTAGGTCTGTGACTGAGTGATCAGTATTGGAACTCAGTATCAGTACTCAGTATCAGATAGTGATACTGAGTACAAGGACTGAGTAGAAGGACTGAGTTACATTTTATTATGTAACGGACTAAGATCAAATCCCTTGATCTTAGTCATTTTCCTAGATTAGTCCTTCGGTTACTCCTTTGCCCATTATGTAAGATCTCTATATCATTGTAAATAGAGATCATCTTGCAAAGGAGAACTCACCAATTCACTTTACACTTTCATACCTTTTGTAATTGATCAGTGGTCTTGTTATTCCGCAACAAGCCACACTTAGTGGACTTATACATTTGACTCATATCTTGTTCTTATACAATATTTGTCTTAAGTTATAATTGTCTAATCAATTAACCATCTAAACCAGGGTGTTGTGACCTAACAACTGGTATCAGAGCAGGCTAAATAAACTCTTATTTAGTCGATCTATAACCCTGGCAGCCATCCCCTATACTTATCCTTCACATACTCCAAAATCAAAAATGTCTACCATTGTTGCACCAATTATGTCTAGAAAGGGAGTACCCATCTTTGATGGTAAAGACTTCCATCAATGGAAGCTAAAAGCTCAGTGGTACCTTGAATCCATTCATCATGAAATGCTCACTGTGCTAAATGATGGTCCTATCATCCCACAAACTGTGGAACCCGTTGCTGCAACTGATAATGCTCCTGAGAGCATAAGAACTGTACCTAAACTAAAGCACAACTGGACTAATACTGACCGTCAGTTGTATGCTTTAGACTCCAGAGCTAAAGGGGTGATTGGTAATGCTGTTACCAAAGAAATTCTCAATGCAATCATGGAATTGCCAACAGCAAAGGCTATGTGGGATAGCCTATCAGTCACTTATGAAGGCACACCAAAAGTGAAGTTGCAAAGAAAGAGCAACATGAGAAGAAAGTATGAAAACTTCTTCTCAAATCCAAATGAAGACATCACCTCTCTTTACAACAGGTTTAATACTATTGTTCATGGTCTAATTAGTGTTGGCATTGTGAAAGAGGAAGGGGAACTTGTTCAAAAGTTCCTGGACAGTCTTCCTCAACAATTTCTTGAAATGTCAAATTCTGTCAATGCTGCTAACAACATTGAGTCATATACTCTTCAAACTTTATATGGCCTAATGTTGAATCATGAAGAGAATACTGCTTCAAGACTGATCAACTGGAAGAAAACTGACCAATCTTCAAATGGAATGGCCCTCATTGTGCAACAAGCATATACTGTGACTGAGCCTGATGAACCAGTAATTGATATTGCTGATGCTGAGGTAGAAGAGCTTGAGACTCAAATGGCTCTTATGTCTATGAAGCTGGATCAATGGAAAAAGAAGAGGCTTGGTGTTAGCTCTTCTAATACTGACCCAAGATCAGGTCTTTGCTATAGATGTGGAAAACCTAGACATATTGCTGCAAATTGTCATACCAAGTCTTCTGAGACTGATCAGAATGACAAGATTGCCTACCGAGCAAAGAGGTATAGAGAAAAGTATTTCAAACTGAAGAATTGGAGCAAGGGAAAGAGGGCTGAAGGAAATGGAGCACCTCATCAAGCACTATACTCTGAAGCTTGGATGGATGAGGACATAAGTGATGATGAGGAAGAGGTTGAGAATAAAGCCTTTATGGCTTTCACTGAAGATGATTTGAAGAGCTCCTTTGAAAAGGATATCAAAGAGGCTGAGAGGATGAGTGTTCATACTGATTGGGATTCCACTCAGTTGTACAAGGTAAGTTCCTTTCAAACTTATTCAGTGAATGAAAAAACTAACGCTGTGTTCCATAATATTTAAATGAAAGAAAAGAAAAGAAAGTAAGAGAATAGAAGAGAAAAGAAGAGATATTAAGAAGAAAATATTTTTCTTTCTTGTGTTCCTGAATCGGAGAGAAAAGAAAAGAAAATCATCAATCTTTGTGTTCCCGAGTTGGAGAGAAAGGAAAAAAATTAGTACATTTACAATTTTATCCTTAATATATAAATAAATTAGCTAATATTAAGGGTAATTTTGTAATTGCAATTAATTAAACTTTCTCTTCTCTCCAAATCTTCTCACTTTTGGGAGGAAGATTAGAAGAGAAAAAATGCCCTTAATTTCTTTCCTCTTCTCTTCCTTTCTTTTAAAAAAATATTCTGGAACACAAAAAGCTTATTCACTTCTTTCCAATTCTTTTCCCTTCCCTCTGAATCTTTCCTCTGGAACACAGTGTAAGATTTTTGAGTATATGATTGTTGATCTTAAAACTTCTGTACAAAAAGAAAAAGCTTTAAAATTAACAATTCAAGAACTTGAAAGGGTAAATAATGAAAACTTAGATAAATTAGCAAAGTATAAAGATTTAGAACTAAACCTTTCGGATTTAAAGGACATTAACCAAAGATTAGCTGATACAGCTCACCTACACAAACTTGAAAAAGAAAAATTTGAAAAACAGTGTAAATCTTGGGGAAATGCTTCAATAAAATTAAATAAATGTTTAAATCAACAATTCCCAGAAAATGTGAGGGCTGCACTTGGTGTTGATCCTCAATTTAAAAATAGGAATAATTTTGCTGATTTATTTGAAGAATTTTCTAATATGAACCCTATTAAATTTATAAAAGCTAAAACTTTTTGTGAAGTTGGATGTCAAACCGAGTCAGATGATGAGGAAAATGAAATTTTAGAAAAACCTATTGGTCCCTCCATCTGCTCAAAGTGATATACTGAGCTACAAGAACTCAGTATTGAATTTCATATAAAGGAAATTTCTGATACTGAGCTCCCAATAGATCAGTATGACACTTCTGCTGTTCCACCTTTTGAACTATTATTTAATACAACAACTTTTGAATTATATAATGATAATAAGACAACTTCTATCTCAAATGTTTCATCTAATACAGAAGTTGCAGGAACAGAAACATCATATACTGAGACATCTAAAGAACCTGTTAAAGTTGTTTCCTCAAAACATGATAAACCAAAAACAACTTCAACTAGGTCCACAGTTGGCAGAATCAGGAAGTCTTACACTAATAATATTAGAAAGACTTCTCTGCAAAATAAAAAGAAGCAATCAGATCCACCACCTTTTAAACCAGTAAAGAAAAATGTTAAAACACCTATTAAAAATGACAAAAATAACATTTTAAAAACACTTGGTGATCAGATCAAATCTTTAAGTAAAAAATTTGCAAAACTTGTTCATATTGATCTACCAAAAGTGCAACAGTTTTCTAAAATACCTTATGAAAATATGTTTAGAAATAGACCTAGAAAATGTTATAGGTGTCATCATACTGGTCATAAGGGAGATGAATGCTGGACTGATCTTTCAAATCCTAGGTACTCAGTACGAAAGAAAAGGACATAATCTAAGTCAGTATCACCAAAGAAAACCTCTAAAGAGATCAGGACAAAATCTGTTTATTCCACCAAAGGTCCCATTCAACAATGGGTGCCTAAAAGGAACTAACTTTTATTTTGTGTCTTGTGCAGGGTGACAGAAAATGGTATTTAGATAGTGGCTGCTCAAGACACATGACAGGCAGTATGGAGTACCTTCTCAATTATACTCCAGAGAAGGGTCCTTCTGTTAAGTTTGGAGATGACTCGGTAGGAAAGACAAGAGGTTATGGTGTGATCAAGGCAGGCAATATAACTTTTAAAAGAGTTGCCTATGTAGAGGGTCTTAAACACAATCTGCTCAGTATCAGCCAGATGTGTGATGATGACAATGAAGCTCGATTCAGGAAGGTTGCAGGAATCATCTACAATGATAAAGGCCAGCATGTACTCATTGCTAGAAGAGAAAAAGATGTATATGTGGTCAACCTATCTGAAATAGACCCAACTATTCGAGTATGCCTGCTTTCTAAAGTCAAGCCAGAATTACATTGGCTATGGCACAAGAAACTCTCTCACATCAACTTTAGAAATATCAACGAGATCAGTATGAAGAAACTGGTGAGAGGGTTGCCCACTATTACTTATTCAAAAGATATGTTATGCTCAGCATGTGAAATGGGCAAGCAGAAGAAAAGTTCATTCAAGTCAAAGGTCAATCATTCCATTAATGAACCTCTTACTATGATACATATGGATCTTTTTGGCCCCATCAGCACACCATCTTTGGCCAAGAAGATCTATACCCTAGTCTTGGTTGATGAATTCTCAAGATACACTTGGGTCATCTTTCTCAAGACTAAGTCAGATGCAACAACAGAAATCATTGCCTTTATAAAAAGAGAGGAACTTCAAAAAGGCAACAAGGTCAAGCAACTTAGAAGTGACCATGGTACTGAGTTTAAGAACTCAGTATTAGCCGATTTCTGTGAAGAAAAAGGAATCATTCAAAACTTCTCTGCAGCTTACACACCACAACAAAATGGTGTTGTAGAAAGAAAGAATAGAACATTAATTGAAGCTGCAAGAACTTTGTTATGCCATGCTGGACTGGCACTGAGTTTCTGGGCTGAAGCCGTAAATTGTGCAAACTTCACTCAGAATAGAGCCACTATAGTCCAGAGACATCTGAAGACTCCATATGAGTTATATAATGGCAAGATTCCTAATGTGGAATACTTCCACATCTTTGGGAGTAAATGCTTTGTACTAAGTACAAAACAAAATCTCAACAAATTTGCTCCCAAAGCAAATGAAGGCGTGTTCATGGGCTATTCTCCACACTCTAAAGCCTTCAGAGTGTATATCATCTCAACTAAGATGATTGTAGAATCCATTCATGTTACATTTGATGAAGATCAGAATGAGCATTCTACCTCAGCAAGTGAAGACATAAGTGGCATAGATATCCTATGCAATCCAGAAAACTCCGTTGCTGAAGAGCCCAAGTTTCATCCACATTTTATTCCTAATAAGTTTAATGAAACTGATCAAGTTCGAACTCAGTCTTACTCAACTGCAACTTACACTGAGGCTCCCATAACAGAGAATCTTCACACTGAGTTTCCAACTAATGATCTGAACCACTCTACCTATGAAGAAGGTGAAACATCCAACACCTCACAAGAATCCACATCAACTCTGCAAAATGAAGCTGAACAGCAACCTCCGGTGTCTAATACTGACCAGAATTCCACTCAGTATCAGACACACAACACACCCAATCAACAAGATAGTGTTGATCCTACTTCAAATGCTCCCTTAGGGAACAATTTAAGGGAACACATAGACCATCCACATGCAAACATTATTGGTCCTATTGAAGAAGGTGTCCAAACAAGAAGAAAATTAGAGTTTCCACCCCAAGCAACTGCAAATTTCTGTTTCTTCTCAAGCTTTCTATCTATCATTGAACCAAAGAAAGCTGATGAAGCTTTATTAGATGAAGATTGGGTAGAAGCTATGCAAGAAGAGCTCACAGAGTTTGAGAGAAACAAAGTTTGGAACTTAGTACCACCTCCTACTGGCAAAACTATTATTGGTACTAAGTGGGTATTCAGAAACAAGATGGACAAGGATGGTGTTGTCATCAGAAACAAAGCAAGATTGGTTGCTCAAGGTTACAGGCAAGAAGAAGGCATTGACTATGATGAAACTTTTGCACCAGTTGCAAGAATTGAAGCTATTAGGTTGTATCTTGCATATGCAGCTTTTAAGAACTTCAAAGTTTATCAGATGGATGTCAAGAGTGCTTTTCTAAATGGAAAACTACAAGAAGAAGTTTATGTTAAACAACCACCAGGTTTTGTTGATCCTAAATTTCCTACTTATGTTTTCAAGCTTGATAAAGCTCTATATGGGCTCAAACAAGCTCCAAGAGCCTGGTATGATACCCTGTCTGAGTACCTTATTGAAAATAAATTTACAAGAGGTAAAATTGATAAAACATTATTTTCAAGAAGGAAAGGTTCTGACATCTTACTCATTCAGATATATGTAGATGATATTATCTTTGGCTCCACTGACAAGTCAATGTGTGACTGGTTTGCTAAGATAATGTCAACTCAGTATCAGATGAGTATGATGGGAGAACTTACTTATTTTCTTGGTTTACAAGTTGAACAAAAGCCTGATGGCACTTTTATAAATCAAAGTAAGTATGTGCATGACATGTTAAAGAAATACAAATTTTAAAACTTATCTTCCATGCATACTCCTATGGGTACTCAGGATAAGATAAGTAAGGATGAAACTGGTAAACCAGTTTGTCAATCCACATACCGAGGTATGATTGGTTCCTTACTTTACTTAACTGCTAGCAGGCCTGATATCATGTTTGCAACATGTTTGTGTGCTCGGTATCAGGCTGATCCTAAAGAATCACACATGAAAGTAGTTAAGCGCATCTTTAGATATCTTACAGGTACTCCTAACCTGGCTCTTTGGTATCCCAAAGATTCAAACTTTGCCCTTGAAGGGTACACAGATGTAGATTTTGCAGGTTGTAGATTGGATAGAAAAAGCACAAGTAGAGGATGTCAATTCCTAGGTGGAAGACTCGTAGGTTGGTCATCCAAGAAGCAAAATTCGGTAGCAACTTCCACAGCAGAAGCAGAGTATGTTGCTGCAGGAAGTTGTTGTGCTCAATTATTATGGATGCAGTATCAACTATTGGACTATGGGTTCAACTTTACAAAGACTCCAATTCATTGTGATAACAAGAGTGCTATTGCTATCACAGAGAACCCAGTCTATCACTCCAAAACTAAGCACATTGATATCAGACACCACTTTATTCGAGATAATGTGGAATAAGGTAAGGTTGAGGTAGATTATGTACCAACAGATGAACAATTAGCCGATGTGTTTACTAAACCTCTCCCTGAGGAAAGGTTTATGTATTTACTAGGGCAATTAGGTATGCTGAATCCTTGATCTTTCTTAATTTTTTTTAAACTGAGCGCTCAGTATCACTTCTATTGATACTGACCACTCAGTATCACTAGTCTGTTATCATCAAAATTTAAAATTTTTATTTTTTTATGAATTTCAAGAGTAAATTAATTAATTTTATATTTTTTTTAAAATTTTTTTAAAATTAATTTTTTTTAACTCGGTATTGGAGTATGACGGCGTTTACACCGAGCTTAACCCTCATACTGCCCAACGATAACCTTTCTTAATAGGAAAGTTACCGTTGGCACATGATAAGGCAGTCAAATCAGCCGGTTTAACTTCCCAATACCTTAATTATCTTTAAAATCATCTATAAATAACCGTTTTTTTACTTCAAATTTTTTTTACAGTTATTTCATACCTTCTCTTTAAATTCTCTCTGCGATTAACGATTTCTCTCTCATTTAGCAAGCAAAAACTCTTAAATCAAAATCACAGATGGCGAATTACACTTTCGTCGCTCCAGAGGTTGAATCGGAAATCAAATTCCGAAATGATGAACTGCCCAGGTTTGCGAGGAACAACATAACAGGCAATTTCAATATTCCTCAAGCCTGGGTATGCCAAGAATTCACAAACATTGTGACTTTTATGAAGAATTGCCCAATTGCTTGTGCACTGACCTTGTCTCCTCGAGCAATTTACCCAGAAATGCTATGCGAGTTTTGGTACTCTGCCACACTCGATTCTCCAGATATGATTGCTGGGTGGGTAATTAGGGATCAAAGAAGGGCATTTGTTTCTACTGCCATCATTCGTGAAGCACTGAGACTTCCCGCCCAAGCTCAGTATGACCCATTCGTTGATAGAACAGAGGCACGCTCAGTATTACCATTTTTGGGTCGAAGAGGAACAACGGGCACAATCAAAAGAAAGAATTTGGTCCTATGTGGGGTATTCTCATTACAACAATAATTCGGTGTATGACCCACAAGACGGGTGCTTTGGACCAAATAAATGAATTTGGGATGCAAATAGTACATGCTTTGTACTATGGAAGAAACATTGATTATGCACGGCTCATTTTCAATGAATTAGCTGCTTTGGTTCGGGCTAACACAAGGGAATGTAATGTTCCTTTCTGCAGATTCTTATCACTCATCTTTCAACACTCAATGCCCACACATACTTATGATGAGTTTCACAGTCCAAGGGTTGATCTTCCTCCTCTTAGTGAGAAGATCTTCTTTTACAGGCCAAGACAAGGAGAGCCTCTACTGAGTCCTTATATGTGGGCCATTGTTCAAGAACACATAAATGAGGAAGCAGACATGTCTGATACTGACTCAGACAATGATGATGATGATGATAATGATGATAATAGTGGTAATGGAGGACAAGCCAGTCAAGATGTTGAGATGCAGGATGTTCCACAAGTTCAAGAACCGACTCAACAACATATCTCTCCACATGCACAGGATCCTGATGCTCCTCATATTGAACCAGCCTCTAATACTGAGTCCTCAGAAGATACACCATTGGTCCTACAAAGAAGAAGAAGAAATCTTTCCCCTGTGATTATGGGAAACTTATCATCTGAGGAGGTGCAGCCTGCAAATGTTCCATCATTAACTGCATCTCTTCAAGCCCAAAGCCTAGTTGCAGCCACCGCTGACCTTCCAGGACCAGAACTAGTTCCAACTGCTCAACCAATTGAGGAACCTCATGTTCCTCTTGATGTGGAGATTCAATATGAGCAAACTACACTGGAAGGTGCTCAGCAAGACAGACAGGTCAGTATTGAAGATATTGGTGCTGCAAATCCACAATTACATGAGTCTGTACCGACCTCTGCCGATGCTAGAAGGGAATCTGACAGAGTCTCAGGTATGAATTTCTAAAAAACCCTTAAACTTCTATATATATATTTCATTCCCAAATAGAGACTAAGTATTGGCCAGTACCAACTCAATACTGACCAAAGTCTCACACGATCTTTCAAATATATATCCGTTTATGGCCAACATAGCTAGCCCACTGCTGCTATGCACAATTCACATACTGAGCGCACAAAATTGATCATTGTCAGTCTACAGTTGTCTCAACATTTAAAGAGACAATGGTGGTTGATGTCACACTGACACCCACTGGTGCTGCTTGAATAATGTCCAACTTATTTTTGAGTTGGGTAGCATAATTCAAGAAATGATCACAAACCCTTCAGCCACAAAATCCAAAATTTTTCCATGGGGTTTAGCCACATTTCTGTTATCAATCTAATACCGAGTGATAAACATTGAAAACAACAAGAAGCACATCCCAGGCTTCGAATTCCCAAACCCAAACCTTTTAGTAAATGTGACTTATCCTATACTGAACTACTTAAATTTACACACTCACTTTTACTAAAATCTTCTTACACATGCTATGCACGAGTTCACAATATTTCATCATAAACCAGATGAAATACAGATTTCACAAACTCTGTTTATATGATTATAGAGTTAAACAACACCACAATTCTATTTGATAAACCTTTCTTTTTAACCAGTTTTATATTTTTGTTTCTTTAGCACCATCTGTGCAGGGCATTCAGGCATCACAGGCTGCAGGAGACCAAGTGACTCTGCAAGCAATTATGCAGCAAATTCTGGCCATCCAACATACTCAGACTATAATACTGGCCATAATGGACACTTGTTGGAATATGCTTCACATGTATAACATATAGTTATATGGCTAGTTGTTTGTGAGCCTAAAGGGTCACACACTTAAACACTAAACACCATTATATAATTAGTGTAATTAGTGTAATTACATTAATTATTAATATATATAAGCTATGAGCTTGTCTATCATAAGTTTAATATTAAAAGTTAATATTGAAACTTTCTTGTGGGCAAACTAGAAGAAACAAAAGATAGGGACTTGTGGGCAAATAAGACTAATGATTTATGGAAATCATTAAAGGATTGTAATGGCACCATTAAGAGATATAATGGTCCATAAACTCCTTTCTTTGACCACACTTGGCCGTCCCCTCTCACACACACTTTGAAGGTGTTTTGTTTTCTCTCTTTTGCTCTCAAGACTCTAGGACTAGCATCCATTACATTGGTGTTCTTGGAAGTGTTGTGTGGACTTGCTTTAGAGGTATTCCCCATTGGAATCCTTGGTTTCGGTTGCTCACAATATCCATCCGAATTCATCATTGATCAAAGGCAACTAGGGTATGATTCTTATACCATTCTCTTTGATTTTTCTTTTAGTTTAATTGTATGATTGATATCAAGATCCTTTCATGGTGATAAATACTTTCCGCTGCGTTTTGTTAATTGTTTTAACCGAAAATCACCATTAGTGGTATCACGAGTCATTATATTAATCATATAATTAGCTAGATTTTGTAAAAAGTGGCAAAAATCAATCGGTTTTGATGTATAAAAATCCCGATCGGAAAGAAAAAAAAAAAAACCCTACGGTTTTTTGTTTTTTTTTCGGTTTTTTTTTAATTTAAAAGATGGGTTAAAACATGTATTTTTGGAACCCTATTGTCACTTGTTACAAAATCAAATCAAAAAGTTAATCTAGTTTATTGAATTTTTTGATTATTTGGCTTGGAATTCTTGTTTAATTATGTTTTTTGATATGGCAAAACATGTATTTTTGCCATATCCCAAGCCAAAGCCTTGTCAAATTGTTGATTGTTTGTGCAAACCGATGAAAGCCTAGACCGTTTGTGAATGAATGTGGTTGATGTTTGGTTGTTTGTTTATTTCGGGAAAAGCCGTGTTTTTTTTGGCTTAATTGTTGTAATTTGTTTCATTTTTTTTCTTTTATTTTTGGTGCCATTTTTGGGGCAATTTGTAATGTAAAAGTAATAGAATAGATTGTATTTATTTTATCTTTTTATTGTAAATTGTTTGACAAAAATATTGAAGACTTATGAAGAAAACAACAAATTTCCGTCACAAAAGCGAGGGCTGTACGAAAACAGGTTTTCCAGAGGCATACGGACTCCTTTTTGGGCGATTCAAAAGCCCAAAATGCTTGCAAAGTCGTGGGCTACAACTTTCCAGAAGGCCGGGAAGACCAGCGAAGACTCCTTCAGTGACTTTTCGGGCTTCAAAGTCTGCTGGAATTTTCTGGCAGATTACACTTTTTCACAATTTTGGGTTCTACTTGCTCAAGAATGTCTTGGAGCAAGTGGGAGCCCATTGGGTTTATGTAGGCCCGTTTGGGTTCATGTTGGCCCGTCCCCTAGTTTGACCCTTCGGTCCGTCGTGATGACTCACGTGACCGAACCTAGGATTTCATCGGTCGAGGTTTGCACAAAATTATGTTGCATGTTTTATTCTTTGTTTGTGGTTGTTTTTCTTTTCTATTAGATACAAATAGTAAAACAAATTAAAAATGGTTTTTTGACACAAACATTAAAACATTCAAACCCTTAATCATCGATGACTACTAGTTAATCATTGATGATTAAACCTTTAATCTAAAATCGTTTTGAGATTAAACTAAGTTTAAATATGATTTGAAACTCATCACTTAATAATCGCTAAAAGTTTTTACCGTTTATTACAAGACTTATGAAGTGGTATGAATGAAGTACATGATTCATTCATATCTTAAATAAAATTTTATTAAATTAAAATTTAAACATACCTAAAATTTAAGTCACGCCGTCCAATCGGTTGTAAATCACTTGCTTCTATTTTTGAATTCACGTGAGACGTGGTTTGAATTTAAATCCGAGGTCATTATTCTCTACGGTGAGACCTAGATCTATTTTGACATGATTTCACATTGGATGACTTAATCAAGTTAACGGTGAGACCTTGACTCGAGGCGACGATGCGACAAACATGCCACTTGACCCTAGATGCTTGTTCACTAGGTGCCATGAAGTCCCATACCTCTAAGAGTTGCACTTGTAATGCAATTGTTGAACGTCACCTACCTATTGGATCTATCATCTCTAGCAGATCAACTGATGCGATGATAGAAGCTCAATGGGATCTTAGCTTTTAATTAAAATTAATTGGGTAGTTAATTTATTAAAAGAAATTATTATTAAAAATACTAATTAATGAACTTTGTAATTTTGTAGATGACTTCAAACAATCAAACCCTAACACATACCACCATTCGTTCCGTTCTCGAAAAAGAGAAACTTGATGGAACGAACTTTGTGGACTGGTCTCGTAACCTAAGGATTGTCCTTAGGGCCGAGCATAAGTACCACCATTTGGAGGAGGCGCTGCCCCCTGCCCCTGCTGCTACCGCCACTGCTGCTGTTCGTACAGCCTATACCAAAAGGTTTAACGAACAACAGGAAGTCGCCGCGCTTATGCTAGTGAGCATGATTCCCGATATTCAAAAGAATCTCGTGGACCTCACTGCATTTGATATGATGCGTGAACTAACGACCATGTATCAAAAGCAAGCCGAGCAGGAACTCTTTGACACTGTCAAAGCCTTCCACGCTTGTAAGCAGGAGGAGGGACAGTCTGTTAGCTCTTATCTCTTGAAGATGAAGAGCTACTTAGACCAAATGGAGAGGCTTGGTTACGCTATGCCGCACATCCTTGGGATTAGCTTGATTCTAACGTCCTTAAACAAGGATTTTGCACCGTTTGTCATGACTTATCATATGCATAGTATGGGGAAGACATTCGCCGAATTACATGCTATGCTGAAACAAACGGAAGAAAGCCTACCCAAGAAAACTCCGGCCCCTACTGTCCTTGCTATAAGGCAAGGAAAGATCCAAAAACCAAAACCGCAAGTAGTTGCAAAGGGCCAAGGCAAGGGAAAGCAAGTTTACAAGCCCAAGCCAAAGGTTCCCCCACCTACTCGTAAGGAGCATCCCGCTAAGGATCTTGCTTGCCATCACTGCGGTGAACCAGGCCATTGGAGGAGGAATTGTCCTGCCTACCTGGCAGAGTTGATGAAGAACAAAGCCAACAAGGTTGGCACATCAGGTATCTTCACAATAGAACTATATGCTTTCCCTAAGAAATCATGGGTATATGACACTGGTTGTGGAACTCACATTTGTAATACCATGCAGGGTCTAAGGGGAAGTAGAAAGCTAAACCATGGAGCTTTGGACTTGTACGTGGGCAATGGCAATCGTGCACCGGTCGAAGCTATAGGAAGCTATGATTTAATCCTTCCTAGTGGTTTAATTATTGTATTAGACAATTGTCACTATGCGCCTAGTATTACTAGGGGTATAGTATCGCTTTCTTGTTTGTGCAATAATGGTTTTATTCATACGTTTACGGATTATGGTATTTCAGTTTCAAAGGATAATGTTTTTTACTTTAATGCTATTCCTCGTGATGGTATCTTTGAGATTGACATGCATAATCGTATCACAAACAGTAGTTCTATTTATACATGTAGCAATAAGAAATCCAAGAAGAATTTGGATTCTACTTACCTATGGCATTGTCGCCTTTGCCATGTTAACAAGAAACGCGTTTTGAAATTACAAAAGGATGGACTTATAAAATCAGATGATTCTGAATCATTTGATAAATGTGTTTCTTGCATATCTGGTAAAATGGCGCGCAAGCCTTTCTCCCATGTAGGCGAAAGGGCCAACGATCTACTTGGACTCATACATACTGATGTATGTGGCCCTTTTAGAACTCGAACTAGGGAAGGTGCTACCTATTTCATTACTTTCACTGACGACTTTAGTCGTTATGGTTATGTTTACTTGATTAAACATAAACATGAAACCTTTGA
This sequence comes from Calendula officinalis, assembly GCA_963853835.1. Taxonomy (NCBI): domain Eukaryota; kingdom Viridiplantae; phylum Streptophyta; class Magnoliopsida; order Asterales; family Asteraceae; genus Calendula; species Calendula officinalis. The sequence goes on along the minus strand of OY970828.1, from coordinate 26,228,068 downwards.
AACGTTCAAAGCTTTCCAAAATGAAGTAGAAAATCAACTCGGCAAGAAGATAAAGGCTCTTCGTTCTGATCGAGGAGGAGAGTACATGAGCCATGAGTTCCAAGATCATCTTAAGAATTGTGGGATTGTCTCACAATTCACTCCCCCTTATACACCACAGCATAATGGTGTATCAGAGAGGAGAAATCGCACCTTGCTTGACATGGTTCGATCGATGATGAGTCCTACCACTCTGCCTCTATCTTTTTGGGGTTATGCACTCAAATCGGCTGCTCGCATACTAAATATGGTTCCCACCAAGAAGGTTGAAAAGACACCATATGAGATATGGCATGGGAAAGTCCCTAACTTGTCTTACTTGAAGGTCTGGGGTTGTGAGGCTCTCGTGAAACGAGACACGCCAAACAAACTTGAACCCAGAGCTGTCAAGTGCATCTTTATAGGATACCCTGAGGAAACGATGGGTTACTATTTCTACTACCCACCTGAGCAAAAAGTAATTATTGCTCGTTATGCTGAGTTTCTTGAGAGCAATCTCATTTCACAAGAAGCAAGTGGGAGTACCATCGACTTTGACGAGATTCCAAGCGATGAAGATGCACAACCTATTGTAGAGACTAGCGAACATCAAGATGAGGCTGAACACGAAACTGTTCCTGTTGCACCTCAAAATGATGTAATCCCTGTTCGAAGGTCCGCAAGGACACCTCATGCACCTGAACGATATGGTTTCCATGTCGATGCTGAGGAGCTGAGTTTAGGGGATCATAATGAACCCCCTAACTATCGAGCTGCATTATCAGATTCTGAATCTGACAAATGGCTTGATGCTATGAACGCGGAAATGCAATCCATGAAAGATAACCAAGTATGGACTTTGGTTGATCTTCCTCCTAACAGTAAGACTGTTGGTAGCAAGTGGCTCTTCAAGAAGAAGACCGACATGGATGGCAATGTACACACCTATAAAGCTCGATTGGTAGCAAAAGGTTATACTCAAACCTACGGGATTGACTATGATGAAACCTTCTCGCCTGTTGCCGACGTTAGAGCTATTAGGATTGTCATAGCCATAGCAGCGTACTATGACTATGAGATTTGGCAAATGGATGTTAAAACTGCTTTCTTAAATGGACATCTTGATGAAGATGTTTATATGGTTCAACCTGAGGGTTTTGTTAATCCAAAACACCCAAAGAAAGTATGTAAGCTTCAAAGGTCCATTTATGGACTAAAGCAAGCATCCAGAAGTTGGAACAAAAGATTCGATGAGGAAGTCAAATCGTTTGGCTTTACTCAGAATCCCGACGAGCCATGTGTATATGTAAGAGCTAGTGGGAGCATTGTCGTCTTTCTAATCCTATATGTCGATGACATACTACTCATAGGAAATAACATTCCAATGCTACAAGATGTAAAATCCTGGCTTGGGAAGTGCTTCGCTATGAAGGATCTTGGGGAAGCGGCATATATACTTGGTATAAAGATCTATCGAGATCGATCAAAGCGGTTAATCGGACTAAGTCAAAGTGCGTACATTGATAAGATTCTAAAACGGTTTAGAATGGATGCTTCCAAACGTGGAAGTCTCCCTATGCAACACAATGTACACTTGAGTAAGACTCAAGGACCGTCCTCACCTGATGAGATGAAACGTATGCGTGATGTCCCCTATGCCTCGGCAGTAGGATCTATCATGTATGCTGTGCGGTGCACAAGACCTGATGTAGCGTTCTCTCAGAACCTTACAAGCCGATATCAACAGAATCCAGGTGAGAGTCACTGGACTGCTGTTAAGAACATACTGAAGTATCTTAGGAATACTAAAGATATGTTTCTTGTTTATGGTGGTGAAAGTCAAGATGAACTGAGCGTCACTTGTTATTCTGATGCTAGTTTTGAGACTGATAGAGATGATTCCAAATCTCAAACGGGGTATGTTTTCGTTTTGAACGGAGGCGCTGTTGATTGGAAAAGTGCAAAGCAGAGCACTATCGCTATGTCTTCTACAGAAGCTGAATACATTGCAACTACTGAAGCTGCAATGGAAGCTGTTTGGATGAGGAAATTCATTTCTGGGCTTGGTGTTGTCCCCAGTAATGAAAAACCTATGGATATGTTCTGTGATAACACAGGTGCTATCATCATTGCCAACGAACCTGGTGTTCAGAAAGGTGCCAGACATTATCGGAGGAAGCTTCACTACATTAGAGATGCGATCCTAATGGGAGATGTACGCTTGCTCAAAGTTCATACAGATGACAACTTAGCTGATCCCTTCACGAAGCCAATGTCATGTACCAAACATATTGAACATGCTAGAAGCATTGGACTTCGACCAGCTAATAGTTTCATGTAATCTGTTTTAGTATTTGGATAATGGAACATTGAGCAGTTTTTATTGGAATAAATTGATATATTTGATATGATCGTTTTTATATGAATATCTACTGTGTTCTATATTTGCATGTTTATATCCATGAATATTTACTGCGTTTTATATTCTAAATTGTCCATTGTCATAATTAATAATATGGGAATATTATTAAGACAAATCTGAGGGCATTGATGACATTATCTTAGTATGACTAAGGATGATGAAATCAAACTCACATGTTGTCCATAATGATGCACAATTGGACTGACCCAACCTATGAGAAATCACTTCATGGATTTATGTCACAAGTGAATCTCACAAAGACTTTGTCACTTATCCTCTGACTTGAGATGCAAGTTGGTTTGTGTATGTAGAGGGGCAAACTTTGATATGGTTAAACGTTGACCTGAACAAGGCTGCTATAACAACCATTATCGGGTTTGTCATTAAGCATATGACAGACACGTGCAGTCAATAAAGAATTTGTTCCTCCACACATGTGGATTAGATACTACTGGGCCCCTCGATGATTTGAATAGATGTATGTGTGGCCACACCCAAAAGGTAATCAAGATGAATCTTGATTGGTTTTGGTAATCTACTTCAATATATAGATCGAGAAACAGAATCGTTGAAATTTTAGATTGACATTTATCCTTGTCTAAAATTCAACATAGTATCAGTAACAAAAGGATAACTGCTTGAAAAACCTTGAACAAAGATTTTATGAAACTCCTCATGTACTTCTAGGGGCATTGGCGGGTTGCTAGACTCTAACCTTTGCTTGTATAACTACTTGATGTTATCACGTGCGCAAGTGGGAGCTGTTGGAATATGCTTCACATGTATAACATATAGTTATATGGCTAGTTGTTTGTGAGCCTAAAGGGTCACACACTTAAACACTAAACACCATTATATAATTAGTGTAATTAGTGTAATTACATTAATTATTAATATATATAAGCTATGAGCTTGTCTATCATAAGTTTAATATTAAAAGTTAATATTGAAACTTTCTTGTGGGCAAACTAGAAGAAACAAAAGATAGGGACTTGTGGGCAAATAAGACTAATGATTTATGGAAATCATTAAAGGATTGTAATGGCACCATTAAGAGATATAATGGTCCATAAACTCCTTTCTTTGACCACACTTGGCCGTCCCCTCTCACACACACTTTGAAGGTGTTTTGTTTTCTCTCTTTTGCTCTCAAGACTCTAGGACTAGCATCCATTACATTGGTGTTCTTGGAAGTGTTGTGTGGACTTGCTTTAGAGGTATTCCCCATTGGAATCCTTGGTTTCGGTTGCTCACAATATCCATCCGAATTCATCATTGATCAAAGGCAACTAGGGTATGATTCTTATACCATTCTCTTTGATTTTTCTTTTAGTTTAATTGTATGATTGATATCAAGATCCTTTCATGGTGATAAATACTTTCCGCTGCGTTTTGTTAATTGTTTTAACCGAAAATCACCATTAACACTATGAGTAGTGATATTGACTCAATAAAACAGTCAGTCTCACTACTTCAACAACCACATCGGCCTCCACAAACTCCACCATTTTCACATGGTGACCACAATGAAGAAGGAGAAGGAGAAGGAGATGCTGGTGATACTGATGCTGCCACTGAGCCCATGCCCTCCCCTACTCTTGAAGAACCTGAAGGGGACATTGGTGGTGATACTGATCCTCTTCCCTCCCCATCCAATGATAACAATAAGGGGGAGAAGAGACAAAGAGATACTGAGGTTGATCAAACTGAGCCATCTGCTCAGGGGAAGAAAAGAAGAAGATTGAATGAAGATCAACCTCCACAACAAGAACAACAACATCAGCAAAGCCCTCATACTGAGCCACTTCGGTTTCAGTATGAGAGAAGAAGACAAAGAACTAGGTCAGCATTACAAGTTGAAGACCCACTTGAGTCATCTGCTCAGGGGGAGACTCATACTGACCAACCACAGCAAACTTATTCTGAGCCACCTGCTCGTGAAGAGAATAATTTGCAAATTGTGGTCTATAGGCCTTTCATCTGGCCTATTGCTGATGATGAAGATGAAGAACCAGATTTAGTAAATTATGCACTAAATCTGGTAGAACAAGAAAGTTCTTCATCATCATCCTCGGATGATGAAGAACCAGAAAATCTGGTGATTAGAAGAAGGAGTTCCTTATCAAGAAGACCCATTAATGCAGTTCTCACTTCTTCTGAATCAAGTGAGGAATCTGCTCCTTTGGTAACAAGACAAAGAAGACCTGTTCACACATTGGACAGTGATACCGAGCAGGCTCCAAGAATGACTTTTCATCAACTCTGTGCAGAACAAGAAAGATTTTTATATGAGCAAGAGTTGGGAATCAAAGCTGAACCAGAATCTGACCCAGATACTGATACTCCTGGTCCTTCACATAGAATCTCAAGAAAGGGTCCAGACCATATTCAACATTATTGGAATATGGTTGCTGCTAGGACTCAGTATAAGGAGGAAAGGAAGGAGTTCTTGAGGACCAAAACATTTCCAAATGTAAGGGGGATACATTGGTTGAAAATCTAGATGTCAATAAAGTAAAAGTGAAGCTCAAAGAAGGAAGAATCACTATCACTTGTACTGGCTTAACCAGTCCTCCCATGAAGATATTTATTCATGATATTCAAAGAATTGGTCTTCAAGACTGGGTGAAGATCACAAGACTGATCAAAGAGCTTCCAAAGAAATCAACTTATGATCAAATAGTGTTGGATGAGATCTGTGTAGTAGCTGGTGTATGTTATGAGAAGGACTTGCTTCATGAAATAGAGTATAGAACACTCAGTGTGATGACTGAAGCTTACTCAAACAACAGACCAGAATGTCTTCATACATACAAGTATCTTAAAAAGTACCCTCTTCCTCCTAACCTTGTTTTTTAGGATCAAAAGAGTGTCATATATCCAACTTCTGGATATATGTATACTGACTCAGAGGATAGAGAGTGCTTCATTTCTGAAGAAGATCTACCAAGAGCTCAAATCAGTCACCTTGTTGGACTGAAATGGATGATCACCAAGAAAGAAGACTCTTGGTTCAGAAAGAAGATTGTTGCAATTCTGCATAATAGAAGGGATGAACTCAAGAGCAGAGAAGAGTTTGTCCATATCAAACAAGAAGTCTTCTATGAGAATGAAGCCATCAACAGCAGATGAAGAAGAAGATTTTGCTACCTATGCTGTTGTATTTTTATTTCTTTTTATCTCTTTGTAATTGTTTTGTTATCATTAGATAGGGGAGATTGTTAAGGCAAAAAGCCTTATCCCTTTGGATCTTAAGATAACAAAACAACCTAGACTAGCTTTGATTAATATGTAGAATAATATAGCTAAGTTTAGGTCTGATACTGAGTGATCAGTATTGGAACTCAGTATCAGTACTCAGTATCAGATAGTGATACTGAGTACAAGGACTGAGTAGAAGGACTGAGTTACATTTTATTATGTAACGGAATAAGATCAAATCCCTTGATCTTAGTCATTTTCCTAGATTAGTCCTTCGGTTACTCCTTTGCCCATTATGTAAGATCTTTATATCATTATAAATAGAGATTATCTTGCAAAGGAGAACTCACCAATTCACTTCACACTTTCATACCTTTTGTAATTGATCAGTGGTCTTGTTATTCCGCAACAAGCCACACTTAGTGGAATTATACATTTGACTCATATCTTGTTCTTATACAATATTTGTCTTAAGTTATAATTGTCTAATCAATTAACCATCTAAACCAGGGTGTTGTGACCTAACACTTCACAACTTTGAGGTTCAGAGTTACTACTGGGATCAGTAGTATCTTCAAAGTTTGAGTTGTTACTGGTATCATTGAAATTAGGGTTATCAGAGTTACTACTGTCCTCAGTATCAACTGTGGGAGCAGTATCAACTAAGATATATTTCATGATTTCTTGCCTTTCACTTGATGATGGTCCTACTTGTTGGCTTTGATTGTTAGAATTTACTGTATTAAAATCATAATTATCATCAAACGATTTGGTTAGATTATCAATATTAAACAACCAATCTGGTCCATTTCATTGTTCATTCATAAGATTTTCATTAAAGGATACATTCACACTTTCTTCAATGATCCTCAACCTTTTGTTGAACACTCTGTAGGATTTGCTTTGTGTTGAATATCCTACAAAAATTCCATCATCTGCTTTGCAGTCAAATTTACCAATTTGTTCTCTTGTAATTAAAATAGTACAAGGACAACCAAATGATTTTAAGAAACTTATTGAAGGTTTTCTTTTATTAAAAAGTTCATATGGTGTTTTAAAGTGAGGCTTAACTATTAATACTCTGTTCTGAACATAACATGCAGTATTAACAGCTTCAGCCCAAAAAGTTATTGGTAATTTTGAATCTGCAAGCATAGATCTGGCTGCTTCAATGATAGTTCTATTTCTTCTTTCAGCTACACCATTTTGTTGTGGAGTTCTGGGTGAGCTGTACTACCTGTCAATACCCTTAAGATCACAAAAGTCAATTAGGTTAGTATTCTTAAATTCATTTCCATTATCACATCTAATTGCTTTCACTTTGAGATCTCTTGTATTTTCCAGCTTTACAATCAGATTCTTGATTAATTCACTTGTTTCATCTTTGGTCCTGAGAAAGAATACCCAAGTGTATCTGGAAAAGTCATCAGTAATAACAAGGCAATATTGTTTCTTACCAATACTCATTACATTTGTAGGTCCAAAGAGGTCCATATGTAGGAGCTGCAAAGGGTTAGAAATAGAATTAATTGCTTTGATCTTATGAGAAGTCTTGTGTTGTTTACCTTTTAGGCAGGCAACATAATGATGATCAAACATAAATTCTTTTTGCGGTAGACCAACTACCAAATCCTTTTTTAACTAAATTGTTCATATTTTTAAAATTTGTGTGACACATCCTTCTATGCCAAAGTTCTGATTCATTTGTGTTTGCCTTAGATATAACACAGTTGATCTCATTTGATGAAATGAGTTCTCCCCCTATATCCAGGCAATACACATTGTTTCTCCTTGGTGTTCTTAAAACAACATATTTTTCATCTAAAATAAAATCAGGAGAACGAATGATGCACTCAATATCTGTAAAAAGAATTTTGTTCTTCTTATCACAGACTTGAGACACACTAACCAGATTGTATTTAAGCTCAGCAACATAAAAGACATCATCAAAAGTAATTTTGCCATTTGATACAGTACCTTTACCTGTAATCTTACCTCCCCTAGGATTTTCTCCAAAAGCAACATATCCTCCTTCAAAAGACTTGAAATCTCTAAGAATTTGAAGATTTCCAGTCATGTGTCTAGAGCATCCACTATCAATATGCCATGTTCTACCTTCTTCAGGGATCTGGATACTCTGCACATAAAGTAGAAGGATTAGTTAATTTTGGGAACCCAAGCTTGTTTTGTCTTGGGTTCATCCTTTGAAGAATAAAACTTCTTAACTGTATGATTCTTATATGCAGTATTGAATTTAGTACTGGTGTGGTGAGTTACTACTGATCTAGGTTTAAATCCGTAGTTTTTAGCCTTTGAAAATTTTACTACTGATGGACCAGTAGTGTTTGAGTAATAAGGGTTTTGACCATAATCAGTAGTGTTTTTGTAGTTATACCAGACAAAATTGTAATTAGGGTTTTTACAAGTAGTAAACCTGTAATAGTTTCTACTGATGTTTGAAAATCTTGAAAATTGAGGAAAACGATTTTGAGTTCCATTATTTTTAAAATAATTACTTCTGCTTGGACTTTTATATCTGGTATTTTGAATAAATCGTGGTGCATTTCTTCCAAATTTATGAGTATCATTAGTATATGTTTTATTGAACTCCTTTTGATTTGGTTGCTTAAACTTCTTTTCTTCCTTAAACTTCTTTTCTTTTTCTTCTTTAGTTTGTTTTAATTTGAATGCTTTTTCCTTTTCTTTGTTGATTTTGAATTCTTTAAATTCTTTATTGTTAATAGGATTAAAGTGACAGTTTTTAGCTATATGATTAACTTTGTTACAGATTAAGCATGATAATTTTGTTGATTTAGAATTTTCAGGTTTTCTTTGTTCTTTTAATTGATTTAAATTCCTTTGATTTCCCCTTCTTAAAATTGTTGGTATATTTTCTGAGTTATATTTTGGGGATATAATGTGACTTTGTGTGGTGTGAAAACTAGTATCATTTGATTCAGTTGTTTGATCATCATCAGAGGATTCATTTGATTCATTACTGGTTTCAGTTTCAGTTTAACTTTCAATTTTTAAATCATTTACAATTCTTTATGTACTAGATTTTAGTGGTGGAATAAAATTTGTTGGAGGTGGGACTGCATGGTATCCCACTCCATGAATAACCTTTTCGGTAGTTTGATTGCTAGTTAATTCATTGACAATTTGAGAACTTCTTTCATAATTTTTAATGGTTAATTTATTCTGTTCTAGTTCCATTTGACATTCTTCAAGTTTGATTAAAGTTTTTTTTGATTTCAATTCAATATGTTCTTTTTCATAAGTGGTTTGTAACAATTCATCTTTTATCTTTTGATCAGTTATTTTAAAGATTTTAATTTGATTTTCTAAATCTGCTATACAACCATTATATTCAATTCTTCTGTTTCTATTTAAAATAATCTCTTCTAGAATTTCTTTATTTAGTTTTTCTAATTCTTTGTATGATTTAATGCATTCAGGAGTGCAAGATTTAGAATGTACCTCAGTAGTAGAAGGATCAGTAGTAAATGCCATAAGAGCTTGATTCTGTGCATGTTGTTCTGCTTGGAAGCTCCAGTCATATCCTTGTCCTTCTTGAGAGACTAAGGCAGTTGAGTTGGACGTACTGTTCTTGTTGTAGCTTGATCTTTGATCTTTGTTTGGAAATTCTCTGGCAAAGTGACCTAGATTGCTACATTTGTAGCACTTAACCTTGGATTTGTCAAAGCCAACTCTATCACCTTTGTTGTAAGACAGATTTTGCCTTCCAGTTCTCTTAAGAAACCTCTTTGTCCTTAAGCTTAGCATGGCCATCTGCCATTTAATATCCATCTCTTCCAAATCATCAGGATTGAGTTGTTCTAAATCCTCACTAATCAGTGCAGTATGCACATGACTAGTGAAGAAAGATTCTTTGGCTAAATCTTCTGTTCCTGCATTCTTCATAGCCTCCTGACCTGTTCCTGTATTTGACACAAAAGCAGCATTGTTTGAAGATAGATTTGGAGTTTTAGTACTTACCTCAGATTCAAAGACTCTTAGTTCATTGTAGAGTTCATCAAGTTCTTTTTCTTCAAGTGCATCTCCTTGTCTATATATCACAGTATACATAGACCATTCTTCACCCAAAGACCTGAGGAACTTTCTGTTGACATCATCATTGTCTGGTTTATAACCAACTTGATTTAGTTCACCAATAAGCTTGTTGAACCTATCAAAGACCTGTGATAATGTTTCATTCTTCTGGCCTTTGAAGTTTTTCAAAATCCTGTTTCAGAACAGACTTCATGTTTCTTTTAGTGCTCTTAGTACCAACAAACCTCTTTTCCAGTGCCTGCCACAGCTTCTTTGCATCATCATATTCAACAAAGAGATGTTGATAATCATTGGGAATAGCAAGTAAAAGAGTGCTTAGAGTTTTGAGTTCGATTCCTCTGTCTTTCTTCTCTTTCTCACACTTCAATTTGTCTGCTTCAGTCAATGAACTTGATGCTTGAATCTGAATGGTTTTGTTGCCTTCAACAACCACTTCCCACATGGAATAATCAGTAATAAGCATGTACTGCTTGATTCTGTTTTTCCACATCCCAAAGTTGTTGGGAGTGAGAATGGGAATTTTGTTAGCTTGAGTGCTTTCATTGTTATCAGACACGATTAACAATTTTATGATCGAAAGTATGAAAACTTTTTGTTGTTCTTAATTCGTAGATCTAGAACCAATTTGCTCTGATACCACTTGCCAGGATCGAATAACCAAACAAGTTATTATAAACCCAGATCTACTAACACAAGAAGTTACAGCGGATTAACACTTATGTTATTAGATTAAGAACAATGTAAACTGGAATCGAATAAGAATAAAAACGATGAACACAGTTTATCACAAAAAGCTTCAATGTATTAATTCGTTCGATCAATACACGTATGTTTACAATTCATAAGGAACTATATATAATAGTCCTTGAAGCCTAACTATTAAACCTAGTTATTCTAGGAATCAATTACAATTGAATTACATAAAGATTTACATGCTATAACTAACTCTACTAGAATCTCGGACACGATCAGCTCTAAATATAACATCAGTAGTAATCTTGATTGTCAGTAGTATTTTGCCTTTAGCAGTAGTAGAACGAGATCAGTAGTAACTTCTATTAGCAGTAGTAATTCAATCTTCAGTAGTAGAACCTGTATGTTCCAACATTTACTCGGTCATAACGCAACACGTGTGTGTTGTTGGGATCCAACAGTTTCAATAAATACATATAGACCTCCTTATTTGACCTACTATCCCCTCACAAATATGAATGTGGGCCCTTAATTGAAATTAATTAGCTGCTTTTCCTTTCCATTCCTTCCCAATTGTGAATTGTCACCGTCCAATTTGCTAGGCTTTACATTTGGGCTCCTATTTTTTGGCTAAGGGTTAAATTATGAGAATTGATATTCATACCACAAAAATTATTTATCACACCACACTGTACAAATTTTAAAGCAGACTGTGTACGACTATGCTAAAACATAAATGTGGTATAAGAATTAATTTAAGGGGTAGCAAATGGCCCCTTGGGCTACAAGGGGGTCCGCCCCTGCATGCGACTGATGGTGTCACTTGAACTTATGTCATGAGCGCTTGTACATTGTGCATGATAAGCATCACATGTATTAATAAAATTAACTTTAAGATTTGGTCGTGAGTTTGTTCATCACTACAAGGGTTTAGTTGAGTGTTTGGTCTGAAGAGAGAGAACTCTGATGTGGCGGCGGTGGCGCTGATATAACACTGGTTAAACCCATGATTAGTTAACATTACGAATAGTCTAAGCTCTTTAGAAAATAAAAATTTGTTGGCGTTGACTTCAGAACATATCACCCGTTAAAACTGCTGCTGAACATGCATTGTTGAGATCCAACTACCTTACTAATTTTTTTTTGTTGACGTTGACTTCATTTCTAAGAACGTGTCGAAACATGCACACATAACTCTCCATCTATAGAAACAAACTGTTGGTCCAGATCCAACTTCAAATCACTTTGAAACACATATAACCTCAGGTATATTTAATCTACTCGATTTATGTTGTTCTACTTTAATTTCAGTTATTTATGACATTGCTGTGAAATTAAGCAGACGTCGGAGAGATATGATGAACCGCCAGTTTCAGCGGAATCATACTATAATTCAAATTGATACGCCGCCATCCATGGTACCACCAAAGCCACCACCAACACCACCGCCAATGCCACCTCTACCGAACCTACCTCGTTCAGATCTACTTGAAGGTAATTACTCAACTACCACATAATTTTTCAATATTTTGAAAATTTTAAATTTGAGGTACTTCACTTATTTTTGTGCAATTACTGGTATTAAAATTTTATTCCACCAAAATGATTTTTTTTTACGATTTTACATTAAAAATAAAAAAATTTAATTTAATTCGAAAAAGTTGAGGGGCAACCCCGTGCACCATATTTGGTCCTTTCCTGAATGGAGTTCATGCTTATTATCTGTAATACTTTTAAAAAATAGAACGATCTTATTTTAGTTAGAATAAACTACACCAATCGTACTCATATTATATGCTAATTAATTTCACTAATCGTTCTTTCCGTAAATATTATATTGATATTCTTTATTTCAGAAAGATCTTATACCGTGGTCTTTTTAACTAGACGTTGTTAAATTCTTCTATTAAAGGAGTTGATATCTACACCATAAATATCAGTTCCCTTCTATTAACTAAGTGTATAAGGACATTTTAACTTTTTACAGTCCCATTTTGAAAATTCGGGTCGGTCCCGATTTGACGCATAGGCGGTGTGTTTTCGGTGATGAAACTCATGACATTCTCAAGAAATGTCATAAAGGCCCCACAGGTGGACATTTCGGTCCAAATTATACCGCCCGGAAAGTTCTCGATGCGGGTTTCTATTGGCCAACAATCTTCAAAGATGCACAAGAATTGGTCAAATCCTGTGATGCATGCCAAAGAACCGGAAGCATCTCCAAACGGGAGGAAATGCCACAACATGGCATCCAAGTTTGTGAGGTCTTCGATATTTGGGGCATTGAATTCATGGGTCAGTTCCCGAGCTCCCAAGGTAACAAATACATCCTTGTTGCGGTTGATTACGTCTCTAAAAGAGCCGAGGCAAAAGCTCTTCCAACTAATGATGCCCGAGTCGTAATCAATTTTTGTTTAATCTCTTTTCTGCCGGTTTGGTTGCCCGAGAGAACTGGTTAGTGATCGTGGCACGCATTTTGCTAACCATCTTATGGACAAAACTCTCAAACGAAACGGTGTCCACCATCGTTTCTCGACCGCATATCATCCACAAACTAGTGGTCAAGTCGTGAATACTAATTGGGCCTTAAAAAGAATTCTAGAGAAAACCATCGAGAAAAATCCCAAGTTGTGGTCTCAACGAATTGAAGATGCTCTTTGGGCATTCCGTACCGCGTACAAAACTCCTATCGGCCACACTCCGTATCAGATGATTTACGGAAATGCGTGTCACCTTCCATTCGAGATCGAACACAAAGCCTATTGGGCTATCAAAGAATGTGACATGAGCATCGTTCCAGCCGGAACCGAGCATAATTTTCAACTCAACCTTCTCGATGAACACAATTTTGAAGCTTATGAAAACTCCCGAATCTACAAAGAGAGAAGCAAGTATTTGCATGATAAGAAGTTAAAAACTCCAAAATGCTTCCAACCGGGTGACAAGATCTTAATCTATCAATCTTGGTATAAGTTTTCGCCGGGAAAACCTAAATCATAATGGGTGGGTCCGTATACCGTCCTAAAGCAACACCCATCGGGATACGTAGACCTCGTTACCGAAAATGGTCATTTCAGTGTTAACGGGCATCGCTTGAAGCTTTATCATGAAGACGAGAATGAAGGCATGACCAAGACGGAGGAGATATATTTCGCCATGATGGGCGAAAAGAAGTAAAAAAGCAACACCAAGTCAAGCTCTAGACTCGTAAATTCATGAAGCGCTTCTCGGGAGGAAACCCGTGTTTAGTTGTTTTTCCCTTTCCTTTCTGCATTTTATTTAAAAAAAAAGCTTAAAAAATCGTAATATAGGCTGCCAAACAGAACACCGAAATAACGAATGGCCCAAAAATCGCGTTTTGAGATCGCTCCGACCCGGTCCGACCCATTCGGGTCCGCTAAAAATAGCGTAGCAATCGGACAATCATGACGCGATCTATGTCGAGCATATATACCAGCGTTTCCGTCAGAATTGAGCAGATCGAGCAAAACCCTTAACCCCCTTCGAGCGATTCCGGCGATTTTCTCCCAAAACACCCAAAAATCAGCCCGTTTCTTCCGATTGCTTCCATCAATCTTCATCTCCATGGCATCTAAGGTTGGTATACTCCTCTTTTCTTCCATTAATCTATCTTTTAGGGTAGAAATCTTAGATTTTTGTGGGTGTTCTTGCCAAATCCGAAAATCTTGAATGCTTGCTATTTTCTTTCGATTTTTCTTGATTAGTTGTTGATTTAAGCCATAGATTGTTAGTTAGTCGAATTGTTACTAAACCCTAGTATAAAATTCGAATTTTTAGGGTTTGATTTTGCTTTTTAGGACGAAAACTTATGAACTATGGCATGTTCTTGTCAAAAATCCGAAAATTTTATATATTTTGCTTGTTAAATTTTCTACATTGTGTTAATAAGTTCAATTTTGGATGAATAACAGAAATACTTGTCAATTTTTCACATTGTGGTTAAAATTTATATTAATTTGGGTTCAAGTTTTTGACCACTACATTACAAGCATATACAAATTTCAGATTTTAATTATTAAAACAATTATTATAAATGTTGAATAATGTCACACTTAGTTTAAAAACTTAGTGTGGGTAAGGAAAATTGGTAAGTTTTACATAGTTTCACACTTAGTTTAAAAACTAGGTGTGGGTACGGGAAATTGGGGACTAAATTAGAAAACATCTTATCAATTCCTTATTTATTTTGAAATATTGCTGTTAAATAACACTTCTAATGATTACTCTTTTAATTTGTGATTAGCAGCGATCCACAAGTGCTTCAATGAGGGCATCCTCTTCTAGGGTTCCTCAACCTCAACCTCCACCTTCACCAGCTCCATCATCATCCGCATCGGAGGATGAATTTGAGGTGGAGTATGAGGAAGAATTTGAATTGCCAATGGAACTGGATACAGATGGCTTTCCTTTGGTCCTAAAAGAAAATGAACTTCATCATGTATTCGAGAAATTCGCGAATATTCACAGCGAAGTCACTCGAGCCATCTATGAACAGAGGAGAGACAAAATCATGCACAAGAAAGTGAATGCGGGCCGAACACCAAAATGGGATGAACTTGCATCCTTGGGAAAAGAGAGGGCTATTCGAGCCTATTTGACTCGAAAAGTTCGGGATAATGATGGGCGCGTGATATTCACGTGCAATGCTTGGGAGGTCGCCTTTACATTAAGGGAACTGATTTATGCCGAGCTTGTACTTGAGTTCCTTTCTACATACCACTTGAATCGCACCATCGCCTGCAACGACCCCCAAGACGAATCCATTCACTTCCGGGTAGCAAATAAATGGGTTCATTATTCGTTAGTTCAATTTGTAATAAACCTGGGGCTTTACACCGTGTCCCAAACAGATAACCCCTATTTCCTCACCTACTTGCGCCGTGGCGAATTTCTAGAAAACCGTAATGTAGAAAATATTTGGACCGCACTTGGCGTGGGAGTATGGAGTTCAAGGTACTCGAAAAGCAAAGAACTTAGAAACAGTGAACACCACTACATATACCGTATGATCACCAATACCCTCAGACAACGAAAAGATGGTGCTGAAAAGATGAACATAGGTAGCATTTGGCTTTTACATCAGTTGGTAAACCGGGATTGCTTCACAAACATCCCAATGGTCATTTCTTTGTTCTTGAATGGTCCCGCTCGAGGACACAAAGGAAAAAGTGGCTTCGTAGGAGGCCAATACATTACTCGGTTGGCAAAATCCGCGGTGACTCTTACACCACGGGTGAGGGGGTCCTTAACAAAGCAAGAGATGGGTTTCCTAGATTATAAACAAATGAATGGGATGGGGCTGATTCGGAATGCAACACCCGGGGTAGAAGATGGTCGGTATGTGTGGGTGGATAACCCATCCACCGCAAATGCTAGGCGGGTTAGACAAAGGGATCCGGAGCAACCGCAAGTGCCGGAAGATGTAGAGATGCGGGAAATGGAGCCACCGGTTATAGATCATGGTCACGGGCACCCCGGAGCATCTGGCTCCCAAGCGGGCCCTTCCTCATTTGACCTGTACCAGAACTTATATACTGATGTTCATGCTTTACAGGTAGACATGGCAGGGTTGAGGACCGATTTTGGCGGGATGCGGCAATACATGGATGGCATGAACTTACAACTCCAGAGGAACTACTATCAGGCTGAAATTGCTCATTCATACCACCATTGGCAAGCTCCTGCAGCCCCAGCTGAGGCCCGCGACCCATTGCCATACTGGGCTCGAGCTTGTCAGCTCCGCCGAACTTCCCGACCTACGATGACTGGTTCCAACAATATGATCCTACACCACCTCGTGGTGGGCGCGATTATTGATCCATGTGTTTGGTTGTCACAAACTATTTTTAATTTGGTTGTACTTTTATTTTTATTTTTCGCAACAACTTAGTACTTTCGTCTTTTGGTTTATTTTATGTTAGAACTATGTTACCGTTTTATTCTGGTTTTTGTTTTAGTTATGTTATGATAGAATGTGATGAGCTGTGGAACTGGATGGAAGTGCTTGTAAATGGATCGTGCATTTGGATGATAAGAGTACTTGGAACACAAATATCAAAATACCTTCAGGTACTGTTCCCTTTTTCCTTTTACTTTTTGGTTTATAGATTTTTTTTATTGCATTGAGAGCAATGCAACATTTTAAGTGTGGGCATGGGGTGTGGTATCCACCACTTGTTGTTGTTCTTAGTAAATCATCTAAAAAAACGAACAAACCAGTTTAATCAGAAATGTTTTTTAGACACATCTCAAACTTAGAAAACAAATTTTGGACAATAGAGTTCACTTTAAGAGGGCAAAATTTTTCCTAGCTTTTATGTGTCAATTTTTGTGGCTTTTCGCCTATCTAATTTTCTTTTTAACCCGTGAATTAAACCGCTTCCTAATTTAGAAAATTTGAAATGTCTTGTAAACCTATAAGAATTGTCTTTTAGAAAATTAAGTTTAGCAAAGCTAGCTCCCGATGACATTAGGTTGGATTAAGAGCTTTTAGTTTACGTGAATAAATTGCTAAATAACATAAATGAAAAATTTGAGAATCGGTGAGAATATTCATCCGGCCTTGTGTTCTCGATAAGTACACCCGAGGGGTCCTTCAAACCTAGCATTCTATGGTCAACTGATCTGGACATGTTGGTCGTAAGTCTTTTATGCGGGTTCACAATGTAAGCTGCGGTTCGAATCGATTATTGAATAAATACCTAATAAAATACTTAGGGAGAACAATTAGCCGACCTTGGGTTCCCGACGAGTATGCCGGAGGGGTCCTTCAAACCTAGCGTTCTAAGGTCAACTGATCTGGACATGTTGGTCGAAAGTCTTTTACGCGGGTGCTCAATGAAAGTTGTGGTTCTCTCTTCCAAACAAAATAAATAAATAAAGTTAGCAAACATGCAAAGCATGTATAAAAAGAAATGAAAATAAATAAATAAAACAAATAAGCATGCAAAGCATGAATAAATAAAGCAAGTAAGCTATGAAATGAATAAATAAACTATTTTTTCTTCTTTTAACCTTACTAGTTGGGTGATTTTCATAAAGATGGTATTTATAGGTTATGCAAGGATGGATTAGGATCTAAATTAAAAGTAGTATAATTAACATAGTTAATGATTTGATTAGATTTGTGAAAAGTTAGCTAATGTCCTACACAAACTTGGGTATAAAATATAGTGAGAAATTTTAACTGCTAAATGGACTAGGTTCTGAAAATTGTTGTATTTCTATGAATGAATTGAGATGAAGTGTCGAATGCATTATATTTTTATCTATCTGATTGAATTATTTTAATGATGATTTGCTTGAGGACAACAAAGTTCAAGTGTGGGCATCTTGATATTGGCAGATTTATACATGTATTTATCTGCCAATATACCTATTTTTATATGTGCTCATCGATTAGAATATGATGTTATCACTCAAAATGTAGTGCCCATTGTATTTTGCAGGCTATAGAAGGAAAAGTAACAAAAACGGGTCAAAACGACACAAGAAATGAAAGACTGCAGAAAACAGGGAGATAGCGTCGCTATCTACAGATAGCGACGCGATTTCGGTCGCGATTTCCCAAACGTGATTTTTAAAGCTTTAGCGAATTCGAGTTTCTGTTTGCACACGAAAAAATTATAGATAGCGACGCGATTTGAGGATAGCGACACGATTTCACGCGGCCTGATGACTATTTAAACGAATCTGCAGATCTGGATTAAAGACTTTTTGACCTAATTCGAAAGGCAGCCGAAAAATACCCTAGGAGCACTCAAGATCAAGAATTCAAGGCTCAAACATTGGTTTTCTATCATCTTTGATTACTACTATGTTTATGTTTATGAATTTTTACGTTTGTTTGATGATTATTAGCATGTCTATGTGCTAATCATCTCATATTCGCTATGATTAGATGAAGTTTAGGTTTTAGGTTTGGATATTCTTAGGATTTATGATGATTGTTTGAATACTTGTGTTTTAGCAAAGAACCTTTTTGTTAAACCTTTAATTTCGCATTGTTTAATCTATTTATTGCTTGGTTGATAAAATACTGATATTGGCAGTTATACATACATTTATCTGCCAATATACCTATTTTTATATGTGTTTATCGATTAGAATATGATGTTATCACTGAAAATGTAGTTTCCATTGTACTTTACAGGATATAGAAGAAAAAGTGACAAAAACGGGTCAAAACAGCACAAGAAACGAAAGACTGCAGAAAAACTAGAAATAGCGTCGCTATCTCTAGATAGCGATGTGATTTCCATCGCTATTTCCCAAACGCGAAATTTTAAGCTTCAGCGAATTCGGGTTTCTGTTTGCACACGAAAAATCGAACATAGCGACGCGATTTTCGCGTGATCAGATAACTATTTAAACAAATCTGCAGATCTGAATTAAAGACTTTTGACCTAATTCGAGGGGCAGCCGAAAAACACCATTGGAGCACTCAAGATCGAGATTTCAAGCATCAAACATTGGTTTTTCTATCATCTTTGATTATTACTATGTTTATGATTACAATTCTTCACGTTTGTTTGATGATTTTTAGCATGTCTATGTGCTAATGATTTTATATTCGCTATGATTAGATGAAGTCAGGGTTTTAACTTTGGATATTCTTAGGATTTTGTGATGATTGTTTGAGTGCTTGTGTTTTTAACAAAGAACCTTTTTGTTAAACGTTCACTTTTGCATTATTTGATTTGTTTATTGCTTGGTTGATTAAATATTGACAACATTGAATTAATCTAGTAATTCCCCTGACTTTTCATACCTTTTGACCTAGTCAGCGAATCACTAGAAATAGGGGTCCGAGATTTGATACCAATAACTTAGGTGCAACTTAAAGTCTGATCTTTAGAGAAGAAATTCCTAGGATTAGAAGGTCTCGGAAAGCCGGACCTAGTTAAGAATAACAAGCAGGAGTGTGACTTTATACAGGTTTCTTGAAAAGAAATTCCTAGAGATCATATTAGAATCATTGTAAGATTTTGAGAGAAATCTAGTCCCTTAAACTCCTAGAACATGAATTAAATCGGTACTTTAAAACCAAACCTAGACCTAGACGGACTCGACTCATAGTGAATATCCTCACTAATATTGAAACACTTCCTCTTCGTTTTCAGTCGATTGTTTAATTTAGAAATCAATTTTAGCTTTATTAATCAGTTTGCAAATATAAATTTTCCAAATGAAAACCCTTTTTAATTATTTGTTCAGTTTAATTAATTAGTTTCATTTTACACAATCAGCTTAACTGTTCCCTGTGGAGACGAATATACTTACCTGAACTATATTGCTCACGATTAGGTCATACTTTCCTAAGAGAGTGGTAATCTAGGAAAGGCGTATTTAGGTGATTATTTTATAACTAGGTTTTTCACATCAAATACTGACAATATTGAATTGATCTAGTAATTCTCCTGGCTTTTCATACCATTTGACTTAGTCAGCGACTCACTAGAAATAGGGGTCCGAGATTAAATACCGATAACCTAGGTACGACTTAAAGTCTCATCTTTTGAGAAGAAATTCCTTGGATTAGAAGGTCTCGGAAAGCCGGACCTAGTTAAGAATAACAAGCAGGAGTGTGACTTTAAATAGGTTTCTTGAGAAGAAATTCCTAGAGATCATATTAGAATCATTGTAAGGTTTTGATAGAAATCTAGTTCCTTAAACTCCTAGAACATGAATTAAATCGGTACTTCAAACCAAACCTAGACCTAGACGGATTTGACTCATAGTGAATATTCTCCTTAATATTAAACCACTTCCTCTTTGTTTTTAGTCGATTGTTTACATTCAAAATCAATTTTAGTTATATTATTCAGTTTGCAAATAGAATTTATTCAAATGAAAACCCCTTTTAATTATTTGTTCAGTTTAATTAATTAGTTTTATTTCACATAATCAGCTCAATGGTTCCCTGTGGAGATGAATATACCCGAAAGTACTTACCTGAACTATATTGCTCATGATTAGGTCATACTTGCCTAAGAGTATGGTAATCTAGGAAAGGCGTATTTAGGTAGTTATTTTATAACTAGTTTATACACATCAGTAAACCGACTACGGTTGTTTATCACCTCGTAGCCTACATCTCGAGCTTCAATTTGGCAGGTCATAGGCCTGAAACGGAGATCCGAACCAAAAGTTATGACATTTTTTGTGGAACCCCTTTTCTACCATGATATTGGGCCTCAGGAAACAAAATGGTCTGCTCTTCTATCATTGGGCATGCATCAATAACCCAATAGCTTTCAAGAGGAAACTTCAGGATATCAAGATTGGGCATTATGTCATCAATGCTAATGATTCTTGGTACGATCGAAATAATCATGTCAGGCATATGACGACGTGGTATGGTTCACCGGGTTGCCCGTGCAACTTCTGAAACTTTTTTGAATAGTGTTAAAATATTAAAATAAAATTTTGTTAATGTAGGTGAAATTCCCGAGAACACGTGACACCCCTCAATTTTTTTCCTGGGTACGCCACTCCTGTCAGACATGGACAAACTCCTTCGTTCATTGTCGCCGAAATCAAAATAAGAAACGAAACGAAAATCAATGGTGGTTCTGTATTGGTGGTGTGCGAAGCAGGGTAGGTACTCATAAAAGGAGAAGTCTGCGATGAAAGTAGCACCTCTGAGGAGATCAACACTCTATTTCTTAATCTCTTTGATTAAAAGGGTTTCTTAACAAACCCTATCCATTAATCTTTTAACTTTTATGTGTTTGGTAAGTTTGGATGCGAACCTAATGTTTTAATATTCGGATTTTGAATTAACTGGTTGATGCTCTAAATAACATCGACGGGTCTGGTTAGTTTAATCGGTCGGTTGAACTGACTACAATACAATTGAGTTTTTATGTTTAACTAGGTTAAAACCTGCGCGATGCGGCGGTCTGCGAACTATATATTCCTGGCGATTAAAAGTCCATTGGTTACATATTTTTTATAACGAATACAATACATAAGTATGAAAACTATGAAATGGAGGTAACACGATAAACCTAATTAATTATAAAATACAGGGAATAAATGTCTGTTTATGCGTGTTGCTCATCATGTAAAACCTCTCGATACACCACGTTTGCTGTGTAAACTCCGTCGAGATTAAAATATTTTGCTGGAGTTACCAATACTTTTGTATTGTCACGTGAAATTCCTCTTGAAAGGGCATCGTAAAGTTGCCCATGCGAGAACACCGATTCCGGCAGATAAACGCCCACATTTGGAATTGTCTGTCCTTGGGCTTTGTTGATTGTCATCGCAAAGCTTAGCCTAACCGGAAGTTGTTTTCTTTTCAACTTGAAAGGAAACATGTGGGCTTCAGACGTAGATAGAGGTATTCTTGGCAAGAAAACCCTTTTTCCAGCATGCTGGCCAACGGCTATTTCCGCATCAATTAGGTTTGGCTCAAACTTTCTACATATAAGTCTCGTGCCACTAGATAATCCCTGGGAGTAATCGCTATTCCGTAAAAGTATTATCGGGACCCAATTTTGAGCCGTAGAACATGGAGGGGAATACCACTGACATCTAGCGAGTTCAAAAATTCCATAGGATAGAATTCGTTTCTGTCATCCTCCGATTCATCGAAACTGTAATATATTTTTTCGACCTCACTAAATGTATCGATCAACCTCTCGTTAAGCTCATCAACATGATCATTTTTGGTTGATAAGATAGCCCGAGAAATAATATAATTTGGTGAATTTCCGTTGACATGTAGAGAAGGAAATATCGCATTGTTCAGGTCTTCCTTGGACCGAGCCATATCCTTGTACGGAATGGTCATGCCCTTTGGAATTCGAATATACTTTTCATCAATGACTTCTTCATCTCCATCTTCGACTATAACAATTTTATAATGTCGTTAGTTATAATTTCATTATTTTACTTTCGTTTGTATATTATTTTTTAACCAGTTAGAATTCCATAAAACATTAACATTGATGCAATAATATTATATCTTGAATCACGTTAATTTCAATTAATTATACTTTACAATATTTCGTAATCACTTTCAATATTTCATAATGCACATTTGAATGGGCGAATTGTTTGGTTAATCGTTAATTCACATGTTACGGGTTAAATTTTACGGTTCGGTCGAATTTATTAACTGCAGTTAATGGTTGTTTTGGATACTTAAGTCAATCAGCATAGTGGAGCACATTGAGATGAAGACCAATTCTTACTCTATCCGTATTTCCACTATTTACATGTTGCACCCACATTTCCTTTTATTATGCATTAGGAAGTTTTAGTTAATTGTTTCCTTTATTTGTTTCCTTAGTTGTAGGAGTTTGTTGAGTCAAGATACATACGTGTGATTTTAGTTTAAATAGTTGTTTTATGTTTTGTATTGTAATTTTGAATTGAATAAGAACACAAAAAGTTTGCTCAATATTTTTATTCTTCTGGTTTGTTCTAGTTTGATTCCAACATGAATGGCTAATAATTTATTTTAATATTTACTTAGCTATTGCTTTTACCCGAGTTTTTATTATAATTTAACATTAAGATTAAGATAAATGGTATTGGTTTCTTTCATTTCTGTCTACTTATTTACCTACCAATTTGATCAAAACCAGTGTCAAAATCAAAGGATGAGACGAGGAAAATAAAATTAGTTGATTACACATGTCAAGTTTAAAAGTGGGTAGGATTGAAAGAATATTGATAGGAAGAAAAGGTAGGATGAAATATTATTTCTCTACAAATTAATTCAGGAAGGTCAAGGTTCGAGTCCTAAAGAAGTAGTGGGCCGCATGCCCGCATAGCATGGTATCGAAGAGGGAGGAGAGGGTGGTGGCCGACAATAAGGAGATAATAACATAGAGAAAATACAATATTTCAACATGTCAATGATGATCCATTTTCTACGAAATCACTTTAATTACGAATACAGGTTCAAAGTAATTTGGTAGATGTCAACAAATAGCATGGTGCAATATAGTCATTTGCAACTTTTTTTTTATCAAATACAATTACAATTACAATAGTCACTTTAATTATTGTTAGTCTTTGTGTTTCATGAATCTCTATTTCTGAACCATTTTGATGACAGCGATTCATAGTTTTTTTCATTTATGTTATCCGATGAGGTGCAAAATGAGTAGACTCGTATTACATGCTATTAAACTATTTTCCCATAAAGACTAATCATGAACCAAAATTCTAAGATTTATTGAGAAATCAACCTGCAAAACATCATAGATTCAGTCAACCAAGATATCAAATCAGGCCAGATGTTTCCAAATGAGTAGGGGGAACGGGTCAAAACAGGTTTGGGTTCAATAGATTTACAAAAAACGTTTTTTTAATCTATTTAACTCATTTCCCTTTTACCGAGTTTTATATAATTGACTTGTTTGACCGGTTTGAGATAAAACACAATTCATAATTATAGTTTCCCCCTTTTCTATTATTCAATGAAAAGGTTGTCATATGTTGCAAAATTTAAACTTAAAAGATCATTCCACTAAAGAATAAAAGCAGCCACTAAAAATATGAAAATCATGTTTCACCCTATAATACTGAAAGTAGAAACAAACGCATAAAAAGTCTGCCTTTTGGTAAGATAATTTGAGTAATTACAATGTTAGATAAATACAGTATATCATTATAATGTTAGATAATTTGGGTAATTACATCTGATGAGTAAATCAAATACTAACTTACCATCGAACAACCATGGTAACTTACATCGAGACAATTAGAAAAACTGTATAAGCATTTGAAAGTATGATGCTTTGTCAGGATCGAATAACTCAAACAAGTTATTGAATCACAGATCTACTAACAAAGAGAAGTTACAGCGGATTAACACTCTTGTTATATGATTAAGAACAATGTAAACTGTAATCGAATACGAAATATTAAGAACATAGTTTATCACAAAAAGCTTCAATGTATATTAATGGTAATCGATCAATACACACGTACGTTTACAATTCGTAAGGAACTATTTATAATAGTCCTTGAAGCCTAAAAACTTTAAACTAGTTATTCTAGGAAACGATTACAATTGAATTACAATAAGATACGCATTCTATAACTAACTCAACTAGAATCTCGGACACGATCTGTTCTGTTTATCGTCATCAGTAGTAAGTGTGATCGTCAGTAGTAAGTCCTTCATCAGTAGTATCTTGTAATATCAGTATCAAGTAGCATAGCAGCAATAACTCTTGATTAGTAGTATCTGCACATCAGTAATAGAATACTTGTATCTCAACAATCTCCCCTAAACTTATTAATTCATTTTGAATTAATTAAGTTTCTTTTCTTCTTCCTTTCTTTTCTCTTCTAACAACTTAGCTCTTCTTTGATCACCTTCTAAAGTCTGTTTGTTTTGTTGTTTCCTCTGTGCAATGATATATATACTATTTCTTTTAACAAAGTAATTGTACTTTTCCTGAAAATTGCAAGGTCATGTGGTCTCATAAATGAACATGTAGTGATCTGGAACATTGTTTCTTCTGAGTGTGGATATTCTCTTTTATATAAGTACAGTTCACACTTTTTACTTGTTCTTTCAAAGAAGTACATATTTACTGTTGGTAGCACATTCCAAGCATATACATTTTCTTTGCTAGTGAAATTTTCAGGGTAATTATCTGGATAGAAAGCAGCATCTATCATTTGTGTTAAGTATCCAGCTCCTGAGTTTCTCCATGATTTCTTTGTCATCCTTGGTTTACCAATAATTAGCACTTTAATTATGTCACTTCTTGAACAAGACATAACCATTGGTTTCCAAGCACTAAATTTCTGCGTTGTTTTATATTCTCTTATAATTTCTATTATATCATTAACAACTCTCCAATTGATAATTGGATTATCTTGTAGAGGAGCTATTGGAAGATCAAGTACTTGTTCATCTTTATTGATTTTCTTCCTTGAATCTTGTTCTGCTTCTATTGCTTTCCTCTTTTTATTGACTGAAGGTTTTGATGATTTACCAGGTATTGCTGTTCTGGTGATCACTATTTGTGGATCAATGTCAACTAACACTTTTTCTTCTACTTCTTCTTCTTCAACCTATTTGTTCTCAGGATCTGCAAATTCTTTCTTTTTCTCAATGCAATATCTTTCAATAATGGTAATCAATTTCATTCTACCAAAATATTTTGCATTGTGACCTCTTGATTTTAAATATGAGATCATATCTTCTTTCTTTTCAGCAAACTGTTCAGCATGTCTTCCTTCATGCGTTTGCATTCTTTCACTTGT
Source organism: Calendula officinalis (assembly GCA_963853835.1). Classification (NCBI taxonomy): domain Eukaryota; kingdom Viridiplantae; phylum Streptophyta; class Magnoliopsida; order Asterales; family Asteraceae; genus Calendula; species Calendula officinalis. Next base: position 26,202,396 of record OY970828.1, on the reverse strand, counting down.
GCTTCAAGGAGATCTATACTTTCTTGTTCAATTTGTTTTATTTTATTTAATTCTTCTTATTGATCTCATTCTAAGAACTCTTCAATCTCTTGAATTGCTGCATTTTTCAATTTTTCTTCTTCAGCTTTTTTTTGTCTTCAAGAGCTTGAGTCTTAGAAACTTTTCTTAGATACCTCATCCCGTTCACCTTCCACTTATCTTGCTTTGCAGGTCTGACACAATTTATCTTATTTACCATATGGTGACCTAAAGCTCTGTGTGGGTAGTCATCATCAAACTTGTCTATGCCTTAACCAACACACACAGATGGAGGAGTGTATTTCATATCAACAACTTCAGGTATGGTTATTGATGGAGAAAACTTACGAATTTTGTTCATTGGAAGTATCTTAGGGTGAGGAGGAAGTGTACATTCATCTACATCATCCCAATTCACATTATGATCAATGTCAGACATGATAAGTGGTAATAACTCTGGAGTTGGAGGCCTTGAGATGATCACAACTGGTTCAAGTACTTCTGGTATTTCTTCTTCATCTTCAGTAGTAACCAAGGTAGTTACTACTGGTGTTGTTTCTGTTGTAAATACCACCAACTGTTGTGAGGAGTATACTACTGGTGAGGTTATTGTTGTAGTTACTACTGCTAGGGCATCAGTAGTAAGTGGAATGTTTGTTTCTGATATTGGGACATTTCCTACTGGTGTTGTGTCTTCATTAATAGGATCAGTAGTAACAACCGCTTGTTCCTTAGCATCAGTAATATCCATAGGATCAGTAGTTTCAATTACCTCAGTAGTAACTGGAGAATGTACTTGTTCTGCTGTTGGGGAGTGATTTGCAGACACAAACACATCTTCTTCCATACTCCTTACTCCTCTGTACAGGTCTTCACCAAAACTTTGACCTGTTTCACCATGAGCTTCTCTAAGGTTTAGAAGGGAGGCTGCTGCTACTGCAATTGATTGATCAATCATTCCTTGAATGTGATCCTTCTCCCCCTTAGTGATCTCAACTTGTTGAGCCTCACTATTTGCAATCTTTCTTTGTAATTTTCTGATAATAGTTGATTGCCTTTGAAGCCTATAATCAAACCTCTTCTGTCTTCTGTTCAATGTGTTGATATAATGCTTCATGTAGCTCATGGTCTTTCCTTTAGAATTTAAAAGTTCCAAGCAATGTTGTACAGTGGTTTTAAGGTTTTCCTTCCTATCCGTCAATTTTGTTGTTTTAATACTGCCCTCAGCCCCTTTGAGTGGATCATTGGGCTTGATTGGTACATTGGCTTTAAGGTTTTCCATCCTTTCCGTCAATTCAAGTTGTTACAAACTACCCTCATCACTTCTAGGTGATGACATGGGTTGTTTAGATACTCTCTTCTTCCTGGAAGAAGCAGTAATATCCCCCTTGTGGTTTCTTGGCATCGGGGTCCTCTTAGTGCTGCCTCAGAAGATGAGTCTTCACTTAGAGTAGCTGAGGTCTGGGTCCTAATGATGTTCTCACTAGCCTGTGAACCCACCTTTGGGGCATCAATAGTGAGAGCCCTTTCCTCATGCCCTCTCTCCTCCTTGGAGGACAACTCTTGGAGTCTGGGGTGTGACTCAATTGGTCCCTTGGTGTTCTTGGAAGTTTTCTTCCTTTTGTATGTTGTAGAAATTTGTTTCGTTTTAAGTTGGTCTACCTCAGAGTGAAGAGTAGCACTCTGAGGTTTATCTGCATGTACCTGGGATACATTCAGTACATCTGTTTGTGTGGGTAATTGAGTGGACTTTCGGGATTGCGTTTGGGCTGTATTTAGTGGTGGAGTGGGCTGGGGTTCAATTGGGTGAGTTGAACCTTCTCCAGTTGGAGGATGATCATAGATCATGTTTGGGAACAGTGGAGTCTCTTTACCAGAAAAATTGAACTTTTTGTTCATGTTTAAGAACACCTTTTTATTTAGTTATGGTAGTGGAATAATGTTTGTAGTTTTAATGAGATCAGGGATCTCACAATCAAAAATGTGTGCAAGGAATCTTGGATACATTAAAATTTTTGATACTGATAAGTTTCCAAGCATTCCTTCAAAAATCATTTGAGAAAAATTGAATACTTGATCTGTGCACAAACAGACAACATCAGATGCTATTGATCTGTTGAACTCATTCCAAGTACTCTTTTTTAGGTGACATACAGTGTTGTTAGATCACAACAACCCTGGATTACTTAGTTAATTGATAGAATTATTATTACTTAAGACAAATAATGTATAGAACAAGATTATAGTCAAATGTATAATTCCACTAAGTATGGTATGCTGCGGAATAGCAATACCACTGATCAATTACAATAGGATATGAAAGTGTAAAGTGAATTGGTAAGTTCTCCTTTGCAAGATGATCTCTATTTATAATAGTATATAGATCTTACATAATGGGCAAAGGAGTAACCGAATGACTAAACTATAGAAATGACTAAGATCAAGGGATTTGATCTTAGTCTGTTACAAAACTGACTGTAACTCAGTCCTTCTACTCAGTATTGAATTTCCAATATTGAGTGGCCAATACTGGCCAAACTCAGCATCACTCCTAAACTTAGCAATTTAAATCTACTATTTATTCTAAGCTAGTCTAGGTTGTTTTGTTATCTTAAGATTCAAAAGGGGTAAGGCTTTTTGCCTTAACAATCTCCCCCTATCTAATGATAACAAACAAGTTACAAAGAGAATATTATAAAAACAAAACATCAGGCAACATAGTCTTCTTTTTCATTGTTTGTTGATTGATTCAAACTCATAGAAGACTTCTTTCTTTATGTGGATGAACTCTTCTCTTTTCTTCAGTTCATCCTGCCTGTTATTCAGCACAACAACTATCTTCTTTCTGAACCAAGAGTCCTCCTTCTTGGTTATCATCCATTTCAAGCCCACCAGATGACTAATAGGGGCCTTTGGCAGATCTGCTTCAGTAATGAAGCATTCCCTATCTTCTGAGTCAGTATACATATATCCAGAGGTTGGATATATGGTGCTCTTTTGATCCTGAAAGATTAAATTTGGGGGAACAGAGTATGAGTTAAAGATCCTGAAAGTATTAAGGCACTCAGGCTTGTTGTTCTTTACAGCCTCAGTCATTACACTGAGTGCCCTATAGTCTGCTTGGTACAAAATGCCTTGTTCAAAGCATACAGCAGAAACAGCCCAGATTTCATCCATCATAACTTGGGCTTCTGAGGATCTTGATGGCAACTCCTTAATTAATCTGGCAATCTTCACCCAGTCTTGGAGTCCCATGTTCTGAATGTCATGAAGGAAAATCTTCATAGGAGGACTGACTGGTCCAGTGCAGACTGCAACTATGGACTTGTCAACGGTTTTGACTTTTATTTTGTTGACATACATGTTCAGCCAACATACCTCCTTCACATTTGGCAATAACCTATTCCTTAGCATACTCATCCTGTTCTCCCTATATCTTGTTCTTTGAGCAACAATGTTCCAGTATTGTTGAAGAACTTCATCTCCTGTTCTTCTTATAGTGTGGGGTTTTCATGGAACATCTGCATCAGTGTCAGTATCAGGATCTTCTTCCTTAACAGGAAAGAATCTTTGGGCCTCAATCTCATCCTCAGCATCACTCTTTTCCTCAGTATACTGAACAGATCTTCTTAGTCTAGAAATCAGAGGAGCTGGATCTGGTTCTTCACTTGATTCTGAGGACATAACCAATTTTGACATTCTTCTGGTTATTGGTCTTCTAGGAACCCTAGAAGGTCCTTCAGCTTGAGGAGAGATTGGCTTTCTTGGAGGCTCTTCTTCATCACTTGATTATGAGGAGCTTTCTTTATTTGCCACATCCAGTGCAAAGTTTAAGAAGTTTTGAGATGGCACTGGATGTTCTTCATCATCATCAGCAATAGGTCAGACAAAAGGCCTATAAACTATAATCTGCAAGTTATTTGGTTCTTGAGCAGGAGGCTCAGTATCAACTTGTTGCGGTTGGTCAGTTTCAGTCTCCCCCTGAGCAGTTGGCTCAGATAACTCTTCAATTTGTTCCAGAACTGACCTTCCTCTTATTCTTCTTCTCTCATACTGAAACCTAAGTGGTTGATCAGTATGAGGAGTTTTCTGATGTTGTTTTCGTTGCTGTGGAGGTTGATCTTCATTCAATTTCCTTCTTTTCTCCCCCTGAGCAGATGGGTCAGGTTGATCAACCTCTTCTTCTCTTTGTCTCTTCTCCCCCTTATTGTTATCATTTGATGGGGAGGGAAGAGGTTCAGTGTCACCACCTATGCCCCCTGTTGATCATCAGGTGTTGGGGAGGGCATAGGTTCAGTGGCAGCATCATGTTCACCCTCAGTATTTGCATGGGAGGGTAATCTTCTAGGCTCAGTATCAGGGACTTCGTCATCATTATTTCCACCAATAGGAGACTGTGGAGGTGGTGGAGGTTGTTGTTGTTGTTGAAGGAGTGCCACCGACTGTTTTAATGAGTCTATCTCATTACTCATTTCATCCATCCTGGCCAGAATAGTATTCTGAGTGGTCTGCATGGCCAGGATTTGATTAAGAATTGTTTGTAGAGCCCCTTGCACTTCCTAAGACTGAGTAGCTTGAGCTCTATGACCCTGTACAAATGGTGTTATAGAAAAAAATATCAAACTGGTTAGATTGAAAGGTTTATCAAATAGAATTATGGTGTTGTTAAATTCTATAATCATTTAAACAGAATTGTGAAGTCTGTATTTCATCTGGTTCATGATGAAATATGTGAACTTGTGTTTAGCATGTGTAAGAAATGTTTTAGTAAACGTGAGTGTGAATATTTAAGTGGCTCAGTATAGGATAGGTCACATTTACTAAAAGGTTTTGGTTTGGGAAATCGAAGCCTGGGATGTGCTTCTTGTTATTTTAAATGTTTATCACTCGGTATCAGAGTGATAACAGAAATGTGGCTAAGACCCATGGAAAATTTTGGCTAATGTGGCTTAAAAGGTTTGTGATCATTTCTTGGATGATGTGATCCTACTCAAAAATAAGTTGGACATCATTCAAGCAGCACCAGTGGGTGTCAGTATGACATCAACCACCATTGTCTCTTTAAATGTTGAGACAACCGTAGACTGACAATGATCATATGCGTGCTCAGTGTATGAATTTTGCATAGCAGCAGTGGGCTAACTATGTTGGCAATAATTGGATATATATTTGAAAGTTCGTTTGAGACTTTGGTCAGTATTGAGGTGGTACTTATCTCTATTTGGGAAAGATATATATATATATATATATATATATATATATATATATATATATATATATATAAGTGGGATCCTGTGAGGACTCTTTTTTCGGCGAGTACTCGCGAGGACACCTCATAAAAATTTCAAAAAATTCCGAAAAAACATATATAACCACCATGATTATTACTACATTTGAGAAAAAAAAGTTTCAAAAAAAAATTATGATCCACTTTTTTTAGCGAATCATAACAATGATCCAGATTTTTTTTGTGGATCATTATTATGATCCATATTTTTTTTGGGATCATTTTGGAATTTTTTTTTGGATCTTATACATAGCGATTTTAATGTTTAAAAAAGGAATTTTTTGAAAAAAGTTTGTTTTGGATCATAATTTTTTTTTGAAATTTTTTTTGTCAAATGTAGTAATAATCATGGTGGGTTATATATATTTTTTTCGGAATTTTTTGAAATTTTTATGAGGTGTCCTCACGAGTCCTCACCGAAAAAAGAGTCCTCACAGGATCCCACTTATATATATATATATATATATATATATATATATATATATATATATATATATATATATATATATATATATATATATATAAGTTTGAGAGCATTTTAGAAATTCATACCTGAGACTTTGTCAGATTCCCTTCGAGCATCTGCAGAGGTCGGTGCTGGATCATATAGATTTTGATGTGAGGCACCAGCACCTTCAGGAGCCTGTTGTCTGCTATCATGAGCACCTTCCAGTATATGTTGCTCAAACTGAATCTCCACATCAAGAGGAACATGAGGTTCCTCAATTTGTTGAGCAATATGTTCAGGTTCAGGACCTGGAAGGTCAGCGGTGGCTGCAACTAGACTTTGTGCTTGAAGAGATGCAGTCAAAGATGGAACATTAGTGGGTTGCACCTCTTCTGATGATAAAGCCCCCATTATCACGGGAGATAAGTTTCTTCTTCGTCTTTGTAGGATAAGTGGTGTTTCTTCTGTGGACTCAGTATCAAAGTCTGATGCAGTATGAGGAGCATCAGGATCTTGTTCTGGTGGAGGTAAATGTGAGTGTACTTGTTCTTGTTCTAATTGAGCATCCACCATTTCAACATCTTGGCCAGCATTACCTCCATCACCACTGTCATCATCATTATCATCATCATTTTCATCATCATCATCATCATTTTCTGATCCAGTATCAGAATTAGCTTCATCATTAATGTGTGCCTGTACAATAGTCCACATAGAGTGAATCAGTACAGGCTCTCCTTCCCTCAGCCTGTAAAAATATATCTTCTCATGTAAGGGAGGAAGATCTGCTCTTGGACTATTGAACTCATCATAAACATGAGCAGGCATTGAATTCTGGAAAATGAGAGATAGTAATCTGCAAAAAGGAACATTGATTTCTCTGGTTTGAGCCTGAATCAGAGAAGCTAGTTCATTGAAGATCAGTCTAGCATAATCAATCAACAAAGGGCTCATACTGAGCGTGAGCGGGAAGCCTCAGTGTTTCCCGAATTATAGCTGTTGAAACAAAAGCCCTTCATTAATCTCGAATAACCCAACCGGTAATCATGTCCGGAGAGTCAAGTTTAGTAGAGTACCAGAATTCACAGAGCATCTCCGGATAAATTGCGCGAGGAGATAGAATCAACGCTTGAGTGATCGGACAATTCTTCAGATATGTAACCATGTGAGTGAATTCAGGGCACGCCCAAGCCTGAGGAACATTGAAATTTGCGGTTATGTTGTTCCTCCCAAATTTGGGCACTTCGTCGTTCCGAAAATGAGTTGCCGGTGCAGCCTACGGTGCAAAGAATCTGTAATTTGCCATCTGTGATTTTGATTAAGTAATTTGCTTGCAAAGAGAGAGTAGAATTGTTAATCGCAGTGAGAAGTGAAAGAGAAAGTATGGAATAACTGTTAGAAATTTTTTCAGAAAGAAAATAAACGGTTATTTATACTTAATTAGTGATAATTACGGTATTGGGAAGTAAAACCGGCTGATTTGACAGCCTTATCCTGTTCCAACGGTAACTTTCTTATTAAGAAAGGTTACCGTTGGGGAGTATGAAGATTAAACGTCAGTTTTACCACTCCAGGACTTCAATACCGAGTTTTAAAAAAAAATTAAATTAAAAAAGTTATAAAAACATTTAATTTAATCTATAAATTAATAAAAAATAAAAAATGTTAAAATTTGATATGTCAGACGAGTGATACTGATCCGATCAGTATTAGATCATATACTGAGCAGTCAGTATCAGAAAATTTTAAGGAAAATTAAGGATTCATTATACCCAATTGCCCTAGTAAGTACATAAACCTTTCCTCAGAGAGAGGTTTAGTAAACACATCGGCCAATTGGTCATTTGTAGGAACGAAATCTACCTCAACCTTACCCTTTTCCACATTATCTCGAATAAAGTGGTGTCTGATATCAATGTGCTTTGTTCTTGAGTGATGGACTGGGTTCTCTGTGATAGCAATAGCACTCTTATTATCACAATGAATGGGTGTCTTTTAAAAGTTAAACCCATAGTCCATTAGTTGATACTGCATCCATAAGAGTTGAGCACAACAGCTTCCTGCAGCAACATATTCTGCTTCTGCAGTGGAAGTTGCTACTGATTTTTGCTTCTTGGATGACCAGCCAACTAATCTTCCAACGAGGAATTGGCATCCTCCACTTGTGCTTTTCCTGTCCAACCTACAACCTGCAAAATCTGCATCTATATACCCTTCAAGGTCAAAGTTTGAGTCCTTGGGATACCAAAGACCCATGTTAGGAGTACCTGAAAGATATCTAAAAATGCGCTTAACAGCTTTCATATGTGATTCTTTAGGATCAGCCTGATACCGAGCACACAAACAAGTTGCAAACATGATATCAGGCTTGCTAGCAGTTAAGTAAAGTAAAGAACCAATCATACCTCGGTATGTGGATTGACATACTGGTTTACCAGTTTCATCTTTACTTATTTTATCCTGAGTACCCATAGGAGTGTGCATGGAAGATATATTTTCAAATTTGTATTTCTTTAGCATGTCATGCACATACTTACTTTGATTTATAAAAGTGCCATCAGGCTTTTGATCAACTTGTAAACCAAGAAAGTAAGTAAGTTCACCCATCATACTCATCTGATATTGAGATGACATTATCTTAGCAAACCAGTCTCACATTGACTTGTCAGTGGAGCCAAAGATAATATCATCTACATATATTTGAATAAGTAAGATGTCAGAACCTTTCCTTTTTGAAAATAATGTTTTGTCAATTTTACCTCTTATAAATTTATTTTCAATTAAGTACTCAGACAGGGTATCATACCAGGCTCTTGGAGCTTGTTTGAGGCCATATAAAGCTTTATCAAGCTTGAAAATATAATTAGGAAATTTAGGATCAACAAAACCTGGTGGTTGTTTAACATAAACTTCCTCTTGTAGTTTTCCATTGAGGAAAGCACTCTTGACATCCATCTGATAAACTTTGAAGTTCTTGAAAGCTGCATATGCAAGATACAACCTAATAGCTTCAATTCTTGCAACTGGTGCAAAAGTTTCATCATAGTCAATGCCTTCTTCTTGCCTGCAACCTTGAGCAGCCAGTCTTGCTTTATTTCTAATGACAGCACCATCCTTGTCCATTTTGTTTCTGAACACCCACTTAGTACCAATAATAGTTTTGCCAGCAGGAGGTGGTACTAAGTTCCAAACTTTGTTCCTTTCAAACTCTGTCAGTTCTTCTTGCATAGCTTCTACCCAGTCTTCATCTAATAAAGCTTCATCAACTTTCTTTGGTTCCATGGTAGATAGGAAGCTTGAGAAGAAGCAAAAATTTGCTGTTGCTTGGGGTTCAGAATCTAACTTTCTTCTTGTTTGGACACCTTGTTCAATATGACCAATGATATTTGAATGAGGATGATCTCTGTGTTCCCTTAGATTGTTTCCTAAGGGAGCATTTGAAACAAGGTCAAGAATATCTTGTTGTACTGATGTGTTGTCTGCCTGATACTGAGTTGAATTCTGGTCAGTATTAGACAGTTCAGGTTGCTGTTCTTCTTGATTTTGCAGATCTGAGGTGGATTCTTGAAAGGTACTGGAAGATTCACCTTCTTCATAGGTGGAGTTGTTCAGATCAATTATTGGGAACTCAGTATTGGGATTCTCAGGTATGGGAACCCCATAATTTGATGCATTCGAGTTAGACTGAGTTCTTTCTTGATCAGTGTCACTCATACCATGATCAACATAGTATGTGTGAGACTTGGGCTGTTCAGCAATTTAGTTTTCTGGATTGCATAGAATGTCTATGCCACTAATGTCTTCCTTTGCTGAGGTAGAATGCTCATTCTAATCTTCATCAAAAGTGACATGAATGGATTCTACAATCATCTTAGTTGAGATGACATACACTCTGAAAGCTTTAGAGTGTGGAGAGTAGCCCATGAACACACCTTCATTTGCTTTGGGAGCGAATTTATTGAGATTTGGTTTAGTAATGAGTACAAAACATTTACTCCCAAAGATGTGGAAGAATTCCATATTAGGAACCTTGCCATTGTATAACTCATAAGGAGTCTTTTGATGTCTCTGGACTATTGTAGCTCTGTTCTGAGTAAAATTTGCACAGTTTACAACTTCTGCCCAGAAGCTCAGTGCCAGTCCAGCATGGCATAACAAAGTTCTTGCAGCTTCAATAAATGTTCTATTCTTTCTTTCTACAACACCATTTTGTTGTGGTGTGTAGGCTGCAGAGAAGTTTTGAACGATTCCTTTTTCCTCACAGAAATCTGCTGATACTGAGTTCTTAAACTCAGTACCATGGTCACTTCTTAGTTGCTTGACCTTGTTTCCTTTATGAAGTTCTTCTCTTTTGATAAAGGCAATGATTTCTGTTGTTGCATCTGATTTGGTCTTGAGAAAGATGACCCAAGTATATCTTGAGAATTCATCAACCAAGACTAAGGTATAGATCTTTTTGGCCAATGATGGTGTGCTGATGGGGCCAAAAAGATCCATATGTATCATTGTAAGAGGTTCATTAATGGAATGATTGACCTTTGACTTGAATACTCTTCTTCTGCTTGCCCATTTCACATGCTGAGCATAACTTATCTTTTGAATAAGTAATAGTGGGCAACCCTCTCACCAATTTCTTCATACTGAGCTCATTTATATTTCTGAAATTTATATGAGAGAGTTTCTTGTGCTACAACCAATTCAGTTCTGGCTTGACTTTAGAAAGCAGGCAAACATGAATAGTACGGTCTATTTCAGATAGGTTGACCACATAGACATCTTTTTCTCTTCTGGCAATGAGTACAGGTTGCCCTTTATCATTGTAGATGATTCCTGCAACCTTCCTGAAATGAGCTTCATTATCATCATCACACATCTGACTGATACTGAGCAGATTGTGTTTAAGACCCTCTACATAGGCAACTATTTTAAACGTTATGTTGCCTGCCTTGATTACTCCATACCCTCTAGTTTTTCCAATTGAATCATCTCCAAACTTGACAGAAGGACCCTTCTCTGGTGTATAGTTTAGAAGGTATTCCATACTGCCAGTCATGTGTCTTGAGCAGCCACCATCTAAGTACCATTTTCTAGTCACCCTGCACAAGACACAAAATAAGGATTAGTTCTTTTTAGGAACACATTTTTGAATGGGACCTTTGGTAGGAGAAACAGGTCTAGAGAAACAGTGGTAGACTTGATCTCTTTTGTTGGAGAGGTCAGTATCACTTTAGGGGAAACCTTGGAGGTTTTCTTTGGTGATACTGACTTGGTTTCTCTCTTTTTATTTGGTACTGAGTACCTAGGACTTGAGAGATCAGTTCATCATTCATCTCCTTTATGTCCAGTATGATGACATCTATAACATTTTCTAGGTCTGTTTCTGAACATATTTTCATAAGGAATTTTTGAAAATTGTTTGACTTTTGGTAGATCAGTATGAGTAAGTTTTGCAAACTTTTGACTTAAAACTTTGATCTGATCACCAATAGATTTTAAAATGTTACTTTTGTCATTTTTTACTGGTGTTTTAATGTTGTTTTTGACTGGTTTAGAAGGAGATGACTATGGTGTCCTTTTATTTGGCAGAGAAGTTTTTTTAATATTAGACTTCTTGTTTTTGCCACTTGAAGATCCTGTTGAAGTTGATTTCTGGTTATCATGTTTTAGAATGACAACTTTAACAGGTTCTTTAGATTCTTGAGTAGTTGACTTTCCTGTTCCTGCAACCTTAGTATTAGATAGAACATTTTGAGTAGAAGCGGTTTTATTTTTATTATATATCTCAAAAGTGGTTGTGTTAAATAATACTTCAAATGGAGGGACAACAGAAGTATCATACTGCACGACTTCTAGGTCAGTATCAGAAATTCTTTTTCAGAAAATTAAATACTGAGCTCTCGTAGTTCAGTATAGCACTTCGAACATATGGAAGGACCAATTGGTTTTTCAAAAATAGTTTTATCCTCATCATCTGACTCAGTTTGACATCCAACTTCACACAAAATTTTTGCTTTTACAAACTGAATAGGGTTGATATCAGAAAATTCTTCAAATAAATCAGCAAAATTATTTCTATTTTTTAACTGAGGATCAATACCAAGTGCAGCCCTCACATTTTCTGGAAATTGTTGATTTAGACATTAATTTAATTTAATAGATGCATTTCCCCAAGATTTACACTGGATCAAATTTTTCTTTTTCTAATTTGTGTAAATGAGCTTTATCAGATGTCTTGTAAGTTTAAAAATTTTAGTTCTAAATCTTTAAATTTTGCTAATTTATCTAAGTGTTCATTATTTACCCTTTGAAGTTCAAGAATTGGTAATTTTAAAGCTTTTTCTCTCTGTACTAATGTTTTAAGATCAACATCATATACTCAAAAATATTTTCTTTTTCATTCACTGAATAAGTTTAAAAGGAAATCGCCTTGTACAACTGAGTGGAATCCCAATCAGTATGAACACTCATTCTCTCAGCTTCTTTGATGTGCTTTTCAAATGAGCTCCTCAAATCATCTTCAGTGAAAGCCATAAAGGCTTTGTTTTCAACCTCTTCCTCATCATCACTAAGCTCTTCATCCATCCAAGCTTCAGAGTAAAGTGCTTGATGAGGTGCTCCATTCCCTGCTGCATTCTTGCCTTTGCTCCAGTTCTTTAGCTTGACATACTTGTCTCTATATCGTTTAGCTCGGTATGCAATCTTGTCATTCTGATCAGTTTCAGTTGACTTAGTATGACAATTAGCAGCAATGTGTCCAGGCTTTCCACACCTATAGCAAAAACCTGATCTTGGGTCAATATTGGAAGAGTTAACACCAAGCCTCTTCTTTTTCAACTGATCCAACTTCATAGACATAAGAGCCATTTGGGTTTCAAGCTCTCCTGCCTCAGCATCAGCAAGATCAACTTCTGGTTCTTCAGGCTCAGTCACAGTATATGCCTGTTGCACAACTAGAGCCATGCCAGTGGAAGACTTTTCAGTTTTCTTCCAGTTGATCAGTCTTGCAGCATTATTCTCCTCATGATTCAACATTAGAACATACAAAGTTTGAAGAGTGTATGACTCAATGTTGTTAGCAGCATTGACAGAATTTGTCATATCAAGAAACTGTTGAGGAAGACTATCCAGGAATTTTTGAACAAGCTCTCCTTCCTCCTTCACAATGCCTACACTGATTAAATCATGGATAACAGTATTGAACCTGTTATAGAGAGTGGTGATGTCTTCATTTGGACTTGAGAAGAATTTTCATACTTCCTCCTCATGTTGCTTTTCCTCTGCAACTTCACCTTAGGTGTGCCTTCATAGGTGACTGATAGGCTATCCCACATACCCTTTGCTGTTGGCAATTTCATAATTGCATTAAGTATTTCTTTGGTAACAGCATTACCAATCACCCCCTTTGCTCTGGAGTCTAAGCTGTATAACTGACGGTCAGTATCAGTCCATGTGTGCTTCAGTTTAGGAAATGTTCTTGTGCTCTCAAGAGCATCATTAGTAGCTGCAACGGGTTCCACAGTTTGTGGAATGATAGAACCATCATTCAGCACAGTGAGCATCTCATGATGAATAGATTCAAGATACCACTGAGCTTTTAGCTTCCATTGATGGAAGTCTTTGCCATCAAAGATGGGCACTCCCTTTCCAGACATAACTGGTGTAATAATTGTAGACATTTTGGATTTTTGAGTGTTGGAGGGGTAGATATAGGGAATGGCTGCCAGGGTAATATATCGACTAAATAAAGATTTATTTAGCCTGCTCTGATACCAGTTGTTAGCTCACAACAACCCTGGATTACTTAGTTAATTGATAGAATTATTATTACTTAAGACAAATAATGTATAGAACAAGATTATAGTCAAATGTATAATTCCACTAAGTGTCGTATGCTGCGGAATAGCAATACCAATGATCAATTACAATAAGATATGAATGTGTAAAGTGAATTGGTAAGTTCTCCTTTGCAAGATGATCTCTATTTATAATAGTATAGAGATCTTACATAATGGGCAAAGGAGTAACCGAAGGACTAAACCAGAGAAATGACTAAGATCAAGGGATTCGATCTTAGTCCGTTACAAAACTGACTGTAACTCAGTCCTTCTACTCAGTATTGGATTTCCAATACTGAGTGCTGATACCGAGTGGCCAATACTAGCCAAACTCAGTATCACTCCTAAACTTAGCAATTTAAATCTACTATTTATTCTGAGTTAGTCTAGGTTGTTTTGTTATCTTAAGATTCAAAAGGGGTAAGGCTTTTTGCCTTAACAAGTGTTGAATTGTATGTACCAAGTATTTCCATTGAGAAGAGAGAAGACCTTTTTGAAAAGTTTGGATATCTGTTCTTCCCTCATACCCTATTTTTAAAACATTTTCTATCAAAATTTCTTTAGATAAAAGACTTTCCATCAATATTAGATTTGATTTTTACAATGCCCTGTTCTTCTATCTTTTCTGCCTTCTCCCAAAATTGAACAATGTGTTGAACACAAAGTTTAGGATGTACAGTTAAGGCAAATCGTATGGGAGAGTTTTTCAAGAACATGACTATTGGTATGAAGCTTCTTGTTCCATCTGGATTTCTCAGAAATGCTAACATATTGTGAAATTCGGAGTACATTAGATCGGTTTCAACAACCAAAGGTTTCTTCATTGCCATTGTTAAGATTTGGAGTTTGAAGCTTCACAGACAATTCTTAATTTTGGAAGTGGAGAGATTTGTTACAGGTTCAAGGTTTTGATCGTATTTGAAGAGATTAGGGTTTATCGTAGGGTTTATCGAGTCGAGGAGTGGATAATGCTAAACTAATCTCATTCAGCTATTTATATTTTACGAATTAACCTGCAAAAGGACCGAAATACCCTTCGAATCATAACCCAACGACTATTTTCATGGGGGTTAGTATGGTAAAATGTCGTATTTTACAGATAACGGTCGATCAGTAGTAACTAAGTATGTTTGGTTTTTGAATGTTTTACTGGATTATTCACAATACTAATAGCACTTTGATTATCAATAAAGATAGGAGTTTTAAGAATAGAGATACCAAAGTCTAGGAGTTGATTTTAAATCCATAGAACTTGAGCACAACAAGCAGATGCAGCTACGTACTCTACATCAGCAGTTGATGTTGAGACATTGGTGTGTTTCTTGCATTGCCATGACACCAATCTTGATCCAAGGAATTGACATCCACCAGTAGTAGATTTTCTTTCTTGACATTCACCACCATAGTCACTATTTGTGTAGGCTATGCGTTCAAATGGTGAGTCATGTGGATACCAAATACCAAGAGAAGGTTTTCCCTTCAAGTATCTGAAGATTCTTTTGACTGCTTGCAAGTGTAGCTCCTAGGTCTTGCTTGATACCTGGCACATACACAAACACTATACATAATGTCAGGTCTTGATGTCGTTTAATACATTAAAGATCCTATCATTGATCTATATAGATGTTCATCTACATCCTCCCCCTCAACATCATGATGAAGGTGTTTGTGAGTTTCCATTTGTGTGTTTGCACTTTTGCAGTCTTTCATTGCAAACTTTTCCAAGATGTCTCTGACATATTTTGATTGATTAATCAAAATACCATCTGATCTTTGATTGATTTGGAGTCCAAAAAGAAGTTCATTGGACCCATTGAGCTTATCTTGAATTTGATCTGCATTAACTCTTCAAACTCTTTGCACAGTTGATCATTTGTTGATCCAAAGATGATATCATCTACATATATTTGGACTAGTAGTATATCATCTTTGACCTTTCTTGTGAACAGAGTTTTGTCAATTGCACCTCTTTTGAAAGTGTTCTTTAGTAAATATGATGATAATGTGTCATACCAAGCCCTTGGTGCCTGATGAAGGCCATATAGAGCTTTGTCTAGTTTGTACACATAGTCATCATGTTCAGGATCTTCAAATCCTGGAGGTTGACACACATAGACTTCTTCAATTTTCCCATAAAGGAATGCACTTTTTGCATCCATTTGATAGACCTTAATTTTCGTGAATGAAGCATATGCCAGAAATATCCTTATTGCTTCAATTCTAGCAACATGAGCATATACTTCCTCATAGTCTATTCCTTCTTCTTGAGTGTATCCTTGGGCTACAAGTCTGGCTTTGTTTTTGATTACTATACCCCTTTCATCTTTCTTTTTTCTGAAGATCCATCTTGTTCCAATGGGCCTTTTTCCTTTTGGTAGAGGTACAAGTGTCCATACAACTTGTAATTTGAATTGGAGAAGTTCTTCTTGCATTGCTATAATCCAATTGGAGTCTTTCATTGCTTGTTGAATTTTCTTAGGTTCCTCCCGTGACAGAAAACATTCATACATACATTAATTAGAGATTAGACTTATATTACACATGTTTGTAATTAATGATGAATTTAATTTGCTTCTTGTCTGCATATTTGAGTTGACATCACTTAGGACTAGGTCCAAAGGATGGTTCTTTTCAGTTCTGGTACTAGGAACTTTGTCAGCAAGTAATTTACTATCAAGATTTGACTCATTAAAATCAGGGATTTGAGCATCTGTCCATGTTTCTTCTTGAATATCTGGATTTTGTGGAGGTTCTTCATTGCTACTGGTGTCAGTAGTAACATGATTTTCATTCAGTTAATGTGGTTCATTGTTAGTACTGACATCATTATTGGTTGGTTCATCATCATTTGTTTGAGTTTCTGAGTTACTACTGGGATCAGTAGTATCGTGAGAATTTGAGTTGTTACTGGTATCAAGATTGCTAGGGTTTTCTGAGTTACTACTGTCCTCAGTATCAACTATGGCATCAGTATTAAGTAGGATGTATTTCATTATGTCTTGACTACCATTGAATGATGATGATCCTCCTTGTTGACTTTGATTGTCTGAATCTCCTGCATTATAATCATAATTAACATCAAAAGATTGGGTTAAATTATCAATGTTAAATAACCAGTCTGGACCATTTCCCTGTTCATTCATCAAATTTTCATTAAAGGATACATTTACACTTTCTTCAATGATCCTTAGCCTTTTGTTGAATACTCTGTATGATTTGCTTTGAGTTGAGTACCCTACAAAGATTCCATCATCTGCTTTGCAGTCAAACTTACCAATTTGTTCTCTTGTAATTAAAATTGTACAAGGACAACCAAACGATTTAAAGAAACTTATTGATGGTTTTCTTTTATTAAAAAGTTCATAAGGAGTTTTAAAATGAGGCTTAACTATTAATACTATGTTTTGAACGTAACAAGCAGTATTAACAGCTTCAGCCCAAAAAGTTATTGGTAATTTTGAATCTGCAAGCATGGATCTGACTGCTTCAATAATTGTTCTATTTCTTCTTTCAGCTACACCATTTTGTTGTGGAGTTCTTGGTGAGCTGTACTGCCTGTCAATACCCTTAAGATCACAAAAATTGATTAGATTAGCAATTTTAAATTCTGTGCCATTATCACATCTAATGGCTTTCACTTTGAGATCTCTTGTATTTTCTAGTTTGACAATTAGGTTCTTTATAATCTCACTTGTTTCATCTTTGGTCCTAAGAAAGAAACCCCAAGTATATCTGGAATGATCATCAGTAATAACAAGACAGTATTGTTTCTTTCCAATACTCATTACATTTGTAGGTCCAAATAGGTCCATATGTAAGAGCTGCAAAGGGTTAGAAATAAAATTAATTGCTTTGGTCTTATGAGAAGTCTTATGTTGCTTACCTTTCAAGCATGCAACCCAATGATGATCACACATAAATTCTTTTTGAGGTAAACCAACTACCAAGTTCTTTTTGACTAGATTATTCATATTTTTAAAATTTGTGTGACACATCCTTCTATGCCAGAGTTCTGATTCATTTGTGTTTGCCTTGGATATAAAACAGTTGATCTCATTTGAAGAAATGAGTTCTCCCCCTATATCCAGGCAATACACATTATTTCTCCTTGGTGTTCTCAAAACAACAAATTTTTCATCTAAAATAAAGCCAGGAGAAAGAATGATGCACTCTGTATCTGTAAAAAGAATTTTGTTCTTTTTATCACATACTTGTGAGACACTAACCAGATTATACTTAAGCTCAGCAACATAAAATACATCATCAAAAGTAATCTTACCATTTGATACTGTACTTTTTCCTGTAATCCTACCACCTCTTGGATTTTCACCAAAAGCAACATATCCACCTTCAAAAGACTTGAAATCTCTAAGAATTTGAAGATTTCCAGTCATGTGCCTAGAGCATCCACTATCAATATGCCATGTTCTTCCTTCTTCAGGGATCTGAATGCTCTGCACATAAAATAAATGGATTAGTTAATTTTGGGAACCCAGGCTTGTTTTGTCTTGGGTTCATCCTTTGAAGAGTGAGATTTATGAATTTTATGAGCTTTGTATGTAGTGTTGGTTTTCATTTGTGGTTTATTACTGCTGTTTTGTTTTACTACTGACCTAGGTTTATACCCGTAGTTTTTAGCTTTTGAGTATTTTACTACTGATGGACCAGTAGTATTTGGATAATATGAGTTTTTAGCATGATCAGTAGTATATTTGTAATTGTATCCGACAACATTGTAATTAGGGTTTTTTCCAGTAGTAAACCTGGAGTAGTTCCTACCGACATTTGAAAACTTTGAATACCTTGGAAATTGATTTTACTTTCCATTATTTTTAAAATAATTACTTCTGTTTGGACTTCCATGCCTGATATTTTGCACAAATCTTTGTGCAGTTCTTCCAAATTTAGGGACCTCAACATGTGGATTTTTAACCTCTTTAGCTTCTGCAGTTTGTTTTAACTTTAATTCTTTTAATTTTTCTTTTGTTTTCTTTGAATTCTTTAAATTATTTGCAGTTGATTGGATTGAAGTGACAATCCTTTGCTAAGTGGTTAATTTTGTTGCAAATTAAACATGTTAATTTTGTTGATATAGCACCTTCAGGCTTTCTTTGTTCTTTCAACTGGTTTAAATTCCTTTGATTTCCCCTTCTTAAAATAGTTGGTATATTTTCTGAATTATATTTAGGGGATTCAGTTTGACTTTGTGTGGTGTGAAAACCAGTATCAGTTGAATTAATTGTTTGATCATCATCAGATGAATCATTACTGGTTTCAGTTTGACTTTCTACTTTTAATTCATTTAGTATTCTTTCTGAGCTTGATTTAAGATGAGGAATAAAATCAGTTGGGGGTGGGACTGCATGATATCCTACTCAATTAACAACTTTCTCAGTGGTTTGATTACTGGTTAATTCATCAATTATTTTAGAACTTCTTTCAAATTTTTTAATAGTTAATTTATTGTAGTCTAATTCTAATTGACATTCTTCTAATTTAATTAGAGTTTCTTTTAATTTTAACTCATCATATTCTTTATCATAAGTAGTTTGTAATAATTCATCTTTTATCTTTTGATCTGTTATTTATAGATTTTGATTTGATTTTCAAGATCAGCTATACAACCATTATATTCTATCCTCCTATTTCAATTTAAAATCATCTCATCAAGAGTTTCTTTGTTAAGCTTTTCCAATTCTTTATATGCTTTAATGCATTCAGGAGTCCAAGATTTAGAGTTCACCTCATTTGTAGATTCAGTGAAGGCCATAAGTGCTTGATTTTGAGTATGTTCCTTTGCTTGAAAGCTCCAGTCATAGCCTTGACCCTCTTGAGACACTAATGCAGTTGAGTTTGAAGTGCTGTTTTTGTTGTAGTTTGATCTTTGATCTTTGCTAGGACATTCTCTAGCAAAGTGACCAAGATTATTGCAGTTGTAGCATTTGACTTTGGTTTTGTCAAATCCAGCACGATCACCTTTGTTGTAGGTCAGATTTTGTCTACCAGTTCTTTTGAGAAACCTTTTAGTTCTTAAAGTAAGCATTGCCATTTGCCACTTGATGTCCATCTCTTCCAGATCATCAACATTGAGTTGTTCCAAGTCTTCACTAATGAATGCAGTGTGTACATGACTAGTAAAGAAGGATTCTCTTGCTACATCTTCAATTTCTACATTCTTTGTAGCATCCTGACCTGTTCCTGTACTAGACACAAAAGCAGCATTGTTTGAAGGTAAACTAGGAGTTTTGTTACCTACCTCAGATTCAAATACTCTTAGTTCATTGTACAGTTCATCCATCTCTTTCTCTTCTAATGCATCTCCTTGTCTATATATAACAGTATACATAGACCATTCTTCACCAAGTGATCTGAGGAACTTTCTGTTGACATCATCATTGTCTGGTATAACACCAACTTGATTGAGTTCACCAATAAGTTTATTGAATCGATCAAAAACTTGTGACAATGACTCATTCTTCTGTCCTTTGAAGTTTTCAAAGTCTTGCTTTAACATAGACTTCATGTTTCTTTTAGTACTTTTGGTGCCAACAAACCTCTTCTCCAATGCCTGCCACAGCTTCTTAGCATCATCATATTCAACAAATAAATGTTGATAGTCATTGGGAATAGCAAGCAAAAGAGTGCTTTAAGGCTTTAAGTTCGATTCCTCTGTCCTTCTTTTCTTTCTCACTCTTGAGTTTGTCAGATTCAGTTGATGAGCTTGTTATTGGAGTCTGAATGGTTTTGTCGCCTTCAAGAACAACTTCCCACATGGAATAATCAGTAACAAGCATGTATTGCTTGATTTCATTTTTCCACATCCCAAAGTTGTTGGGAGTAAGAATTGGAATTTTGTTTGCCTATGTGCTTTCATTGTTATCAGACATGATTAACAATCTTGAATTCGAAAGTATGAAACTTTTTGATGTTCTTAAATCATAGATCTAGAACCTTATTGCTCTGATACCACTTGTCAGGATCGAATAACTCAAACAAGTTATTGAATCACAGATCTACTAACAAAGAGAAGTTACAGCGGATTAACACTCTTGTTATATGATTAAGAACAATGTAAATTGTAATCGAATACGATATATTAAGAACACAGTTTATCACAAAAAGCTTCAATGTGTATATTAATGATAATCGATCAATACACACGTACGTTTACAATTCGTAAGGAACTATTTATAATAGTCCTGGAAGCCTAAAAACTTTAACCTAGTTATTCTAGGAAACAATTACAATTGAATTACAATAAGATACACATTCTATAACTAACTCTACTAGAATCTCGGACACGATGTGTTCTGTTTATCGTCATCAGTAGTAAGTGTGATCGTCAGTAGTAAGTCCTTCGTCAGTAGTATCTTGTAATATTAGTATCAAGTAGCATAGCAGCAATAACTCTTGATCAGTAGTATCTGCACATCAGTAATAGAATACTTGTATCCCAACATGCTTCAATAAAACATCCAAGAAACAACCAGTAGGCCAGAAGGCTATCCATAACAATACTTAAATCCAGTTTTTCAAAAATTACATCATTAAACTCATAAATTTTGATTGCTAAAACAAAAGATAGGTGAAAGTGACAAACCTTTTCTTCGATATTCACGTCGGTTGAATACACACTTTGGTGTTGACTCGCTTGCATCTTGAGAGCTAACCAAGCTATTGATCCCAGTCAAAGTAAGTCGAGCTCGGGTTGAGTCGTTTGCAGCCCTTCATATAATTCAGTCTTGACCTATTTTGATTTCATGTCATATGTTTCGGGCCAAACTTGATCACTACTTCTAAGGGAAATAATTGTTTTTCTATTATGTGCTAAGAATGAACATTCAACACTACTACAGATCGCATTTGTTGTTGCGGACGTATAAATTTATATATCGCGGTTGGATGATAAAGCCGCAACATCAAATGGCTATCGCACTGTAAAAGAAAGAACCGCAACAACAATTCCATTTCTTGTTGCGGCCACGCAAGACCCGCAATAAACAATTCAATTTGTTGTTGCGGCCATACACTACCCGTAACAACAACCATATTTGTTGTTGCGGCCATACTTTACCCGCAACAACAATCTAAATTTTGAGTTTAATTAATTAATTGGCAAACAAAAACAAATTTCATAAAAATAGAACCATTACAAACTATTACAAACCAAACCAACCGAAAACAAGGACAACCAAAACCTAAACACAAAGCTAACAAACATGCATGTTGAATTCAGAGAAGAGTAACATTGAAGATAACTCCAACACCATATCACCATTGATAGTCATATGGTCTATAAAACTAACATTGGACCTCCTTCGATCACCGTGGCGTTTTAAATTGAAAACTTTACCGTATGGGGGACTCATCTCAAGGTTTTGCAAAGCCCACAAATGACGCTCATCCCAAAGTTGGTGATCCCTAACAAATTTTGCTGGAATAGTCTGATGAAAGAAATGAAAATTATATTTATACTACAAATTATAATAGCAAGAAATTATTAAAAAGAAAAATCATACAATTTTTTTTTGTCATGGACGCACACCATTTTACGATGAAGAAATTATTAACTTGTACTTCGTGATCACCAATATGCAGACTGCTAGAACTCATAATACAAACTTACAAAAGATTGATTAATCTTACTTTGAAAACTTTTTCTTTGAAACGTTCTTGTAGGTTTAAAATTGAAACGTTTTTTGATATAACAAATTAAAGGAATGCATAAAGTCTGCTTATATATATATATATATATATATATATATATATATATACTTAATTACAGAAATTAACTTACAAACCCAACTAAAATTTTTGGCGGGATTGGGGATTTGGCGCGCATCACAACTGTACAACCGCATCTCCAAACAAGTAAATCGTCATTTTGATTTCTGCTGCAGCATCATCAAGATTCGCGTGAAAACAAAATCTGCTGCGACATGTGGATCTTGATGATGCAACAATAGTAAGCAATGACTTAATAAACCTTCATATATGAAAATTAAGTTTGATCCATCAAAATAATGGCAATTAGAGTACAATATATAGAGCTGATATTAATTAGTTCTCTTTTAATTTCAAAGAAACTATCATCACGTATATTTTAGAATCTCAAGAAAATATTTGAGTCTCCTGCAACACTACCTTATGATGTGGTAAAATCGAGGAAAAACATTTGTTGTTGCGGTTTCCAGATTTGTTATTGCGGTTATGAGGATAATTTTTAAAAAGTAGCTGCAACACTAGCTGTAACTTCCATCCAACTTGATCTGCAGTATTTACTCGATGCATTTAATTTAAATCCCAAAATATTAATTAAAATAAAATTGATGCAATTACACTGTTACATTTGTTATTGCGGTTTTCCATATATGTTATAGCGGTTTCACTATTGCTACGCGCTTGAATTCTAGATGACGGTCAATTTTCCCTCTTCAATTTCGACGCCCTTGGTTATAATATATAGTTAACCAATATTATTATGAAATGCAGTTACAAGAAAACTATTAATCAAAAACCTTTTTTGGTTATTAACATCATGAGTTCCCAAAATGAAAATCTTCCACAAGAGATCATTGATATCGAGTCGTCTACCGACGACAATATCAATAACTACCGAAGCGAGGATCCTCTAGAGCACATCCATTACTTTGCTGTGAAATTGTCCTCGGAAGTTATACAACAGAGGGAAATTTAATGCATTCTATATTGTGGTTCTTTTTTCTTAATGTTTACTGTTTATGATGATGAAATATTCTTTTGATTTCTTAATTTCAGACTATACCAGCAAAGCTGGTTGAGGATGTCAAACTCTACAACTATGGCACGTGTTGTGTGTTCGAGATGGGAGAGAAGAGTTCAAGGTTCGTCTTGGTTGATGTCTTTCGTAATCGAAAGAAACCAATCGAAGAAAGACCCTATGGCCCGATCACCATCCATGGGGATTTTGACGAGTTGAGAATGGCTTGGGGCATCCATTGGAACCAATGGGTTGTTTTCACCATTGATCTTGAGAAAATGAAGCCCGAAGGCCGAGTTTACATGAAAGTAACTTTGTTTTAATTAGTTTTTGGTTGTAAATTTTGTGACTTTTTAATTTCCCTTGTAATGCATGCCCGTTTGTTAATATTATCTTAAAGCTTTTTTAGTTAACCATCTATATATCTTCAAAGTCTCCGATAAAATAATTAATTTATCTTCAAATTTAGAATGTATAATTTCAAAATAATTAATTTATAATATAAATAGATTAATATTAATATTTTAATTGATTAATTTATAATATTAACAGAATAATATTAATATTTTAATTGATTAATTTATAATATTAACAAATAATGACTGAAATCTTTAAACAAGATTTACTTGTCTAACGTTATTTATTGTAACGGCTAGCATACATTTGTTATTGCGGTCTTATACTTTTGTTGTTGCGGGTTGTTTGTTTGTTATTGCGGTTTGACCGCAATAACAAAACAAATTTGAATTATTTAATATCCAACGGACATATTTTGAAATAGTTGTCTTTCTTCTTCGTTGAAATCCTGTTTTCATTTTGCTACTCTTTTTAAGGTAAATTCGTTTTCTTTTTTTAATCTCATGCTTTGAAGTAGACTTAGAAATATAAGTATCTTCCAATTAGTTGCCAAAATAGACACATTACATTCATAAAATAGAGAATACAGTAGATTATGCAAACATTGCATATCCTATGAAAACTATGCAAATCCCTATCAAATACAATTCCATTTTCCTTAGCATTAAGTCACGTTCTTCCAGCTTCCTTTCAAGATTGTTCTTCGAGTTTATTAATCCTGGAATGATTTGTTTGGATCTTTCACACATAATAGGATCAAACCACACAAAAAACCTACATGTAGAACCCTATAAAAACAATATTATACAATAGTCAATAAGTTGAATTCTAAAATGGTTATATATTAAATATCTTCAAATTAAAGGCCTTACCTTTGTTGGACATGTATAAAACCTTCGGCCTGGGTTTCTGGCTGTCCATGAAGTGCGAATCACTGCTTGTTTGCCACATGATGAACATAAAACCATCTTGTAGCTAGAAAGATAATGTGTTCATTTTTTTAGGTTGATAAATGGCTGAATATATATGAGACTTACTTATATATCCTTCAATTACCATTTAAATATATAATATTAATTAATTTTTATTGTCGTTTTATTAATTTTTAGATGGAGCATAATTATTGGATGTATCATGCTATACGTTCGTCCGCCGATTATGTCATCGGTGTTGGAAATTTTATTCGGTTTGCTGAATCGAATCGCGTTAAGAACGCAAGTCCTTCGATCTTATGTCCTTGCAACGTTTGTAAAAACTCTAAAAGACTCACAAACACCGCTGATATAGAGCACCATTTGTTTCGCCATGGTTTTATGTATAATTACACTTGTTGGTCAAGTCATGGAGAATCACGACTTAATTGTAACACATCTTCGAGCAATGTAAATAGTACTAGTAGTGCATATACAACATTGAACAATGACTCATACCACGATAACGACCAATACACTTCAAATGACCCTTTCGATGAAAGTATTAATGAATTGGATACTAATATGAGTGGTGACGTTGGTGAACAAGATGAATTACATCGCTTATTTGATGAAGCCGAAACACCGTTATATAAAGGTTCTAAATTAATGAAACCTGATGCTGTGTTGAAGTTAATTAACTTAAAGATGAAAAAAGGATGGAGTGATACAACTTTCACAACCCTATTAGAGCTTTTACATCATGAGTTGCTTCCGGAAGAAGATGGATTACCAATTTCTACATATCGAGCAAAAAAATTAATGTGTCCAATGGGATTGGAAGTAGAAAGAATACATGCATGTCCCAATAATTGTATGTTGTTTCGGAACGAGTTCACAAATTTGCATAACTGTCCTCATTGCAAGGCATCGAGGTATAAACGAAAAAAAGATACGGATGAAGTTGACGATGATGTGACAAAGAATGGACCACCGGCTAAAATGTTGTGGTATCTTCCTATTATACCAAGACTAAAAAGGTTATATTCAAACGAGAAAGAAGCCAAGTTACTTTGTTGGCATTCAGAAGAACGTGTGATTGACGGGAAAATTAGACATGTTGCGGATTCACCGCAGTGGAGAAACATTGATAAAAGGTATGTTGAGTTTGGGAAGGAGATCAGAAACATACGGTTTGGGCTTAGTTCGGATGGGATAAATGCTTTCGGTAACATGAGTAGTCGTCATAGTACGTGGCCAGTTCTCTTATGCATTTACAATCTCCCACCATGGTTATGCATGAAACGGAAATACATTATGATGTCCTTGTTGATTCAAGGTCCGAAACAACCGGGTAATGATATTGATGTTTATTTATCCCCTTTGATTGATGACTTAAAAACTCTTTGAAGTGATACTGTAGATGTATACGATGCTTACAGAAAAGAACAATTTAAATTGCGGGCCATGGTTTTTTGTACTATCAATGACTTTCCAGCATACAGTAACTTGTTAGGATACAAAATGAAGGGTAAGAAAGCTTGTCCTGTTTGTGAAGATGAGACAAGCTCGGTGTGGTTACGAAATTGTAAAAAAACTGTATACATGGGACATCGAAGATTCCTTACCAAGAGTCACCCGTTTAGGAAGAAGACGATTGAGTTTGACTGAACTGTCGAGGTCAGGACGGTGAAGAAACGATTTGATACATTTTCACGAGTTGAAAAAATTAATGTTGTGTTGGGTAAGAGATTCCGTATTGATAATGATGCCTTACTGGAGACATTTAGATGTTAGACATTGTCTTTATGTTATGCACATAGAAAAACACGTATGTGAGAGCTTGATAGGCTTATTATTGGATTTTAAGTATAAAACTAAAGATGGTATTAAGGTTCGAAATGACATGGTCGAGATGGGAATACGTAAAGATCTTGCTCCCGTACAATGAGGCACTCGTACTTATCTTCCACCCGCATGTTATAATACAACAAAAGAAGAAAAAAAAAAGTTCCGCCAATGTTTGCACGATATTAAGGTTCCGTCATCTTATTCAGCAAACATTCAAAGATTTGTATCAATGAAAGATTATAAATTGCTTGGGATGAAGTCTCATGATTGTCATGTTTTGATGACACATATGATTCCAATCGCAATTCGTTGAATTTTACAAGATGATATCCGACATACAATCACAAAGCTTTGTTTGTTTTTCAACAATATTCATACGAAAGTTATTGATGTCGAAGATTTGGGCAAATGGGAGAAAGACGTTTATGTTATCATTTGTGAACTAGAGATGCACTTTCCATCATCATTTTTTGATATAATAGTTCACCTATTATCTCATATCGTACAAGAGATTAAGGCATGTGGTCCTGTATTTCTACGTTACATGTACCCTTTTGAAGGATACATGGGAATATTGAAAGGTTATGTAAGAAACCGTAATCAACCAGAGGGAAGTATTATTGAAGGGTATACTTCTGAAGAGGTGATTGAGTTCTGCCAAGGTACGTATGTAATATATATGATCAACTATAGCAAAAAATAATTTATTATATATTTTGTTTTTCTTAGGCTATATGGAAGGTGTCAAAAGTGTTGGCGTTCCTAAAAGTCTCCATTCAGGTCGACTTGAAGGAAAAGGAGAAGTAGGTTTTAAGATAATAGTGCCAATGCACAGAGAACTACAAGTTGCTCATTTAGTAATCTTAAAGCACATGACATGCCTCACTCCATATGTTGATGAACATATGGATATGTTAAAGTCGACGAACCCGGGTAAACAACAAGTGTGGTACATAAACAACCAAAACAAGGATTTGGCAAGTTGGTTGAAAGAGAGGGTGACAACAAGTGACGACGTTGATGACACTGTCAAAAAATTGGGACAAGGTCCAGATGCTAGAGTAAGAACTTACCAAGGATATGATATTAATGGTTATACATTTTACACCAAAGATCAAGATAGAAAAAGTACAGTGCAGAATAGTGGAGTTACAGTAATAGCATCAACAACTGAAATCAATAGGCATGATCAAGATATATTGATAAGTATCGCAAAAGATTCTTATTACAGTGTGATAGAAGAAATTTGGGAATTGCAGTATTCTGATTTCATAATCCCAGTGTTCAAGTGTAAGTGGGTAAATAACCGTACGGGTGTTAAAGTTGATGAATATGGTTTTACACTTGTCGGTGTTGAAACTAATGGCTACAAATCCGAGCCATTCGTTCTCGCAACACATGCCTCACAAATTTTTTTGTCAAAGATCCAAGCAAAGCAAAATACCACATTGTGTTGCAAGGTAAAAGACGTATTCCTGGGGTTGATAATGTTGTGGATGAAGAAGAACACGGCAACTTCGATGATTTACCACCATTTTCTGTCGGGAATTTGAAAAACATGAATAGAAGCTCATATGTACGAACTGACGGAGAAGGATCATATATTTAATAACTCGATCTATTATATATTATTGAAAATTAATATTTGTATTATATATGTGTTTTAGTGCTGTGCAAATTTATAATTAACCTACTGTTTTATTCATGTGTAACATTTTTTAACAATTTGAATTTGTTACTATGCAACGTTCTTGTAGGTGTAAAAATGAAACTCAAAACCGCAACAACAAATTAACAAAGCCGCAACAACTAATTCACCCAACCGTAACAACAAAAAACCCGCAATAACTAATGGACATAAACCGCGGTAACAAATAGAATAAAATAACCCGCTAAAACGAAATTGTTTATTCCAAATTTTCAAATCCCAAAACATAAGTTATCCAAACATCGAATCCTTAATCACTCTTGCACAAAACCTTAATCGACCAAACCGTCCGTTTTCTTCACCATAATCACTCTGCACTAGTTCGCCGGAGTTTGGATTCACCGTCATTTTCTTCACCTTGGATAGTAACCGACGTTGCTTTCACCACGTCGTACCCTTAAGCACTTTTCCAAAAACCTTAATCAGTACTTCTCGTCGACCTAAAACCTAGTTTACCGTTACATCGCCGATATTCCTTCACCAAGCTAGGTATTAAAGTATTATGTTAATGATTTCTTGTGTTTGTTATGCATTCGTTCGTAATCATCTTTTTTTGTTAACATAATATGTTCACGCATTTGTGTCGTAATTCTGCAGAAATGGCCGATAATCTAGGATGTAAGAGACGTAGAGGCGAACGTGGTCCTGCATCTTTTGGGAAGAAATATAGAAAAGATGTATATAAAACTGAATTTGATGAAAATCATATCCCTCTGAGTAAAGAACTGACGTCATGGTTTGGGATGACGGTTCAACATCGTTTCCCGCTAGCAACTGATATGGGCAAAATGGACACATACATATATGAACAACTATGGCTGGATACCAAGGTATATATTTATTAGAAATATGAAATAGTTGTTTAGTGATGATAGCATATAATTTATTTACTCTAAATTGTAGAATATGTGGAATATCGAGAACGATGATGCAAAAGAGTTAATGAGGAAGAAAGCTGTGAAAATTGGTACTAATTTTAAATCTAGGCTTGTTAAACATTTCGTCCTTACAGGTAAGGATGCTTGTGAGAAGTATAAGTTTCTTAAAATGCATGATTGGGAAGCATTTAAGGCACAAAGAAGCACCCCAGAAGTTATGGTATCTCTTAATTATATTATATGTTTAGTATTGTACAATATTTTATTATTAACAACTTGTTAATTTGTGTAGCTAAAAAGGGAGAAAGCACTGGCAAGCAATGCAAAGAGACAATTCAAGGTCCGCGTGGGCCGAAGCGGGTGGACCCGTTTTAAAAAAAAAGTAAAAAGGATGCAGTTAGGTCTCAACTTCTACAAAACCACAGTGTTCTTTCGGAGATTCAAAATGGACGGTGTAGGTTGTTTTTGATGGGCTGTGCAGTAAAGAATAGTGAAGGAAAGTTTGAACTTTCTAACGAAGCGTTGGACAATTTCCAAGTTTTGGTATACTAAGTTTTATTTAATTGAAGATTTTTATCTTTTTGGTAAACAAATACTTTTTGTAGCTCGCGGAAGAGAAAAAGATGATAGAGGATGGTACTTATGCATTAAATAAAGAGGATCCTTTAATTCGTCTTATAGGACCCGAGCACGGGGGAAGATCTCGGACCGTATCCGAGGTAATTGGATACACAAAGGTTAAAGGTGGATTGATTAGAAATGTGATCCCGCAAAGTACCCCCGCGGTCAACATAAGCCACCATGATTCATGTGGGTCCCGTGGAACGGTGGAACACTATCCACCTATTGAGGTAACATTTTAAAAGTTTTGCAGCCTATACTATCCAGCCTTATAATTGTATCTATTTTTACAGGTGTTGTCACCATGTGAGTTGCTAATTAGGGTGGCTGATGCCCATTTACTCAAAGTTGGTTCTAGACAAGTATGGCCAACTGTTGGATTCCAACTGTTACATAATAAACCGATTGCCGATGGTTGTGTAAAAGTCCAAGTTGATGCGATCGTGGTAGGAAAGGAGGATTTTCCTGTACATCCTCTCACAAAAACAGATGATGTTCAATTGGTTGAGAATTTGCCATATAATATAGTACAGTGGTCAAGATATGCAGTGAAGGTATATTTTAGTTTTTTTTATTGTTTGTGAACGCTTTTATCTAACTTTGTAGAAATGTTTTAGCTTATCGGCGATGGGCTTGTCAATTCCCCGGAAAGGGACTTGAGAGAATCCTCTCCATTTGATTTGTCAACAAACAATGTTTATATACCAGAAATGCCCGAAACTTCACCCT